>CM069595.1:44852486-45592486 GCA_035771175.1 Paratinospora sagittata
TGGCAACATTTACTTTTAGCTAATTAAACTGCGGTTAAAAAATTAATTTTCTACTTTTAGAAAAATAGGAAGAAACTAATTTTTCCTATAAATGTTTTTTTCTAGAAGCATTTCTCAAAAAACCACTTTTGAAAAACTCTCCCAAACAGGCCTATGAATCAATATCTCAAAATAGAAAATAAAATAATTTGTAAGAAATATTAATTTATATCATGAGTTGTACTCGGATAACACACCATGTTAAACATCAATACTCTCGTAATTATACACCATTTATTTAAAGTGTTTTTAAATAAATCAATAACGTATCCGTACATTGTTGGCTCCTGTATTGCAGGAAGCTCTGAATATTTGGAATCTCGATGAGAAATTATTATTATTATTTTTTTTTCTTTTTTGTATTTCTTGATTTTTTTAATAGAAACTATTATATACTTCTTGTAATCCTAGCACGAGCACCATCGATTTTCCTCGACTTTCACTTTGCTTGTAAGTTTCTCTGTCAACCTTAATAGTAGTGCACCCGCTATTTACGTACTTTCCTCGAACTGCAAAGTAAAGTCAATAAACAACTACGGATTTTCATATGCTAGTGTGACAGTCTTCACATTATTTCCTGCTACTTCACTGAAAAAGCAGCCAGGTAGTACACAATAATTTACTAATCTACCTGATCTTAGTGCAAATGCAATAAGTCGAAAAATGAGAAAAATAAATAATTTTTTTTTACCATATTGTGTACCTCAAACTTTTAAAAACCATCATATTCTTTAGTATGATATAAATTTATCATTTTTAAAAAAATAAAAAAAAATCATTTATCAAATTTTAAATTTAATTTTTTTCAGTTTTACAAAAATAATATAACATATTTCCTATATATATATATATATATATATATATATATATAATTTTTTTATATAAAGGTAAATATAATGTACTTGCCACCAACCATGAGCAGAGAGGACTTGCTACATCAGTTTGTGACTCTTGAGTGCCATTATTGGCATGTAAGGTGGCAATACTTAGCAAGCTTGCGAGGTTTGAAACGCTTCTTCAGATTCAGAAATCATTAACAATCACCAATATTACTACTATTTTATATTATTTGGTATCTTAGTATAATACTAATATTAGCTTATTAAGCTAACTAAAGAGTGATCATATATCATCAGCGGCAGCCACCTCAAAATTGCTTATAAAACTACAAGCCCATTTGCTTGATATTATCACTCACTCCCATCTCTCATTATTTTGGCCATGGAGCTAGAACAAGTTCCAATACCACCATATCAGAACAACTCTGTCGTTGTTCTCAATGTAGTAGAAGATCAAGCACAAGAAAATGAAACACAACAAGAACAAGAACATGAAGATCATGAAGCTTACCAACTTCCACCAATATTATTGCCTACTTCTTCTTCTTCATCTCCTACTACTTCTAAGGTAGCATGTAAACGTAGGCTTTTAATGTCGAACCAAATCTTATGTATTCCTTTCTGTCTTTTCTTTTTTTTTCTTTTTTTCTTTTTTTCTTTTTTTCTTTTTTTCTTTTATGAGTATACAATCTCCAAAGTTTTTTTTTTTTTGTTTGGTTTAGTGCGATTAAGTTTGAGAAAGAAGATTAAAAATGTATGTGATTTTGATTAATATTTTTTGACAGGGGTTGTCAATGGTAGCTGTGATGCAACTAGCATTTCAGAGCATAGGAGTGGTTTATGGAGACATTGGAACTTCACCATTATATGTTTTCTCCAGCACTTTCCCTGATAAAATCCCAACTAAAAACCAGATTCTTGGTGCTCTTTCTCTCATTATTTACTCTCTCACTCTCTTCCCTCTCATCAAATACGTTCTCATAGTCCTCAGAGCCAATGATAATGGAGATGGTAATTAATAATAAAATCAATCAATTAATTAATCAACATTTATGTTCAAGATTAATTAGTTAATTAATTATTTGTGCTTGTTCTTGAACTTTTTTCAGGTGGGACATTTGCTATGTATTCTTTGATCTGTAGGCATGCAAAAGTGAGTGCAATTCCAAGTGGTCAAGTGGAAGGAGAAGATCATGAAATGAAGATTTCTTGTTATAGTGTGAGGATTAATATTCCTGAGAAGAACTTGAAGAACAGAGCTGAGAGGATCAAAGAAGCCATGGAAAGAAGCAACTTAGCTCAAAAATATCTTCTTGTTGTAGCTTTACTGGGCACTTGCATGGTCATTGGTGATGGAATCATTGGTGATGGAATCCTCACCCCTTGCATCTCTGGTAATCTTCTTCTTCTCATTATTATTTTTTAAATATTATTATTATTATTATTATTACTATTATTATTATTATTACTAATTTATTATTTTCTTTGATCTCCATTTGTGATCATGTGATCTTGACACTTGGATGGAACAGAGCAGCCAATTTTGAACATTTTTTATTGATTGTTTATATATATGGGACCTGGCTAGATACTACCAGTAAAGAGAAGATGGAGCTAGATTGCCATGTAGGCAGACACGTGGTAGATGGACAGACATGCATGCAGCCACGCATCCATAGGTGGCTGGAAGCAAAGGCCTAGATGGCAAGAGTAGTATATATGCATGATTTTGGATGATATAAGGCATTTAATTCCATGCACATATATAGCTTAATTTATTGCATTCTTAAATGAAAAATTATTGGTTATTACCAACAGTTAGTTGCTCAGTTGATGTATAAGTAGAATTAAAGTTCAGATTTTGAGTTTGAGTCTGTGTGTATCCTTATTTATCCATCCATTTTGGGAGGGTAAGAGTCTCTGTTATAACCGAGTCCAGAAGGATTAGTCTCGCTAAAAAAAAGGATGACACCTCCTTGATATCAAAAAATTTATAAAAAATAAAATAATGGTCATTTATCATAAATAATCAATGATTTCATAAAGAAATATGTCATGCTTTTATTTTTATTCATTTTATTACTATTATTATTATTATTTTGAATTCTTTCTCTGTAGAACACCTTACTCTTTTTTTGTTTGGTTTTTTTTTTTTGGCATCCAAGTTGTTCGGATTGATGGGGACAAATGAGCTTAATTTTGACCCAAATTTCAATATATGGGCCCACCCACGAGATGTCCATTAAAATAATTTTTTATGTTAGCAATATTATATCAATTAATCAAATTTCTATTGTATATGTGTATCCAAATATATAGATATGATTTTTATATTAGCAATTAGATTTAAGATAATAATCACTAAAAGTTTATATTTAAATCATGTTATATACATTAAGAACATGCTTTTTAGATGCCCTCTATGTGCTTAATTAAAAAAAAAAAATCAAATAATCTTGATCATACATAGGATGATTAATCTAAAGATCTCATTTCTATTTTCATGGCTGTTTCAGTTTTATCAGCTGTTAATGGAGTGAAGAAGGTTGATGCCGGTTTAAGGACAGGTAGAATAACAAAATTTACAGTTTTTTTTTTTTTTTTTTTAAATTGCAAGGATTTTTCACTATTTTAGTTTTGCTTCATCATTTAATTTGATACTTGTTTTCATTTATGCATGTATTTTTTTTTTTTTAGATGTGGTGGTGATGATCTCTATAGCCATTCTAGTGGGGTTGTTCTCAATACAGAGATTTGGAACAGATAAGGTGGGATATGCATTTGCTCCAGCAATCATGGTATGGTACTTGTTCATTGGGATCGTTGGGATCTTCAACACGATTCGACATGATCCAATGGTGTTAAAGGCCTTTAATCCGCTTTACATATTTCACTACTTCAATCAAGACCCAAAACAAGCTTGGATCTCTCTTGGTGGAATCATCCTTTGCATGACTGGTAAATTTAAAAAATACCCGTGTTTTTTCAATACTAAGAGTGTATTTGGTAGGTGAAAAAAATGAAGATTTTCTTAATAAAATTAGTGATTTTCTTGAAAAAATCATATATTCTAATGTTTTTATTGCTAAGAGAGGGAGGTAGGAAAAAGATTTTCCGGGCTTTTGATATTTTTCTCAAGTAGAGGGCGAGAAAAAAAATTCTCATGCAAAAACATCCATAAATTTTCTCATAGTTGTTCTCATGTCCGATCAAACAACATGGCATGAGACGATTTTTTTCAAATAATTTTCTCGAAAAAATTTTATTTTCTTGAAAAAAATATATATAATAATTCTCACCTACCAAAAAACAAACTGTAAATGAAAAGCTTACAAATGTGAAATTTTGTAATGAAACAGGAACTGAGGCCATGTTTGCTGATTTGGGACACTTCTCTGTGAGATCAATTCAGGTCTGTCATCAATAACAAAACATTAGTTTCAAATTTCAGATCAAGTTAAGGGAAAATTAGAGGATAAATTTCAAATTTCATGATCTTTCATCTATTTTCTATCTCCAGATTGCATTCACTGGCTTAGTATATCCATGGTCTGCACTTATGTGGGACAAGCAGCATATCTCTCCAAGTTCCCAAAACATGTCTCTGATGCATTCTACAAATCTACTCCTGGTAAGCCTTAAAAACTTGCCTTCTTGTACATCAATAATCCCACATTAAATTTGATTAAGTATAGTTTTTTATTTTTATTTTTTTTCTACCATAGACGAGATTTCCTGGCTCCCTTGCTTGTTTAGTCCCTTGGCGCTGTGTGTGAACCTCCCTCCCTATCTTCAAATTTCGAAAAACACGAAGTATTACTAGGAAACTTTTGTTTTAATGTCTTTCTTCCTTGTTTATATTTATATTGATACAAATTTAGTGTATCTTATCAAAAAAAAAAAAAAAAAAGCCTAGGAACCCTAAACCTTAAACTTCAAGTAATTTTTGAACTTAGGTAATACCTAACATTGTTTTGGCATGAATGAAACAGATTCAGTGTACTGGCCCATGTTTGTCACAGCTGTCCTTGCATCGATCATCGCAAGCCAAGCCATGATCTCGGCAACATTTGCTATTGTTAAGCAGTCAATGTCGCTCGGTTGCTTCCCTCGGGTTCGAGTAATTCACACCTCCCACAAGCATGAAGGCCAAGTTTATATCCCTGAAATCAACTTCTTGCTCGTGTTTGCTTGTGTTCTTGTCACTGCTTCCTTCAAGGACACCACCAAGATTGGAAATGCCTATGGTAATTAATCATACTATTTTTAACGTACAATTATTGTTGTCAGAACCTTTTGAGGCTTGGTGAATCGAATCGAGATTCAGATTAGTGAATCAAAAATTCGCAATAAAAATGTTTAAGCTAGTAAATTCTAAATTCTTTTTTTTTTAATAAATTTGGTGCAGGTATAGCAGTGGTTGCAGTGATGCTAGTCACCACCTCACTACTGGTCCTAATAATGCTATTGATATGGCAGACCAATCTCATTCTCATATCCCTCTTCATTCTAGTTTTTGGTTCAATTGAACTAATTTACTTCTCTTCAGTTCTCTACAAATTTGACAAAGGTGGCTACCTCCCACTCTCCTTTGCAGCAGTCCTATTCTTCATAATGTACGTATGGCACTACGTACAATCCAAGCGTTATGCATACGAACTCGATACGAAAGTCTCAACTCAATATCTACTTACCCTTGGATCTAACCTTGGGATTACAAGAGTTCCTGGAATTGGGCTGCTTTACACTGAACTAACTCATGGAATCCCAGCAATTTTCTCTCATTTCCTATCAAATCTCCCTGCAATTCACTCAGTTTTGGTGTTTGTATCAGTGAAATATTTAGCAGTGAACAAGGTCCAAGCGGATGAGAGGTTCTTGCTGAGAAGGGTAGGGCCAAAAGATTATAAAATGTATAGATGCATTGTGAGATATGGATATAGAGATAGAAGAGTTGGGAATGAAGAATTTGAGAATTTGTTGATGGAGAATTTGAAATTATTTATTAGGAATGAGGAAATTAGAGGGAATATTAATGATAATAAGGGTGAAGAGGAGATAGAATTTTTGGAGAAATCAAGAGGGTTTGGAGTGATTTATATGTTGGGTCATAGTGAAGTGAAAGCAAGTGAAGATGCTTGTGCGGTGAAGAGGTTTGTTGTGGATTGTGCTTATGATTTTTTGAGAAGGAACTTCAGACAAGGGTTTGTGGATTTGCAGATTCCTAATAAGAATTTGTTGCAAGTGGGAATGAATTATTATATATGATGATGAAAAATATACATGACATAAGCAACTATGTTATATGGGTGGGTCTTGTTGTATATCCTAGTAGTGAAGGCCCAAGGAAAGCAACCATGTTATTAAGAAGGCCCTTGAGCCTGCTTGTAATGTTCTTGAGTTTTGAGAAATAATATGAGCTATCAAGTCACAATTTGTTCAATTTGTTTGTAATCTTCTTGTTCAAACATCTGAATCTAACACAAGCAACACAAGACCAGAGGAAGGACTATTCTGATAATAGGAAAATGATAAGTGTCCATAATTTCAGTACACGGGTTTAGTAAACACCTTTATAGTATATGTTGGATGCCCTCAAATCATGCATTGATGCATGATTCAAGGAAATCCAATGTACTTAATGGACTGTATGCTGAAAATGAGTGTTGAAAATGTGTATTAATAGCACTCCTCTTTTTAAAAATAATACAGAGAACAGTGCTCACAACGCAAATGTCATTTCTAACAGTACTCTCATGTGTCTGAACTCAACTCTTTTTAGTGATTTATTCCACTTGAAAATGTTATCAAAGTTGCATGTATTTGGTTTCAACCAAAAAAAAAATGCATGTATTTCACATGTGATCAAACTCCACTCTTCCATTGGTTCCAGTGGAAACCCTTTTGGTGGTATTCTCAGAATTTCCTAGCTCCATTTTGTATTAATTAGTAGGATGGATTAGTTTCATTAATAAATATTATATTTATCAAATTCATAACATAACAAAAATGTTATGTTATAAATTTAACTAGTTCTGTGATTAACTTAATAAATTCCCATCTTCTCTAGATTGCATCCACTGGCTTAGTTCTATAATTCTACTCTTGCTCTTCTTTAGCTGTCATACAAGTTTGGTATCGAACCAAATTGTTCTATTTTAACACCAAACAGATTTACTTTACTGGTCCATGTTCACCATGGCAATAATCTTATCAGCATTTCCTACTGTTAAGCAGCTATTCACACCTCCAACAAGGACAGATCAAGTCTATCTCTCTGAACTTACTTCCTGCTCATGCTACTTTAGAATGCTTTTAGCAATGAAATCACAGATTCTTGCTCGGTGAAGAAGTTCGCTGAGAATAATTCATACAACTCTAGACAAGGAATTTCAGATGAGGGTTCAAATGAGAATGTGTTGCAAGTGAGAGCAAACAACAATATATGACATACAAAAATGCATCTCAGAATTACTATGTATTAGTTTTCTTGTCAATCCCAACAGTTCGACCTTTGAAATTCTAGATATTAAGTTACAAAATGTTAAGATTTATCAGTAGGTAAATCTCTCTTTTCCTTCATATGCACATCTTAATTATGGAATTTAGAGTCCAGAGACATTACATACTGACCTCAGCAAAGAAACAGGTATATTAGAAAGTTTGCCGGGAAAGCTAGAAAGCTATTTCTTGAAGAACTTGGAGAGTTTTTTGATGTACCTAAAAACACAAATAAAAACTGTAAGTTCACTCTGAATAGTTCACCAAGGCAAAGTTTGTCGTAACAAAACAATTACCCATTCTAGATGCTGAGCCGTGATGCCAGATTCACTTCCCGCATAGATGCCGCCCAAAACCTAAGAATTACAAAAGTAAAAAGACCTTAAAAAGGTATCCACATTCTTGTACATAATGTAGAGAGAGAAAGTAAGAAAACCAGTATAAAGATTTAAGAACACGAATGGATATTAGCACCTTAGAAACGGTTTCAAGGAACATGCCGGGACGTACAGGAAGAGGTTTGATTCCCGTGAAACTAGCCTGCCAATTATGGTTAAGTTTTAGTATCATCCAATAGTGCCTTAATTGTGTATTTGATTTCCAAAAGTAAATGGACAAAAAAAAATTTGTTTCAATTGGATCAAACTCACTCTTCCAGTGATTCCACTAGATACCCTTTGTTCATTGGCTGTGTCCTCATCGTTGCCTGAGCTGTCTGCTCCTTCGTCTTTTCCTTCCATTACATTTTTTATCATCTGTTGGACAATTTTACCAGGTTTCAATGCAACTAGCTTTGTTAAAAAGTTCACCTGCATTAAACTTTATTATGATAAGTTCATGCCCAATCAATAATATTCATCACAGTAATAGAAATCAAAGAAAAAAATCGAGAATGAAAAAAGCTAAAGATAATGTTGTAAGTTAGTAAATTCACATTTGTATAGAGAAGATGAGATGTTTTGGTTAAATAATGATTAGATAAGGCTATGTAATGGTGTTGAATAGTGGACCAAAGATCCATTCAATGAAGGCCTATTCTAATTAAATTATAAGAATCAGGAAAAAAAAAGGCCATCAAAAGTAAAAGAAAGAAAGAAGGTAAGCTAAAAGCTTCATGTGAATTACAATATTCCAATTACAAAAAAGGAACCATGTACAATTAAAATCAGAGAGTATGCTTATCAGGTAATTTCATCTTTAATTTGTTTCAAATTCCATAATAATAAAATTTGAGAGCAAATTACTGTTGAATCACACCCAAAAATATATATATAGTCTGACTTATGGTAGCAACTAGCAAGCTACAAAACATGATTTGATGTTAACGACGGATAAAATTACTAGAAATGCGAAAAAATGCCCTTACCTCTGCTTCAGGGAGAGTGCTTAGACCACGATCATTTCTTTCATCCAATATTCCGCCTCCCATCATATTCCGAGCTTCCTCTCTTATCAAAACAAGTCTTGCAACTAGCTTTCGGTCAGGGATTACAGGCTTTGACTCCATAGTCTATGAAAAAAATTAGAATATAAGATAACATGGAAAATCCATGAAAAAATGATAGAAGCCTAAATGATATCATTGACATGTTGGACCAAGTAATAAAGAATGCAGCTTCATATGCTTCTTCATCGAAAATGACATTAATCATCTTAGACACTATGATCCACCATCCGCACTTACTTAAAAGGATCAATCATGTCGATCATGATGCTTTAGCACCGAGTTCTTAGCTTGTAACAGTTCAATAATGAACATAAGTCAAAAGAAAATAATATATGCGGTTTCATAATTGACTTCTTCCTAATTGTCTTATAAAATTGCATTAAGAACATTTTTATGAGATCACACCCTTAACATTTTTTTAACCATGATGTTAAAGATTACCCGGATGGAAAGAATCAAGAGAAATAGCCGAAGACCAGTAACTATGTTTCCGGCTAATATCTACATTGCAACAAAGGAAATTTGACTTGGGCGTTGATAGGATCTCTGGTACATACCACCAATCTAGCATATGGGCCATTTGGTGTCTAAAACTTAGTTGTGTTTTTTTAATCAGAATTTTGGAATAACAAAAATGGTTACAAATCTATGGAAAAAAAAAAAGTTTACAGCCACCAATATAAAAACAGATAATTATTTAACCGTTATGATCACCGTCCAAGATGGGCAATAGCCTAAACATAATAATACAGAATCCCACATTTTATCCAAACTCTACAAAGGGAATATTAAAAGAACCATAGATTATTTCTGAAGTGTTTACCTCTAATATATCGTCCGCTTGGTTTGCTATATCATTTAGATTTGCCCCTGGAAGATGAAATTTTGTACCATTCTCGCTTTTAAATACACCACCTCCCGCAGCCACTCGACGTAGTAATTCATGTCTACTTTCTTTTTGGGGCGTTCGACAGAGTAGGCCAATCACTTGAACCTGAAAGTCATAAATGAAAACAAAGCCACTTGATGTTCAGTACATGCATAGTAAGAACCATAAAATTAAATCAATGTATGTCAGAAAAATCTTGGCAAGGTATAAAAAGGATATCTTAAAACTGCTCATCCATTTTTTATTATTTTTAAATAATTTAATTTCTTAAATACCATATCGAAGATTTCAAAAACTCTCCCTAGAACATAAATAAGTTGCTTTAAGCTTAAACCATAAAATAGTTAATATAATATTGATAACTATGCATATGAAAAGGACATAACCAATGCACAAGACTCATGCTATTGAGGGATAAGAAGAAAGGTCGCAAAGCCGTAGCCCCTCATTGCAAATAGGTCATTTATAGATTCAAATCAATTGCCTCCAAGTGATAATGGAGCAACTTTTACTGTTATAGATATGTAAAAAAGATACATATAAATTATGAAAACCCTTCAACTTTTATCACCTAGTCATCACCTTGCTTAAGTAGGAAAAATACCTAAGCATATCATGGACGACTTGACAATACTGTTTCCAATATGTGTCCATGAAAATGGTTATTTCTGAGTTATAAAAGAACTTTATGTCATGAACTGTCGCCAAAAGAGCATGTTCTTACATGTGGTGGACACTTCTTGGTTAGATGGGATAAAACTGTCTCCTTGATGACCTCCAAGAGCGACTTTCTCTGAGAAAAAAAAGAAGAAAATAGTATCATACTAATCAAGTTCAGAATCAAGTTCCACCAAATCAGGTTTAAAAACTCTCTAATTAAAGAAACATCTGAACAAAACACTGAATATGATAATTGCATGTAGGATAAAATTTGTGTATGGTACTGGTAAGATATTACTAATATTAACGAGAATAGACCCAATTACATATAACACCCAAAAGAAATGCATATAAAGTAATTCATCTCTCACATCAGTATTGCATATTTATTCATCGATATTAGCCAAGGATATGCAAATCCAATCCAAACAATCTTGGGTCTTGTAGTTTCATCTATTTTTGGCTCACATTGATTAAATTTTCTAAATACTCTCTAAAGATGAAGAAGAAGAAGAAGATCACAAGGAGAAGAGAGGGAGAGAGTAAAATTTAAATGTCATAAACCACTATGCCACATTGGCATCAATCATCAAGAAAAAACAGCAAAAATTCGAAAGATACTCTACTAATTTAATAAACGTCCAAGACAGAAGCAATCAAGCAAGCACATAATAAAAAAAAAAAAAAACTGAAAAAAAGAAGAAGAGAAATTGGGGTACCTTGTCATCATGGTCTTTTTCAGCAAGCTGTATCATGTAATCAAGAGCCATCATAAAACTAGACTCCATTTCATCAACTCTTTTTCCAATAACTCCTTGTGCTGCCAACTCCACTGCAACCTCTTCAGATGCCTCATCCATGTTCATATCTTCCAACTGCCACAAACACACACAACCAAACAAACACATGGTGTGCATAGTTGATACTAAATAACATGCCTCCTCCCCCACCCAATAACTTACTTGAAATTAAATGGCTATACATAATAGAAATGAGCATAGAGAGAGAAATTGGAAAAATAAACAAATCACATCCTCAACTCAAAAACAGCTAGATGGGCGTTCTGGGTACTCAAATTTAAAGCCAAAAACAGTAAAAAAGAACAAAAATTTCACAGAACTCTAATACATTTTTTGACAAAAAAATGGAAAAATACAAAATAATTGCAACAAATAAAATTGTGGGTATGCTCAAAATTGAAACAAAAAAAGGACTTACCAGAGTGACCATCTCCTGGAGCACAGAAGTAACCTGCTCGCCACCCTTAAGCAAGGCCTCGTAATGTGAAGAGTCCCATTTTTCTTCTTCACCTCTGTTCTGCTCTGTTTTAACACTGAATCCTTCAACAGGAAAGCCTCCACCAACTTCATAAGCTGCTGCCCAGATGCTCCAAGATGATGATGCCCTCTTCTTCTTCAATTGAAATGAGACTAGTTTTGTTGTTGGGTAGATTGAAGAGTTTAAATGAATTGGAGAAGAAGAACAAGAAGAATAAGAGAGGGATTTGTTGGTAGGAGAAATGAAGGACGAACGTGGACATGGACGCGAAGGGTAAAGAAGGGGCCTCTGTATCATCGTTTCCACTGCTCTGCTTTGAGCCAAGCGAAGATGGAGAGAGTGTGTGAGCGGGGTGTTGGGTCGGTTTGGTTTGGGCCAAAAACGTAACCCACCCCAATCAATTTGGGTTATAAAATTTCAAACCCAACCCAGCTCCATTTATCCCCAAATTCCAAAATCTAAATAGTTCGGATTAAATTTAAATTGGGTTGGTAAATCGGGTTAGGCTTGAACCTAACTTTTGAATATATTTACCTTTCATTAGAGGCTAACATTTCAAAATTCCAAATTCATGTAAAAAAAGCAATTTGACACCAACAAGGGTTGGCTTAGATAGAAAGGTCCTGGTCGCTTATCAAAAGGTCTTGGTTTCAAATTCTTGTGAATGCAAAAAAATTTATTGGGAGAAGTCTCCGTTTCGACACCTGACGGTAACATCGAGTACAAGTGGATTAGTCTCACCGCGAAGCTGAAGAAGGACACCACCTAGACACTAGAATCTCAGTAACCCCAAAAAAAAAGAAAAAAGGATTCAATATAAAATAGCATACAAAAACAGTTAAATACAAATCCACCATAATAGTCTACTAAATCATCACCCCCCAAAATAAACATTAACCATCAACTAACATCTACATCAACCACCCAAAATCCAACCAACCAACATCAAACCAAGGGGGTAGGGTTTTTCAACTTTTCGATTGGACTTCAGTTCGAGTTGGGTTAGTTAGTTTTTTATAAGCCCAACCTGTGAATCAGTATAAATAGATCGAGTTGGGTATTTTAAAGCTCAACCCAACCCAAATAACCAATTTAACCAAATTCAAACCAACCCAAATGGTTTAGTTTGGGTGGGTTGGTCGGGGTGATCGGGTTGATGAACACCTCTAGTGTGTGGAGCACAAGATATAATGTGTTATAATACTGTCAAACTCCCTATTTTACACATATCTCATTAACTTTTTTATTTTTCTTACGACACATTGATCAAAGGGAGTGGGAGGTACGTGGGACCCAAAGAAACAAGAGCATTTTAGAAAAACTCTTCCACTGGATCATACCACTTTCAAAAGAGTGATGCGAGAAACACCATTTTTTGACACGCTTTTTTAATATTGTATTTTATAGTTGTTGGATTATCTTAAATCACGCAATCAACACATTATTCGAAATAATTCAACAATTCTCAAAGATAATATCAATAAAATATGTTAAAAAATTATATTTTTTAAGTATTTTTTTTTTTTAAATAAGTTGCATATTAGGCCAATATTAGAGGGGTTGAATGGATGAGATCACCGCGATGGGTCTCTGGGACACCTCCGGATGGATCCTAGGTTAAATTGAATACTGATGGAGCTTAAAGGGTAACCGTGGTTTGGCAAGCTTTGCAGGCCTGTTACGGAATGACAAGAGAGAATGGACTGTGGGCTATAAAGGCTTAATTGGTCGTGCAAATAACTTTGTGGCTGAACGTTGGAGTATCAGAATGGGTTTAAAAGTTGAATGGGCGATGCGTTTCAGGAAGGTCATTATAGAATCAGATTCTCTCTATGCCCTTAAACTCATTCAAATGAGGGATGTCTCCCAACTATCCTCTTGCTAGACCAGTGAAAGATTGCCAGCATTTTATTCGCCGGCCATGGGAGTACCGTTAGCAGCATGTTTTGCGAGAAGGGAACCAATGCCCTGATTACTTGCACGAACCTAGGTGCCCAACAAAGCAGCCATTTCAAAATTCTCCAAGTGCCTCCCCCAGGAATTCTTAGTTTTCTCTTAGCTAATGTCTGCGGTGCTTGTTTTGACCGTCTCTGGTTGATGCATTCTTTCCTTTGTACCCAAACAAAAAAAAAATGTATGGATGAGATCAATTAAGAGCTTTTATTTATATATTTTTTAGTAGATATAAAGTATAATCTGCTCCAACTCACGGGGCATCAATCTCATTCTTGAACTCATTAATCCTTACACTAATTAGGTGGGACAGTAATGACCCACGAGCGATACAAACCTTTTTCAAGTCAAGTTTGATAATTTGTCGCTTTCGCCTAACGTGTACCCATGCCGAACGTGTACTCATGCCGAAATAACCTTTAACCTTTGTAGATACCCTTCCGCTACGTGTTTATTAAACTACTGTCTTCCATGACTCGAACCTTCAACTCATTCAATGAAGAGCTTAATAAAAGAGCTCATTAGAAAGAGCCCATGTACTTAAAAAGAAAGGACAAGAACTTTCACCTCAAGAATTGGCCTCCATGATAAAATGAGATCCATAGGATGAGACGAGGTCATGTAAGGGCAACCTGACTTAGCTTGTCAACTTGGCAAACAATTGAATTGCAAACAACGGATGTTAGGAGTCAAACATTTGTTGTAAGGTGCATTCCCAAGGTATACGATGTCATGCCATGTGGCAAGAAGCTTAACTAATAATATAATATAAATACTCTTTCCATTCCAACCATAAAAAGTAAGTTGGTATAATATCTACCCACCTGTCTTTTTCACTTGCGGGCAACTTAACTTTGACTTAAAGGATTGGAAGGTACTCGGCCAACACCACATTTAATGTCCAGGCAAGTCCTAACCAAGGTCTTTCCAATCCAAGATTAGGTCATTCTATCCATAACTTATTCAACGAGATCAAAAAGGTGTCCCTGTCTATTTTTGAGGCCATCCCATTTCATGGGTTAAGAGTTGGGTTTGGTAAGGTTCAAGTCAAAACTCAATTTAATTCAAATAATTTCATTTAGAAAAAAATAAAATTCAACTCGAATCAAACTTATTATGTAATTCAATTCAATCCGAACTAGTACAGATTAAGTTAAATTGGTCATTCGGATTGAGATATTGACTTTTTTTTTTCTTTTTTTTTTAAATATTGAAAGGTTTTACGTAGAAGGCTAAAAAGGTTATAATTTGAGTTTGAGACTTTGAAGATAATGATAATTTTGTGATTTGATGACTTTAAATAATAAGAGATTTAAAAATTAATGTTAGGTTCGATTCAGGTTGGGTTCTAAGGGTGTCAATTCATGACCCAACCCGAATCTTTCGAATTAAAATTTTAAAACTTAACCTAACTCAAACATCTAGATCAATCAAACTAACTCATTGAATTGTGTTCGATTCGGTCGGATTGGTTATAACACCACGTAGTTTTAATTAAATATATATGTTAAGTTACGCATATATCGAGACGTATAATACACGTATTTTATATGTAAGAGGCAAATATACGCGTTTATGATTAGTAAATAAATAAAATAATAAAATGAAGATGATACATATGTGATAGTCTAATATGGGTGCTTACAATTTACAAATATGGAGTTGAAGTAAATTGATGAATTTATGGGGTTGGTTAATGAAATAAGTGGATTGGAGTATGATTTAAGGACTTAAATGCATAGTATGATGTAATGCATGTGTGTATATGAATACATGTGAAATAAGTGAATTATTAAATGGTGTAGATTGAAATTGAATTATTAAATGACTTATATGAGTGAGATGAGTTGAATTGAATGGAATTTGATGGAGGTGTTGGTTATTAAGGGAACTAATGCATCATTGATTGTGAGTATGCCTATAGGAGAAAGAAGCTACCTTGATATGGTTAGCAAATATTATGTGTAATAAATATGAGGGTTATCAAGTAATTATGGACTTTAGAATTTGCTTAACTAAATGGATAGATGGTCGAATTCGACCATCTATCCATTTTAACGAAACTTCTATTTTTGTTATGATGAGGTTTTGCGAGTCCTCATTGTCATTTCGTTAGGCACTAGACCCGGATGAGGTTTTGCGAGTCCTCATTGTCAGTAGGTTTGTCCTAACAAGGGTTGAGATCCTTGATAGAAGTTATTTCCTCCAAGCATACGTACACATATCAGACGAAGACTCATGTGATTATCACTCACGGATTTTCCTTTTACCTTCGACTCAATACCTGAAATATTGGAGAAAATGGGGTGAACAAACAACAGCTCAGTGAATATAGTTCTTGAGATGACAATTATATACATTTAGAGAAATATGACATTTAAAATCATTTCAAACACTTATTCAACACATGCATCATTCAACGAATATATTGTACATGTCAACAACATAAATTTCATGATTTTCAATAACACAATGCACAATCTCCCTCCTCCGCAAGGCAAGAGAGCGGGTCTAACCCTTGTATGGCTATTACAAGGTAGCCACAACCTCTCATTACCCAATTAACAGTCATTTCAAGGATCCCAACCCTTGTTAGGACAGACCTACTGACAATGAGGACTCGCAAAACCTCATCCGGTCGTAGATAACTGAATTTCGGACGTTTCGATGCTAAGATTGTGATCTTTGGATATGATCTGATAGTTTTAGTAACTAAGTATATGGTGTCGTGAAAAGATGATTTGGACATCTATTTTCACTGTTCTTTCTTGTGAAAATATCTAGATTGACCACAGAAACGATTTAGTAGTTTCTTCAACTGCTTATGAGTCCTAAATGGATTTATTATTCGTGATTTGAAGTGAGTTGAGAAATTAAAGATGTACATAGATATGAATACATGAAATTGAATTATGGAGTGATTATGACAAGTTAAATTAGTTGGATTTAACTTGGAGCTGGACTCGAAAGCGACGATGATTGGGTTTAAGTGGAACGTGTTGTACAGTGAGTATAGTTTTCTTGATTTGGTTCTTGTATGACATTGTACGAATATAAAATGTTTGATTGTATGCATGTTATATTTATATATAATGCATTGAGTTTTATGGATCATGCAAACTGTTATATATAAATATAACATGCATACAATCAAACATTTTATATTCGTACAATGTCATACAAGAACCAAATCAAGAAAACTATACTCACTGTACAACACGTTCCACTTAAACCCAATCATCACCGCTTTCGAGTCCAGCTCCAAGTTAAATCCAACTAATTTAACCTGTCACAATCACTCCATAATTCAATTTCATGTATTCATATCTATGTACATCTTTAATTTCTCAACTCACTTCAAATCACGAATAATAAATTCATTTAGGACTCATAAGCAGTTGAAGAAACTACTAAATCGTTTCTGTGGTCAATCTAGATATTTTCACAAGAAAGAACAGTGAAAATAGATGTCATAATCATCTTTTCACGACACCATATACTTAGTTACTAAAACTATCAAATCATATCCAAAAATCACAATCTTAGCATCGAAACGTCCGAAATTCAGTTATCTACGATTCTATGATCTCAAACCGGAGTTTCATTGGATGCACAGCAGTGTTCACATCACTGTACACAGTTTACATCTTTCGAGATGAATAGTGAATATAAACAGTGAATAGTAAATAGTGTATAGTACGTAGTAAATAGTGCACAGTAAATAGTGAATAGTGCACAGTACATAGTAAATAGTGCACAGACATAGTAAATAGTGCACAGTGCATAGTGAATAGGCATAGTAATGATTAAAATGGATAGATGGTCGAATTTGCTTAACTAAATGGAGCCAAAGTTTCGTTAAGATCATTTTGAGATCTAGGCACCATCAGTTAAGAATTCGAGAAAAGGATGTAATGCTGACTGTTTTAAGACAAGATATAGATATTATGAAATTTTTGTAACCTTAATTAATGTGTCAAGCACGTTATAGGACTGATGCAGTGGGAATATGAACCATATCTTGATTAGTACATAGTCTGCGATGATGATATATGAAATTGTCCCAAGAAAAATGAGAGAAGCATGAATAGCACCTCGGCATGATCTTGTAGTCACTGAGAGAGCACCGATTGAGTGCCAAGCTCGGTGAATATGAGTTTTGACTATAATTAAGATGAGAAATTTTTGATCACGTGACTAATTTAAATAGTATCTTCAAGGATGCTGGGAAGGTCAAAGTGATCATAGTACTGTGACAACTGATTTTAATGATGGAAATCAAAAGTTTTCTGGTATTAGTTGTATGTTATAGAAAGTGCGTGAAAAGATCCTTGAAGCTATCTATTCCACTCACGAAACTAAACCAGATGAATGCTATATAATGTGTGGACCATTGTGCATGGAAAAGCTCTCACAGTATTAAATGTTATTATTATTTTCAGAGCCTGAAAGTAATTGTGATTGATGAATATCACGTCCAGTTCTGAATTTTGCATGGACACAAAAGGATAGGTAATAACTATCCTGAGAGTGAATAAAAATTTAGTTCGTAGTTATTTTGAATTGATGAGAGCATTGCCTCTATAATTAAAGGTCACACTATCTTTAGCTGTTAAGAGTCTGAATTAATTGTTTGAATGAAAAATATGAGGTAAAAAATGTGGCAAGAATTCCCAAAGGATTTGATTTTATATGGAAGTATTATCCTGGGAAAGGCCAAGATGTTGCTGAGGCATTGAGCAGGAAACAAGCTGACGCTAGAGTAGTACCTATCAGTGAGGCCATAAATGGAGATTGTTTGTGAATGAGAGTTACAGTTATGAGTGTACTCTCTATTACTCCATGTGTTGATATTTGTGCTCAGATGCATGTTCAGCTAATTGATACTCATATTCAGATAGTAAAATTTATGATGCGACGAGTATGATATCAGTATGAAAGGTTATGAAATTGATAATATGGATTGTGAATATGGGATTCAAATGGTATCTTATGGGTTATGGGTAGAAATGATACCATTTGGATAACCATTAGTGGACTGGTAAGTCTATATATTTTTTCAATGAACACCAGAATTCTATTGATAGACTGAGCAGATTGTATATGTGTGAGATAGGGAGATTTGATGGGAGTACTCAGATATTTTTCATGTCAAATTAAGATCCGAAGATTGTGTCGAGATCTGATATATGATGCAGACTCGATTTGGTACTCATCTCCTTCTCAGTGTGATATTTTATTCTCAGACTGGTTGACAGACTGAGAGTGTGGCGACCCCGCGCCCCGGACTACCAACCTCGCAGGGAATGGCATGCGGAATGCCGGGGCGGGACGCCCGGCGTAGGCATCTCCGACCACTCCTCAACTCCCGTGAGGTGGTTGAGACCCTACGAGCCTTATCTCAACAACGACATAATATCAAAAGGTACTAAACAAAACTACCCACCGTATTAATCATCAAAGACAAGAGATAATCCATAAAAATGAACCGTAAATAAAATTATAATCCCTACAGTTCATTAAAATTGACATACACATAAAGTCCAAAATTGTGGGTACAAATAAAACTCGTCATATGCCCACATGGTCTATCCAACAAGTCCCAACTCACCCATACTACAATGTGGTAAGTATTATAATTACATAATCCAAAATATAATACTTCATAATTTAAAACACAATTCAATCAAAATGCCTCTCAACTCACATCGAGGCTTTAGATTCTCTCGCAGGCAAGGCCCTCAAGATATAACTACTCATTTGCCCTTATTCGGGACAGAAGGACCTGAAAGAGGAAAATGAGGGTGAGCCAACGGTGCCCAGTGAATAGAATTCAGATATGCTATCAATACTCATCAATAAATATCATGTATGCATGTCAATGTGTAGCATGATTTAAAAGCTCATAACATATAGATATCAAACATTTATAATAAGTTCGATGCAAGTAAAAGCTTATCAATTTGGATCCACATTCCACATGCATTGGGTTACTAGTATACGTCTATTTCACCGTACCGTTGATCCCAATCATGTTTATTTTAGGTTACTAGTGCACGTCTATTTCACCGTACCGTTGACCCCAATCTCTTCCTTTCCTAAAACCCTCCTATGACAAGGTTAAGTCCCCCTATTAGCCAGATAGATGGGTCTAACCAAAGTTATAAGGTTTTCTCAAATCAGTGCATCATTCAAAACATTAGAACACATTCATGCTTTCAACATACAATATATAAGTGATATGATGACATAAAAGATATAATCATAAATGAAGTCTACTCACAAGCAAGCCTCGCGAGAGTACTTAACCACACACGATCACCAAACCGAATCAACCCAAATCAAGATCCTGAAACATTCATCAATATCCTACCATACATTAATTTCTATGCTCAATCACATAGACATTACACATCAACCCTAAATCAGCCCACATATAAACAATAGGCCTAAATCCCATCTAATCTCATCATTCAACTCAAATCACATGACTTAGGCCTTTAATGCATAGTTCTCATACATAAACCATTCTATTAATCAAAAATACTGATTTTCAATTCCTTTAGGCATAAACATGCCCAAATTGGGTCACTTGATCACAAGTAGGCCTAACCCATGATATGGTCACAACCACCAAATCAGTAGCATAATTAACCCTAATCATGCTTAATTAAACATAAGTTGCATCAATTCAATTATTCTAGGCCAAAAGCATCAAAAGCCCTAAAATATGAAAATTTTCATACTTAGGCCATATTGTCGATTTACATTAGGTCACCATGTTCAGCCATGTATATCACTGATTTTGTATCATGAGTTCATCAACAATGGCAACTAGGTCAACATAGTTGACATGCAAGCTATTTGGAAAAGTCTAAGTTCATATTCCAAATGTAGGTCTAATACAAACAACCCTACCAATTCTTCACATGTATTATTATGTTCAGACGTATCAATCTACCAACAGAAATATGTAATCACAAAATCAACCGTACATATTAAATTATGTGAAGAAACAAACCTTCTGTCCAAATATCAGCCCAATCCAACGGTGGACCGAAAAGATATGTATCTTTGATGAACAAGTATCTAATCAGACAGTTTCTCCTTTCCTACTGCAATTACCCAAACTCAGAATGGCTATATCACACAAAATACTAAACGTATAAACATCTCAACCGTTCAGAATACATAAATATCTGTTATAAACTACATACCCAAATTTTATATCCATCCAATGGTAGATTGAGGAGAACTGCAAGTTTTACCGAAACGGCATGAGAAACCCAGAAATTCCGACCAGCTTTGTTTGAGAGGTTATATCTCTTAGAAAAAGCCTCTAATTAAGATCTCCACCGTTCAGAATGTAAACATATCAGCTTTAAACTACATACCCAAATTTAGGAGATCTATAAGTTTGAGCAAAACGGTGCGAGAAATTCAGACTTTCTGACCAGCTTTGTTTAAGAGGTTATATCTCTTACACGAAACCTCTGATCAAGATCTCCACCGACCAGAATAAAGAACCATAGGCTACGAACGTGCTGACAAAATTTGAGCTCAATCTGACCGTATATTCCAAAGATCTACCTCTTTGATGAAAATGTCGCAGGATCTTCCTCCTGCAACTCTCTCCTTCTTTCTCTTCTTCTTTCCTTTCTCTCCACTCACCTCTTTCTAGCACTTCCTTGATTCCCTCCTCCACTCACCTCACTTTCTAGCACATTCTTGGATTCTCTCCTCTACTCACCTCATTCTCTAGCACATTCTTGGATTCTCTCATCCACTCACCTCATTTGCTAGCACATTCTTGGATTCTCTCCTCCACTCACCTCATTTGCTAGCACATTCTTGGATTCTAGAAGTGGGCATAGGACACTTGTCTATTTTCACGCACCAACCTTCATATGTGTTGGTCTCATACTACCCATACCAACCACATGTATTTTAAATGTCCAATCCATTTAATACACCAAATTTTCAATTTCATTTATCCTTTTATTCTATCAATCCTAACCCATATCAATTCATGGTTTAATGAGTCCATGCATAAATCATAACATATGCATTATACTTTAATTTAACATGACTCATATATAATTTATGATACATATATTTATATACATTATCAAGCATTAACTATACAAACATTAAACAATCATCAAACAAACACCAAACATATCAAGACAACACATAGAGTTTGGGCAAAATGCAATTGGGTTATGGGCTAGATGAAATAATTTTCGGGGCGTCACAGAGAGAGTGACTTTGATGCTTGCGAGCATGCTCGGGTCTAGTATACTTGAATTTTGGTGGAAGTTGGAAGAAATATTTTATTTGTATAAACTTGTGTGTATAACCAACTATTATAATAGCATAATGATGGCACTCTAAAGGTTTGATAATAAGCTTTATAGATCTCCAACTTGTTGATTTGAAAGTATGGAGTTATTGTTATTGGTGCCACAGGATATTATTAAATACACAAGGTTGGTATATAGGCCTTGAAATGTATTGTGGCTGACTCAGTTTTGCTAAGGGTCTTACCACAGAAAGACCAAATGAGATTTGGAATGAAAAGAAAGCTCGCACCGCGATTTGTTGGACCATTAGAGATCCTTGATAGGATAGGTCCATTGGCTTACCGATTTGCTCTACTGTCACAGTTGATAGGTGTCTGTAATATTTTCTATATATTGATGTTGAGGAAATGTCATTCGAATTCCATATATGTTATGGTTATAACTCAACTCTAAGTTAAGAAGGATACTACGTATTAAGAAGAGCAAACACAGGAACGAAAATATAACATGCGGGAGCAGTTTTTTGAGATTGAGTATCACTTGAGGAATAGTCCTTGATTCTAAATTTCGAGGACGAAATTCTTTAAGTTAGAGAGATTGTAACACCCCGTAGTTTTAATTAAATACATACGTTGAATTATGCGTATATCGAGACGTATAATACACGTATTTTATATGTAAGAGGCAAATATACGCGTTTATGATTAGTAAATAAATAAAATGATAAAATAAAGATGATACATATGTGATCGTCTAATATGAGTGCTTACAATTTACAAATATAGAGTTGAAGTAAATTGATGAATTTATGGGGTTGGTTAATGAAATATGTGGATTGGAGTATGATTTAAGGACTTAAATGTAGAGTATGATGTAATGCATGTATGTATATGAATACATGTGAAATAAGTGAATTATTAAATGGTGTAGATTGAAATTGAATTATTAAATGACTTATATGAGTGAGATGAGTTGAATTGAATGGAATTTGATGGAGGAGTTGGTTATTAAGGGGAGCCTAGGTGTATTGGATTATTTTTATATAAAATATAAGTTGCTATAATGCGACGAAAAAAAAAGAGAAGAAGAGAAGAAGGAGAAGAGAGAAAAAGGAATCGTCGGATTTGCGGCCAAATTCGACGTATTGGTAAATTATTTTTGCTGACATTGGTCAAGTCGGTTGATTTGGCTTAGACTCCTAATTTTATCTTACAACATGTTTTACTTACCTGATGATCAAATCTTGAATTAACATTTGGCCCAATTCAAGGGATGACGTCTCAACACCAAAAAAAAAACCAAAGATACAAAGATACAAAGAACTAGGCTAAGCATTTTGGAGAAAATAGTAACGAAGATCACTTAACTCCTCCACGAATACCAACAAAGAATTCTGAAGAGCAAACATTTTATTTGAAACACTTGGATGTTGCTCAACCCTTGAAACTACACCTTTCGGTTTGATTTAAGTATAGGGTCATAAATTTCTTTTTGATTTAACAAGTCTCTTGATACTCTTTTTTAATTTGATTTTGAAAGTAAGTCCTTGATGGGCCAGATGTCAAACCTCATGAATCAGCGTATCTACCTAAGCATGGTGAATTTCCTTCATTTATCACTCAGAGCTACGCTACTGAATGGTTGATTTGTAAGGTTTTGGACGACCGGTCCCACAGTGTCCAAACTATATAGGAGCTCCTATGATTAGATGGAATCAATAAATTCCCATAAGAAGTGGGGCATACATACGTTGGTTGACACACGCAAGTCATTAAGAACATTGTACTACCTTATGATCCTCAAAAGCACAGCAAAATTGGTGATCGTGTTTGTGTTTTTTTTGTCTGTACATACACAAAAGATGTCTCCATTACGTGGAAGAAAATAAGTACTGTATATCACTTTTATATATTAGGGAAATGTCAGTCACACTGTAAAAAATTGTAATTATATATGTAATTATATATATATATATATATAATTATTAAATTATTTATTATATTTTTTAAATATATAAAATATTAATATTTAATGTACATATAGTTACATTTATAATTAAATTATTATTATTTTATATATTATTAAATTATCTTAAATATATATTAATATGTAATACGAGACAATTTATATATTATAGATGTCAATGTAACGTTGTTCTTCGTGTAATCTCTGAGTACAAAACCCACCTTTAAAACCTTTAAGAAGTCTAAGCTAGTGGTGGTGTTTGGTATAATTTTTGTAAAAGCATCTAAAGAAAATACTTTTCAAAAAAACTAACCCCATGCTTCATGAAACCTCTTCACATGGGCTACAGGCTTCACTGCTCAACTTCAGAGGCTTTAATTTACTCCAAATAAATAATATCACATGCGCCATTAAGTGTATTAAATGTATTTTTATTATGATCCAAGTTAACAAATCCCGGGCACTGTTTCAGCCGATATAGCAAGGCGTTGGCGGTGAGGAAAGTCTCCTATTTGCAAGTGAAGCAGGTATTCCAGTTTCCTTTTTGAAAGGAGACTCAGCTAAAGTCATGGAAGCTATCTCTTCTCAAGTCCATGGTAATGATCAATTTGCTTTAATTATTGAGTGTTGGATTATTAATCTAACGTTAGATTTATACGTAAATAATTATGTATTGTTAACTGTCAAATAAGGCTAAGCTTAATTAAAAGTAATTTACTAAGTTTTAGATAATTTGGTCTTTAATGTATCTGATAAAATATGAATATTTAATGTATATAGACTTAAATGATACTTTCTATTTTTATGATGGGCTAAAATAGAGATATCAATAGATAATAGGGTAGTTATCTATAAAAGGTGGTTATGGTCCTCGGATCACATGTATCATTATTATGTTATTAGAGCACAAAAAATGTTGGAAAAATCGATGGTTGTAAAGAAATAAATTCCACAATCCCAGGATAATTTTCCAAACTAAAATACAACAAAATAACACCAAAGATTTTAGTGTAGAAAACCCTCCAAAAATAAGGTAAAAATCACGGGACCCGTAGGCCGTTTAAGAAACTTCTACTATAATAAAATAGGATTATAAACTTCACCCTTCGGTAAATCTCTCACAAAAAATACAATACCTATGTATCTTCAATTTTGTGGATAAAACTTCACAAATTTGCTCACACTTTTTATTCTCAAAGAAACTCTCTTTGAGGCTCTCTGGATCTCTCAGATTAGATCTCTCTGAATGAATTTTCAAGATCAAAGTAGAGCTCTATTTATTGGAGTATTCAGGGACAATGTTGTAATTTTATGAAAATATATTTTCATATATATCGGCGTCGAATTCTGACCAAGATTTTGTTGCCGCCCCACGTGATTGTTGCTGGCTGCCCTTTTTGACAGCCGCCCACGAGGTGGACCAACAAATCTCCCCCTCTACCTCATGTGGAACATGGCTCCTCCACACCTGCAATCTCTCTACAGATAACAAGTTTTTCTCTGGTCAGGGACTTCGTCATCATATCTGCCCCGTTGTCATTAGTTTGGATCTTCTCAACTTGCAGCAGTTTATTTTCTAGCACTTCGCGGATCCAATGATACCTCACGTCGATGTGCTTGGATCTTGAGTGGAAGGTTGAGTTCTTGCTGAGGTGAATTGCGCTCTGACTGCCTCAATAAAGAACATATTTTTCTTGGTTCTGCTGCAATTCTTGTAGGAACTTTTTCATCCACAGAATCTCCTTATAACCTTCAGTGATTGCAATGTACTCTGCTTCTGTGGTACTTAAGGCAATACACTTCTGTAATCATGATTGTCATGAGACAGCTCCCCCTGCAAATGTTATTAGGTACCCGGATATCGACTTTCTCGTGTCCACGTCGTCAGCCATATCTGAATCTGTAAATCCTTCTAATACAGATTTATCATTACCAAAACATAAACAATGACTAGAATTACCTTTAAGATACCTGAGTATCCATTTGACTATTGTTCAATGTTCATTTCTAGGATTTGATAGAAATCAGCTCACAACACCAACAGCATGAGCAATGTCTGGTCTGGTGCATACCATAGCGTACATTAGACTGTCAACCACCGATGCATAAGACACCTTGCTTATCTTTGATTTCTCATCTTCGCTTGAAGGGCACTGGCTCGCATTAAGCTTGAAGTGGCTTGTCAGTGGAGAATTAACAAGTTTAACAGGTTTAGCTTTTTTTTTTTTTTATTACGGAGTTTATGATTAATTTTTTGTGGATTATATATATTTGCAATAGTAATAAATTACAAATATAATAAAGCTTAAGAAGAATGTGATATGAGCTTATTTATTTGTAAAATAAAAAATATATCAAAGATAATTAATTCGTTGGAGAGAATTAAAATCCAACCTTCCAAATGGATCAAATCATTAATCTTGAAAATATTCTTCACAATAATTTCATTTATTTTTCCTTTTTAAATAGAGATTTATACTAACTTAAATCCTATGAACTAAGTACAGAACTACCGCTCTACAAGGAAAATAAATAAATTGAAACCAAAAAATAAATAAATAAAAATAACATTCATTAATAAGCACAATCCACAAGGCGAGAGAAAAGTGGAGCGCATGTGTTCGAGCATTCCAAACGTTTTCTTGTTCTTTTTGTTTGTACGTAAAAGTTCAAAACAAATTAGATAAAGACAAATGAGACCCCGTAATGGCAAAAAGCTGCAATCTCACTTGCAACCAATCAAACCAAAACCCTAATCCGAGTGTCAGACGAGTCTAGTATACGTGAATTGAGAACAGCTCCTCAAATTATGAAAATGCCCTTCGTATTTTCCGAAATCCCCTCACTTGTCCCTCATTAATGCGCTACTGATCCGCTGCACCCGGATAGTAGTTACAAACTAGATTTGTTGTTTCTTTAATTAAATATTTGTGCAAATAATGATGACGATTATTAACATAAAATGCAACAGAGAATTTCTGTTATCTATCGAATAACTGAGCCATTAGATTATTATTTACTTCTGATAATATTAAATAACTTAGAATGCTATTAATGTATAATTTTAGTGACTGAAAACAAACTCATAATATTGTTATTACTTATATTATTGGGCATGCTATCAACAATCAATTCAAATTAATTGTATTAAGACACGGAGTGAATAATTACATTTGCTATTGATTTCATCAACGATAATTTTAAATGTATTATTATTATTATTTGCTTTCTGGCTAGGTACCATCATATTTTTTTTAGTATGAGACTAATTCTCATTTAAGATTCCGAAGCAGGAGCGAAATGGTCGACTTCTTCGAATAAGGGTGCATCCAAAAATTAAATTCAGAAACTTTTATACATTATTACTCAACTTGTTTTTACTAAATCAACTACTCGTTGATTATTCTAAATGTATTCATAAAAAATATTCTTTATATCTGTATGTTTTATAAATTTTTAACAACGATATATAATAAGTAAGTACATAGAATATTATTAGTAGCCGAATACATTTAGAAAAAAAATATTAATTTAATTATAAAATTACAATAAGTATAACTATACTATTAATATTATTAGATATGGATGCATTATTTATCTCAATGCACATAATAAATAATTTAATGACATTAAAAATATAATTACATTTACAGTTTTATATATATATATTATAATTAAGAAACATAAAAGTATTTGTGAGTGACAATTCTAATTGTCTCCCTAGCTAGTCTCTCTATATCTATATATATATATATATCTATTGTAACAAAATGGTTACATAGAAATTAATGTGTTTTTAGCTAACCTATGATATTGTCATTTGGTTTTGCCACATCAGAGGGAGCAAAAGCCCTCGACAAGGAACCAAAAAAAATGGATTGCCTCACCTGTTTCTCACATCCAGTCATTAAAACACACGTGTCACGACAATAAAAATAAAATAAAATCTTTATCTCTATCTATATTTTATACCTATATTATGCACGATGACTTTCTTTGACCACCTGGTCCACCTCCGTAATATTATCCATAAAACTTTATTCTTGTTTTGTCTTTCCATTCTTAGTTGAAGTGTAATAATTTAAGTATTTAACAACTCTCTACTCCTATATATATAATATTTTCTGAAGTTTCTTTAATTAGCAAATTTCCTTTTTACCCTTTTTATCTCTAACATTTTATTATTCTACACCAATCCTAAAATAATCTATTATATTCTTCCATTATCCGTAAAACATATTAATATATATATATATTTAAATCATAATAATAATATTAATCAAATTTTAATAATAAAAAAAATTAATCAATAAACAATAAAAATCTCATACAACCCATTTGGATATGTTATAACATAAAAATATATATAATTTTTTTTAGGAAAAAAACATATATATAATTAAAGAACACATAGTTATTATAATTTAAGCTTAAAAAAATAGACAAGAACAAAGAAAATAACAAAAAGATATGGGGCTATAAAAAAAGAAGGTAGACATTTTAATATTTTATTTTAAAAACCGAAACGTCTATAATATTAAAAGAGAAATAATTCTTTTTAATACCTACAAAAATATATAAAATAATATTTGCGGGTTCTACATGAATGTAAGTTTTTCTTTATTTATTATTTTTTTTTGGAAAAATTTTCTTTTTTCTAACTTTTTGTTTTAGTGTTAAATATTAATATTTTATTGTTGAATTTTATATTTTGTATTAAGTTTTTAGATTAAAATTTATTTATTTATATAGACAAAGGTTAAACCTATTATAAATATTAAAACTGGAATAAGTATGTTAATAAAATTATTATTTTTAATGGGAACTGATTTTTGGATACGTAGGTGAAAAGTCAAAACTCTCAAAAATCACTTTTCTATTAAAAATAATTTTATGACATTAATTTTATTGTTAAAAATATTTATTTATTTTTAATAACATATTTATGACATTTTTAATATATATTTTTATTTTAGACATAATATTTTTAATATGTTTAAAACAGTAACTTTTATAAATATAAATAAATGAATTTTAACCTACAAAATCAATACAAAATATAAAGATCAACAATAAAACATTAATATTTAACAATAAAAAGATAAACATCAACAATAATACGGGTCTGTGTTTTTTTAATGCTAAAAGAATCATTTCCCGTATTAAAAATTCGAAGCGACGAGATTTTTTTCCTCGGTTACAGTGAAAATAATCATTTAATATGGCCGAAATAGTAAATCTAACAAAAACACAGGGGCATTTTAGTCCTTTCAATTTTAATACCATCAAATCCCTATGTCTGTGCGTAGAAAGAAAACCCGTTTCGTCACCTCTCTCTCGCGCCCATAAATACCCCTCCCACGCTTCTCGTTCTTCAACTTCCTCTGCTTTTCGATATCTCCGTCTCTCTCTCTCATTCTCGCTCGCTTTTTCTCCCTTCTAGGGTTAGGGTTCTGAGCTTACTTACTCGTTACGTTTCCGTTCATCTTCTCCGATCATTTTTCCGATCTTGCAACAATGGCGGAGGAGAATGTTGCGGTCACCGGAGTTCTGAACGGCGACGCCGACTACAGCGCTGTGAAGCCGGCCGTGACGTTCACCGGTTTGAAGCCTCAGTTGGTTGTGGAAGCTCCGAAGGCTGCTGATGCAATTCAGTTTTACAAGGCTGCGTTCGGAGCTGAGGAGCTGAAGCGAGACATGCATCCGAAGAGAAAGGCGGATCAAGAGCTCCCTCTCATCCTCAGCGCTGAACTCAAGGTTGGATCGTCGGTGTTCATCGTCTCCGATCACGCGGACCAGTCTCAGGCTGCGTAAGTTGCCGTAACTTCGTTTAGATCTAGTGGTTTTCTTTGTTTTTTATACCAGTTCTTGGAGTTTTTGTTTTGTGGTAGTGTTCTGAATATGAGCTCGTTGCTTAGTTTGTTTCGTTTCATGTTTGGTTATATTTCTTTTGTTACATCTGCGTTCTTGTTCACTTTATTCTGATGTATATTTTTGCTGGATAAGCCTCAGTTGTTTTGTTGTTTTTAGTATTCTTGTCTATAGAGTCTCGTTTTTTGTGGTTCTCAAGTGTTTTCTACTGTTCCTTTGGAGATTTAACGTTTTCCGGCTGGAGAACAAAATATATGAAATGTTTTCGTGTTTTTCAACACTTTTGAACATAGAGATGGTGTTACGAACAGATATATTCATCACTGTGTGGCTATTTGACGCTTAAGCGCTGTTGAAGTTGGTTGAGTCATTTGATTTTCTTGATGTGTTTTGCTTTTTTTATTTTCTCTCGTGGTCTCGTTGTCTCGTTGTCTCCAGTGTTTTTTCGCTTTTTGTTTTGTTTTCTTTTTGTCAAACCTCCTTTCTTGTCGAGCAAGTGCTGATTTGCTACTTCGCGGTCAGGATTGGTTCTGGCGGGAGCGGGTACTTGCTTTGCTTGGAAACCGACGATGTTGAAGGCGCCGTTGCTAAGGCAGTGAGCGCTGGTGCCGTAGCTGAAGGCGAGATTGTTGAGGGAGAGGCCCCCTGCTGCGGTAATCGTGTGGGAAAGATCAAGGACCCCTGCGGTTACGTTTGGCTTATCTGCTCTGCCGGAAAGAACGCGGCTGACGTGGAAGCATAGGAGACGTTCATCTGGCTCGTTCCGCTGTTTTTGTGCTCTTGCAACACTACTGAAAAAACGTGGTGCTATAGATGGAAGGAAGGAATATGTGTAGGTGAAATGACTTTTTAGATTTTACATTTAGCTCATGATGATTTGGACGGTTAGGATTTAGCTTATTTTGTCTTGTGGACAGTTGAATTTTGAAAAATCTTGGACGGTTAGGATTTAGCTTATTTTGTCTTGTGGACAGTTGAATTTTGAAAAATCTTGGAACAATCACCCACTGATGATCGATTGACAACTGAAAATTGCTAATATGCTTTTTCTTTTTCTTTTTAATAAATTTTTTTGTTTCCAAATGTCGAAATGTGCTCGCTCTTTCTTATCCGCTTGTCTCCCTTCTCGGAATTCGACCGGGCCCTAGGTTTGCTTGCACCCGTGTGGAGAACAGGCCACGATTCTGTCTCTTCTTATTTTTCTGTTATTTGTTTATTTATTGTTTAATTATAATGTATGTTTTTATTTAACATTACCTATTTGTCATATTTATTTAATGCGCTCGCCCTGCTGTCGAGTCGAAACGTCTCGGGGAAATTGACAAAAAGGGTAGTGAGTTTGGTTAGAACTGACGCCGACGATTTCCTACTACCTCCACTTTTGTTAGCCACGTGTCAAGAAGAAATTACGAAAGAGGCCAGACGTTGTTTCTCATTTTTGACGTGTGTAGCTCAACCTAAGTCGGTTAAAAGCAACAGTGGTTATTCGTGTCAAGTTAGTATTTGTTGTTCTTTCCTTGGTGTCGTTGTAGGAGATGAAGATAGATTGTCACGGGGAAGAAAGTATAAGAGATAAGAGGTAAGAGGGAGGAGTCGTTGTCGAATCTGAAATCTATTTTGAGGCCCGGCTCCCTGCTTTTTCACCTGATCTTTGGTTCTTTTATTGAAAAATGATGTTACATGAGAAAGGGATTTTGCAAGTGGAAGGTAAGTATCGTTTGAAGAGACCTTCCAATTAATAAAGGAATTGCGTTTTTGAGTTTGCAGTATATATGTTTACTCGAGTAAATTATTGGGTTGTAACAGAGTAAATCTTATTGCTTTTAGGGACGATTGAAAAAAATTGCTGAAACTTAAATTAATTGATTATAAGTTAATACATAATTAACACTTTCCATAGTGCTTGCTAAAAAAGGATACTTGAATTTTACTTAAAGGGCAAAGATCCCAAAGCACAATAGAGAAGCCTCTGACGCCAAATACCCTTCTTTTTTTTGTCAAATCTGAGAAAATATCGTAGATTCTTTGTCAAAATATCTTTACATGTAAATTCTTTTAAAAATTAATAATATAATTATATATATTTTAAATTTGAATGTATAGAATTTAAGTCTACAAAATAATAAATATACGGCAAATTTTAATTTAATTATAAAAAAAAATACAACATTTATAACCAAACATACGTATCTTAAATTATTTATTACACACCTTAACATATATAATATAATGTCAATTTATAATTTTACTTGGAAGTTTTTTTTAGTAGTTAAGATTATTTTTCAAAATATAATAAGTTTTGCAAGAGAAATTAATGATATTAATAAATTAAGAGTGGTTATTTCACAATTATAGAAATCTCAGGGAGGTTCATAAGAAATAATCTCAATCCACTCAAAAATGTGGTTGAACTCTAGGCTGGTCATGTATTTTCTATCTAAATAATGGATTTAGGACTTTACAATGACACAAATCAAGAAAATTATATGATATTCACTGCAACTGCTCCAATAAAGCTATCAAGGCAAAGAATGCAAACCTCTTATAATATCCAACCATAGATATGCAAGAATGGTGCAGCAATCAGACATCATTCTAAAGAACCAAACTCGCAGGCTTGCAAGAAGACGGGTACGGTAACTGTGAATAGTCAAGGTTTTCTCAAAGCAGATGCAGCGCCCATAACAACCGCCAAGACAAGCCCAAGACCGGCACCGAGGGAAGCACCCACGGTTGCAGCCGCTAAGGCGCTTCTCCTGCCCTGAGAATCTTGCCTCGCATCTGCCGCTCTTGCTTGATCTCTTGCAAACTCCAACAATAATCTATCCCTAGCAAGTTCCTGCAGGAGAGAATAATCCAACAAAAAACTTCAAACTTGAACCATGAACAGCCTCATCCGAAGATCAGGATGAGGAGAAATGTAAAAGAATATATCAGCACCAAAGATCCAAAACCAATCCATCAAAGATATAAAATGTAATCTATGACAATAACTAAGAAAGGCTTGGTTACCATGTACAAGACATAACAGCACCAGCATCAGCACTATTTTAATAACATGATATAATAATACAAATTTTTTAACAGTTGACGCCATCTTTTCATATTTTTGTTTCTATCTTTCCATTTTTGCTCGTGTTTTTCTTTATGTGCCTCTCTATTTCATCTTTTTTTTTACAACATATCAAACAAATATACCAAATTAATTAATATATTTGAACTTCAATTGTTATTCAAAATAATTAAAAGTAATTAAATTTATAAATTTTAAAGCCCTTGTATAGCAGAGCTTCATGCGTTGAGCTATGCAGTTCATATACTGATTTTAGCTTTTGATGTAGCCATATAGTGATATGATAAAAAGTTGAACTTACCAAAGAGAATTGAAGTATTAAGAGAAATATTCTCCCTCCTAGAATTGTAGGAAATTATATATATACCTGGAAAGATGTTTCCTCGTTGCTCTGAAGTACCCGATGTATGAGTTGACATAATGAATTTACGCTCTCCACAGGCATAACTGTGTCTTTCCGTTGGAATGGAATCCTAACAAGATTTATAGGAGCAAGAATGAGGCTTTGAGCAGCCATCTTTCCCTTAGAATTTCCATCATCTTTCACACTCCAAGACTGTTGAGATATTGCAGCACTAGGTATAACATATGGGCAGGAATTGACAACTTCAGTTGTACTTGGAGATGCTTCATATGCCTGTAAGGCAGCTTTAACTGCTGCTTTTTGCTGATGCGCGCTAACTGAGAATTTGTTTGTTATAGTAAGGATCCATGGGATTCCAAGTGCCTTGGCCTCATTTAACAGAAGTGAAAGGGCAGGTTGTGGTTGTGAAGCTTGTGATTGATGGTACCGTGGTATATAGTGAGATAAGTTATGTACAAGAACAATCAAATCAGTCTTCTGACTCAGATCACGAATTCCCATCCATAACTCATCCCTAAAACGGGCAGCCTCCAAACTCAGTTCCTGTCGTTCAAAACCAGATCAGAGAATCAGACGTAATAACATAGGATCGAACATTTTCTACAATAATAGAAATGCAGAAAATATTTCCCAGCATCCAGGCTGTACAAGCTACTTATTCAAGCCAATTGGAATGATGTGACAATAGGCACACTTCAAGGCTGAGTTCATTTTTATAGGTAAACTTTTGGTTACCATGTAAAAGTTCTATATTGCCCACAAGAAGATGCTCCTAAAAAGACAATGCCTAACCTTCAAACTAACAGACTTCACAAGACAAGTGTAATACAGATGATATTTATTTAAGAATAAATCAAGTATAACATTAATGACAAAAACAAAGATATTTTCCAGTAAGTGCACAAATCCTAAATCCTTGGGAGTTTTTTTCTTAAAATGCTAGGAGTTTTTAAAACTATGTTTGAACACTTTTTGAGGGTCCAAAGTTTGATAATTCTTCAGCCAAAAGCCACTTGAACTCTAGAAAGGAAGAACACAGAAATACTCCTAAAAGGAATGAATACTTGAAATACCTAAAATTGAGAGTTCTTGTCCTAATGGGATTGCATTTTTCTCTCCATCCTACCGCAACCCTAGAAATGAAGAATATAGCGATACTACCCAACTCGACTAAGCCTTTTCTCAATTATATCAGGTCGGCTACATGAGTCTACTTCTTCCACTCTGCTCACTCAAGGGCTAAGGTGGTGTTTGGTAACTCTATTTGCAAACTCTAAAAAAAATAGAGGGTAATAAATAAAAAAGTTTATATTTTAGATTATTTTTTAATTTTTTCAACCCCTAATTAAAGTAGAGGTATGTATAACCTCTACAAGAATAAGCAAAAAAACTTTGCTTATTTTAGTAGAGCTTAAACCTCTACTACAATTAGATGTTGGTTTTGAAATAGAAGTAGAGGTTAAGTAGAGTTACTAAACGCAACCTAAGTCTACTCCAAAATTACAAGTAGTTATATCTTGCTTAATTATTTCTATCCATATTAGTTTAGGTTTTCCTCTACCTCTATCATTATCGTGGATTGTTAATAGGTCGCTCTTCTTAATTAACACATCTAAAGGTCTTTGTTGTACATGCCCAAACTAATCAGTTTTTTCTCATTTTATCTTCGATTGGGGCTACTCCTGCTATTACCTGAATATATTCATTAATTCTATATTTTAATGTTTTACCACATATCCATCTTTTTTCTTTCCTTTTCTTTTCTCTTTTTTTTTCTTTTTTTTTTAGAGGTCAGCATGTATCGAGGACTTAAATCACCCCTAATCCCTCTGGAGCACAACCACAAACACTCAAGGACGTCATTCGCCATCTAGTGGTGAGAGGTGTTTCGAACTCGAGACCTTTAGGGTAGGTGAGCTTGCACCCAACCACTGAACCAACCCACCATTGGTTACCACATACCCATCTTAACATATGCATTTCTGTCACACTTATTTGTTCAAATGTTTATTTATTGCCCAATATTTTGTTCCATATAGCATAGCTGGCCTAATAGTGGTTTTATAAAATTTTCCTTCTAGCTTTCAGTAAGATACATTGATCATATAATACTCCAGAAGCACTCCTCCATTTAACCCATCTTACTTTAACTCTATGATTCACATTGTCAGTTATTTCTCTTTTTTGATGAACCCAAGATTTTCGCTCCTTGATTTCGTTTGGTTTTAAATCTTCATTGTCTCTTCATCTGTGTTTCTACTTACACTACAGTTACATTTAAATGAAATTGTATTTAATCTTAGTCTTAGTAATCTTGAAGCTTTAGATTATAGAGCCTTTTTCCAAACCTCTGTCTTAGCATTCATTACAAATTTAGTTTCATCAATCAACACTATATTATTAACAAATAAATACACCAAATAAAATCTTTGAAATATGTTTAGTCAATTCACTAATAACTAGTGCAAAAAGACAAAGGCTTAAGGTAAATCAATGGTGTAAGCCTATATTAATTGGGAACTCACTAGTTTTTCCTATTGTTGTTGTTCTTTTTTCTGTAAAATCCACCATATTATTTCTCTTACTACTCTATCATATACTCTCTAAATTAATGAAGACCATGTCCAGGTCGTTCTTATTTTCCCTATACATTTCCATCATTCTCTTTAATAAATTAATAAGCTTTTAAGGTTGATCTCTTGGGAATAAATCCAAATTGATTTTTCGACGCCAAGGCTTCAACCCTTACTTGATTCTCTATCGCTCTTCCACAATTCATTGTATGACTCATAAGTTTAATCCTTCTATAATTTGCACAATTTAAACATCTCATATTTATTTTTACATGGTATTGAAATATTTTTCCTCCAATCATTAAACATTCTTTAAGTTACTACAATCTTATTAAACAATTTGGTTAACCACAACACTCCAATTCTTCCTAGGCCATTTCAAACCCCAATAGGAATAGCATCTAATCCTAAAACCTTCGCATTTTTTTTTTTTAAATTTTCCTTGGGAGTATTTTTTACCTTAAGCATGCTAATTCTATGAAAGAATTTATTTTCAATAGTTACTCCAAAGTTATCATGTGCTACTACACTTATTTCCAATACAAAAGCGCTCCCACCCCCACCCCCAAGTTTTTTGAAGTAGAAAGTATTCTACTGCACAGTCAGCTGGCATAAACTGTTTTACTGGGACATTATATTATACAGAACTAAGATGTATATGATGTTATCCTCCCCTCATTTCTATTTAAAATAATGTATGATGTTGTGGACAGTATTTAGCTTGTCCAAAAGAAAACAGATGGTGCAGAACTCAAGAAAGAAAATGCTTTTTTTCTTATCCTGACACCTGATGCCTGGTGATAAATGCTAGGGTGTTCATCTTCGCACGATCAGAGTAATAACCATCAGTAGCATATGGAGGTCACGGTAGCTTTGTAGCAATACTTATGAACAATTGGACGATGGACATGACCAATTTAGCAAGCAATAATATCAGTTTTGTATTTTCTCTCACAATTACAAGAAAATAATAGAATAAACAGGTACAGTACCCATCATATCAGATAGATTCTATCTCATGCACGAAAGGAGGAAATGTCTCTAATGGAGTTCAGATGCATCTGTGCAACAAGGGAAGGGGCCATAGGAAAAGGATCAAGTGGTGTTGATTAAAAAATACCTGCAAATTGATCCCAGCAGAATCAGAATAGCACACACCTCCAGCAATTCCTTCGTGAGAACTGGTCTCTGAAAGTATACTATCGAGATTAATTGAGGCAGTCTGTCTCCCCTGACCCATTATTGCATTAAAGAGAGAAGTCTTACCAGCCCCCTACAATATGCCATAAGTAAAATAACATCATTTTGCCATGAAAGATGCATAATAGTTTGCACAAATCATGGAACATCTAGCACAAAGAAAGTACCTCAAGGCCAACTAATCGCACCCTACGAGTCCTAATACACACTTCCTTGGAGACAGCAACAAAATCACTGGTACAGCATACGACAAAATCATTTAGGCCTTCAGGACATTTAATTCCCTGAGAAAATGGCTCCATTTTATACTTTATGCCAAGATTAACAGATCCTGTGTCCATGGAAGGAAAGCCAGGTACCAATGGCTCTGTCACTATTTGATGCTTTGGAGGCTGTCTCAGGGGAGCCCCGACTATAATTCGCATCTTTTGCAATTCTGGCTGCCATCCATGATTTGAAGAATAGGTAGGTGCTGAAGGTAATGATTCCACAGTAGTTGAACACCTGAAAGTAAGAAATATACAAGCCACTGTAAATTAGATGCCTATAAGTGCAATTCTTAGAAATACACATTGATGGTCAAATACAATCAATGAGATTCATCCATAAGTTATCATTGTTATTGAACTTATTGGCAGGACTGCAGATTCCCTGCATGCATATGCGTGTTCAGGAGAAGGGAGAAGCATCCATGATGAGAAAGGGTAGAAATGGATCACCCAGTGTTCAAATTGGAAGATACTAGAGCATAAAGCATTGCTTTGTTTGACTATGAAAAAAAGATTGAACTGATTAAAAATCATAATGTCCTCCAATAAGTAAACTTTCCTTGAATTCTCTCATTGAATTATTCCATGTATCAATTAGCCTTCCTCTGGCTCCTTTATAACTGCATATTTCTTCCAACCAGGCTGTTTTCAATTTATGCTGTTAGCAACCAAACAAATGACGTGACTTTGCCTTAGTTTGTTATGTAAGAGGGCTACACCTGCACCTTGAGAAATCCATTAGTTTGTTATTTTTGGTTTTCCTAGTCTTCATTTCACATATCATAACACCCTCACCTTTGATTTATGTTGTTCTTAAATACTTAATATTTAGTTCCACGAAACATTACTAGTCTTATTAGTGCATAGCACGATGCAGTTCCTACAATTTGATTGGAATCCATCTGTTGCAAGCCATTTACAAGCACTTCTGTACTTCAGCTATTTAGCTTTAATTATATGGGTAACATTCCATCTATTTCTGAATCCTTAAAATGACCACAATGAATAGATAGGTGAGAAATGGCACGATTTTCACTTCAACTATGATAATCATTCCTCTTAGAAGAAATACCAATTAATTAAAGGGAAGATTATCATTGACCAACTTTACTCATTCAGTTAATTCAGATATTTTGGTTGGACCATTAACAGACTCTGAAATATTAACAGAAAACGTTTGGATATTTATATTAAAGTTATGTCATTATTGCCATCCTCTATTGTAATTTGGGCATTATAGAGAGGTGACTAATAATTTTACCAATGTTAGAGAGAACACTTTTTTTTTTTTTGGTCAACAAAGAGAGAACACATTTAACCTCCCTCTTTGTGACTTGTGCAAACTTGAACTTAGGTCATGACCTTCAAAGACTGAATGAGGCGGCTTTCATGCATAGCAAGAATATTTAGGAGAAGAAATTATTTCCATTTTCAGTTCAGTTCAAAATCTTTAAAACAAAACACAAAAGAGTCATCATCAATCAAAGATTGCAAGAATTCTTGTAAATGTCAGGTTCAAGACTTGATGACTGATTCATATCTGCAAAAAAGGATATAATGTAGCGAAGGATTAAAAATTTGAATTCGCCCTAAGTTTGGAATTGGTTTGGGGAATTCCAATTTGACAAAGAATTTTTGAAAAAATTCAGCATTGTAGAGAAGAAAAAGGAATTCTATTCAAATATTGTAAAGATCTACGTTTCTTTTAGATATATCGAAACAAACATACATACAACTCAGTCAATTATAAAATATAATGGTTTAAAATACGATTTATAAACTTCGTACCACTTGACACATATTGCACGAGTAACAAGCTATTTTATGACTTTTATGCTTAACATATATAGGAGACGTATGGATTAAATACACAAAGTTTATAAGTTACACATTCATTTTTGTTCAAAATTAAAGGTTTGTGTGTCTTGTTTTACTTATTCCTTTAATGATTCTTTGGTTTCTATCCATTTCACATATACTTCTCTTGTTTAGCAATATCTTCTAACAAAAGTTGAAGTTAGCATTGATTTTCTTTTTTAACTTTGTGTCTAAAAAGTAAAATATACTAAAAGGTTTTTAAGTTTTGCAAATTATTTCAATACTTTACCTAATTTTGACAGAATTTTTTTAAAAATTCGATTACATTTAACTAGTGTTTGTACATGTGCGTTGCACGTGATTTTATCAAAAACATAATTAGAATAAAATAATTTTTATTAGAAAAGAATTATATATGTTTTGTCTTTTAATATGATCAAAATGACTAAAATCATTCTAAAATATGGATGATGGCAATTAGGAGTAAAACTTCGAACTTAAAAGGGAAATTAGGGAAAATCTTTTTTTAAAAAAAACCTAAAATATAGGGTGTAGGAAAAAACTGAAAATTAGTTAATTGCAAAATTATTATTTTAGCCCCATTGACAAGAAAATTAATTTTTCAAAAATAAAAATAAGATAAACTTTTCAAGGGTATTTGGATAGAAAAAAGGCTTTACTGTCAACTACCTCAAGTATTCTTATTATAATAGTATATATTCGTAATTTGATGAATGAAAAAGTGATAAAATTCGATAAAACTTCAAAAAATTATGTCAAATTTTCATTCCATGAATGTGGCTTGCTCAAAGAAACAAGCGCAAGGCTTCTTTGCACAATGGAGTTTGGATTGTGTTATCAATTATAGTTAATATAATACAATTAAATTTCCAGTACCCAAGAATTAAAAAAGTCAAGCTCCAAATTTGGCCACAAGAAAGTAATACAAGTTTTTTAAGAGGTATAATTTGAGTTTTCCATGTACAGTTTCCCTATATGGTATGTAAAATGCATACCAAGTAATAACAACAGGTGACTCCAAATTTAAGATGCTATGCTAAAGTCACAGATGAAAATGTTAGGGATACCACCCTTACTCCAAAAATCTAAGGGAGGTACTCTAAAGTTTCCAATCCAATAAATAGATGCCAATTTTGCTTTCTTAAGTGTTCTTTTTTTTTTTTTAAATCTCTTTGATTTGAATGAAGCATGTTATGTACAAAAACAATCTACTTGCACAAAGATACCTTCCTTGGAAATTACAAAACAACAAGGCAATGAACCTTTAACATGTGTATAATGTATTGCAGAAAAAGGCATAACATCCCATATTAATATATTTCTATTGACCTAAGTAGGCTGTAGAAGTACGGGGCTTAAGGAAATTATCCACTACGCTAAGCAAGAAGAATATTCATATGAAGCATTTAGCATGTGTCAAGGGCCAATACCAAAATTGTTTCATTTACACAAAAGCATTGAAGCTGCTCCATTCACCTTAATGTGCTCAGAGAACTATTTTCTCAAGAAAGAAACATGTAAGGGTGAGAAAGAGCAAATAACAATACCAGTTACCATTTACTTGAGCCTGCACAAGTGTGCACAGATGTAATCCGTAACCACAAATATCAACTTTCAGAGGTTCACCATTCTTCTCACCAGGAACACCACTCCATCCGAGAGGAACAATAGATGTAGCAGTACGAATAATGGGCGGTTCTACAATATGCCCAAGCTCTACAGTACCAGCAACTGTAAGGCCAAGCCATTGTTGTAAATGTGGGAATTGGGGTAATTGCTCCATTCCCAGGAAAGAAGCACTGCTACACATGCATAAATCATATATTCTGCCCACAAAAAAAGAGATATCCAGAATCAGGAAAACCACAATACTTCACATTTCAAATAAATGTTAATCAAGAAGGGAATTATGAATATAAAGTGTCAAACAAAATTACATCAGTCCAAATTGGATAGAGGTAGCCAACATAGATGAAATGACATGCATTGACTAAGGGATTACGTACATAGATATGGTTGATGAACACTGTAATATATTTTATGTTGCTGACCACGATGCTTTTGAATAAGGTACAGTGTACAACAATAATGGATACTTCAACAAAAATGTTTATTATTTTAGCATATTTTTGTCAAATAAGTTTTACTAAGGAACATTTGTAATTTTCTCTCACTCAAAGCTTTCTTTATTTAATTGAGTGTGCATGTACACAGACTAACAAATCACATCCTAGTTTCCTGAAGTTAACATCAATGGTTCAACCCTGACCCCACATAGACGGGAGCTTCGTGCATCAAGCTGCCCTTTTTTTTTTTTTTAAGGAAACTAACTTGTTTAATGAACCAAAATGACAAGCAACAACCTAGTTTCCATAAAACCAATGTCAAAAAGAATTTAGAAAGATAAAGATCGTAAAACATAGATTGATATCCTAGCTTCTTAACCTACTGTCAATGGGCACTTTAAGGTGGTGACGATTTATGCCTAGAGGTTTGATAAGACATAAGGATGGATAAGTAGAGGGAAATGAATGGCTAAATATAACCAAGTTAATGGTCAATTGGTCACCGTCAAGTCCAACAACTACCAAGAAATAAGGGGTTTTGATGAGTGGGTTTCTAAGTAGGTATTTCATAGGTTTATTACTGATATTTGTGAATATTACGATGATTTTATGGTTCATTTACTTATTAGGTGCTTTATTTTGTAGGATTACAAGCAAGGATGCAATGGAAATCAAGCTTCAAGGTGGTGAAACCAATGGCTAGGAGCCTAGGCGCTGAGAATGGAAGCCCGAGCGCTGGAGGCGTGTCATCACCATACAAGGGCAACGTGTGAGCGCCTAGGTGCCGAGGATTTGAGATCGTGACGTTGGGGAAGTTGTGTCACACTAGGGTTTAGGGTTTAGAGTTTAGGGTTGACGAGATTTCTTTCTTCCTTCTTCATAACGATAAATAGAAATTATTAAGGTGATGATTAGGGATATCCATTGAGAGAGGAGGTGATTAAGGTGCAAGAGACGAAGGAAAAGGCATTGAAGAGCCGTGAAGAAGACGATTCAAGATTGACTAAGTAGAAAGAAAATAAATCTTTCTACTTTTGTATTTGATTTCGTTTCTTTCAATGATGTTGAATATCATAGATTTAGAGTTTTTGCTATTAGTTATGGGGCTAGATTAGGTTTCTAGGATTGCAATTGGAATTCACAAGTAATTTAAATCTTATATTTTTATTTTAGATTTTAATTAGTTAATATTGAGTTATTTGCTTCAATTTGTGTTTAATGCTTCTAATGAATTGATCATTGATTAAATTGATTTGGTAAACCTTGATGAACTTGGAAAAGGGATTTTTGGGTTTAGACATGATTAGAATGACATATGATCAAAGGGTGAAAACCATGAAATCATGTAAGATAGGAATATACTTGCATGACATTTGTAACCATTGAAAGAGCATGAACTTAAAAATATTGTTTTAATCTAATCCTCATTAGGAATATAGAGACTTAGTTAAAAGGGGTATTTTTGCTTGACCATCAGGAGAGGCTTGTGAATAACTCAGGGCTCTTGGTTAACAACTTGATTTGATTAATTAATTGAAAAAGGAATAAATAGATCCTGGTGAAGTGTTGAGGGAAAATTGCAATCCTAGGATTCGTTGATTTGATTATTTGAATTACAACTTGCTTAGTTTAATTTTGAATTTTGAATTTATTTCATGTTTAATTTAGCATTATTTCCAGTTTTGTTTAGATAATATTAGGTTGAGATGATTTTAATAGTTAACAGAAATTAGTGACAAATCTCTATGGGAACAATACTTAACTTTTCACTTTATTACTTGTTCGCAATATTGTGCATTGGCGATAATTCCACAATAGGTTTGGACTTTGGAAGGAAAATAAGAGACCGAAGATTTCCCACTATGCATGAAAATGGAGATTCTTTTGGAGTGAATTAATCCATAGTTAATACCAAAAGGAATGAAATTATAATTTGTTGTAAAACATAAAAAGAACAAAGAGATATAACGTGGTTCGGCTCTACTAGATATGACAACTACTAGAATTGTAATCTTTTTTGTGAATGGTAACAAATTCCATAAAGGCATAAACTTCTCTCTTCTCCGCCACAGTTTTCCACACTCCCCCTCAAGTTGGTGAATAAAGGTTCGTCATTCCTAGCTTGGACACACTTGTTTGAAATGTAGCACTGCTCAATCCTTTCGTGAGTACATCCGCTAGCTGATGATGAGTAGACACATATGGAGTACAGATCAGTCCACTTTCAAGCTTCTCCTTAATAAAGTATCTATCAATTTCAATATGCTTGGTTCAATCATGTTGCATTGGGTTATGTGCAATGTTGATGGCGGATTTATTGTCGCAATACATTCTCATTGGACCATCCATTTAATCTTGAGGTCTTCCAAAATGATTTTCAACCACAGTAGCTCGCAAATCCCTTGGTTCATTGCTCAAAATTTTGCTTTGGCACTAGACCTAGCCAGCACATTCTGCTTTTTACTGCGCCATATCACCAAATTCCCACCAAGAGCGGTGGTCAATCTCCTGTCAATTATGGAGTCGGCGTAGTCGGCATCCGTATATGCTTCTAGTACTAATCCTATGCTCCGCTTAAATAGGATGTCTTGTCCAGAAGTCCCTTTAAGATACTGTAACGCGCGATTAACAGCTTGCAGATGAACTTTTTTGGGATTGTGCATAAACTGACTAACCACACTCACTGCATATGCAATATCAGGTCATGTATTAGAGAGATAGATGAGTCTTCTGACCAACCTTTGATACATTTCCTTATTTACGGCAACAGCTTCTCCAAGCTTGTGATTAGGATCAATGGGTGTACTAGCCGGTCGACATGCCAACTTCCCTGTCTCCTTAAGAAGATCAGTAATATGTTTCTATCGAGAAATGAAGATTCCCTGTTTGGAGTGTGCTACCTCAATCCCTAGAAAGTATTTCAACCTTCCTAGTTCCTTGATCTCAAACTCCCTGGTCAAACACTGTTTCAGCTTCTGTCTCTCATTCTCATCGTTCCCAGTCATGATGATGTCATCTACATATACCAAAAGAGTTGTAACCCCCCCCCCTCCCCCGAAGCTGAGTGCTTAATAAACAAAGTATGATCTCCTTGGCTTTGTCTATATATCCCATTACTTTGGCAAATCAACTAAATCATGCCCTTGGAGATTGTTCAAGTCCATACAGAGCTTTCTTCAGTTTGCACACTTTATCAGTGTCCAAGCTGCTTCCAAATCCAGGAGGTACTTCCATATAAATCTCTTCTTCTAAGTCTCCATGTAGAAATGCATTCTTTACATCAAATTGTTTTTTTTTTTTTTTTTGAGAAGAAACAATTTATTAAAGAAAAATAAGGTACAACATCATACAAAAACACAGATAACAACTTAATCAAACAATCAAACCAACCCTCGACACCTACTAACCTATACCCGCCCTCAAGACAAGCATTCACTCCAATTCAAGAGCCACCCGACTATTGATTTCCCATTGCTCCAAGGGGAAGCAAAAACCCACGAACTAGCCAATAATTTGATACTATCCCAACTTTGGGATAGTATCAAATTGTTGCAAATCCCAGTTATAATTAGCTGCCAAAGACAACAAAATCCTCATCGTATTCATCTTGGCGACCAAAGCAAATGTCTCTTGATAGTCCACATCATATGTTTGAGTATACCCTTTAGCCACTAATCTGGCCTTGTAGCGCTCAAGTGACCCATCTGCTCTGTACTTAACAGTATAAACTCATTTACATCCCACTGGTTTCTTTCCTGGAGGCAAGTCTACCAACTCTCAAGTATCATTTTTCTCTAGGGCATCCATTTCCACATTCATGGCTTGTTTCCAATTTTCATTAGATAGAGCCTTGGATACAGAGAGAGGGATTTGAATACAGTACAAGCTTGTAAGAAAACTCTTATAAGACGATGAATTTTTTCAAATGACACAACATGAGAAAGTGGATACAAGGGATGGTTAGTGCATTCCCTAGTTCCCTTCCTAATGGCAATAGGGAGGTTCTAATCAATGTCTGTTTCAGGTTGAGATTCGGAAGAGGTTTGTAAGAGAGGGTCGGAGACTGTTACCTAATTTCCCGGAGCTAGTTTAGATTCTTGAACTTACATAGGTTCAAGGACTGTAGCTTTCTTCCTTGCGTACATTTGTCCAATCATTCGATCCTCAAGAGCAGACGACTTGGGTTCACCACTTTGGTTATCAATGGGTTCTGAAGGTGCAGATGACTCGAGTGTGGAGGAGGATGGTATAGATAACTAAGGTGCAAATTGGTGGAGATCAACGAAAAAAGGGTTATAGAGAACAGATTCTCGATCCTTGTCTTCCTTGATGGAGTTCTCCCCCTGAAGATAAGGAGCAAAGAAATAAGACTCTCGTTCATTAAAAGTAACATCCACTGAGACAGAGTTTTTAAGACGTTGGATGATAACATTTGTACCCTTTTTGAGTTGAGGACCCCACAAAAACACACTTGAGAGCTCTTAGGTCTAATTTCCCCTTATTTGGATGGTGAATATGGACAAAGGGTACACACCCAAAGATTTTAGGAACGAGATTGATTGATGATTTAAGGTTAGGATAAAACTGGGATAACAATTCCATGGGACTCTTAAAGTCAAGGACCAGAGAAGGTAGTCGGTTGATCAGATGTGTAGCAGTTAGGACAGCTTACCCCCAATAGGACTTAGGTACATTGTTCTGGAACAAGAAGGCTTGGGTTTTATCAAGTAGGTGGTCATTTTTCCTCTTAGCCAATTTGTTGTGGGGTGTGGACACAGGATGATTTATGAATGATTCCTTCCTTTTAAAAGTATGGAGTCAAGACTTGATTAAAATAGTCTTTCGCATTGTCAGATCGAAATTTCTTTATTTTTTGCTCCAAACTAATTTTGTACCATATTATGAAAATTGGGGAGAACAAAGCTCACATCAGATTTTTGTTTGAGTAAAAAATTCCATGAGACTAGTACAATCATCAATGAAGGATACAAACCAACGTGTGCCAGAAACATTAAGAATAGGAGAGGGACCCAAATATCACTATAAATAAGATCAAAAGGGTTTGAACTTCATTCATTGCTAATTGAAAACGTTACACGCTTGTGTTTTGCCAGTTCCCACACTTCACAATGAAAGGTTTCAATATCTAGTGTCCTAAACGAAGAATGAAACATGACCTTAAGGGTCCTAAAGGAGGGATGGCCAAGGCGGTAGCGATAAAGCCATACTTTATCTTTATTGGAGAGATGGTGCTCAGAGAGAAAAGAGGATTTGCTCTTGATGAGATTCACTGGTGTCTAAAGATAATACAACCCATCTTGTTCCTTAGCAAGCCCAATCATCTTCCCCAAATCTTGGTCCTGAAATATACAGTGAGTGGGATAGATTACATTACAACTCAGATCATTTGTAAGCTTTTTGGATTGGACATGTTAGTGGACAATTTTAGAACATGAAGTACATTTCTAAGTGTAAGTGTAGGGTTGATGCGAACATCTCCTATGCTTGCAACTGTGGTTAAGGACTCATTAGTTGTGGCTATTTTTTGACTACTTGGACACGGGTTATAAGTATGAAATATATGAGAGGAATGGGTCATGTGGTCAGTAGCACCAGAATCTACAACCCAAGAGTTTGCAAAGGATTTATCAGAGACTTTGAATCCAATAGAAATAAGAAACTTATCTGAATGTGCCAATGAGCGGATACCTAAGGGTTTTCAAAAGTTTCAAGTAGAGTTCACAGCCGTTCAATATCCTCTAGGTTGAATCCTACTTGCTCCAGAGAGTTCTCGACAACTGGTTGATCAGTGGATAAATGTGTTTGTCCACTGCTTCTCTGCTGCCCTCCTTTATAGCCCCATTCTTTATTGGACGTTAATGGCTTGCCATGGAGTTTCCAACACTTCTCTCTGGTATGCCTGGCCTTCTGATAGTAAGTACACCATAGTTATCTCTGTTATCTCAGTTTAGGGCCTTGGATGATTCAGGTCTTGAAGTGCTTGTTTTCTGATCATTACCCCAATTGGCTACCATAGCTGAGCCTCCCATCTTCTAAGGTTCGAGCATAACACTTCTTCTGCTTTCTTCAGCTCAGATGATGGAGATGGTTTCATTTAGAGTGAGCAATCTCTTGCTAAGTATCTGAACTCGAACCTGGTCAAATTAAGCATTGAGTCCAACCAAGAAATTGCTTTGTCTTTCTTGATGTAATTCTTCAAGATCACTATATCCTCAAGGCACTTAGTCTCGATACATCGAATAATGATCAAGCTCTTGCCCCAGATTCTTCAATACATTGACGTATTCCATAACCATTTTATTCACTTGTTTTGCGGCTCCTGTCCTGACCTTTATTTCATATACTTGGGCTGCATCGTGTGCCTTAGAATATGTCTGGTGAATGGCATACTAGATATCTTTAGCAGTGGTCAGCAACATACAAGTATCACTAATCTCTAGTGTCATCGAATTCCACAGCCATGTCATAATCATCGAATCTTCGTTGTCTCATGTCTCAAATTGAGGATCTTCTTTCTTCGGTCCTATTCCCAGAAAGTGAATCAATTTTCCGTTGCTCTTCAAAAAGGTACGAACAAGTTGAGACTACTTTAATAATTTTTTTCGTTGAGTTTGTAGGCTGGCTGAATATTTTGTAGTTCCACCGGCCCGTGATTGGACACTACTTCCTCGGACTTCACAGTGTTTGATACTATCGACATTTCCTCTTTTTTTTTTTTGGGTATCTAATATGAGAGAGGAGAAAGAAAAAAAAAGGAAAACAATAAAAAGGGAAGAAGAAGAAGGGGTGACAACCACACGTGAGAGAGAAGATTAGCAGTGGCGGCGACCAGCAGCAACGGCAACAACAACAGCAATGGCGACTAGCAGCAGCAGCGGCGATAACAACAGTGACGACAAGTGGCAGTGGCAACCAACAGTAGCGGTGATACCAACAACAGCGATAACAGTGGCAACCAGCAGCAGCGAGTTGTAACGGTGTTGAAGACGAAGAAGACGAAGAAGACGAAGAAGACGAAGAAGACGAAGTGCAGTGACGACGAAGGAGATGAAGTGCAGTGACGAAAACGGCAGCAAGGGTTCTCTTTGGCGAATTTGAATGTTGCACAATGAAGAAAGAAGTAGCAACAATACAATAATAGTAGCAGAGAAATAGGAAAGATGATTTCGCGAAGACGGGTTTCGCGCCGGCAATACAATAGTATTTCTCTAACAGCAATGAAGGCCAAATAATTTTGGCGATGAAGGCCAGACCAAAAATTTCCCAATTGAGCCTAAAGCTCTGATACCATGTTGTAAAACATAAAAAGAACAAAGAGATATAATGTTGTTAACTTGTTCGGCTCTATGGCCAACATCCACGGGAAAAGTGTAGGGAATAATTCTTATTCCTAGTGTCTCAAGGGAAGATCACCGTATAAATAGACATACAGGGTTGCACAAATATAGCAAGTATTTCACATATAGCAACTACTAGATATGACAACTACTAGAATTGTAATATTTTCTGTGAATGGTAACAAATCTCATAAACTTCTCTCTTCTCCGCCACAGTTTCCCACATAATTTGCAGCCCAAGAAACTCAATTTTAGTTATGTTCAGCTGACATAAAAGTGGGGAAACATTCATAAATGAAAATATAGCTAAACATGACGGTAAACCATGAAAAGCAAAGATATGACTTGCAGAAAAAGTTCAAAAGATATGTACAACAGTACATTGTTAAAGCTACAAAATCAAGCAGCCATAAACAGTAAGTCAGCAAAAATTCAGGCCAACAAATATGCAAAGGAAAATATCAAATAATAACTCTTACTTCTGAAAGCGAGCTCTATATGACTTCATGGAATGTGATTGCAAGCGCTCCCTTAATTCAGTAATCACAGACCTCACCTGCAAATGCCTTTGCCAACAGAAAGCAATCATAATGAGAGGTTCTAGAAAATGCAAAGTGGGGCCATGCTTTTAAAATGAGTAATTCATATACTACAACACACGTAACGGGGACAAGGGTATGCCGTTAGTGTCCAACACAGGCAGAACCACACAAGATGGCTGACACCTCACCTTGGTGAAGCCCGGGACACTGACACATCTGTTCAATATATCATAAAAAGGATCGTGCCAGGGGCAGTCAAGGAGCCAAGCGCCATTAGAAACATGAGCTCTATGAGTCACCTTAGCATTCCTTGTTACAAGAATAATTTTGCATATATGTGGATCAGAAGTGAAGTGTTGAACTAAAATAAGGAAGGAATGTATTGTAGGTTGTAATAGTTGACTAATTCCAAAATGGGTACAGATATGTAAATTTGTTCAAGAGTGAAGATATCAAGAGCCCATTAGATGCCTTGGGGATCATTTTCAAAAGAGAAGCATCTAGGATCAGTAACATGAATCTCAAGATTGATTTCAAGCAAATAAACCAAGACAAAGTTCAATTGCAAGGGCTTAGGATGATCCAGTATCTTTAAGATAGATCTTACAGGAATATCTCATTATAAGGATTGGCTCTGACGTTTCAATTCACATTTGTAATGAATCGCAAGATTAATTGTAGGATCCATGGGACAAATCATACCAGGTCTAATAGAATTCTTGTCGACAATCAGAAAACACTATCACACCTTGGTTTGCTATTCCGAGGAGCCACTTTTTGCCTCACAGCAACAACATCTATAGTCTTTAGAATGAAGCGCCTTAATTAAACAACTCTCTATAGTTCTTCACTACTCATACAAGCTTGATGGGTCTGGAGTGAATAGAATGATGTTTCAATAATTATAATGCTAGAACACAACTTTTTTTCTTTTTCTTCTATTAGAACTATGTCTATTTGGTTATTATAAATAAACTAGTGTCATTTAGCAAGTTGTTTTTTTAATCTTTTCAATCTTTTGGTAAAAGTCTTTTTTGATCTTTTGGAAAAAAGCTTTCTTATTCCAATGAAATCTCTGTATAGAGTCTGCAAGTTTATCAAACAGGTTGCTTGTCCACTTTTGAAGGATTTCAAGAATTCCTTAACACTGATTAACTTGTATGTAGGAGGGTACATGCAGACAGACCAGGGTCAGTTTTGGACCACAATTCCAATCGATCAGACCTTTATCAGGTGGTAAAACTTAACACCTCGAAACTAACACCAATACGACGCTATTTCACCTGACTGATTTGACTATCAATTCAGGTTGATTAGGTGTCTAGTTTGGAACATGTTCTGACACTAAAAATCTTAGAATATAATTTCAAAAATTTTGTCAATTTACTTCAATAAATCTTGCTAAGGAATATGAAGGAAGGAGAGAAGAAAAACTAGAGAAGGCTGGTTTTGATGTGAGTAAGCATCCTCCTCTCCTTGTCCTTGATGTGAAAGTAAAAAGGGGACTCTCCTCAATGAGAGCACAGGTTCCTGTAAAATGATTTATTGATATTTATATTTATATATCACAGCAAGGTTTGCTATTGAAACCCGACCGACCCACCCATTAGAGTAAAATCTGCCTGACTGATGGATGTTAGATTCGTCAGGTTTTTTGGGTCATAAGGTCTTCATGCACACCCCTACTTGAATTAAACCTTATAACCATATTTTTCAATAGTGGAACTTTTACTTATGCTATCAAAAGGATGCCACAGATGCTATCCTATGTTATAAAAATATTGTGCTTGTTCAGGTATGTTTTTATTCATACCTCACTTTCTTTTATAAGTGATTGAATTTCCATCATTACATGTGAATTCAATCATTGAATGTCTACATCAATAAATGTAGATTTCTACACATCACATCTTAATCTATGAAGGTGGCAGTATTTTTCAACAAAATTAACTAAAAGATGAAGATAGATAATGCTATGTTTCATTCATAATCATACCTTCTACAGAAAAGTTGAAAACCATATTAATACCAAAGGTCAAACCACCTTAAATGTGAAAATGTGCATCCAACATGTGTAGGTTGTTTCCATGAATCGATAAGAGAGGGAATTTGAAAGATAAAGGATTTCTCTGTAAAGAACTGAATAACATGCAGAGAAAATTGCAAAACTGTGGAATAAAGAATCATAAAACAACAAATGACTGATAAAAGCATACTCGTACCGATGTTAATTTTGAGTATTCAGCATCAGAAAGCGATTCCACTGATGCATTGCCCAAGAGGTAAAGCTGTTCAAAATCACAGATGATCACAATCTTTTTAGAAGACCAAAAAAGCAGAATCCAAATAAATGAGAATATAGAATAACCAGAGGTTATGGATTTTTATTTTTTTTTAGAAGAACCAATAGTGTATTATATTACATATATTTAGAGGTTATGGAATATAATGGTCAGCCTAATGAAATGAAGAAAAAATATCTACATCTGCACACAAAGTGGAAACAGAACTATCAATGCAAATTGAAAATAAGAATATGGTCTTATTTGAGTTCACCGTTTATCCAAAGAAAACCACATTGGGAGGACCATGGAGACACTGCCCATATTGCATGAAAGAAATCATGTGTCTGTTCAGAGGAGAAAAGAGGAGATGAATCACATGACAGAAAGTTCCCCAACTACAAACCATCTCCATGATATCTTAATTGGTAGAGCATGCTTGTCTCATAGAAAGTGCAGACACAAAATCAATCCACCAATCATAAAGAGTGCAGCCCAGACTGAGATGCCATAGCTCATCTACTGATCTTTATAATAAAGCATCAATCTATTGATGCTCCTTCATGAATAGAGATACAGTGAAGGAAAAGCCAAAATCATAGAAAAGAAAAAAAAGACAACAAAATGGCTACCTGTCCAAATGGTACATATGAAGGTAGATAAGGCATTCTGCGCCATCCACTCGAAACCTCGTTCCCAAGGATACTTTTTCCAGCTCCATTATTACTCTTTGCCGCATTGGGTCCACCTTCATGTTTATTAGAAAATGGTTTGAGAGAGATGCTATCAGATCCTTCTTGAATTTCAAGAGACTGTGGTGCAGCTTCTGCTTCATCAGTAGATGATGTTTGCCCAGTCTCAGTTGCCAAAGAGATCTTTCCTGGTTCGACTTTAATTCCTCTAAACCTGTTAATTTGTTTTCGAACACCTTCCAAAGGTACAAGCCTCGAAAGTCTCCATAAGGGATTTTGCACAGGGCCTAAACCCAGCACAAGTTGCTCCCCTCTACTTTCTTTTGATTTCCCAGCACTTGATCTATTAATTCCTCCTCCATCTTTGGTCAATGATGAAGTAGCAATTCCTTCAGCGACAGGTATTTCCAATGGTTCCGAATTATAGTGATGAAAATATGCAGGAGATAAGATTCGTGGAACCAGATCCTCTGGAATGCAATAAGTCTTGAAATACTGCCGCCATCCTTTTCTATGGACATAACTGGAAGCACAAATATACAAAAGAAAATCATGACCTCAATTGTTACTACTGGTGCAGTAGTCAAGGAGGAAATATGTTTTATATGTGTGTGTTTATATCGTTGTATGCAGTCTTGTTTTCCACCTAATTTTCTAAGAAGCCAGTAACATCTTCATATCTTTTTTTTTAAACAGAAACAAAATTTTATTACATGAAAAAATACAATTATAGTGGAGACCAAAAAAATGAAAATGACAATCAAAGGGAAAAACCCCCAATCACACGCACCGGCATCGAGTGAGATTAAAATAAACAATCACTCCAATTTAGTAGCCACCCACTAATGGAAAACCCGTTCACCCAAGGGGAAGCAAAAACCCAAGAGCTAGCTAATAATTTAATGTTTTCCCACAGCAAATCACTCCCTTTAGAATTATTATTGAACACCCTATCAGAGCGCACAACATACACAAAACAATTGTAACATCAGCTAAAGTTGATAACGAGAATTACACTATTACTTAGGAGAAATAATAAAATAGGGGCCAAAAGCATACTCTCTCAAAGCAGCATTCCCAACTGGGGGCTGGGAGAATGTGATGCACTTGACCTGAACTTTTTCATTTTCTTTGGATGGAGTTGCAACAACTCTCAGAATGGCAAGGGTGGCCAAAGCAGCTACCTACAGAAACAGAGGATGAAATAGAGAGAGGATTAAATGAAGTTGATGAAAATCGTTACTGAAGAGAAGAACTAAGCAACGAATGATGCTTACTGCACCACCAAGAGAATGTCCACATAGAACAAGTTTGCGTTTCTTTTTCTGTGCAAGCCTGTACAACTCCAGTGCTGGTATTCCTTTTGCTCGACCAAAGAACCCCTAGATTTAAGATTTAAAATATAAGTATTAGAGCAGCAAGTAAGCTTATCAAAAGAAAAATAATTTCTTTACCACAATCCTCCAGGCAGATTGCATAAACACAAAGGAAAGTCCTTAAGGACAAATCCACTATCTCACCCGATGGACAGCAGGTTTGGCTTTATGTTTCAGTTGGTTGGGCTTTGCTTGAAGTGGCTTTCCAACACTTTCTTTGCAATTATTGTGATTTCCACCTTCTTGTGATTCAGTAATTTCATTCTCTTCAATATCTTCTGCAATATCTTCATGAAATATGGCACCCTGCAGTATATTTGCATCTGCTATGATATCCCTAGCAAATATAAGGGGAATTATCAGATTCAATGCCTTAAAAGATTTTAGAAGCTGAAGCAAGGTCATTTTCATGCTTACTTGTACTGCTTTGTTCCAATAAATGAAGCAAATAATGTGTCTCCTGCTTCTGCCAATAAATACCTGCAAAAGGTAGACAGCAGTGGAAATCATATAGAGAACAATAGCTAACTAAAGACATTGTAATGCACTCAAAAAGCACCAATGCAAACTAAAATTGTTCAAATGCTGCAGTCCTAACTCACCAGAGTCGAGTTCTTTAAGCCAGGAGGAAGTGATAAAGATCAATTAGTAGATAGGATTTTAAGTTGTTGATCTTATCTAAATTTTAGTTATTTAAATATATTAGATTTTATTTGAGAGGATTAGGATTCTGGTTGTTCTATGTGATTAGGATTTTCATTAGGAGTATCTATTAGAAGTCAAACTCGTAATTTGAGCGTCTACAAAGTCTATAATGGAATTGTAGAGAGCGGGTTGGTTCTGGCTGGATATAAAGTTAATTAAAATAATTTGTTTTCTCCCCTTCTCTAATTTCTTCTTATTTATTTCTATTTCTTCTGTTTTATCTTCTATGTTGCATCACATGCATTCTCAATGCTTTTCAAAACAATGTTTTTGAGTTCCCAGCCAACCAGTTGCATCCATGAGTTCCTTTCCATTTGACAACAAATAGTGAACCTTTCATCCTTTTAAATGTATTTCTCATGGTCCCAACAACATGAGAGCTACCATTTAAGGTATCAATAATGCCAAAGTGCCATCATGTTGTAAGCCACACAAGAATAATTGGAAATTTCAAAATTCCCATATTAGCATAAGTAAACTACTATATATTAGTGTTTTCAAGGTCACGCCAAGGCAACAACTAGTCCATCACCTGAGCCATTTGCAACTAAATATTCTAGGCTACACTTAAGGCAAGAAGTATGGGATTTTCATAATTTTGTAAAAAGTTTAAGGTGCTAATGAAAATATATGAAGCATATGGTTTTTTTCTTCATATATAACATATGAGATTGTATAGCTTAAATATTGGTGTATAGTTATATTTTCATGATGTTAGTTATCTTTTTCCTATTTTCTAATTTTGATTTTCTATTTTATTTTTTAAAATTCCTGCAAATATTTTTCTTTATGTTATAAGTATTACATATCACACCTTATGGGTTAGTGCAAGTAAACTAACAAAAGCTTATAGGCTTGGTGATTGGTTGCGAGTGTGATATCCATTTTAGACTGTATCTAGCCATTTCAGACGGACCACTAATCCTCGCCGCATTTTTCTTTTTTTGAGAAGAAACAATGTTAGTAGTTAATAGTTAATTGTATAAGCAGCTCCATCACCATACCATACTCTCGGGGAGGTATCAGATCCGTTCCTGACCCATCAATCCCCCTCACCCCCTAGGGTAAGACAGTGACAAGAGTTGAACCTGAGACCTTTAGGTTTCAAATCTACCTCTTTACCAACAACACCAACTCCATGTTGGCTAATCCTCGCTGCATTTTAGGTTGTACATAATTATTGTTATAATACAATATATTTTGTTTCTTTTAAAAAAAAAAATTATATATATATTACATATAACATAGCTCTTTAAATCGCCATTCACTATATGCCAATCATCTTATTTTTAATATGCTTTTGTAGTTTTTCATTTGTGGAAACAAAATTGAGGAATATATACTATAGTTAATCTTTTTTTATCAAGATTTGAATTCTATATGGTGGAATATGTATGCAATTATATGTTCAGGGTTTGTATATGTTAAACTTAATAATTATTTACTAATAAAGCTATAAATAAACATCATTTGCAATAGCGAGGCCTCACTTAGATGAGGTCAATCGCCTAGATATCACCTTGATTCCTGGACAACATTGTTATGTATAATTAAAACATGAAACATTTAATCCAAATTCCAAATACACCAAAACAATGATAATTTATTTAAAAGACAATAAAAAAGAGGTCAAATTTCTAAAATGTTATAGAAACACACCTATGAGAAACGTGATCTAAGGATGGTTGCACACGCTCTAGGGAAACAATTTGTCCACCGAAATCTGCTTTAAATTTGTTCACTACTCGAACAATCTCAGTAGCAGGCCTCTGAAATGGGGGAAAAAAAAACTAACATTAGGAGCAAATGCAAAGTTTCACCTCATCATTTTTTAAAGTATCACAAGAAATAAATATAAAGAAATGCCACCTCTTTTTTGCACATTAAGGAGTTTGCAAATTGAAAATAAAAGAAACAATCTATAACCATCTAAAACGTAAGTAACGCAACAAACTGACAAACAATACCTGCAAACGTATTGCTAGTGCTCCAAATTCCAAACTCTACTATGAAGCCAATTCAATCAACTTATGAACTAGGGCAAGAGTTTGCATATGAACAATGAACAATGTTTAAGTTGATTGAATAAGAGTTGTACCAATGCTTGAGCTACATTATCACACTTGTAGTAGCATGAAGAAAAAAGACCTCTACGCTTCCACTATTTACACTGACCCCCTTAAATTTAAATCAAATAACCCAACTATCTGTCTTAACTTTAGCTTGGGTGATTTAGTTGCAAATTGTCTAGGCGATGGACTAGTCGTTGCTTAGGCAACACCTTGAAAACATTGCTCTAAACAAGAATCAAAGCACTCGAACTACCAAAGATGAGCACCAAAAAAATTCAAAATGTGTTGACTGCAAAGATCTTAGGAAAAATCTACCAACATAAAAAATGCATCCATATTACTCTATGAACACTAGAACAAGTCTTTGGCAATGCTTGGAAATATGATCAATTGTGGGCAATTAGGCCAACTGTGATAAAACAAAAGATTTATCCTTCATACAATAGAGCGGAAAAAGCATATTTATGTAGCTACCCATATAACTGAAAGAATGGTTTGTTGAGTTAAAATAGCAAAGTAACATTCTCAATTCTTGGCTCAGTTCCTCTTTTGATATAGAGGAAACTTTAAAAAGGTAATATCCTTGCAATACCAACATCTACTAATCTAAACATTATACCTTTTCTAAATTCCACGACAACATTTGTGATTTTGCCAAACATAACAATGAGGAGCACCGTTTTTTAACCTAAATCATCGCTTTAATATGACATCTCCATCCAGAAACAAATTTGTATCTTTAGATCTTTTTAATAAACCCTGCCTTCTGAGAGGCAGTTAGTTTTCCTTTCAATTGTGCATGTGAAGTTATGAAAAATCAACCTCCAACATCACACGAGGAAATTATCTCCTTGCATGAATTCATTATTCTTCTAAATTAATTATTACTTTGCAATTTGCATGATTATGTTTTCATGCTTTAACAAGCAGTTACGATTACATATTTAAAACTGAAAATCAGATTTCACACTGTTGAATTGGACCTCGTATAAGCATAAATCGTGCAGGAGTTTGAAAAGTTCTAAGTCCAGATTCACTACAAAACCTATTATTGGTGTTCCTCACAGCCTAACAGTAATCAATAGAATTGTGAGCTATTAAGGCATTTATGTAGTTTACTATTAACAGCGAATTACCTATTTAAAGCAATTTCACATAGGCTATACATAGTGACTTTACTTCTATCCGAGATTCCTTGAACAGAGAAAATCAAAAAGTAAAAAGAACAAACCGAGCATTGAACACTCGATCATTTGAAAACCGTACAACCGCAATTCAATAGAAATCACAAGAAGAACAATTGAAACAACGAGAAATCCGAGTACCTTGTAAACACACTCGGAAAGAACCATGCAGCATAGCACATCCTGCAAATCGGACACGGATTCGGCCTTTACAGCATGACAGAGATCCTGAAGCTGTTTCCTCCGCCTCTCGTACTCCTCATGAAGCTTCTTCCTCTGCTCTCTATCATTCCTCCACAGCCATTTCCACTGCGGAATCCACGGAACACTTGAAATACTCGGGATCTTGCTCCGTTGATCTCTGATCCACGATTGAAACCTGTTTTGCAGCGCTTCCATCCATACAAGATCCAAGAAGAATTGCAATCAATCCAAATCCCTAATTTTCTTCTTCTTCTTCTTCTTTGGTTTTGAGAAGCGAATGATCGAAAAGAGAGAAGAAATGAAGAACAATATCTAGAATCGGATTAGAAGAAGCATATGCTGTGGCATCAGATTCCATATGTTTGTCGTTCGCGGTAGGGACACAACAGAGAATTAGGGCTTCGTTTTCGCTTCTCTTTAATTCCGTTGCAGAGTTTACCGTTTTGAGTTTTGGGTTTTGGATTTTGGATTTCGGATTTCTACCGAAAAACACATGACCGTGGCGTGTTGAAGTTTGAAGAAAGGAGAGGCATAATGTTAAAAGGCCTGCGGAGAGTTAAGCCGGCCGAGAATCTAATGGGCTGGAGAGTAGGCTGAGTAAGCCCAATAATAACTGTGCTTTTATACATCTACTTGTGATCCGGCCCAAGACTTTAAGCCCAATATTTTCGGATTTTCCCATTTGATGAGGAAGCTTTTAGGCTGAGTTTGGCTGCCCGTCCAAAAACAAGAATTCCATTCGGAAATAGAAAACTATAAAAAGGCTTTTCTATCGAATTTTTAAAAATAACCCATTTTCTTTATAAAAGTAGGGATGTTCATTAATCTTTTGAATTGATTTAGGTTAGATTTATACATCTAATTAGTTTGGGTTAGATTTAGATATTTGCAACCCTATTAATTTAAGTTGGGTCAAGGTTTAATAAAAAAATAACCGAATTAACCTAGACTAACTTGAACTAATTAAAAGTGATAGTTATTATTTTATATTTATCAATTTTATTTTAATCATTTATTATAATAAGATTATTCAAAATATTACTTAGTAAATATTATAATAGTTGCACTTGACTTAGAAATAGTTTTATAAATGAAATTTAAAACTCAAAAAATTGAGTAGATCGTGCAATTTTATAATTTATTTATTACGGAGACTAATCCAATTAACTTATCCAAATCAATCGAAGTTAGTAGATTGGTTTGGGTTAGATTTAAGAGGTCTATTGGGTTAGGTTGGTTCAAAATTTTCTCATACAGACTTAACTAGATTGGGTTGTTATTTTGTTAGAAATCAAACCAACCCAACTCGTGAACACCCTTAATAAAATGTTAAAATTTGTTTTCCAAATTTACTCAGACCAAAAGGATTTTTTTCGAGTTTTCAAATTTTCGAATACAAAAAACTGTATCCAAAAAAATCCTAAGATTAATGCTTTCTTATGGTTGTATTTTATTATAAAAACTAGTTATTGTGTTTCTTTAGTAATCAAGTAGTTTAATCGGTCTCCACTTTCTTCTGGTATTTTCATTATTGGTTTTATTTCACTCGTGGATTCCTCTGTTTATCTTCTTCAATCTTAAAATGTATGTTTTTTAACTTCTTTCCAGTCTTAGATAAGAAATAGGTTCTTAATCTTTTACTCATAAAGATGACTAATATCCTTTTTTTTTTTTTTTCAAATAGTAGTACCAATTTTTAAGATTTTGTTTTGCAGTCAAAAATATAAAAAGTAATTAAGAAATAATAAAATTACATGTAATTAAGAGTGTCAATAAATTGGTTCAAATTACAAAATTAAACCAAACTGATATGTTTGGTTTCATTTTTTAATAAGTTCAGTTTGGTTTAGGTTTGAAAAAAGTATAAACCGATAGGTTTGATTTGAATTGCGGTTTGAAACTTTAAAAATCGATCTAAATCGAACTGAACCTATTCTAAAATTAAAACTATTAGTATTTATTTTTAATGTCTATGATTCTTTTATGATATAAATATTCTCATTAAAAAACTATATAATCATTTTTATATAGTAAAAATAGTTTTTAAGTTTTTTTAAATATGCATTAAAAAAGTTAAAATTACCTTATATATATACATATATAATTAATTATTGTATGTACATATAAAACTTCAAACCGATCAATTCAAATGTAACCGAATCGATTATGTTAGGTTCAGTTTGGTAATTCAAAATAAATCAATTAAGCTAAACTAAACCGAAACCGATTATATTTTGTTTGGTTTAAATTTGAGCATTAAACTGATCGGAATCGAATCGTTGACACCCCTACGAGTAATGCATGTACTTATGCTAATATTTATTTAAATTAACAAATATTGAATTCACAATGTATAACAAAATTAACCATTAATTTTTAATGGAATAGAGTAAAAAAGTTTTTTTTTTTTTTTTAAAGAAACAATCTAAGGCCCTCTATTGGAGACCTGGCCCGTCTTAATCCCTAGGATGTTCAGATATATGATGGATAAATTGATAGCCGACCCGCTCCCTCACCATAATTTGACTAATTTTTACATCAATCCGACGCTAGCGAAAGATTTACCTAAAGTGATAAAGCTAAAAATTATCAATTGAACTAGCATGACCTAATAATAAAGCCAACAACCTCTAAATCTCAAGAGTTAAAAGTGCCCCAACCTTAAACCATCAACTAATGTCCCGTTGGCCAAGCAACATGTGTTATATTTGTCATACTTGTTTAACACGCAAAATACTTCAATTTTTGAAGGCCAAGCAACGTGTTAAAGTCTATTGGCTAAAAGAATATATGATTGGACAGCATTTTGGTGTCTTTTACTTGCAATATATGACACTCTTTGACTATATAACATTTGTGTGAAATTCTTTCAAGATTTTTAATAGTGACATTTGTTTTACTACCTCTTAACAACCCAACATCCCGTAGACTTGGAATACATTGTCTTCTTAGTTCCACATTTTAATAATTAAACTCAGAAAATCTTCATTGATTTAACAATTCAACTATAATGGGATCAAAAGAGATTTCTCCTGTTGTTGGAGTACAACACTCCTTCCTGTACTTGATAACTGATGGTAAAAAGAGAGAAATAGTCATCCTATTAATGTTTTCTAATTGCTTAATGTGATATTCTAATAGCAGAAAAATATGTAATATTATCAAACATGTTTGCAATATACATATTTTAAAAAGAGTATTACATGCCCACAAAAAGTGGGTTTAGTTAGATCAATGACTACAGTTTGAGTCTCGCTAATAACTTTTAACAAAATAAGTATCTCATCTGCGCATTATCTGTCATAGAGTCAATCCAAAAAAGAAGTATTAATTTAAGAAAGATCGATAACAAAAATCTTTTTTTTTTTTTGAATTTTTTATGTGGTGTTCTGTCCTTCGAACAAGACTAATTTGTGTTAGAGAATTATAAAAGTATTGAGTGTTTTTCTTTAAATGAGTACGAGTTTCGATCATAAGACTTTTTTCCTTTAATTATTTTTAACAAAGATCCCCCAATAATTTATGTTATACCAGGTGGTTAACATACAACCATTCATGTCTCTCACGCGATATTTTAAATGATATTTCACTAGATTCACTCGAGATAAGCATCAAGAATCAAATCCTTTACTTGTGGTAGCAATAAAAAGCAGCGTTTTTTTTTTTTTTTTCTTGGATTCAGACCCAATTTATTTGAGTGGCTTAAAGTAGAATCCAATATATGATGTTGAGGGTCAAATACAATCTAAAAGACAAAGAATAGCTCTCCCCTATAAAAACAAAAAATCTCGGCTTCCCTAAAATACAGGGCTCTTACTACACGGTTGGTAGGCCACTGTTTTGAAACCTTTTTATTAGTTACTGTTTATAACGAACTCTGTAAGGAGTCGTTTAGTTTGTAAAATACGATAGAATTATTTTTATAAGATTAAATTAAATTAAATTAAATTAAATTAAATATGATATAATTAAAAATAGAATAATTTTGTATTTAGTAGTATAAAAAATTAATTTCTTTAATTAAATCATAAAAAGAATATTAGAAAAATACAAATTTTATAAAATTGTAAAATTAGGATTTTTTGAATTTACATTCTCAAAGCCTTGGTTGTTAATAGATTTTGTTTATATTATTATTATTTTTTTTAAAAGAAGAATGAAGAAGAAGAAGAAGAAGAAAAAGAGGCATGACGAAGAAGATGAGGAGTGAAGAGCAGAGAAAAAAAACTATGGTGAGATAAAATAATCTGACCATATTGGTTAAAATTATTTTATTCCGTTAGAATGAAATAACATGATGAAGCAAAATTATTTTTATCCTATCAAATTTCACACCCAAATATGAGATTTGAACTATATTTAATCCACTCCTATTCTATCCTATCTTATACGCCAAACATGCTCCAGAGTAAGGTTGCGTCAAGGGTCCTTCTCTTCCTCTCTTCACTAAAAACCAAAGCAAAAAATAAAAAAGAAAACAAAACTGGGAAGAGGGCAAGTTGCGTGAGCCGAAAGAAAACAAACTGGTAGAGAGAACAAGCTTTGTTAGCCTCTGACACAAGGATGAGGTTGTAATGATGTCATCAACAAAGATTTCAAAAACTGTATTTAAAAATAAAAATTGAAAACAATTTCTTTGTTTTTAAATTTTAAAAATAATTCTTAAATATGATACCAAAACAAAATTAAAAAATTATAAATCAACCAAAAATAAAATCATTATCTAATTTTTTTAAAACTACTAATTTTTTGTTGGTCAAATTCAAAAATAAATTTTTAGCATTATACTAACAAAAAAAAAACAAAAAAATAATTTTTTTTTGAAAAATACATTGTTTGAAAACTCCATAAAAGTGGTCAGGTGACGTTACTTGCACTCTAAAATTTCATTTTCGCAGCTTAAATAGCCATTACTTTAAACCATTCAAATCAAATGATCCCATTGTCAACATGAGCTGATGATCCCAACCGTAAAACCATAAACACACCTTTTGTGGGCCCATTTATAATGCAAGCATGATGATTTCAAGTGTCATACTCATCTTTCTTCCTTTCTTTGAAATGCATGCCAAGGTGTTATTGCATGTCAACCATCAATGCCACCAACTCATATTAAAGAAATAAAAAATAAAAAAAAAAATTCTCCAAAGATAGAGGTGTTTTCAATTGGAATGTGACTTTTGTAATTAAAGTAATAAGCCCATCATATCTTCTTTTGCTTTTCATATATTTTTTGGTGACCAGACCTTCAAACCACTGCCTTGGAAAGAAAGGGACGCCTTGGAAGTTATTGAGTAAAGAAAATTTTAGTAATAAGACCCAATTGAGAGACAGGAACAAGGGTCCCAAAGATGAGTCACAAGGGAATACCTAGTAATAAACGATTGAAAATTTTAAAAATGAAAAGCTGGGAGAGCATGGAGGTGACACCACTAGACAAGGGTGGTTGAGTGGCCCCTGTCTTGATATGATTAAGACCCTTTATCTTGCTTTAACTCTAAAGTAAATTCCAGCACTTAAGTGACCCAACAACAACAACAACAAAAAAGAAGAAGCATAAAGGGCATTTTGCAGTAGTCAAGCTGAACCATATTCTTGAAATAAAAGTTCACAAGCCTTTAAAATAGCTAAATCTGATTACTATACTGGTTTTTGAGTTGATTCAAGTAAAAAAGTTACACAGGTTTGGTTGACTATTCAAAAACTTAAATCCAACTAAAAAATAAAAATTTCTAAAAACAAACGTGTTTTCTTTACAAAAAAAATAAAAAACTGTTTCTGAATTCACTTAAACCAAACACATTTTCTGTGTTTTTAAATTTTTGAATACAAAAAACTGTATTCAAATCCTAAACCAAACACACTTACTTGACTCAATCGAGTCTTCTTAAATTTTCGTTTAAGTCAAGGCGGGTGTTTCGAGTTTTTTTGAACAATGAAAGAAACTATATCATCAGAATCAGAAGATGGATAACAATTGCAAGGTGCATGTTCCACAAGTAGAGGTAAAACACACAATTCATTCAAAAGGCCTAAAACAAAATGGAAATAATTTCTGTAGAGTAGTAGATAACAAACAAGTAGTATAACTGTAAGAGAACACAACCCTCATTCCCCTATGAAGAGGGGAAAAAAAAAAAACAGTACTATATTCTAACTTCTAAGTAGATACCGAATGATGAAAGCTAAGTATTTACAACACAAAGAAAAGAGAAATAAAAAAAGAAAACAACAAAACGAAACCGTGGAGAAGATAATCCCTCAATCCTCCAAGTGAGATCATAAATGTTGAAATGAAGAAACAATGGTGCAGACAACTCGATTGATCAGAGCAAATCCTTCTTGAAATTATGCACCGTTTGGCCCATCGTAGGGTTTGGTGGACTTATCAGATTTCCTCTTCAGAACCATAGTCCATGTAATGGCTTCCAACAACAGAGAAAGCCCTCCCAACACACTAATTATAGTTATATAAGCTGTTACCCATTTATCCCCAGGATCCAACATTTTAAGACCTTTAAATACGTTAAAGATGCCAAGAACAAGAATTGCATAACCAACTCCGTGGTGGTAGAAACTCCAGTAGACCCGAAACTTGTGCTCTTGTTTGGGTCTCAGAAACAAAGCAAATATCTATAGAACAGAAAGAAGAATGCATCCATTAAAAGTAAACATCAGAACAAGTACAGGACACAGCAATATAAAGTTCAAATTTGTTTGTATCCTACATTGCACTTAAGAAGCAAGAAGCTTGGGTGTGTTTGATAGCTGATAAAATGAGGATTGTTTTTGAGAAAAGTAGTAGTTTTCTTGAGAAAAGCCTATTTTTCAATGTTTGTTTGACAAAAGAACTAAGACAGAGATTTTCTCAGCCCCACTGTCTTCTCACGATAATTGTCTTTAGCAAGGTTTGGGTTGGGGGGGTTTTGAGGAAACAAAAAAAAACTCTCATGAGAAAATCTCTCGACAACTAAATTTAAAGAGGTCATAGCTATGCGATTGAATAACTAACCACAAGAAAATTTTCTTTTGTCTAACCAAACAATTAAGAAAATTTTCTCAAAAAACACTTTCTCAAGAGAATTTTCCCTAGTACAACATTTTTTCTACAAGGAAAATTTTCTTTGCTACCAACACACCTTGAGAAAATTATAAAATGAAACTCGATTCTCACCAGCAAAATATGTATAACACATCTAATAAGGCAACTTAACCAGAACAACATAAATTCCATAACATCTACCCTTTTTGTTATGAATGCTTGGGCGTAAAGTGGTTAAGATAAGAATTGAAGAAACAAAAGGATTTAACAAAATGGGAACGAAAAATCACCTGTAATGTGGCAAGACTGAACAGAGTAATCCCAATGTTCCGATGAGTGGTGTATTGGACACCCTTTGATAAGCTACCAAGCTTAAGACCAGTTGCCCAGCCAGAAACTCCAAGGACATAAGCAGAAACCTGGCAGGATACATGAAGATAAAACCAGGTCGGATCTGCTCGCTTGAATGTTCTAAGGTACCTTGATATGATGACTCCAATGGGGATCAAAATTCCCCAACTCACAGCGTTTAGAACCCCGTGAATCTGATAGGAATGAATTATTAAGATCAAGTAAGAAACTAACAGTGATACAAAGAAAGCAGTTAACAGTTTCTTTCTTTCTTTCTTTTCCTTGAAAACAACAAATTGAGAACAGAGTAAAGTGAGAAAACAATTCAAACCCCCCTTCATTGAAAAGAAAAAAAATCACGATGAAGAAACTAACAGATAATTAAGAACAAAAAGATATTCAAAACATTTAAATTTTAATTTTAACTTTATCAAACGAGAAAACCTTCTTCCTGTACTAAACAAATAAGTAAATTATAACAGCAAAAACAGATACTGAAAATCAAACTAGCAATTCAACTTCAACTATTCCTACTTTTGAACTGCAGCAAGTAAACAAGCTTTAAAATCACATAAAAATTATAGGGCTTATTAGCACCATTTATAGTCTTATAGATCCCAAGACCCAATTTTTCAATCTGGGCACTACAAAATCACACCCTTAATAGTTAATTCCTAAACCACTTCAAAAAAAAAAAAAAAAATCAAAATATTAATAAAATAAACTCAAAATCTTCTTCAATTTTTAACATATATTCAAAACATATCATTCTTTTCTTAATTTTAGCTTCACCAAGCAACAGACCTTCTTCCTGTACCAAAAAACAAGGAAATTATAACAACAAAAACAAACTAAGGATGAAAATCAAGTAAACAACTTCAAAACCACTTAAATTTTAGGGCTCATTAAGACCATCAATAGATCCCAAGAAAATAATTCTCAAGACCCAATTTTTCAATCTGATCACTCTAAAACACACCCTTAATTCCAAAACCCACATCCCGAAAACCCCAAAAGAAAAAAGAAAAAAATCATAAAAAAAAAACTCACATTTTTCTTCCTGAGCCTAGAATCACTCCCACCACCACCAATCTCACCACCACCTCTCACCAAATCAATCTTCCCTTTAGAATTCAAATTATCAGGCTTAAAGTCATGCACACCCGGCACACCCTGATCCGTCACCGACCCACCAACCTGCCACACCTGAGTCACCACCGTTCCCAAACTCTCCGGCAACACCACCGTCGCGTACATCTCAATCACACCATTCACAGACACCGCTTCCTTCTCCTTCACCTCAAACGCTATCTTCGACGCCTCAATCCCTTTGAACGAGCTCACATTGAACGTGTTCACAGTCATAGATCCGTTTCCAAGCTTGTACGCTATAAGGGCCTGTGCTCCGAGCATTCCTGTTGATGTTGGATTGATTGCCCAGGCCACCCAGCCGGCGGGTCTCGCCGGAGACGCGGTGAACGCGAGGTTTAGAGTAGAGTTTTTGGGTGTGTAGGTCCAGTGGAGGTGGGAATTCAATCTGGGTAGGTCTGTGCATTGTTGGAATAGCTTGTTTTTGGATAGTGATTGTGTGGAACATGTACTCTGAGAGTGAGAGAATTGTGGGAATATTAATAGAAGAAGAAGTGAAAAATACACAGAAAACAATGAAGAAGAAGAAGAAGCCATTAATGGAGGAGTTTTTGTGGCTGAGAGAGAGAGAGAGAGAGGATTTGAGAGTTTAAAAGGAGTGCGTGAAGAACATGCTTTATGGCGGTTGGTGAAACTGCTAGTTTTAGCGGGTGTTGCGTTGTGGGGGTAGTGGGACTGAGAGGTGGACGGAGAGATTGTTACGGCCGAGGCACGAATGGATGACACGTGTGTTTGTGTTTTTCAACTTTTTTTTATTTTTATTTGGTTGGTTGATTACATCTTCATGTCTACCAAGGTTGGTGAACCGTCACTCTAGCTAAGTTCAACTACACTTTAACTAATTGTAAAAAATTGATAAATAATGGTTGCAGTATTATTTAAGGTTTTTTTTTTTTAATTGTTAAAAATTGATAAATAATGGTTCATTTTATTCTTTACTAATGTATGGAATATCATCAACTCAATTTAGATGATCATTTATTGAAAAAAAATAAAAATAAAACTAGATGATCATTTTGGTGAGTTTATATAAATAAACTATGATAAGACTGGTAATATTGTAATTTTGATTAAATGTATTTTTTTTTTGGCACATTTAATCAATGTCCTTGGATTGTTAAAAAACAAGATAAAATTTTGGTGCTTATAATTAGCATGTTACTGATTATTTTGTTTATTTGATTTGATTTGATTTTATTCAAGTATTACACTTAATCATTTAAATAGTTGAAATGATTACTTTATTAATAATACTAGGATTTATTAGGTTAAGTTGTTGAGTTCTAAAAATTGATATAATAAAGATGAAAACTATGTCCTCTATTTAAGTAAAATTTACTTTATGTGTAATATCATGAATAATGATGATTTTCAATTTGGACAGATCACCCTGTTATTTTATTTTTTATTTAAACAAATTTAGAAATTAATGAAATTATATTTAAAATTGTAAGTGCTGACTCTTTTACAATGTATCTAAATTAATCGCAAACTGTTTTAAAGATTCCAAAGTATTTTAAATAAAATAAATAAATTTGTGCATCATATCTTTTTCATTTTATTATATATATTAAAAAAACCAATTCAAAATTTGTATTCCATACTATTGACAAAATGGACAATTTTCGAACTTTGTTCAAAATGGACTAATCATGAATTTTGAAAATATGGCAATTTAATCACATTATTGTGAATATTTTTAAAAGATTGACAAACTTAGAAAGAAGCAAATGCTTTTTTTTTTTTTTTTTTTTTTTGTTTTAGTGCTGACATAAAGTTAAAAGATGATATTGAGATCGGAGGAAGTCAAAATTCCTCAGTAAAGCCAAAAAAACAAGCACAATGATGATGGACATTAAGAGACCGAATGAAAATCATGCAAATCAATTACTATTGTCCAGCTTATACTTTTATTAGGAGAGAAAAAACTCTTACTTATTTATAAAAAGAGAGGAATCAAACTTCTGTCTTTGAATGAAAAAGTTTAAATGCACACCATTAAAGTTAGCCAATATTTACAATCAAATGCTCTTCTTCGTTTACTTAAAAAAATAAATAAATAATAATAATATAAGGATTTGAAAGAAAACAAAACACAATTGTAAAGAGTGACACCGGGCCAGTAGTTGATTGCTCCTTTATAATGAATATTAATGAACAAGTTGGCTTTCTTATAGTCAAAATACCATGTTCTCAGTATATTAAAGTCCCACTCACTCTCTCTCTCTCTCTCTCTCTTATTGTTTTTTCTTGGGTTTCTAGAAATAGGCCAAATAAAGTTCCCTCTTTAAACCGTTGTATGTGGATTATGATCTTTCTCCTCATTCCAACATTATATTAAAAAAATACATTAAAATCTGCAAAGCTTTGATTATTGACCATGTTACCCAAAATATACAGTACAACACTATCTTCTTATTTTTTGTTTTTGGTCAAGTGATAAAAATTGTATTTTCATGTACATTGAGAAAAGTCTTTAGTAAAAAGAATTTACATATGCTCAATGTAACTCAAGAGTATTTTTTTTTAACGATATAGGACTAACTACATAAATTCTCTTCCTCTGTTCTTTTCTATTAAGAGATAGTATACCATAAATATTATGATTAATAGTGTTTTGTTCTTTTCTATTAAGAGATAGTATACTATAAATATTATGATTAATAGTGTTTTAACACCGGCGTCGCACCTGATTTTTGTTATATTAATTAAAACAAAATAAGTATATATATATATATATGTTTTAATGTGATATAAGGGTAGATTATAAATAAATTATTATATTGTGATTTTAGGGCATTTTTGAGCAACTATTGAAGGGACCATCAAATTCTATTATTGAAGAGTACTGCAAAAGCAATACCCTCTCGTCAAGGTGAATTGAATGAAAAAAAGAAATGAAAGTTGCGTGTGGCGTACCCTAAAAATGAAGTGTGCTTACTGGTGATGGTATGTGACTAAAGAGAGACTGAAGTAAATGTGTAGATTAATAATATATAAGAAGTGAAGATTTAATTAGTTGAATGGTTGAAGAAACAAAACATGTAGGGTTTGAGATAAGAGGCACTCCCACTTCATTTGAACTATCACTTCTGAAAAAGGAATAAGCACTTTGATTCCGTTTCTTTTTTTTTTTTTGCTTCCACTAACTTATAATAACCCTACATCCCTTAAAATCTAAAAAATAAAAAAATTAATGACTAACTAATTTTTTTTATTTGTTATTGAAAATGAGAAAAAAAAAGCCACATAGATAGTTTTCAAGTACAACAATCCTATATACGAAAAAAAAAATTAGACGCGCTATCACCAAACAAGATGACGAAGTTATCACCAAACAAGATGACGAAGTGATTAAAACTCAACCTAACACAATTCACAGGAATAGCACCTCACATCTTTAAAACAACAATATCAATATTTGTATCGTAATTCGTAAGTAGCGCATGCCAATGCATCATGAAGATAATTACTCACAAATATCTCCTAGTTGCACGAGGATGATTGTTTACATTTGACTAGATCGTAACGGCAGATTAGATTATTGAATTACGCGTAAGCTATCACCAAACAAGATGACGAAGTGATTAAAACTCGTACTCATGATCTATAAAGACATGAGTTTGAATCTCGTTGCTAGGTGAGGTGAGGTAACCTTTACAAAAAAAAAATTCCTTACATAGTGGACTACATGTGAGGGTACCTACACATCTATTAGAAGGACGCCACTCTCTTTCCTCATCGGAGTTTGCCCATAGAAATTAGTCGGTACGCATAAATTGGCCTGGATACCCCAAGTTATCCAAAAAAAAAAGAAAAAAAAAAAAGAAGAAAAGAATTATGTGTAAGCTAACACTAAAATCCTTTAAAAAAGGTTACAAAAAAATTCAAAAAAACAAACAAACATATATTCTCTTTTAATTGGTCAAACCACTTTTTTTTTTTTATTTTTTTTTTTTTTAAAGGTTGTTGAATAATAAGTAAGTTAGTCCATATAAAGTGCGAGGCCCAAATACAAGCCCAAGACTGGAAAGACTCGAAAAATGGCGCGTCCGTCACCCCATACTTCCAAGGTGGATTAGCGGGGTGCCTATATCAGTGGATGTTAGAGGCCAACGCCACTAGAGTGCGCCACATACTCCCTGGGACCACTCTTCCATCAAGGACCACAATGCCACCTGTCCCCTTAGTGGGGACCAAACCCTTCACTATGAATATACTTGCATTATTCGCCAAAAACGTATAAGACAATTTCTACTTTTGAGTCTCACACGTGCAACACACTTGCTTCTAACTCTAGCTTAGACATCAAAAGTTCTTAGATCGATACTATACCGATGCTCATAATTCTAGCCTTTGCCTCCCTCTCTCCTCCTCTTTCTCATAAGGACATCTGGATACCTCCTGGGTACCCTAGAAAAGAAAGGTCGCGAGTCAAGTTGGCTAAATTCCACTAATCTCCTCAGCAAAGGTCGACGCAGCTAAAGCTCGATTTGAGCTTCTCGTCTGGTTAGTATTATCTTTCAATGAATATTAATGTTAGGGCAAAACTTGTATCAACAAAGGTAAAACCACATGAAGATGGCTGTAGATGATGACCATACAAGGAGTGGCGCTCTCCTTATTTAGTAATAACGGTTTCCCATACAAAAAGGAACCTCTGCGCATTCCAAAAGCACGTAGAAACTGTACAAGGCGTTCCTTCTTTTTACTTAAAAATATAAAATTATCAAGAAATTAACCATCCTAGTTATTTTTTTATTTTATTTTATTTTTTGTTTTGATATTTTAAACTTAAATAGTAAGAACGAAGTGATCATTTCTAAAACTTGTATTTCAATGACGCAGCCAATTTAATGGGCTGGTACATCACTTCACCGAATCATTTCAATGACACCTGGTAACATTTAATGATATCTTTACCTTATAGATATTATTTTAATGCTAGAAGGGGCAATATAACAATGGGTATAATAATTTAAACAATTCCTTTTGGTTTTCCAAAAGGTATCCTGCACCTTTTGGCCCGTTTGACAGCCCGAATTGAATGAGCTAAAGATAATAAAAAGTTATCACACCCACCATTTTATCTCCTATTAAGGGATAAAATAATTCTGACCAAAATATTGAGATTATTTTATCCTGATTTTTTTTTTTTTTGGGTCATTCATCTTCTTCTTCCTCATCATCATCACCATCTTCATCTTCTTCTTTTTTTATTGTTGTAATTTTTTTTTTGATTCAGGTTTTGTAACAATAACAAAACTTGCAACCAATTTTTTTTAATTTTGTTTATATAATTTAATTAAAAAATTTAATTATTTTTTAATTTCAATCCCAAATACCACTACCAAACACAAGATTACTCTATTTCTAATTCTATCATATCCCTTATTTTATCCAATTCCATAAAAATAATCTCATCCTATTTCGTACACCAAACGGGTCAGTATAAAACTAGTCCTCATTTAAAACAGGAGCAAAATAATATACCTCTTCTCACAAAGGCAACTCCAAGAATCAAATTTTAAAACTTTTGTACTCAATCCACTTCAACTGTTAGCTCGTTGGTATAATAATTTAAACAATTCGTTAAATCTCTTTTATTTCTTACACACCCTCACACTTTCAACTAGGTCTGATTGTCTATATTACCTTTCTTAATTCTGACTTGTTACCTTTCTCTACCATTGATATAAAATTTCAAAGGAAAAACATTTTTATTCTTACATTTGAATAAAAAAAAACATTTACATTCCTTAATTAATTATTGCTAAGATGCCATGGAAATATTTAATTATTATTTTACTTTCTTAATTTACCAGCTGCTAATTTTAAAACATTAAATGCATTCGGAAAAACCTAAAATACATTCCTAGATTTTAAAACACAAATGCTTGCGCTAGTGTATAAAATGCAAATTATCAAGCACTTATATTTTACCATTATAACAATATTTCCCTTATAAATCTTTTCTATCTTTTATGTTAAAGTTGATTTTAATGTCAAAGGATGTCATCTAATAATTCAAATATTAAAGTATCCTACATTATTAGGATTAAGGTAATTACAAATTATTTTTTATTTTTTTATCCTCCTTTCTATTTTTCTTTGAATAAAAACTATTGTTATATATCTTTTCTTAAAAACATTCATCTATTTACTAATATTTAACCTTATTATAGTTTGATAATTTAATTATATCTCAAATCCTTGCTTCTGAGATGGGCCAAGAAATATATGGCTTGTCAGAGGAGAGGGCGTGAACGAACTACCCATCTCCCAGATGTACAGGAGACTTATACTGGTTCACTTCACTCAAGGAAAAAGGCTCAAATGACTGATGAAGCAATATAGTTATTATAAATTAAATGTGCCAGATAATTCAAGAAGGTAAAAAAGGAAATAAAATAAATCCATAATTCTTCTCTATGTAGCCATGCAATTCATATTCTGTTCTTGATAGAGACAATGGCAGGTGAAGCAGAATGGGAGAATGTGACCCTTGAAGTGCTGAGGAAGAAGATGGAGGATTTTGGCAAGGAGAGAAACTGGGAGCAGTATCACATCCCAAGAAACCTCCTCCTGGCCATGGTAAAACTCACATAAACCTCATATTCTCACTACATAATCAGTTTTGTAATCTCTTGAAGCCATTACTAGTATATTTTTTTTATGAAAGATTGAAGGCCAAAAGGACACACTCTTAAGAGACTAGCTTTCTACTGAGTATTAGACATTCCAACCAAAGCAACTCTGCTACCCATCCATAGAGTGTATCTGAGTCCTCTTGCCCAACTAATCCCTTAGCTGCAGACCTTCCAACGTCCAAAAGCCACGAGACATTTTTGTAGGAGTGGAGATTGAAACCAGGCCACTCCTTGGGATGAGTGCCTGAGAATCACACCAATCCCTTGGGGTTTATAGACTACTTTTGAAATACTTTTTATTGAAAAAAAAAAAAAATCCCTCTAATCTTAACTCTACCACTTATTGCTCTTCATTGGCTGGCCCAAGAATGTATAATCCACAAGGCATGAAATAATTTGTTCATTATTCTCAAATAGGTCTTATTAAGTGAACCAATGAAACACAAGTAAAATCTACTGTAGTTCACAGCCACAGTTATGACAGCATCAATTACCATAAGGGCTGGCACTGCTATTATAGGTACAAAGTATCAAAGGATCTTTTACATTTATCCTGCTATAGGCTTGCATTTATTCTAAATATGAGTAATGTAGAGTATTTTTCTATTTTCTATATAATTACATGAACTATCCTATCCTCCTTTTCTAGTACTAAAAATTGTATCTAAATCACAAACCAAATGAAGCTTCAGTGTATATGTTTTTCTTTTTTTCTTTTTTCTTTTTATTTTTGTATACATAATAACATGAGCTATCTTATCCTCCTTTTATCTCATTATTATTATTTTTTTCCTTTTTTTTTTTCTCACAATATCCTAGGTGACAGAATTGGGAGAATTATCTGAGATCTTCCAGTGGAAAGGTGAGGTTTCAAGGGGATTGCATGATTGGAATGAAGAAGAGAAAGACCACTTGGGAGAAGAGCTTTCTGATGTTTTGCTCTATTTAGTTCAGCTTTCTAATGCATGTGGAGTTGACCTTGGTAAAGCTGCTCTTCGCAAAATCGGCCTTAATGCAATCAAGTACCCATCTAAGCCACAAACTGGTATCAACTTGAATGATGCCAACCCAAACTAGAAACCTTCAAATTGTTTGATCTCTTATCTTGTTTCTAGGGATTTAACTGGTTTGTAAGGTTAATACTAAGAGAACCCTTGAGTTCCATTTGCAACAAATGGTAGAGAAGGATCTAGTGTTTTGAGCTTGAATCTAAATTAAAGTTTCTTTTACTCAAGTTTCCTACATTTTTCACTTTTGCCCATATATCCATTCTTGGCCTCAAGTTAATCAATTGGACAATTGGGGAGGAGGGAAGACAAAGACTCACATTGACTGATAATTTTAATTAGCATTTTTGAGAAATGGTAGGAGGAGGGCCAATTGGAGTATGTGAGAAAACCAATTGAGATGGTTTGGATACATAACAATGACCTTTGGATGCACAAATTAGAAAAAATGCCCTATTAACAACCCATGGTAATGATAGAAGTAGAGGAAGACCTAAAACAACATTGACAACGATAATTCACAAAGATATAACTACTTGTAATTTAAGGGTTGACTTAGTCCTTTCCAAAGTGGAGTGGAGGAAATGCAGTCATATAGGGACCTTATATAGTTTGGAAAAGGCTTATTTGAGTTGAGTTGAATGTTGACTAATAATTTTAATCACTTAAAGGCATTAAATGAATATATGATTCAAAGTGACACCAAGTCCTTAAGATGTAGTCTTCACTTAATGTACCTATAACTTCAACTAAATGAAGAACATTGAAAGCATCAATAGTCTTGAGAGATCCATAGTTCTCTAATTGCTTAAGTCTTATAAGAATGGGGTGTTGAACTTAGTAAGATGTAACATTTATTGGGAACCAAATAAGAACTTGGGAAATATTTTACTATGGCGGTGATGACTCAATGAGAGCCAATGACTCAGGTATTCCAGCAGCTGTGAGGAGACAAAAAGGTCTATCTCATCTTCAGTACTAAATTGTGATGAGAAAGAAGTTTTGTGATCTCACCTTGAGAGACTCCCAAGAGAGAATCATCTTGTGCCATTGTAACATGGCCATGCTACCTAGATGCTCAAAGTGAATACTGATACAAGCAAGGAAACCTAGCTACTCTACGTTAGTTTGGATTTCCCATGTATGATGCATATTAGCACCTAGCAGATTTTTATAATTTATTTTTAAACAAAATAAAAAGTTAAATTAATCATATTTCAAACTAGATTATTCTCATAACCCTGCAGATGTGAGAATAAGGAGCTGAACCTCGTTAAAGATTCATTGAGATATATAGGTTTGCAGAAAATCCAAAAGATCTTGACAATGAAAACTTCAATACTATTCTGAGAATGGATTATCTAATTGTATTAAATGACCTACATATACATTCACAAACACAGATGTAGTGAGAGAAGGCAACAGACAATCATGGCCAATAATGCAAAGTTTACCAAACTTCCATAAAGTTTGAGATGATGGGGAAAGTTTTAGTAAACATCAAATAACTTGATCATGTCAATGACCTACAGATATAGTGAGAGAAGGCAACAGACAATCATGGAAAATGATGCAAAGTTTACTTAACTTCCATAAAGTTTGAAATGACACACAAAATTTTAGTAAACATCAGATAATTTGATCATACCAATCATCATAGCATTTATGGAAACAGGTATAACATTTCAATTTTCGTAAAAACTTAATCAAAATTTCACCAAAATCACAAAAAAAAAGACTGCATAAATATTTCAATCAACAACTAGTGGTTTCTTGTGCTGTAAGTTTATGAGAACTCTACTACCATAAGTCCAAGACATGCTATGAATCCCCGTTTTCTGAGATATTGGCCTTGAAAAAAGATACTATCAAAACATACTTCAATCAACTTAACCAAAAGATACGACATTAACACAACCGTATAGATAGCTGGATACGGATAATTTTACTGTTTGAGATGGGGGAGATGGAAGAGCTTTGAAGCTTATATTTATGCCATTATTTTGATTGTGCAATGCTTTTACCTATTTGGCAATTGCATCACTTACTTCTTGGGAGTTTATCATAAGACTTCTTTACTTGTTTTCATATGTTCCAATCCTCAATGGCCTCCATGTCGTGCCATGAACCCATCACCAGAGATGTGCAGTTGGAAATTGATGTACACAACATACTTGATGAATCAACTTAACCAGAAGATATACACTTCGCACAAAAATATGGATAAGAGGAGCTTTAATGTTTCGGGTGATTAGATGAATAATATGGAAGGACCTTTACCTACATGTACATCCATACTGAAAGAGTTTTTAGACCTTGCGTTATTGTTGTTTATTTTCACCTGATATTTTATCCCATTGTAGGGACTGGGGAATGATGTCTAGGGTTGCTCTTTAGTGGTCTTTCAATAAGTTTTGGAACAGATTCATTAATCATTTCTCAATTCATGAAAGCTTATTTCATCTACTTGCAAAGGAATTACAACAGAATGCACATTATTAATCAGTAGAGTCTCATATAAACTATGTGAATAAAGAGTTTACCTCATTTTCAGTACAGAACCTCCTCAAGGAAAGAACATACATTCAACCAACTCTGAGGATTGACAAACCAGAAGAGAAAATTTTACAAACCGAACAGTGAACTGCTCATGGGACACGTTCCAACACTCTCTGCAATGCCTTTTTGATGCCTTCTTGATCAAGTGTAGTTGACAGTTGTACTTCTTGTACCTGAATCATAGATGAAGCTCTAGCAGATGTCACCAGAACTCTTTTAAGAGAAAAGATAGTAGAGCAAACACCACTATCAACAATTTGGATAAACCAATTACTCAACTCAACTCAGCTCATTTTATCTGATAAACCAATTACCAAAAATCATAAATCAAAGTATAGGAAATGGGGACTCAAAGCAAACCTGTCTACCAGCTCGAGCAAGTAGGGTGAATTGATTGTCGGTAGCTGGTTCCTGGAGAAGAGTGAAAAAATATGAACTTTGAAATAAAAAAAATGGCAATTTAGGAAAATAAATTACATTGAAGAAGCACGTATACTCACGTTTGAAAGCCAAAGTTGCAGATCTGGTGAAACTACGCGTTTTTCAAACCCTTGCCGACAGATTTTTACTTCTGTTATACTGTAAACACATGGAAGAATGCTCAAATGAGGACCAGTATTTTTTATCAATAGCAAAAGAAAGGTCCTTGAGAGGAAAGAAAATAATACCGAAAAGATGTTATCTTGTTAGGTCTTTTTCCCTCTTTTTCCTCACTTGATTTTTTATTTTTTGGGTGAGAATTAGTTAGATTAAAAATATAAAATAATTGAGTGGTTCTCTTGGAAATAGAACCCACAAGAATATATGAAGAGGAGGAAAAAAAAATTGGTAGGGAAGACTGCGAATGAACAAATTGAACCCTAGCCTGTTTGTTGTCAAACCACATGCAAATTTTTATCTCCATTTTCTTATTACCATTGGATGATCCATGTCATTACAAATAATCTATTTATTAATCAATTATGTCATCCTCCATGAGAATTCATCTTTAATCTTCATTTTTTTTTGCAGTGCAAAGAATAAAATTATATTAATTTAATGGTAAAAACTTAGGCTGACTGACATTGAATAGCAATTAATATCCAATACCTCCAGAAAATTTGATATCATAAAAAAAACTGTATTTTTGGCAAAATATACACAAGGTTTAGTATCTACTATCTAGTTTGTCAACAGACAACTAAGAGACTCAACAACCTTCAAAATAAAACTTTGAAGTCCATGGTTCCCCTCTTTGATTTTTTCATATTGAACAAACTATACAAGTAGCAATGGGGAACTGTGACAGTTATTGGGAATCTAGGACAAACGTAAAGTGGGCCCAATACTGAGAAACTTTTCAACTTGCCATTCCTTTTAACACCATGCTTATAATTATGCAATAGTTGCCACGTCTACGTTCACTTGTGATCAAGTAACTCTTGAGGTTCATTAAGCATGTTTCGATGACATTCATGTGACATCCTGACCTTCCAGCCAACTTTACTTGTTTTAACTAAATTATGTTGGCGTAATTTAGTTATTGTATGAGAATGAATAATAAGTTAAACCAAAATCTTAAATTATAAATAAGGTTAGCTAAATTCTTAAAAGGAAATATAATTCCTTGTGTGCCAAATGCTGCAGGAAATCCAAATGAAAATAAGCAGCAATTGACAAGGAAAAAAGGTTCTCTAGACTTCCAGATAATCTGAATCAAATCATCATATTAAAAAAGAGCTTCTTATTTGTTAAGTGAATGAGCTCCTTGGAGGAGCATTATAGATGCCAGTAAACTTCAGAATTTGAATTTTTGCAATATCTGTTTTAAAAATAGAAGCCCTCACAAAAGAAACAGACAAGAAGACACAAAAGAAACAGACAAGTAATCATACCCATCTTCCTGCAGTAGCTCTGTGCAGATATTATCAAGTCCTGGAAGAGGTTCAATGTTTGCATCATCAGGCATTTCTGAAGTATCAGAGCCGAACTGCGCGTCCTGTAAGTTGGATGCAACAATAACAATTGGATTTGCAATGTATGATGCCAGCATGATTACTGTAATTATTAAAGAGAGAGAGAGAGAGAGAGAGAGATCCATTGAAAGTCCACCTGAGAAATTACTTTGTCCAGAGTTTCTAAAAGAGGATCATCTTCCAACTGCTTGATTGACAGGGTAACCCTCATCTTTTCCCTACAACATAGAGTCAATCAAAACCAAATAGTTGCAACTGCAACAACTTTCATACAGACAACAAAAGAAACTTTTTAGAAAAGAAAAAATCAATTAAGAAGAAATTGAAATCTTTACCAATATATTTCAATTTTGACGTCAAACATATGAATGAATGGAGAATCTCTTACTAAACTAATAAGATGATGAAAATCTCAGTTATGTACGAAGTTCATTTTTCCAATAAGAGGAAAATATAGAAGATTGAATGAATTGTCTCAAACATGAGGCTTAATGACATCTAACTAGAAAAATGCTATATTTTTTTTATGCTATTATGAGTCATACATGGCTTGTTACCAATAGCATGTGAATTCTTCTAGATGTACCAAAATATTCAAAGAATTTCATAAAGCAGGTCATCTGCCGCCATAAAGGCTTTAACAACATGAGGTGAGACTATCTTTAAAAATGTGATAGAAGGCCACAAGAGAACCTAATAGATTCATATGCTGAATCATATACATGAGAATTCACGCAAAAGTCAAAACACTAGACTTTTATCGGTTTATACAAGTACTAGAGTAGCCTAAGTGCTTCTGATGACCTCAACCTCAAGTAGTAGTTAAGATTAGGAACTCTTTCAACTCTGACAGTCAACATGAACAAGAAGAACATGGACAGTTTTCAGGTTTGGTATGTTTTTCAATATACATAATTTTTCTCAAGTAAAATGTCCAAGGCTCGCTATTGTAGATGTGTAGTCAGACAATGATTCTGGTTATACAATTCATAGACATTCCTAAGAATCCAATTCATGCATTTGTTTAATATTTCAAAGACAATATAAGTAAGATGGGTCGTACAACATGAAGAACCTCCAAAATACATGTAGATTATAGATGAGTAAATACACAACACAGCTTTATAACCTAGATTTAAAGTTGAGACTTGAGAGGGCTCAAAAATCTCCTTTTTCCTTGAATGTCTCTGTTAAGACAAGTATCTTGGAATGTGACTAGAATGAAAATTGGGCTTGCCTTAGTTTATTTTGAGTTTACCTGTTAGATCCCAGTTTATCTTGAATGATCTTTATCTACCTTTGTTTCACTGGTCAAGACATACATTGAGATATATGTTGAAGCATGCAAGGATCGAAAATTCGATTTCGACTTGACTTTGGTCCCTTGAACATTGGAATTAATTTGGAGAAGTTTAATTCGACATGGAGAATTTTTGTAAAAATTCGCTAAATTAGAGAAATTTAGAGAATTTTTGCATATATGCTTAAATATCTAGATTTGTTGTAGTATAGGCTAAAAGCTAATATAAATAGACACTTTTAATACATAAAAATACCAATAAGTGACCTAACAAAATCAATTTTGTTAAGTGGGTTGATGAATTTGAAATGGTGGCTGTTGGTCTTAATTCCTTTTCTTTGTTTTCATATTTAATTTTGTGATAGCTTGCTTCTTGACCATATACTTTGCTAGTTTGAATTCCACCATGCTTAATTTATTAGTTTATTATTTAAATGCATTGTTTTTTAATCTTGATTTATAAGAGTTAACTAAAAGAAGATGACATTGGGAACTCTTTTAATTTATTTTTAAGTTTTTATCTTATTTCAACTTTATTTATTTATATTTATTTTTGCTTCTTTTCTTCTCTTTTTGGTAAAGCATATTCCATAAACTATATAATTTGTTAGCTTGTTAAATTATTTTTTCAAATTTATATTGCTATGATGGTTGATGAAGTTAAAAATAATACATAATTATTGGTATTTTATTTATTTTATATTGATGAAATAACATTTTTTTACTTCTCTGTCGAATTTTGTTGAAATTTATCGATTTTTTTTTGCATTTTTGAATTGAAAATAGAAATTTTATCGAATTTCTCGAATTTTATCAAATTATTTCGGCAAATTTTTTTTTTTTTATTTTACATCCACTTTGCACTTTGATGGTTAAAAAAAGGAAAAAAATTCGTGGAATTTCGCCAAGAATTTTGAATCATGGAAGCATGTAAGAAATTTAATACAAAATGTTTATATCAATTGTATTCTTGACTTATCTAGGAATCAAGTTTAATAGAGGATAAAAATATTGTTCTCGAGTTTGAAAATAGAAGATACTGGAGCCTAGAAAGCCAGAGATTAAGGAAACAGTTTGACACATACATCACAACGAGTTAGAACCAATAAAACAATATGCCAGGACATTAAACACTCACCTATCTATTTCCATGACTTTGACTCGGACTTCATCACCTTCTTTTAGGACATCTCTCACATCCTGAAGAAAATCCCACGAGACCTCTGAGACATGTACTAGTCCAGTAATATGGTAATAACCTGAAAAACAATCACAACAAATAGGTCACATTTCTAAGAGACAGAAGAAACATTTATCTGAAAAATGCAGAGCAGGAAAAAAAGTTTATTGAAGACTATAGTATACCATCAGGGAAGCGTAAGTGCACAAAAGCACCATAATCTTCTACAGATCCCACCCTTGCATCAAAAACATCACCAACTTTTACTTTTCCAGAAAATTGTGACCAAATAGCTTCCTTTTCAGAAAAGATCAATTTTCTGTTTTCTTCACTTGCTTGGATTACCTAAAAAATAGATAAAATTGAACTGCTCACATGATTAACTTGAAAGAAGCATGGTCAAATTAGTGAAGACAATAGTTAAACTTTCACCACATAAAGTCCATGTAACATCAGATAATACAACTTACAAGAGCTTTTTTATAATAAAAAACAAGTAGATTATAGTAAAGATAAAAGTAAATACAAAGGTTGGAAGTTCAGAATCAACAATCAATGGCCAAATACAAGGTTACTACCCCTAACTTTCAGTAAGGCCAAAACTTTTAACTGCTCACAAGCTGCCATCCAAGAAGACACAAAAAAGACAAAATTATCCCAAACTGTAGTGACATTGCTATATGACTTTTCAAAGTTCTGGTTCTTCTTCTCCTTTCATATCGTGAAAAACGATCGCTCTCTGTAATTCTTTGAAATGAGGGTAAGAGAAAAGGTTCCCACGATTGTTAGACCTAGTCCTACTAAAAGTCAACGATGAATAGTCACTCTACTTTTTTTTTTTTTTTTTTGAGAAGAAACAAATCACCTTTGTACATCCCGAGGGGTCTTGGGCCTTAACCCACTAATCCCCTCACCAGTGTGGGAGGGACACCGAGATAATGCACAAGTAAGAGAACAATTGGGCCAATGCCTCGTTGGCCGTCACTACACTTCTCTCATATTCTGCCAGCGAATGGACAATGAAGATAAAGATAGTGCTGTCTCCTTATGGCCCAATGACATGATTACCCTTCAAAAAAAAAAAATTTCACAAATGCCATCTACATACAAATAATGACCCATTTGCCATATTTTACTGTTCATTGCACAGTCAGCACACCAAACAAGCACCACGTCAGCGCGGAGGTGACATTTTTTTTTAGGTGAAGGGAAGGCGTCTTTTCAAAAGACGCCTTCCCCTCAAAATTTTTTTTTTTTATAAGTGGAAGGGAAGGCGTCTTTTCAAAAGACGCCTTCCTTCACAATTTTTTTTTAACGTGAAGGGAAGGCGTCTTTTCAAAAGACGCCTTCCCTTCAAAAATTTTTATTTTTTTTTGAAACAGAAGGCGTCTTTTTAAAAGACGCCTTCTGTTTCAATTTTTTTTTTCATTTCGTGTTGTCTGTTTGGGATTTTGTGGTTTCTGGGTTCTGTGCAAATGGTGGTTTTGTTAATACCACTTTCCTTTTTTCCGTGTGATCTCTTTTAATTAAAGGGTATATATATATATAATATAAAAGCCCCTTATATATATTCATCTGTTATTACTATTATTCAAGCTTCAGTGAGCAAGATTGAAAGCAAAATCCACCCAACTTTCTGTAAATTCACGGCTGTTTCATGGGTTTTGTCAGTTCTGGCTTCTGGATGGAAAATTTTCATCTCATTTCAGGTATAAATAAATCTCTGTTTGATTTCTTTCACTTTATAAATAGTAATTCTTCCAAAATTATAAATACTGATGTTTTGGCTTTCTTTTGTTTTTCAGTAATAGAATGCTGAAGAAGTAGTGATATTAGAACGGTAACAAGTAAAAAGAAAGCATTAATGGCTGAAGGCTCTTCTGTTCAATCTCCCACAGGAAAACAAATAAGACCCACTTCATCTTTCTTCAATTCTCCAAGATGTTTCATTGGTTTTTGTGTAAAGAGCTTATCTGAAGCTGATTCTGTGATGAGCTTATCTGAAGCTGGTTCTGCAAAGAAATCTCCATTTGGGTCTTTGAACTCAAGAATGGAAAAAAAAAAATTGAAACAGAAGGCGTCTTTTTAAAAGACGCCTTCTGTTTCAAAAAAAATAAAAATTTTTGAAGGGAAGGTGTCTTTTGAAAAGACGCCTTCCCTTCACATTAAAAAAAAAATTGTGAAGGGAAGGCGTCTTTTCAAAAGACGCCTTCCCTTCACCTAAAAAAAAATGCCACCTCCGCGCTGACGTGGCGCTTGTTTGGCGCAGTAAAGTATGGCAAATGGGTCATTATTTGTATGGAGATGGCATTTGTGAAATTTTTTTTTTTTGAAGGGTAATCATGTCATTGGGCCGTCTCCTTATCTTGTTTGATAAAATGTAATAGTGAGGAGAAATACTTCTATAGGGCAGTCTTCTTTGAAGCATATCCACACTATTCAGTTTCCATGGGTAATGCAACTCAAGATCCAAAATTTGGATGACATTTTGATTTTTAACTATATAAATGAGTGAAGGTCAAAGGAGGAGGTGGGTAAGATAATAAAGTGAAGAAGAACAAATTGCTAGAGAGATACCCTGAAGGATCTAAGGACCATATACACGCTGTTTTTGGACCCTGAGAGGTGCAGTCATCGAAGAATGGCTAAGAGAGATCCTATTTCAGCTTCCTCCCCATTGTAGGTTCCTATTAAAGCCCCCCCCCCCCCACCCCACCCCACCCACACCCCACCCCACCCACACCCACCAAAAAAAAAAAAAACACTATCCCCATTTCCTAATTTAAGATGCACATGGTTGGGAAACATCTGGTGCATGGAGAAAACAAACTCCCAAGGACTCCTATATGTTGATCTTGCCAAATCTCCATCCCAATTATAGCCTAGAAGCTCATGCTTGCTCTTGATGACCTTTGACCATAAAGAATCTCGCTCAATAGAGCCACTCCCTAATAAATCTTTGTTTTTCCTAATAATATTGCTCATTGACAAACCCCTTTTCTCCATTCTACACATTATTGCACCCCAAGCAACCAAATCGTTGCCGTACCCTTTCTCCTCCCCCTTCCACTAACAAGGATCGAAAATTCGACTTTGCTCTTTGTGTTTTGCTTTTATAACAATAATAAGAAGTCGTGATAAATACATCGCAATTGCTACTTGTTTTTCCTTACTTTTGTGTTTCTTGCTTCAATTCAATTTCAAATATCAAAAAAATAAACATAATAGTATTAAGAACCATGCAGAAAATTAGTGCTACTATGAACATTATGATATATAATGAGAAAAAATATTCTTTTATCATATATAATTATGCTTTTTAAGAATTTTACGTCTCACTTGCCAACATGGAGTAGGTGCAGTTGGTAAAGAGATGGCTTTGGAACCCAGAGGTTCCAAGTTCAACCATTTCCATTGCCTCACCTTAGGGAGTGAGGGGGATTAATGGGTCAGGAACGGGCTTGATACCTCCCTGAGAGTGTGGTATGGTAATGGAGTTGGTTATACTATTAACTACTAACATTGTTTCTTCTCAAAAAAAAAAAAAAAAAAGAATTTTACGTCTCACTTTATTCAGGCACGCGCCTTGCCTTGCGCCTTTAACTACCTTGATTCATACTCAAGTAATCAAATTAAACAGAATTTTGTAAATAATTGGAGGTCCTAGAATCAAACATGAAAAATGTATTCATAGACCCAAAATAACATATTTTCTAAAATATTCATCAAATTTATATGACAAATAAAAGACAATTAAGTGAATGAATGTGTGAAAGAAAACAAGCAAACCATCTCAACGTACATAAGAATGAAGTACCTTTACAAAAATTCGTGAACCAATAAGATCCTTTGCCATCTCTTGAACGGCTTTATATGGTTCTACATGAGTGATATCACCAAAAGTGAATATTAGCCTAGTAATTATCAGTAAATGAGCACATCATCAACAAAAAAATGACAATATAAGAGATCAAGTAACCTGAAGGAAAACAACAAATGATTGATTGCACTACAATCTTTTTGCCCTCATGCTTACTTACAGAGAATAGAAAATGTAGGTACTTAAGAGGAAAAACGAAAATGTTCAAATCAAGGATAGGAGATCATAGTCACTGAAGCAAAGATTAAAAATCAAATTCATAGTAAAGTTTGATCACTTAAAACTAAAAATTAATTTGGAGCAATTCAACAAGGAAAATCTTTGTAAAAATTCAAGATCTCAGAAGTTCTATACAATGTAAAGACCTTGATTTAAATGTTGGGAAGATCTATATTAGCTTCTAAATATGTTAACGAAACATATTTGTATACTTAAAACTCATTAAATAATAAAATATGAAGTTCAAAGTATGATATATAATCTCTATAATACTTGATGGACATTGACAGAGAAATAAACTATTTTATGATTTCTAGTCTTAACATATACTGGAGATTTATGGGTTGATATACAATTATACATAGTTTCTAAATTGCAAGTTTTTTTTTTTTTTTAAGTTGATACCAGAGCTTCTAAAATCTTATTTTTTTTCTTCTTTCATCGGTGAGCTTTAATCTCATATCATTTTATCCTTTAGGAAGACCTCTAAAAGTTGAGCTCAACATTTACTTTAAGTATTGCAATTGAAAAGTAATTGAACATTTGCAAATTATTCCGATTTTTACCTAATGTTGATGGAATTTTATGTAATCCCTTGTTTACACTTATTCATAATTCAATGATTAAAAAAATAATAAAAAATAATAATAATAATCAAATTTTCATCCCATGCATAAAAATAGGACAAAGATACGAGAAAGAAGCTGAAATTTCAACATTTGAGACATTCAACATCTATCCGAATTAGCAGATCTAAGAGTGTAAGTTGTGCATAAAACTACTTAGCAAAAATATAAGAAAAAAAAAGATGTGAATAAGATAGTTAAAATAATTTGAACCATGGATTGAGAGATTGACTTCACCCTAAAAATCAGTCACTTAAAGTTCAAATTTAATTTGGGGAAGTTCAATTTAGACATAGAGAATTTTTGTACAATTTTGTCATCTCAGAGGACTTAAAATATTTTTTTTTACTTTAATATTGGGAAAAAAAATTCAAACTATACTAAAAGGATCATGAGTATAATTGATATAGTCGAATCAAAGAAACTTTTTTTCAACTACGTAGGGTCAACCCTATGAATCCGCTTCCTCCACTCCACTTAATCAAAGGTTAAGTCAACAACAATGTTGTCAAGGCCATGACTAGTCCAACGCCTAGACCATACTTAAGGCAGGAAATGGGGCTCTTTGAAAATTTTTAAAAGTTAAATGAGGTCAATATAAATAAATATATAAAGCGTATGGTTCTTTTTTCTTCATATTGTTACTTATATGATTGTATAGCTTCAACGTTGACATAACTTTCCAATTCTAGTGTTATACTTGTATTTCCATTATACAAGTTATATCTTTTTTTCTTTTTTCCTATTTTCTAATTTTGATTTTCCTTTTATTATTATTATACTATTGCACTTATTTTTCGTTTTATCATAAGTATTAGATCAAATATGACTCTTTAAACGGTTATACTTTTATTATATGCCAACTTGACTTGTTTTTAATGTTTTTCTGGTTTTTGATTCGTGGACACAAGATTTAAGAAATATAGTTAATTCTTTTTTTTACACAGGATACTTCTATATTATGGAGTATGCATGTAATTATACATATATAAGGTTTATATGTGAAAAATTAATTAATTATTTACTTAGGGGGCTATAAATAAATATTATTTGCAATGCCTAGGCGTTGCCTCGCCTAGAGTGGGTTAATCGCCTAGGCATCACCTTTGCGCCATGAAAACAATGATCTATAATTATATTAGAAGTATTTTTTTCTCTTAATTTATTTGTATCCATGTAATTATTACCTTTCTTTGCCTTTTTCATTATTGTTAATCATCAATAGAACCCTTCTAACTGACACATCTAATTGTTTTTTGTTATATGTGTCCAAACCACCTTAATCAATTCTCTCGTTTATCTCTAGTTGAGGCTATTCCTACCATTTCTTAAATATTTCCATTTCTAATTGTATCTTTCAATATTTTACCCCATATCCATTTTAACATTAGCATTTTCATTAATCTTAGTTTCCTAACGCATTTTTCTTTATTGCCCAATATTTTGTTTCAAAGCATGTCAAGCGGTCAAGCCTAACAGGGGTCTTACAACTTTTTTTTATAGTTTCACCGGGATGGACTGATTGGTGATTATACAATACTCCAAAAGCATACTTCCATTTCACCCATCTAACTTTAATTCTATAGTTTAGATCATCTCTTATTTCTCCCTCCTAATAAATAATTGAGCCCAAATACCAAAAATTTTACTCGGTATCATTTAGCTTTCAATCTTCTTTGTTTCTCTATTTATATTTCTACTTCAATTACATTTAATTTATTCAGTCTTTGTCCTACTAAATCTCGAGCCTTTTGGATTCTAAAGCTCTCTCCAAACGTCTAATTTAGCATTTGATCTTGATTTAGTTTCATTAGTTAGCACTTTATCATCATCATTAAATAACATACAACATAGTATATCTTTCTACTTGAATATGTTTAGTCAATTCATCTATAATTGGACCAAAATGGTAAGGGCTTAAGGTTGATCCTAGTGTAAACCTACTGTATTTGGAAACTCACCAATTTCTTGTACTGTTATTTTTACTATGATTATTGCTCCATCATACCCATTGTCATAGGTACCAAAATTGGGTAAATTTTTCGCCCTTCGCAGCTTCAACACCTCAGCCAATTCGTGGTTGAACTGCTAGCAACTTCCCTGCAAACTAAGGTTGCACACCTAGCAATTTGCCTTGGTTACTCGTGATGCACTAAGTCCGACCTAGTCTCAGCAATATAACCTGATTTCACCGAGTATTCTGCCATCCAATGAATTCTCACTCGGCAATTACCTTGAGATTCTTACGTTCACTCGGTGGATTATCGATACACAAGCAATCCGCCTGCAATTGCACTAGTGTTGCCCGAGTAACGACACAGAACCGAATCTCAGCAAACCAGCTGAATATCACCGAGTATTTTGCCCCCAAATGACTATTCACTCGGCGATTACCTGAGGATTCTAGCATTCACTCGATGGAATCTCGACGCACCGGGTAACAGCATAGAACGCCAAGTAAACTGAAAGATAACTGCAAACACTCAAATTAGGCACCAAGAACTCTTTGAATTGCACAAAATCGGGATTACATACACTCCTCTTGGTGTCTCCCAAGTCCCAAGCACCAAGGGGTTGGCTATCTAAAACCTTAGCCCAAAGGTAGTTACAATAACCACTCAAGGACACGTCCCCTTTACATGAAATCCCTCAATTCCACTAAATCTGAGCCATCCACATGACATAACCACCCCTAGGTTATTCCATGTGCTGCCACCTAGCAGTTAGTTACCTAACTACCTGCTACCTTGATGCCACATGTGAGATCACCTCAATTCCCATGTGTTGGATACCCATAACCGCCTCCATCAAGGCCTTCCTTAGCTGCCACATGTAGGGACATGGGATCACCTCAATTCCCATGTGTTGGATGCCCATAACCGCCTCCATCAAGGCCTTTCTTGGCTGTCACATGTAGGGACGCGATCTCTTAGGTAGTTATGCCCCCAATAACCACGTGTACGCTTGTCTCCTCACAAGCACTTTGCAAGTTACACTTGTCCTCATCTTGGACTATGGAGTTAGTTAAGCACTCCCATAACTACCTCTTCTCAAGCTTCCATGTGTCATGTAACCTATGCATGACGCTTGGGTCAATTCCCAACGTGCAACTTGTGTCACTTTCGAACTAGCTGCCACACTCTTGTCTAGCTACACTTAGAGTCCACACTTGCACCGAATTTCGAGCCCCAATGAGCTTGCACATTCGCCCACACACTGATCACATGAACCACCAAGTCCGAGTTGCTCTTTTGCCCTTACACTTAGCCCAAGCATACACTGAATCCACATCAGCAAGTGTCCACCGAAACACTTCATTGGCTGCACCACGCCATCACTTTCAGCACACACCGAGGCTCAAATGCATGCCATTACCCCCGCCACTAGGCAATGACACAGCAATTTTGATTTCAGCAATTAGGGGTCTAACACCCATCCTTTATCAAGTCTATATACCTATTCATAACTCCTTTTTCCTCAAAACCTATCATATTATATCTCTATGTACTTTATCAAAGGTTTTCTTTAGAGAGATACAAATTATTTAATGTCTTTCTTCTTCTCTTTATATCTCTCTATCAATTTCCTTATTAAATAAATAGATGGTTGAACTCCTAAACATAAATCCAGATTTATTATTTGACACCAAAGTTTTAACTCTTACTTGATTCTCTGCTACTCTCTCCCATAATTTCATAGTATAACTAGCCAATTTGTTACTCTATAATTTGGACAATTTCAACTATCCCTTATATTTTTATATGTAGGTATTAATACTTTTCTTCCAATCATAGGTGCATTCTTCATAATTGATAACTTGATACAATTTAATTAAACAATTTGGTGAACCACACTCCAACTTCCCTAGGGCCTAGACACTTAAAAACCTCAATGGGAGTGCCATCTAACCCGAAAGCCTTTACATTTTTCATTTTCCTTAAAGCTTTTTTTTTACCTCAGGCATGTTAATTCTTCAAAAGAATTTATTTTCATTAGTTATCCCTATATTATTAAGCTTTTCAATTCTTTTTCATATGATTTTCATTTAATAATTTTTCAAAATAAGTTTTTCATTTACTAAGACTCCTTGACCATCATTTTTAATACACTTAATATGATTAAGACCTTTGCTTTAAGTTATATGTATATGTATAATATATATTTTGCCTTCCTTGTACCCAACCCAGTGTATCAATCATCATATGTTTTAAGTTTAGCATTAATTACCACCTTTTAACTTCTTTCTTTGCATCCATATAATTCTAACACTTTCCTCATTCTTGCTCTTTTGCCAAGTTTTATAACTTTTCCTTTTAAATTTTAATGTTACTTTGAACTTTTTCATTCCTCTAGCAAGAGCATACCTTAGTACAATGGTAGAGGTTGCTCCAATGCGATCCGAAGGTCACAATTCAAAATTAGGAAGTAACTTCCTTGTAGTGTAGATATAAGGTTGTGTACATTGCCCTTTCTTAAACACTGCAATGGCAAAAGCCTTGTGCAATGGGCACCATATTTTTAATGGTTTGGGGTGAGATCCATAATCTCAATGACGCTTGTATCAGAGAGTGAAAGTAAAAAAAGACATACTTGGCACATGATGTTCTCACCAATGCAAGGTCTAAGGAAGGGATGGTGTACATAGTCTTACTATTGCATTGTTTCCAAATTCGAACATGTGACCTCCAGGTCATAATCAAGCAACTTCTATGTTGCACCAAGGCCCGTTGTTCTCCCAAAGTGTGAGTAATGAACTATTTTATGAATTATACATTTTTATGGCAAGTTATTCAACTTAAGTAATATATTTAACCTTTATTAGATATTTAACATAGTTTATAGTATAATTGTTTACATAGCCTTTGACAAAGCGGAGTAGAAGAAACGAATTCATGTAGTGAACCCCATATGGTTGGAAAAAGACTTTATTTGAGTTGAGTTGGAGATTTATAGCTGTCATGTTATTTTCTTTTTCAAGTTAGCCTGAGAATCTTTAAATATTACTTTTTAGTTTCTATTTATTTTACATAAAATTATCTTCAACCTCACATATTTGGAATATTTAGGGACATAGTCTAATAAAACTCCTATTTGACTTGAATATTACATTTTCACATTTTAAAAATAAAAAAAGTATGGCTATTTTTATGGAATTTGTGAAATAATTAATTTGATTCCTCACTTAATGGATTTTTGTATCTTTGGTAGTATTTAATTAGTAATTCAATGATTGAAAATTGGAGAAGTTATTTCCTTTTCAATAACGTGATTTGAATCTTAAATAAAAGTAAAAATTCAACATACAGTACCTTTACATGTGTGGGAAGGACTCAATAGTGGGTAGGGAAGAAAACCAAGAAGTGAATAAAATCGAACCAGCAATCCTCCGGCATTTGAACCTTCAATCCTACCCTTATAGATTGCTCCACTTTCTTTATAAGCTCTTGCAGCCTTCCAATCAGCAGACCTCTACTTCTTCATAGAACATAGATATTAGACCACGATATGAACCAAGAGCACTTACAACAGAATAAAACAATGCATAGAATTTAAATGACATAAGTGTAACCTGAAAAACTGAATAAAATATCAAAAATAACATCAAAACCAGGATCAGATATGCAAGCCAAGAGACCTTTACTAACTACCCAACTAATTAAATAACCATTTAAGAATGAATTACACAATATGGCCATTCCCTTTTCTAACCACCCAACTCTCTCTCTCTCTCTCTCACTGATGTGACAGTGGTGACATTTACATGCTTTACAATATTTGAAGCCATTGGACAAGGAGATTCTTCTTTGCAAGAATTACAACACTCCTTCGCACATAGCTTGCTTGTCGACTCTATTGGAGAACTTAGTCTCTATTATGCAATGGGAGTGTTGGACTGCCACCAATTACCACTGAACCACATACGATGGTTGTTGGACCATCAATTGTCTCTTCCAATAATACTTAGTCAAGTCGAAAGAACATCAGACTGTTCCTTGGTGCATCTTAACTAGCTGGAGTCAAATTCTTCAAGAAGAGAAGAATAACTAACATAACAAAAAAATAGAAAATTAATAAAAAAATATTTAATTTTAAGGATTCTTATTATTATGATTTTTTTTAGTAAAAGTTTATCTCACTCGGAGTATAGTTGTTTTATTTTAGTAGGACTCTAATTTTGTTATGCAATAAGATATTAATTTCTTAACGGTAGAAAGAATCTAATTATATAATTATCTAATTTTGTTATTTGAGTTGGATTTTAGTTTCTAAATCACAACAAGAACTAAATTGGGTAATTTAGATTCCTATAAATAAGGAGTTGCAATAGAGACTATGATTGACTGAATGGGAAAAAAAAAAATTGATAATAGCCTGGTTATACATCAACTTGTTTGTAACAATAGATCAAAAAAGCATATCTCCACAATAAGTTAACAATTCAAGGAGATTTATCAAAATTAATAATGATAGAATGCGGCCTTCCTCTCCAAAATCCTTGCGAAAAGGCTGGAAACTGTTATTAGCAAGCCTGCTAGTAAAGATCAAGAGGCTCTTGTTCTAGGAGACATATAGTTGATGCTTTGATGGCATGCCAGTGGCCAATGAAGGGATTGACTCAAGAAGAAAGGAGAGGAAACTAAAGGTTATTTGTTAAAACACTTCCTACATATAAATACATTTGCAATTTTAGTGTTTCTAAGAACCTCTTGAAGAAGATACATTTGTTCCCCAACAAACCCCTGCAACTAGTACTCAAAATATCAAGCATGATTTTATTATCATTTGTAGTACAAGGATGGCATTTCATTTATATCCATTTCTTGCAATGCCCAACAAAACAATGGTCCCCGTACTGGGCAAGTGAGAGTTACAAACCCCTCTTGTTATAGCCCATAAATAATAGTTCAATGTTTGATGTTATAGTGTGTGTCAATGGATTGCCAAGATCTTGGCAAGTGAAGACTTAGTGTTTTTTTAACCAATTGTGCCCGCATCAAACACTAATCATCAAAGTCATCATGTAAGAAACCCAAGCTAGAGTCCTAGACAATGTTACGCGTGTAGTATCTTAACACAAGCTATCAAACTGATTACAACATTCACATATTAGTCACATGCCAAACTAGAAAACTTAAAATAAAGGCTATAAAAAAAAGGAGAGGAGTATATGGATGGTGCACTGAAGGATCCGACTACCTACTACATCAAATGATACAGATAATGTAGTATAAGAGCATTGAAGCTCATTGCACAAAGCTTTAACATGGGCACGCCAACCCATAATCACCAATCAGACCGATATTTCAAAGGATGAAAAAAGTTCAAGTGCTTTCTATTGGCATTTTGATGGATCAGAAGGGGGCATTACTGCTCTCTTGTCTTGAACAAGTTAACCCCAGTGTGAATTATGCCATTTTCAGTTTTTGTCAAGGAAACACATATGGTCATTGAGCCACCCCTACCACATTTCTAAGCTGCCCAAGGCCCAATAAGACAATTGGTCATAGAAACACAAATGCCCAAATTAAACTCAGATCTAAAAATCTAACTTCATTTTCAGCCACAAACCTTAAAAAAGAAACTTGCATTCAAACCCTAATTTTGCAGGTCTTGTACAAATATTTTGAGGAATTATGCTATTCTGATGTAACATTTCTTTCTTTCTTTCTTTTTTTTTTTTTTTTTTTTGTCAAATTAAACGTTGATTTAGTTTCTATATTTGAATAAATTCCGTTTCTTTCAAATAAAGAATAACCTCATGCCAAGCCAAACCAAACTTACTCTCATCAAAACCCTAAGTCCAACCAATTCAAACAAAATACAGAAACATTCTCCATCAACCATTACTCAACGATCCACAAACACAACAAACAACCCGAACATCCAAAGAACCAAAACATCACATACCCGAGCTCGTCGAGCCTCATCAGAACTCGTCCCCGCCGATGAATCTTCGCGTACAATTGGCTCCGTTTCGGTGCCGGAGACCGACACTTTCACCTCCAACGAGGGTTTCCGAATCAGAGATTTCCTCGAAACAGTAGCGCAAGAACCAAATGTGTTGGCGAAAGAAGCTGAGATCGAATGGCTTGAGAAGCCATCGCTTTTACTAGCGAAGAACGAAGATGAAGTAGTAGATAATGAAGAAATAAACATCGTATACAAGAAGAAGAAGAAGAGTTAGAGAGACAAGTACAACAGAGGACGTTATTGCATGTGTTAGTGTGTGTGCTTATGCTGGTTAGTCAAAGATATCGGTGGATTGGTCATCCTCTACGTGGCGTCGCAACGCCCACTTGAAGTGTTGTAGTGACGTCAGCGTATGGGATTTTATTTTCTGGGTCCTAACGTCTTCAAGAATTCAAGATCGTGTACTCCCGGTTTCTACCCTAGTAACGATGCTTACTGTAAATGAACCGTTTGATTTGTCTCATATTCTCCAGAACCGTTGACATTATGTTTATTTGAATGCCGTAAGAATTTCTTAGAATATTTCTAAAACTAGATAAGTTTAGTCCACGTAGGCAAAGCTTAATTAAAAAATATATATAAATATATAATAAAATAATACAATTAAACTACAAAATTAACAAAAAAATAAAAACAAAATTAACAAAAAAATAAAAAAATTATTTCAAATTTCACGAAAACATCAAATAAAATAAATTTAAGAAAACACCAGTATATTATTCTGACAACTTCAACTTTGTGCTCACTGATAAAATTATTGTATCTGATACAAATACAAAATAAGAAAATAAAAAAAAATTGATTTAATTGTAAAAGTAGTTTTTTAAAAAAAATTATAGTCGGTGAGCAAAGATAGTCGTGGTTGGCGGATAAGGCAAAAAATGTGATTAAATTGTAATGTTATAGTTAAAAAATAAAAAATAAATAAAATAAAAATAAATGGGTAGAACATGAATCGGAAGAAGAAGAATAGGAAGTCGTCTGTCACAGAATCGTCGTCGCCAAATTTTGTTGTCAGTCACGAAATTACTGTTGTCAAACTTTTTATTTGAAATCATAGTTTTCTTGACACTTTAAGGTTTTAGATTGCAATAAGATTTTGAACATAAACAGTAAATAAAAAAATTAATTAAAAAGTTTAAAAAATAATTTAAAAAAAATATATATATATATATGCTTAGCTTATAAACTCGTGTGATGCACGGGTTCATATAAATAAATTATTAATAATTAATAAGTATATATTTTAATATTATATATACATATTAAATTAAGATTTAACTTTTTTATAAGTGTATTAGTTTTTTTCATATAAGATAGATCTAAAATAATAATAACTTTGAAAATTAATAAATATATAAATTCTTAATAATTGATATTAAAATAAAAATACAACTCATATAATGAAAAACTAAGAGGACCTTATTAAAAAATAGATGTTAATGTTTATTATATCGTAAGTCATATTTTGGTTACAAAAAAAAATTTCAAATTTTAACATACTATTTGATAAAAACAAGAAGTTAAATTGAGTTGGATTAGTTTAGTTAAAAGTTTTATTTTATTAGAGTTTAATATAATATTATAAATTATTTTGATAAGGGGAGATAGATAAAAGATACTATATAAAAGAATTTAATGAATTTAATTGGTAATAGGGGACTATATTTTTGATAGGCTGGATACGAAGAAATTTTTTCAACACAATTTTTTTTAAAACTAACGTTGCCGATGCAAAAAAAAATGAAGGAAAAATATTTCTGAAAGAAATAAAAAATGAATGGATGCCATTTTACAATTCTGTACAGCAGTCAATGCTAGCATTAAATGTTATTTAAATGTTGTATATATATATATATATATATATATATATATATATATATATATATATGACCCCCAAACTTTTGGGGCCCATTATAAAATCTGATCTAACCCTATATATATATATATATATATAATGGCCACAAAAGGTTGGGGACTCGGTGTCACGGGCATACCTGTTGAACCAACATGATACCCATGTGGCACCTCGAGTACGCTTACTCTCGGTCCGCCATTCTCATATGTACTCATATTACAGATGAGTACTCGGATATCGCTTGCGGAATACTCGATATCTCACTCGTGCGTAGCACTGGATAGTCACTCGGATACCTTCGATAGCAATCTTGCACAGTGTCGCCCCGAACTATGCAATACCAATAAGTTCCACGGATAACTCACTCGTGAGTATCCTCACAAGCACACTCTAGCACGTAGGCTAGAGATAGCTCAATGCGTTCAACTCGATAGCGGGTGGCATAACAGCGTTAGGTACCCAGCCCTGCTTATCGGTGAACCCCGCACTGCTATGCACGATAACAGTGTCCCATAACCCATCCACATGCTATGGAAACTACCATTACCCCCTTCAGGATAATGCTAGTCGGCCCCCTGGGTTGCGCCAAGGGAGTGTCCTAAGCATGGCCAAGCATTGGCCATAAGGAAGAGTTGGACAACTACTCCTCTCCCTCAAGGTAGATGTTAAGCTTGTTTCCAAAAGGAAACATCAAAATGTGAGGCCAATCATACTGGGCCATATTTACGAGATTGCCATCTCCTCTTGAGACGAAACTTCACGGACCCTCTTCTTAAGTAACGGTGCATGTCTTGACATGACCGTGACAAACTACCCCACTTAAATGGTCGATGCCCTTCATCGACACAAACATTGAGTTTGTCTGCCTGCTGCATCTTCTGAGGGATCCTTCCTCATTGGCAACTCTATGGGCACCTTCTGATTGTCGCGCCCCCTACTCGGCTTACGATAAGTATCTACCTTGGGGCACCATTCTGGGACGAGCTAGCATTTACTAGATGTAGCTCTCCCTCGCACCTCCGTGCTAAGACTGCTCTTCACCCTGTGCGTCTTCTTACACTAGTCCCTCGAACCCACGCATCTCCGTGCTCGCCATCATCACGACGACGGTTCTTCACCCTGTGCTTCTGCTCGCACTAGTGCCTCGAACAAGCCACGAACTGGAGTAACACCTACGTTGAGTGCTACCCCACTTCATTCCTTCCAGTACGTCGCCCTGGAAGAAATAACCTTGAACTCTAGTCCCTCGACATCGCGTCTTCACCCTGAGAACAAGAAGCTCACTCCTTATGGAGCTCACTTTGCTGTTACCATCCCTCTGATGCTCAAGCAAGTCTGCCACATACTGCCATCACATACGGGTTGGCAACACGGACGGCCGAGTAGTCCTTACCACCACTCGGAACCATCTCCCCACTTATCGGATACTGCTCGGGTCAACTTGTATCCAATATCCTCCCAAGATCGTGCCACTTGCCAAGATTGTTCTTCACCTCGAAGCAATCTTGTTTCTGCTCTGATACCATCTGTCACGGGCATACCTGTTGAACCAACATGATACCCATGTGGCACCTCGAGTACGCTTACTCTCGGTCCGCCATTCTCATATGTACTCATATTACAGATGAGTACTCGGATATCGCTTGCGGAATACTCGATATCTCACTCGTGCGTAGCACTGGATAGTCACTCGGATACCTTCGATAGCAATCTTGCACAGTGTCGCCCCGAACCATGCAATACCAATAAGTTCCACGGATAACTCACTCGTGAGTATCCTCACAAGCACACTCTAGCACGTAGGCTAGAGATAGCTCAATGCGTTCAACTCGATAGCGGGTGGCATAACAGCGTTAGGTACCCAGCCCTGCGTATCGGTGAACCCCGCACTGCTATGCACGATAACAGTGTCCCATAACCCATCCACATGCTATGGGAACTACCATTACCCCCTTCAGGATAATGCTAGTCGGCCCCCTGGGTTGCGCCAAGGGAGTGTCCTAAACATGGCCAAGCATTGGCCATAAGGGAGAGTTGGACAACTACTCCTCCCCCTCAAGGTAGATGTTAAGCTTTATGCTTGTTTCCAAAAGGAAACATCAAAATGTGAGGCCAATCATACTGGGCCATATTTACGAGATTGCCATCTCCTCTTGAGACGAAACTTCACGGACCCTCTTCTTAAGTAACGGTGCATGTCTTGACATGACCGTGACAAACTACCCCACTTAAATGGTCGATGCCCTTCATCGACACAAACATTGAGTTTGTCTGCCTGCTGCATCTTCTGAGGGATCCTTCCTCATTGGCAACTCTATGGGCACCTTCTGATTGGCGTGCCCCCTACTCGGCTTACGATAAGTATCTACCTTGGGGCACCATTCTGGGACGAGCTAGCATTTACTAGATGTAGCTCTCCCTCGCACCTCCGTGCTAAGACTGCTCTTCACCCTGTGCGTCTTCTTACACTAGTCCCTCGAACCCACGCATCTCCGTGCTCGCCATCATCACGACGACGGTTCTTCACCCTGTGCTTCTGCTCGCACTAGTGCCTCGAACAAGCCACGAACTGGAGTAACACCTACGTTGAGTGCTACCCCACTTCATTCCTTCTAGTACGTCGCCCTGGAAGAAATAACCTTGAACTCTAGTCCCTCGACATCGCGTCTTCACCCTGAGAACAAGAAGCTCACTCCTTATGGAGCTCACTTTGCTGTTACCATCCCTCTGATGCTCAAGCAAGTCTGCCACATACTGCCATCACATACGGGTTGGCAACACGGACGGCCGAGTAGTCCTTACCACCACTCAGAACCATCTCCCCACTTATCGGATACTGCTCGGGTCAACTTGTATCCAATATCCTCCCAAGATCGTGCCACTTGCCAAGATTGTTCTTCACCTCGAAGCAATCTTGTTTCTGCTCTGATACCATCTGTCACGGGCATACCTGTTGAACCAACATGATACCCATGTGACACCTCGAGTACGCTTACTCTCGGTCCGCCATTCTCATATGTACTCATATTACAGATGAGTACTCGGATATCGCTTGCGGAATACTCGATATCTCACTCGTGCGTAGCACTGGATAGTCACTCGGATACCTTCGATAGCAATCTTGCACAGTGTCGCCCCGAACCATGCAATACCAATAAGTTCCACGGATAACTCACTCGTGAGTATCCTCACAAGCACACTCTAGCACGTAGGCTAGAGATAGCTCAATGCGTTCAACTCGATAGCGGGTGACATAACAGCGTTAGGTACCCAGCCCTGCGTATCGGTGAACCCCGCACTGCTATGCACGATAACAGTGTCCCATAACCCATCCACATGCTATGGGAACTACCATTACCCCCTTCAGGATAATGCTAGTCGGCCCCCTGGGTTGCGCCAAAGGAGTGTCCTAAGCATGGCCAAGCATTGGCCATAAGGGAGAGTTGGACAACTACTCCTCCCCCTCAAGGTAGATGTTAAGCTTTATGCTTGTTTCCAAAAGGAAACATCAAAATGTGAGGCCAATCATACTGGGCCATATTTACGAGATTGCCATCTCCTCTTGAGACGAAACTTCACGGACCCTCTTCTTAAGTAACGGTACATGTCTTGACATGACCGTGACATCGGGGCGGTCGCCCAATGGCCCTGCACCAGGGGCGGCCTTGAACAAAAGCCCGTAGTTCTTGCTCAATTAACTCATTTACCAATTTTAGTGTTGGTCAAATATTAACATCAACGCACTGTAAAAAAAAAAAAAAGTAAAAAAAAATACATTTTTTGGAATCCATCTATCATAGAAAAAAGAGAAAAAAGACAAAAAAGATTTATTGTATCATGTATGTAATATTATTCAAATCAAATCAATTCAACTAAACTCTTTTTTAATTATATGGGGTTGGTTACATGAATATGCTTCGTCTATTAATAATTAAAATTTATGTCATGAGTTTAAGTGACGAATTTGAGGGGCATAAAGTTTTACATAAAATAGATTCTGAGTTTGAATATCTCCTCTCATACTACGGCGTCTTTGGGTGTTTGTGGTCGTATCTTAGGAGACTAATAAGGATGGACCCTGATACCGCTGACTTAAAAAAAAAAAAAAATTTAAAATTTATGTTACAGTTGATCTGATAAAGTTTTATGTTGGTTGTTAAGCTACCAAACACAACTCTTATTTATCTGGGCTTATGACATGTCACAAGAGAGTTATATATGTACGGAGGATCTCACAAAATCAAAAATATAATTTTAGCATTTTATAAAATAATATATTCCTAAAGTGTGTTTTTATGTTTTCCAAGGTACAAATTAATATCATTAGTTAATAATAATAATAATAATAATAATAATAATAAGTGAGGTACCTCGGCCGTGTCACACGTTTCCTCATCTCCAAGCCGTGGAAGTCCTTTCCCAGCTCTAACCAATCTCTTGCAAGATAGGAAGCCCTTTGAACTACGAATTCCTTTCTTCCTTCTAACACCCATTTTCTTCTTCTTCTTCTTCCACCACCTTAATCTTTCAAAAAAAAAAAAAAGAACTAATTTTATTAACTTCAATTCTTCTCTACAGTTTTCATATACATATATATATATACACACACACACTTATATGTATAAACTCCTCCAACCACCTTCATTTCCACAACTAATATAATCCTCTCTCATCATCTTCTTCCCTTTTCAAATCTCAACAAAATGGCATCCCCATCATCATTAGATGAATCTTCCATTAGCGACTTACCTCAATCCAAACAGACCAAACGGGTCCTTCTGAAATCCATTTTAAATCGCGACGGTGGTGAGCTTGGCTTGATTGGCACAAGAGTTGTGATTGGAGGGTGGGTGAAATCATGTTCTTATCACCCAAAGAAAGAAGTTGATCATCAAGAAGAGCCAACCAAAGATCATCATCTCACTTCAAGTTCTGAGACAGCTATTACTCCTACTACTTCTACTACTACTACTACATCAGGCGTTAAGTTTAATTTTGTGGAGATTCTTCAGACCAGAGTTCCTCTGTTTCGCAGTGTTTTTAAGGCGTGGTCGGGTCGTAAATGCAGGAGTAGCAGCCGTGTTCATCATCAAGATCATAAGGAGAAGTCGGAGCCATCAATGCCGGAGCCATCAACGCCACTGCCACCGCCACCAATGCTGGAGCCATCACTGCTGCTGCCACCACCGCCGCCTTCTAATTCTCTGCCTCCTTCTAGAGATTATTTCCAAGTGAATGATGGGTCTTGTGCATCAAATCTTCTGGTACTTTAAAAAAAATAATTATTTATCCCATGTTGTTTTCATGTTATAGAAATAATTTAATTTGGTTGGTATTTAAATCTTTTTTTTTGGTCACTGTTGAGCGGCACCCAGGTAGTTTACTCCTCCACTTTGTGGCAAAACTAATTTACCTGAGTATTTAAATCTTTTGCTAGTTTCACTTCATGTCTCTGTGTAAAATCGGGCTGTTATTGTAAGTGATAACTTGATATACGTTAATAGGCCCTAATAGATATAGCTTTGGGTCGGTTTAGTACTTGAGAAAATAGAGTTTTCTTGAGAAAATTCTCTTGAGAAAATCATTTTGAGAAAATTTTTTAGTTATTCAATCACATAACTATGACCATTTCAATTTAGTTGTAGAAATTTTTTCTCATGAGAAAATCTTTTTTCCTTCAGCGAGAAAAAAAAAGGTGGTTGCGAAAATCTTTTTCTCGATTCTCTTGTCAACCAAACACTAGAATTTATGTTTATAACTTGGTATTAGAGATTCAGTTTTATGAGTTCTTCCATCTTCCGTTAGTTTTTTCACATGCAAGATGGGAGTGTAATAGCTTGATTTATATTGTTGGGCAGCCATATAGAGCTTTTAGGTATGGTGGTTTCTCACAATTTTATCTGTAGTTTGCATTTTCTTGTACTTGGCTTTGTGCTAAAATCGTGTTAAGCGAGTAATGGCTGCGCGAGCAAGAATTAGACCTATGAGATGGCATTCTCGGATTTTATTCTCTATGATACCGAATTTTTTTTTTCTCTATTGACTTGCTGCCAAATTATGAACTAACAATTATATGCTAATGACCCCTTCTCAGGTTGTTTTGGATTCATCTATAGCTCCTATCAGTCAATTCAGCTCTACAGGAACTTCAATCTTGGTAGAAGGTGTTCTCAAGAAGCCATCAGAATCAGAAAAGCAGCATAGTATAGAGCTTGAAGTGGAGAAGATTTTACATGTTGGCTCTGTAGAACATAACTATCTATTATCAAAGAGAAAAATACCTTTGGATGAGCTAAGAACATTTTCCCACATTCGTCCTCGAACAACAACGGTAATTCTTTCATCAAGCTACATTTCCTTGTCCACTTTTTTTCACATTTCGAAAACACAGAGAAAATGCCATTTCATTGGTTTATATGCAACTTTACATGTAATTTTATGAATTGCCCATATATCAGGTAGCATCAATTACTCGAATCCGGAGCGCCCTGATTCGGGCAAGTCATGAATTCTTCCAAAATCACGATTTTCTCCAAGTACACATGCCCATTATTACCGGCATCGACTTTAATGGTTTTAGTGAGAAGTTGTTGGTGACAACTCTTGTGAAAAAAGAAGAAAAAGAGAAGAACGAGCAACCTATTTCAGTGGATGTTACAGAAGGATTCAATCTTCAAACCATTCAAGCGGCAATAAAAGAGAAAAGTAGTAGAATTGAAGAGCTGAAGAGAAGTGACAGCGATAGGGAAGCCTTGGTTCTTGCACTCCAAGACCTTAACAAGATCAATGTGCTTGCTTCACTGTTAGAAGAAAAAGAAAAATCTATCTCGGAAATGGCAAATAAGGCTGGAAAAACCGACTCAAAAGACTTCTTTTCTCAACAAATGTATCTAACAGTTTCTTCTCAGCTTCATCTTGAGAGCTATGCATGTGCCCTTGGCAATGTTTATACATTTGGACCCACGTTTCAAGCCGAAAAGTCTGAGCCGTCAAAGAATTTAGCGGAGTCGTGGATGGTTGAGATGGAAATGGCCTTCGCAGACTTGGAGGTATGTGATTTATGTAGAGTTATGCTTTTGACCCTGTTGATGATAATTTTCTTTCTTTCTCCTTTACATAATATTGTACAACATGAGCTTTTTGCTGTTTCTTTGTGCGAGATTTGCTAGAATGCACTTGAGATGCCAAAGAATCCTATAGTTATTCTCCAAACCTAACAAGTTATTAAAATGGTGTCTAAGATTTTCATCTCATCTATAGATAATTTTGTGTTACAAACCAGGATGTGATGAACCATGCAGAGGATTATATCAAATTCCTATGTAAATGGGCGCTGGAAAATTGTTCGGATGATGTTAAGTTCCTCTCAAAACGAGTAGGCAAGACCATTTCAGAATTTCTTGAAACAGTGGCATCAAGCTCCTTTGAGAAGCTCACCTACACAGAAGCAGTAGAGCTCTTAGAGAAGGTAAAATTGAAACTTTGTAGTTTCTTTGAAAAGTAAACTGTTTATATATAGCTACTCAAAACCATGTTACAGCATGACCAGGTCACGGATAAGTCATTCGAGGGAAAAATCGAATGGGGTGTAACACTAACCACTGAACATGAAAGGTACATATATACATGTCACAAATTTAGTTTTTTGCAATTTTTATTACCATATTGCAATAAACTTGTAAATTTTCTTTTGATTCAATGAAAGATATATATTTACTTGCTCTTTGTACAACAATGACAGTTATTTAGCTGATGAAGTATATAAAAAACCCGTAATTATATACAATCACCCAAAAGAAGTAAAGCCGTTCTCTGCCCGCCTTAACGATGATGATAAAACGGTTGCAACTATTGATGTAATTGCACCAAAGGTAAGTTTAAGATCCCTCTCATTTTTAATCAAGCTAAGCTCTTTCCATTCCTATAATGTGGACTTTTACATTGATTTTAGGTTGGAACTTTGGTTCGAGGTAGCCAAAAGGAAGAACGCTTCGATAAGCTTAGTAAAAGGCAATCTCTTCATATTAGGAAGATCATATCAGTTATTATGAGAAAGATTTCAGTATCAAATATTGTGATGCTTAGTGTACTATATGCTTGTAGTGAAGATATCTTCTTTTTTTTGCAGGATTGATGAGCTTGGTTTGCCAAAAGAACAGTATGAGTGGTACTTAGATCTACGAAGGCACGGAACTGTGAAACACTCTGGCTTTAACCTCAGGTTTGACAGAATGGTTCTTCTGGCTACTGGTCTAAGTGATATTAGAGATGTGATCGCTTTCCCCCGAAGCTGCGATATCTCAAGCTACTAGGAATGTTTCAAAAGGTGCTAAGGCTGACCAATTCACACTAATGATACGTGATGATATATCTGTGCTCCTTATAGAATCAACAATTGTAAAGCATTCTCTGATCTGTTTAAAGATAATATTGCTTAAATCTAAGTTGATTTATGTGTGTACATAAAATGATGGAAATACAAAATAATCATTTGAAAAGAAAAATTGTTCATTTTGATGCTTTTGTGTACAAACAATATCAAACACTCCAAGAGAATGGTTTATATAGGAAGCTTCGAAGAGGGTAATGGCATAAATGGATGCCCGTTTATTAAAATCCGACTTTATGGAATTGAAACCAGTAATATTAGAACTGAACCAAACTGAACTGAACACAATCACAATCAATGACAAGTAGCTAGAACCAACACAGATATGGATGGCTTGCCTCCCTAATGCACTTCTAAGCAATATATGTTAGATGTGTCTGTGTGTGGACCCAAAGAATAGTTCCACGAGAAAGAAAAAAGTTCATCATATGAGATATAAACACAAATCTCTCATCTCATTAGTACCAAGGTCTTTTGGAGTAAAACTTTACACTTGGACCCAATAATAGGTGGGGGCAGTATCGATCATTAGTCGAGATTTAGGCCCACCAACAGTGGTACCAGAGCTAATAGTTCAATTAAGACCCGACACACATTCAAGAGGAGTTAGTCTGGGCTCATTGGAGCCTAACTACTCATGATATTTGTGTTGCTGTGGAGTGGCCTCATTCGAATGGTACTAATTAAGATCTAAGCCCACCAACAATACAAGGTGGTTTCAAAATAACTACTACTACCAACAATTGCCAAGTACTCAGTGCACCCTTTTTTCCTTATGCTCGCATCACTGTTTGCTAATATTTTGGGGGTACTGCATATTTTCTTTATTTTTTTTTCCTTTTTTTTTGAGTAGATTAGTGTATCCACTCAAGGGGTATCCATCCCCCCTGGGCTCGGGATAAAGTTTGACTAATCACCTTACCAATTCATTAAAAATTGTAAGGGAAACTGATGAAGTGAGGCTTAAACCAAGCAACTCCCTCTTCCGTTCTCCGAGCCGTGTTCACACCACCAGACCAACTCCTCGTTGGCAAGTACTACTTATTTCTTTGTGTCCATAATTGTAGAGTTCTCAAGAAAGTAGAGAGAGCTTTGTGTGGGAATGTACAAGGAAGGAGAGCAAAAAAAAGATAAAAAGAGTAACATGTTTTTCCCTAAAGATTTTGTTTGAGGTTTGGTAGAAATCTTAAAGGATTCATCAATGGAGGTGGGGCGTCTTTCAAGGTTAAGGAATAGGAATGGTGTGCACCACATATAGCTGTTTTTCTTGACTTGTTCTTGCACCCACCACATTTAGTAGAAGAGGAAAAGGATACCTTGCTTTGGTTGTCTTTATGCTCAGGTTGATAGGCCCAACAGAGCTGATTACATGGAACTTTTTTTTGTATTATAAAGTGAGAAAGATAACAAGAATTATCAGTGTCAGCTTCAAATTATCAAGAAATTATCTCAACTATTGATTAAATTAAATTTAATTAATTTAATAACTATATATATATTTTGAGGAAGAATGGGGCCTTGTCTGGAACAGAATAAAAATATAATATCTAATTATATAGCTACTTTAGTCTTCAGGTAAATTTACTTGAGGTGAAGCTCTTATACCAAGGCCACCTATGAGAACACTCACACGTTATGAATGGGATGCCACCGCTTCTCCTTTATGCTGTTTGATTTAGGTAGAATAATCTTTAGGGTGAAGTTTAAAAAAAATTAATAATAATAGATATCAGCTAAAGCCATGACAATACGATAGAATAAAAGAGAATGATTCATCAATTCTTACAAATTTGTAAATTTGGATCTTTGATGCCGTGTTAAGATAACCTTACCAAATGGATAAAAAGCCATCATGAACTGGGTATTCATGAATCAAGAAGAAAAGAAAAGTAGAAAAAAGAAAGAAACGAAAGCGAAAAAAAAAAACGGAAAAGAAAAATAAACAAATGGGACGCCATTGACCACAAACGCAGCAGACCCCAGACAACGCTTTTAACGCATTAAAAAGCTCCCCATTACTTCTGCAACATCTCTATCTCTGTTACCACATTGCCAGCTTTCATTTTCTTTTTCTCTGAATTCAAGACAAACCCTTTCCACAATTCCCATTTCAAGTTCATCAAAATCTTACATACCCTTTTCAAATCACTCAAATCTACCCATCCCACCAATTTTTTTCCAAAATTTCACCCATTTCAGCAACTGGGTAGTGCTTAAATAATCCACTAAAGAAGATTTAAAAAAGAAAAGAAAATGGATGATGATGAAGGGGAGGAGTATCTGTTCAAGGTGGTGATAATTGGGGATTCAGCTGTGGGGAAATCGAATTTGTTGTCGAGATATTCGAGAAATGAGTTTAATTTGCATTCTAAAGCTACGATTGGAGTGGAATTTCAGACCCAGAGCATGGAAATTGATGGGAAGGAGGTTAAGGCTCAGATTTGGGACACTGCTGGACAAGAACGGTTCCGGGCTGTCACTTCTGCTTATTATAGAGGTGCTGTTGGTGCTCTTATTGTGTATGATATCAGCCGGAGAACCACCTTTGATAGTGTTGGAAGGTGGCTTGATGAGCTCAAAAGTAAGTGATATTAGTAGTAATCATAGTAGTTTAGTTCCCCAGTTGTGAATTTGTGGTTTTTTTGGTTTTGGAATTGATGAATTTTGGGTGTTTGAATGCTGAAATCTGAATGATCTGAATGTGCTAATGGGTCTTTAGTGGTCTGTAGATCTAATATCTGTTTTCTTTTTTATTTATTTATTTTTTATAAATTGATGTGGATCTTTATGGTTTTTAAGAAATTGTTTTCGGTATAAGAATGAAGATCAAATCTTGGGTTTGTTTTGTTTTTTGGTTTTGTATTGCTGGTGACTTCATTTTTGCCAACAAAAACTTCAGATTGGAGAAATTTGGTGATTTGGGTAGAGGGTCTCTTTGGATCAGACTGTTTGGCTTTGCATCAAAAAAAGCTTTAATATGAATATGTCAAGAAAGCTGGCCTGGATTTTATGTTGAAGAAATGGTTGTTTTTCTGATTGAAATTGCAATTTGTTTTAACCACATCAAAAGCTATTGAATTACCATCTGTATTCTTGTGAAATTTTTGGCATGTCTTTGGGAAGCGTTTTTCGGATTTTCTTCCATATATGTCTTTTAATTTTCTAGGAGTATTCAATTTTTTCAAATGGCATTGAGAAGTATTCTTACCCAAATGCATGTGACATGTTGCTATGATCAACTTAGGTGGTTGTGGCATTTCTCAATCTCTGTTGAGGTTCTGTAACTTCTAAAATGGAAAAAAGACTAGTGATACATTATTCTACAAAACTTCTTATTGTTTAAAAATAAATAAAAATTGGAAGACTTCCAAAATAAGTTTTCATTATTAGCTGCAGGCCCATCTTCTCAATTATTGTCTTGATGTTGTTTGCTCTATATATTTTGATGTTAGGAGTATGAATATGACATTATTCTCACTCATAATTTGGTCTTAGCAGTCTTATGGATATTCCTAATGGTTAACTATATTTAGCTTTCTAAATGAGGACGATTAGGCAACTGTTATGAGCACAAAGGAATAAAGATCCAAATATGTTTTGATAGTGATATTACATTATGACACATGGTGGACCCCCTTTTTTTTTTCCCCTCTTTCTCTAGTTATATGCCTGTGCTACATATAAGGAAATAATTCAACCTAAGGTGCAATTTTTATTTTTATTTTTTCACTTTTTGATTTTTTTTTCCTTTAGTCTCTTTTAAAATTCTCATTTACTCCTTATCTCTGAAATGTTTTATTTGATATAGCAAGGAGCCTTTTATCTATCCAACTCCTTTCAACTGGTTAGTTATAAGAGCAGTGCTAGAGGTACTCATTTCTCAACACTTTTTCATACTCCAACACCACGTGTCAATATACAATAGGAGCTAATTTCAAAGAGTTGAAAAACAAATTCAAGGGGGTCAATGTGGCACTTGCCACATCATCTAGTGTTGAGAAATGAGTACAACCTTGCGTTTCTCTAGCATTTTTCTAGTTATAAATATGTTTTTAGCATGTTATTCAATTTTATGTTTCAAATGATCAGTTAAGTAACGAACACATATTCATCTAGTTTTTATTTATGTATAATGCACATATGTATTGTTTAGAATAATAAAAAAAAAACTTCTGAATGTTTACGCCGTTTTTTTTTGGTCAATCACATCTATTTTCAAAGTGTGGTCTTTCATCTCTCTCTGGAAAGGAAATGTTCTTCAAAGTTGATTGTCCTTACAAAAGATTATCGCATTCTGAAACCCATGAACATGTTGAATATGTTTCTCAAGTTCATGGTTGAAATAGACCATCCAAGTATCCATAACACTTCAACTTATAAACAACTTTCCATTAGTCTAGAGATATGGGACTGGCACTTATATGACTATGATGTTTACGGTGAGTCAATCATCTTCATCATAAATTAGCCCTGTTTAAAAATTTCTATACGGGCCAAGTCACCGCCCATTTTGAGGAAATTAGCAAAATGCTCTAGCTGCTCTATCTGCTTTTCTATTCCTGACATCGGAAGTTTTTACAAGAGCTGTGTGGCATTTATAGTTTTGCCAGATTGAAAGTTTGGCCAATATGATCGTGCAATTAAGAAAAACATAGTGCAAGTTGGTTTCTCTTGCCCAAACCTACGTTGAAATATGCAAGAAAACTCTCTTGTGAGATTTTCTCATAGGACTATAATCCATTTCATTCTATATTATGTTCTAATTAAATATTGCTTGTGCGGCTGTGCCAAACTACTTTTGCAACAAAATGACGTTCTTATGATGTGATTCCTGTTGCTTTAATGTTCTTCTTAATGTGGAAAAAGCTAGCGAAGAGAATAAAGATATTTGTGAAAAACCAAGAGGAGCTTTTAGTCCTGCTTGTGGTCAACTCATACTGATGTTTAAGAAGTTAATGGTTCATTTCATTAATTTGGAAGAAGTATTTGCTCAAATTTATATAGTTCTTTTTCTTCCATTTGTGAATACTTGCATCCATATGATGATTAAAGGGTGTTGAAAAGTTTTTTAAGCACCATGCTTTCTGAAAAACTCTTGCAGCCCACAACGATAAAACTGTCGCAAGGATCCTGGTAGGGAACAAATGTGATTTGGAGAATATAAGGGATGTAAGTGTGGAGGAAGGCAAAAGCCTAGCAGAAGAAGAAGGGTTGTTCTTCATGGAGACATCTGCTCTAAACTCAACGAATGTTAGAACCGCCTTTGAGATAGTTATTAAGGAGATTTACAGCAATGTCAGCAGAAAGTTCTTACATTCTGATCCCTACAAGAACGAAGTATCTCTCAATAGGGTCAGCCTGGTCGGTAACGGGGATGAAGAATCAAAGCAAGTCCAGGGAAGGTATTCTTGCTGTTCAAGATGATTTCTAATTTTCTCTTCTGGTACCTTTTCAATGCACGAGGTGATAAAGAGTTTTTTCAAGATTGGTTAATCATATTCTATTGAGTCTTTAAGCAGGAAGGAGAGCTTTCAGTTATACCAAATAAGTTCGTAAAAATGTTTAGACGTTGAAGATGAAAGTTTTTTCTTTAAATGCTCTGAAAACCCGGAAAGAAAAAAAGAAAAAAAAAGGAAGGTACGCCATTCTTCCATGAAATAAATTTGATAGAAGTGTATGATTGTTCTTTCTGTTTCTGCAACATTGTTTCTAATTTTGAAAGTCTTGTATTGTTTCTTCAAATACAGAGGAAACTCCTGTTCTTGTTGAATTTAGTGAACATGTTCTTGCTTCAAGATAAAGAAAATAAAGATGATTGTACTAGGATTCTTTGTAATGTGATGGAGTTAAGTATAGGTAAAAAGTTTTAATGTATAACTGTATAATGAGATGAAATTTTCTTGAACTGCCTACTTGTAAGTCTTCATAATGTGATTTTTTTGCTTCTGCTTGATGTAATAGATGATGATGACGTTGGGGCATGTCCTTTATCATATGAGAAAAAATCATGTATGTTTATAATTGAGAACAATATTTTGAAAAATTAATACAAATTCAAGGAAATATATCAAGAAGAAAATGTGAATGAAGAATTAAAAAATGCCCTTTATTACATGAGGGCATGTGTTACCTTGAAGCATGAATATGAATGTAATCAATCTCACTTCCATATGATGTTATATCATTGTTCACTTGTGTATCCTTTCCTTATTGCTTGTGTTCCTAATTTGTTTTAGAAACTATGTTATATTTAGGTCTATCCAAATTTTAAGCTTGACATACTAAAACTTGAAAAAAACTTAACATAGCTTTACTATTTTGAATATGAATAACCAAGCTTTTGTGCAAGGATAAGAAAAAAAGAATATTTTATAACATTAATTTCTATACCCTTTTGAAAATCAAACCTATTTAAATTGGCATTCAAAACTAGTGAGAGATTAAAGCCTTGTTTTGTTTATGAATTTAATAAATACTATTCTCTACTTGAAAAAAGAAAATGGTAAAGAATTAAGTCAAGTTTTTGCGCTTATTCTTACGGAGGTTATACCTCTACTTTAATTAAAGATAGAAAAATAAGATTAATTTTTTTAATTATCTTCTATTGATGTTTTAAGTAGCGTTAACAAACACCACCTAAGTGTTTAGTTTGTTCAATTTTAACATATTTTTTCTTAGATTTTGCTTACACGATTTTTTTAAAAGGATAAAAAAGAATTACTATACAAACTAAATATAAGCTTTATCACTAATCTTCTTTTTTTATTCTTTTTTTTTGGGTTTTTCATATAGTATTCCCACCTGCACCTTACAGGTATGAGACTAGTCTCGATTCGAGACGGGAACAAAATGATAAACCTCTTCTTATAAGGGTGCCTGCAATAATTTAATTCTAAAACTTTTATATAATAATAATCTTAAGACTAAGCCTGCTTTCACTGAGCCAACAACTTGTTGGAACTTGTTGGTTAGCTTGTCTCACTAATTTGCAAGTATGGAATAATACCCAATTGTTTTCTTTTTTCTTTTTTATTTCAAGTACCAATGATCAAGGTGGACGGTGGACCAAAGCATGACTAGCAGTGTTCTTTTAAAGGCCTGGCATTTTGTTGTAGGTGAGAAATGAGAATCACATAATGATGTAATGGGAAAATGAAGCACATGGACAGACCATGCATGATGCTGGAGTCATGCCTCAGTGATGATAATGTTAATCAGATTATGGTTTCATAATATTCAAAAGCAAATAATTAAATAAAAATAAAATCTGCATTTGGGTCCTACCACTAATGTGAAATTCATCAAGGCACTTGTTGGATGTTGTTGGGAATGACCTATATATTATTTAAAGAAACAAAGCTCCTTTCATGTCAAAACTTTTTGTCTCATTTTTTGTCCTACCAATTTGATTCTGCATAGTATTCTTTCTATATTCCAAATCATTAATTTTGTATTTAGTATAGTATTCTTTTTATATTCCAAATATATATATATATATTGACGTCGTTGGTATACCACACATTAATAAAAATAACCAAAGAATGTTACCAAAAAGAATCAAATTGGTGTTAAAAATAAAATAAAAATAAAAATAAAAAACTTTAAGTTTGTGTTCCCCATCTTAGGTTTCCGATCATCAATATTTTTTCTAAGCACCTTAGTCCATGTAACATTATTTACTCAAAAAGTAACTCAATCAACTCAAACTAACTGATCTCAAAACTACCCCAAGGCTCCCCCTAATCCGTTGGGTACCCAAGCCAGCCTTACCCCGTGAGGTGTCCAGGTATGTGATTGATAGATTCACGGCCAACCCACTCTCCCACTACGACCCTACTAGTTCCCACACCAACATGGTGTCAACTAAAGATTTACCAAGAGAGATAAAACTGAAAATTACTGACTGAACCAACATAACCTGGAAATTGAACTAACAACATCCAAGCCCTAAGGGGTAAAGCGCCTTAGCCTTGAACCAAGGAACCAATGCTGCGTTGGCATTGGTCAACATTTACTGCTTTACTTTACTCTATTAAAGACTAAGTCAACATTTAAATTACAAATAGTTATATTTTTATAAAAATTGTGTTTGTCAACGTTATTTTAAGTCTTTCTAATTTATTTTTATCATTATTGTAAATTGTTAATAGGTAAATTTGGACTAATTAACCAATTAAGTTCAGGCTTACTAAAGTTTTGCTTGCTTATTATTTGAAACCACTTGATATGACATAAAAGTTATAGTTGATAAGTAGAAAGTCAACTATGTATATCAAGCACATTAATACTTTTCTCACGTGTATAATAGCATGTGAACTAGATTTTATAACAAGAAGGAAATACATAATTAATAAATGAAATAAACAAGAAAACATGTTTGTGAGGTGTTTGAACACGAGACCTCCATAATATAATTGCTCTCTTATCATATTAAAAACTCTTTGACCTAAAAACTATAGCGGATACGTAAAAATCCAACTATATATATCAAGCAAAGATATTATCGACCTTAAAAGCTACTGTCACGAAAGATCCCAACTATGTATATCAAGCATGAGTATATAGATGTTAACATGATCAAACATTTCAAACTTAATTAGTTTGGATCTTGATATACGCGGTTAGGATCTTTCCTGACAGCTGTAGCTTTTATACCACACACAATAATTAGTTTTTATCCATACATGAAAAACAACACAAGTAACACAGCAACAACATGACAGTACAGTGAAGATAAGAGCCAACTAGCTAGAGGGCTAATTTAACAACACCATTAAATTAAAATGACAAACATTAAACAAGCAATCCATTGCAGAGTAAACTACAGCACAGCAAGTTCTCTTCTAGAGATAATGCAGCAGCAGAAGAAGATCATCACCATATATCATAAAAATTTAGCAAGTACTGGGTAAGGTTTGGTTGCATTTTGCAGGAAGAGCCAGTGCAAGATTTGGGTCAATTCCAAAGGAAGGAAGCAGCAAGGAATTCTTGTAGGAGCAAAGGCAATCCAAGTCGGCTTTTGACAAGGCGTCGCAGCAAGCTTTCGAGGGATCAACCGGGTTCGGATTTGTCACTGCTGGCTTGCAATTCAATAAGTCATCTTCATTCAACCTGCAAAGATCAAAAGCCATTGAACCCTCCATTTGTGTAGTTATGAACATTAGTCCAAGAAGAAGAAGAAAAAGCTTAAGCAGCTGCATTGTACTGACCAGCTTTCTCATGTTCATCAAGACCTTTATCTTCATGTATTGTGGGGGGTTCTTCAATTCTCAATGCTTGTGTGCTATATATATAGGAATATGTGAGCCACTAGTTTTGGAGCCCGTGAATGTTCATTGGCAGGACTCATTTTGAAAATTTGGGTGTTCACGGGGTGCACATTGGCCCACGTTTATACTTTATGCCCTATAGCCTAGAAATAGATAGATTCTATTGGGGTTAGATACAGGCATATCTAGACTTTGATTTTGAGGCGAACTAAATATATATAAAATATTTATAATTATAAAAGTAATTATCAATAATTTTTTATATGCACAAATAATTTAATAATTATAAATATGAACTAACCAAACAAAATTTAGTTTAAAAGTGTCAAAACTAACTTAGGTCATTAGACCAACCCAATACACCCAATCTAGACACATAAAAATTAAGTGAAAAAAACCTAGTAATACAAGAAAAATAAAATTATAGTCATCTATGTGTCTATAATCTATCAAAATTAGAGGAATTAAAAAAAAATTATGCTTAAATATAACTTTTTTCTTTTTTTAATTCTTTCAAACTTTCAAATTTTTCTCTTCAACCCAAAAAGAAAAGTAAGAATTTGAAAATATAAAAGATGAGTATTGAATATTGATCAAACCTTAAATTAGGTAAGAAATTAGAAGAACGCAAATGAGATGTGAGTCGTGTGACTATGAGAGGAGAAAGACAAAGGAAGGTGCAAATTGAAGGATAATGCTTGAAGAACATGCATATGAAATTGAGAAGTTGATGATGAACGAGCTGAGGAGCAAGGAACTTTAATTCTGCTTTTTTTTTTTTTCAAATCAGAGATGACAAATAAACTTAACCCACAAGTTTGAATTAATAGATTCAAGAGAAAAAGAAAATAAAAAACTAAGAAAACTAAATTTTAATCTCAAAGAGAAAGATAATTGATGATAAGATAAAGTAAACTTGTAATTAGAGCTCATTATATAAATAACTCCAAGGAAACAACTTAGAAACTTTTTAAAACACTAGTTTCTTAAGCTATTTGTAATATAATAACAACTTTTTAATACTATTATAACTCTACTTAGACATTTTTAGACACTTTCTAATCTCATTAAATAACAAAAACAAATTTAGAAACCTTTAAAACTAATACTAAAATATCAAAATAGAAACTTATCTAAGAATATAAACTTGACTAAAAATTTTAAAAAAATTATAATTTAAATATTAAAATCTTTTAAAACATTATTTCATGTCCTACAAAAAAAAATTAATTTTTTAATGAAAATAATATATATTTTTTTATATTGAGGGAGCTAAGATAACATAGTTATAAATAAATTTTTTAAAATGTTGGGGATACCATTGCCCGCCCCGATAGATCCGCCATTGGCTAGATATATAGGACCACTTCATGAGCTTGGTAGATGTGCATACATATCAATAAAAAATATAGTGTCACTTGGCTTATTTTGATTTCTCAGTGGAGGTTAACACGGTGCTTATAATTTGTATACTGTCTTTAGAGATGAGAGATATATTCTCCTGATATAATATATACAACTCAATTTAATTAAAATTTTTTCTATATAATTGTATATTGATTAATGTTGGTATAAAATTTGACCAATACCAAATAGTATTAAATTAGAGAGGACATATTGAGTTGGAACCTGCTAAATTGTTTATTTGAGTATTGTATCCCTGCCTGATTTGTAATGTCTGGTGATACATATAAAAATCGGTTATACTAACGTGTCTCACTTAGACATCTACTGTTACCTTCACAAAGTGAACAACTTTTAATAAAATTAACTAAACTAGTCCTCAGGCTGAGAGGTGAGGTTGCAATGAATCCGCTTAAATATCAAGTCTTTTAGAGCAGCAAATTGTTTTCCGTTCACTATTTGAAGTTACTAAAGACAAGATTGAGTCTGGCTAATTAAATCAATTGCTGATTTAACAAAATATCAGTATAATATATTGATTCCTTGACAAGGTACATGTATGAACAGTAGTATGCTATAAATAGTTGATGTATGCCGATTTTTACTATTTTACGTGAACAATACCGTATACATGAATAGTATCATATATGTGAATAATATCATATATGTAAACAATATCGTATATATAAATAGTGACGTATACGTGAGCAATATCGTATATCAGGGAAGACTATTCTGCTGTAGTAGATCAGACAAGGCTTCAACCACATAGCATACTAAGAATTATAAGAGATCTCAATATTATTTCTTGAGGAACGTATATAGTATTATACTACTAAATAATAAAATAAATATAACTATAAAAAGTAGAGACACAAATATTATACTTTACTATGAACTATATATTACAACTCTCTTTTTACTTTTAAGAAAAGAATAATGAGACTTTCTCTTTCTCTTAGTTTAGAAAACATTTTGAGTAGAGACCTCGTACAGGATTTTGATCGTTTAAATGGAATGACTTAAATTGAATTATGAACCTATATTTATAAAGGCTAAGTCACCGTTAAAATTAAAAACAGTTATATCTTTTTTTCAATTATCTCTCTCTCAAATATTATCTTAGGCTTTTCTCTATTTTTATTTATCATAGATTGTTAATAAATTATTCTTTCAAACCGAGGAATCTATGGTTGTTGATATGATACAATGTTGCTTATTTAAAGAAGGAATAATATATATGTTTGCATGACCAGCAAATGATGATTAGGGCAATATGTGTTATAGTCCATTGTCTAATTAGTCACTACGAAATACGCAATAATTTGATTTTTATGAATAATGCAAGTTTATTAGCTCAAGCTAATGATAAAGTTTTATTTTTGAGACTATATATTGAGTCATGTGAATGGATTAGAAGGAATAAAGCCCCTTTGTCTTTTACTGTAAGTCAATGCCAGCCCATAAAAAAGGTAATTATAAATAAAATTATATTATCATGTATTACAAACATTAAACAATAAGATGCACTACATTTCAAAAAAAAAAAACAGAACAAAAAACATTAAGATGCACAATCCAAAGGGTATGATATATATTATTATTTTGTTAGGGTAGTTTTGCATTTTAGACGATACAGCTGATTAACTCTAAAAAAAACAATATTTGTTGGTAAAGGAATATATTATCGATTCATGCATAAAGATTAATTAATTGGTAATTCTAGTATTTTATATGGGAATTAAAATTATAAACTTCTGTTAATGGCTAACATTGATATAAATATAATGACCTTAACACCATTAGATTGTAGTACTGAATAGTAAACTGTAAATAATTCAAGGCAATATATGATAAATTGATGTTGTTAAAGTATCAATATCATTGTATCACTACTACTCTGTTGTAAATATATTTATTTAAAAACTTGCTTTTAATTACTTTGTATCATATATGTATGTAATTATGATCCATCTGAGAATATATACCTTCAACTCAACCAAACATTTTACATTTTGACTATATGACAAGTAGTAATCATATTCTTGTTAATTTATATCCATATTATTTTATGATGACTTTTTCAATTAATAAATATAGTTTATGTATAAGTTTTTAGTCCACTTAGACCCACATAATTCTAAAATATAAGAAAAAAAAGAAGTACAACATGTTGGGATTTTAATTCGAGCTCATATGGAAAGTGTCTAATTTAAGTATGCGTAGAACATAAAGTGTATTAGATTGAGTAGGTTTTTAATTTTTGAGTTTTTAATTATATAATTAGATGTCTAATTTTAATGTATTTGAGTAGTATAAGAAATCTAATTTATTCGTTATAAATATGAGATGGATAGTACTTCAAATTGAAGTGTAGTAGAATAGTTAAGTAACAAGTTAAAGGTTGAGAGATTGTGAATGATTGAGTGTGTGACAAAAGGTGTTAAGTAACAAGTTAAAGGTAGAGAGATTGGGAATGATTGAGTGTTGAGGGATGACATTTCTATATTATAATCTCTTCAACATAATAGATTGATTTCTCCATCTGTGGTTGTAGGCACCGATATTGACCAAGCTGTGTTAAATTAATTGTGTGATTACTTGATTTATTATTTGAATGTTTTTGCTGCATGTTAGATTACTTGGTTGTGATTAAAAAAATCCAACATAGCATTAGTAGTAAAACATTGTGATTAAAAGCATAATCTAAAATGATCAAACAACACAAAAGAAGAAATATATTCAAAACAACTTTTTCTTATGTCATCATGAAGACAATTAACATAACATGACAAATTCTCCGAAAAAAGAAGAAAAAACTGAAAAGAGAGTAAACATGGCATGACAAGCAGATATTGATCAAAATGCAAATTAACACAAACATATATTAATAAAAATCATTCGTGATCATCATCATCGTCATCGTCATCGGGGCATGCATGCATATGAATTCCCATGATGATCATCTTAACACTTGACAGTGGGTTGAGGGCAGTTGCATTTCTCAGGTAATTGCTGGGCAAGTTCAGGGTCTATACCCAAAGAAGACATAAGCTCAGTGTCCTTATAGAACTTGCAAAAACATTTCAAATCAGCATGACGGATCCCAGAGCAGCAAACACTGGAAGGTGGCTCTGGCTTGGATCCGGACACAGATGGCCTACAAGCCTTCAGCTCGGCTGCAGTCATTTTGCATAACTGTGCTTTGCAATACCCTATTCCCATTATCATCACCATCAACACAACCACCACTACCAGCTGCTGCTTTGGCTTTGCACTGCCCATATTATTAACAATATTTTTGCTTTTCTACTTCTACTTCTTTTTTCTGCTTGAAATGGATATGAATGAATGAAATGTGCAGTATTTATATATAGGCTGTAGAAATGGGTTGTTTAGAGAGAGATTGATTTGGCCATGTGCCCATGAGATTGCAAGTCCGTGAGTGGACTTTGGCAGTACTATACAATGGATGGGTCACGGGCTTGTATATATTACAGGTGGCATGAAATTAGTGCTGGAATTTTGTGTTTGATTCTTCATTTGTGGGCATTGGGCTGCATAATTTAGTGGTTTTGTTGAATTATGTATGCATATGGGTTTTGATGCTTGTTTGTTTGTAGGGAGTTTCGGTGGTGGGGTTTTGGATTTGTTGATACACATTTTAAGTGGTTTTAAATTATTTATTATGAAAGAACTATGAAATAAAGAAATTATACCTGCCGCCATTACGTACATTGTTGCTTGAAATTCGTAGAATCCTTAACTTATGTTTGGTCTTTCAAACCTTGGCCTTTAGCAGTCTCGATAAAACCATCTTATATCATCAAGGAGATGAAAAAACCTTTATCTTATAGAATAGGTTTGAAAATTAATCTCTTTATACCATAACCTTGGCCTTTAGCAGTCTCGATAAAACCATCTTATATCATCAAGGAGATGAAAAAACCTTTATCTTATAGAATAGGTTTGAAAATTAATCTCTTTATACCATATGAGATAAACTTATGCGCTAAATAGACGTTGTTAATATTATTGTGAGCCAAATATAGGATATTACTAACCTTAAAATATTATGTTGTGCGGAATCGGAGTAAAGCATGAAAGAAAAAACAGGACAACAAATTTAACGTGGTTCGGCAAATTGCCTACGTCCACGGGAGGCAGCACTCTTTTATTAGATCACCCTTAGGTGGATCTTACAGAACAGATCTCTTGAATAGATCTTACAGAACTAAGGAATCTAACTCACTGAACATGAATTTATGAATGAAATAAGGCCCTATTTATAGGAGTATTCAGGGTATTTGTGTAATTATAAATATATATAATAATATATTTATATTACTATTCTAATTAAATTCAAACAAGGAGGCGTGGGTTGGTGGCCGCCCATGTGGGCGGCCACCCACCCCTTTTTTTGTTTTACTAATGGGTGGACCCCACAAATCTCCACCTCCACCTCATGTGAAACAAGACTCCTTCACGCCGGCAATCTCTTTACAGATAGCAAGCTTCCTTCAAAAACTGTTGCTGCCTCCATTAGTGCCCTTAGGCACTCCGAGCTCGTGAGATGTTGATCAAGTCGAAACAATGTTGGAACTTGATCCCCGTAACCACCTTTGTAAGCATATCTGCAGGGTTATTGGCAGTCTTGATCTTTTGCAGAAGAATACTTCCTTCTTCTACTATTTCTCGGACAAAATGAAAACGAACATCAATATGCTTCGTTCGACTGTGATGAACTTGGTTCTTTGCCAAACAAATGGCACTCTGACTGTCGCAGAAAACTTCAACATTCTTCTGCACAATTCCCAAGTCTTTAGTCAATCCATGAAACCAGATTGCTTCCTTGAAAGCTTCCGTTACTGCCATGTACTCTGTCTCTGTAGTAGACAAAGCAACTGTTGACTGTAGTGTTGATCTCCAACTCACTGGTCCTCCTGCCATAGTGAAAACATAACCAGTAGTAGATCTGCGCTTGTCAAGATCTCCAGCATAGTCCGAATCCACATATCCGACTAGATGCTTACAACTTTTCGTATCTCTCTCGAACTTTAAACCAATATCTACAGTACCATGAATATACCGTAGAATCCACTTCACTGCTTGCCAGTGGCCTTTACCGGGGTTGTGCATGTAACGACTTACCATACTTACAGCATGTGAAATGTCAGGTCTGGTACACACCATAGCATACATCAAGGCACCAACTGCATTTGCATATGGAATATTCTCCATTTGCTTCTTCTGATCTTCAGAATTTGGTGACATTGATGAACTTAGCTTGAAATGTGGTGCCAATGGTGTGCTCACAGGTTTTGTGTCATTTCCAATGCCAAAAGTTTGAAGAACTTTCTTCAAATACTGAGTCTGAGTCAAACAAATTTTGCCTTTGGCCCTGTCTCGAGTTATCTCCATCCCGAGAATTTTTCTGGCTTCTCCAAGATCCTTCATTTCAAACTCTGAGCTCAATTGAGCCTTTAGTTTGTTGATCTCCACCTTGCTTTTAGATGCAATTAACATATCATCTACATATAAAAGCAAGTAGATAAATGTACCATCTTGAAGTTTGCGATAGTAGACACAATGATCAAACTGACTTCGGGTATATTTTTGCCCTTGGATGAAGCTGTCAAATCGCTTGTACCACTGTCTCGGTGACTGCTTCAGGCCATACAATGACTTGCTCAACTTGCAAGCCCAATGCTCTCTTCCTGGTACTTTGAATCCTTCTGGTTGAGACATATATATTTCTTCTTCCAAATTACCATGCAGAAAAGCAGTTTTGACATCGAGTTGGGCTAACTCGAGATCAAATTGTGCAACCAAAGCCAATAATATTCGAATTGAAGAATGCTTAACAACAGGTGAGAATACCTCATTGTAGTCAATTCCTTCCCTCTGAGCGTAGCCTTTTGCTACCAGTCTGGCTTTGTATCGGATACCATCTGTGCTGGGAGAGCCGTCCTTCTTGGCGAAAACCCATTTGCAGCCAATTGGTTTCTTTCCTTTCGGAAGCGGAACCAACTTCCAAGTCTGATTCTGATGGAGTGATTTCATCTCCTCATTCATTGCCATTTTCCACTTATCACTTTCCATACTCTGACTAGCATCGTTGTAATTGTATGGAATATCATCTCCGGTGACTGGCAATGCATATGCAACCATGTCAGTGTACCGAGCAGGTTTGCGAATTTCTCTCCGTGGTCGACTGGTGGAAATTGATTCTGGTTCTTTACTGATGTCTGGTCCTGGAGCCTCCACCTCAACTGAGATTTCCTCCTCGTCTTCTTCAGGATGGCTGGATATCTCTGCTAACTTGCCAGGAGTTACTGGAATATCTAACTCCACCGGCTGAGGCAAATCTGGATCTCGATTTTCTTTATCAGAAACTGTATGCTTTAACATCACAGATTCATCAAAAGTTACATCTCGACTTTTTACAATCGTTTTTGTCTCAGGGTTCCATAGTCGGAAAGCCTTAACTCCTTCACTAAAGCCCATGAAAATCGCTTTCTTGGACCTAGGATCCAGTTTGGATTCCTTCACATGGAAATATGCAGTGCATCCAAAAATGCGCGGAGAATTATAATCGGAAACAGGGTGTCCAGACCATACCTCCTTAGGAGTTTTGCCATCTAGTGCTGTTGCCGGAAGTCTATTGATGATATGGGAGGCATATGACAAAGCTTCAGCCCAAAATGCCTTGCTTAGTCCAGAATGAGATAACATGCAGCGAACTTTATCTATCAAAGTACGATTCATGCGTTCAGCAACACCGTTTTGTTGTGGCGTGCCTGGGACTGTGAAATGTCTGACAATCCCTTCATTCTCACAAAATTTCTGAAATGGGTCTGACTTGTATTCTCCTCCATTATCAGATCTGAGCCTCTTAATCTTCCTTCCCGTTTGGGTTTCTACCATTTTCTTCCATATAAGAAAGATATCTAGCACTTCATCTTTATGCTTCATGGTATAAACCCAAACATAACGTGAGAAATCATCAATGAAAGTAACAAACCAACGTTTACCTCCCAATGAAGCATTTTGAGAGGGTCCCCAAACGTCGGTATGAACATAATCCAATGTTCCTTTGGTACGATGGATTGCAGTGTCAAACTTGACTCTTGTCTGCTTGCCTAAGATACAGTGCTCGCAGAAGTCAAGTTTCCCGGTTTTTGCACCTTTCAGAGAACCTTGCTTTATCAAGGTTTGAAGAGACTTCTCTCCAACATGTCCGAGCCGCATGTGCCAAAGTCGGGAAGTGTCTGATGAAACATCTTTAGAACTGGTGCAAGCTGAGACACTTCCGATTTCTGTGTGTCCGTCAAGGAAATAAAGATTTCCTTTCTGAGTACCCTTCATGGCCAAGAATGATCCACGTACAACCTTCAGAACTCCACCTTCAATGGTTACCTTGTAACCGCTGGAATCAAGGACTCCTAGGGAGATCAAATTTTTCTTCAGATCTGGGACATATCTGACTTCCGTGAGTCGTCTTGTTGTGCCGTCATGCATCTTAAGTCGGATTGTTCCAATACCTTTTGTTTGACAGGTATTGTTGTTGCCCATTAGCACGACTCCTCCATCGAACTCATCCAGTTTTGAGAACCAATGTCGATTCGGACACATATGATAGGAACAGCCGGAATCTAATATCCATCTATCAGACTGATTGTCTATAGATGAAACGGAGAAGGCAGAATCTTCTTCAGCCTTCTGTGCCACATTTGCAGTTGTCTTGTCCTTATTTGGACAATCTTTCTTCCAGTGCCCCTTTTGGTGACAATAGGCACATTCATCCTTGGCAAGACGTTGACGTGATGAAGGTCCTTGTGACTTTGAGCGGGATCGGCCTCGCCCACTGGATCTATCATATCTGTTGTTAGCCCTGCCTCTGGATACTGTCAAGGCTGCTGGTGATGCTTCCTTGTGATCGTGTTGGTCCTTCCTTCGATACTCGTTGTTCACCAAAGCATTGGAAACATCACTGAATTTAACCTCATCTTTACCATATAGCAAAGTTGTTGTTAAATGTTCATAACTTTCAGGCAAAGAGTTTAACAACAATAGTGCTTTATCCTCATCAAGAGGGTCAACATCAAGATTTAGTAGATCAGCAAGAATCTTATTGAATTGATCAAGATGCTCACTCATGGGAGTACCTTCCTTGTACTGAAAACGATAGAGCTTCTTCTTCAGGTAGAGGCGGTTCTCTACGCTTTTCGTCATGTACTTGTCCTCCAGTTTCTTCCAGAGACTTATTGCCATAGTCTCTTTCATGACAAAGTACTTCTGATCTTTGGCCAAACAGAGTCTGATTGTACCACAAGCTTGACGATTTACAAAATGCCAATCATCATCGGACATATCTTTGGGCTTGGCTTCCAAGGCGATATGTGATCCTTCCCTGAAGAGTAGATCTTGAACTTCGCATTGCCACATGCCAAAGTTGTTGGTGCCGTTGAATTTCTCCACCTCGAACTTTGCGTTGGATATCGAAGTTCTTTGCCAAGGCTTGCTTGTGGTTGGGAGTTCCTCCGCCATTAAGACCGAAAATATTTATGACGCCAAAAGTGCGTGAAAAAATGATAAACAACTCCAACTAAGCTATATAAATAACTTAGGAGCTGAATCTGCAGAAACTGATTGCACGGTTGCGTCCGGAACGGTCGAAAATGGTGGAAACGAGTCTGACTTTGCTGAAATCAGACAAAAAATTAGTCGGATGAACAGTATCAGGCCGCGGATGAACAGTATCGGCTGTATGAACAGTGACGGGCCGAAATAAATGGGCCTGATGAACAGTGCGGACCGAGGGGCTGGGGCTTAGATGAACAATGATACTGTGTGGGCTGGGCCGCGGATGAACAGGGCAGATTATGTGGGCTGGACCGCGGATGAACAGTGCGGACTGTTTGGGCTGGACCGAGATGAACAGTGCGGACTGTATGGGCTGGACCGCAGATGAACAGTTCCGGATCTGGTCGGGTTTGGATCGGATGAAAAGTGTCGCGGATGAACAGTGCCGGGATGAATAGTGTCAGGAAACGCAGTAGAGGGATCAAACTTTGATCGGCTCCTGAGAACTCGTTTCTTGTCCGTTTTTCTCGCCGTTTGTTGCGTTGGATTCCTGGAAACAAGAGCTACCTCCACGGGTGATCAGAAAATAGTTCCGATCACTGTTGCAAAATTTCGAAAATTTTGACGCTATCTCGAAAAATTCGACAGAGGGTCTGTTTTTCTTCCAAAACCTAACCTTGTCTCTGATACCAATTTGTTGTGCGGAATCGGAGTAAAGCATGAAAGAAAAAACAGGACAACAAATTTAACGTGGTTCGGCAAATTGCCTACGTCCACGGGAGGCAGCACTCTTTTATTAGATCACCCTTAGGTGGATCTTACAGAACAGATCTCTTGAATAGATCTTACAGAACTAAGGAATCTAACTCACTGAACATGAATTTATGAATGAAATAAGGCCCTATTTATAGGAGTATTCAGGGTATTTGTGTAATTATAAATATATATAATAATATATTTATATTACTATTCTAATTAAATTCAAACAAGGAGGCGTGGGTTGGTGGCCGCCCATGTGGGCGGCCACCCACCCCTTTTTTTTGTTTTACTAATGGGTGGACCCCACATATTATACTTATGGTATTCATGTTGTTGTTGAGATTTATTGATTTGACTAACACTAAATAGTAATAAATTAGAAGGGACGTGCTAAGTTGAAACCTGTTAAGTTATTTACTGACCTATGGTGCCTTTGTCTGTGTGTCTCATTTGGACATCTAACATTTACCTTTACAGAGTGAACAGTTTTCAATAAAATCAATCAGTCTAGTCCTTAGGCTGAGATGTGGAATCACAATAGACCCGCTTAAATACTAAGTCTTCTGAAGTAGCAAGCTGTCTCCTATTTACTATTTAAAATTACTAAGGACAAGGTTGAATCTGACTAATTATATTGATTGTTGGTTCAAAAGAGTAACGGTATAATATATTAATTTTTTGATATGGTACACAAATAAATAGTAGATATATACTGATCCTTACTATGAATAGTATTATACATATGAATAGTGTTGTATACGTAAATAGTATTTTATCTCGAAAAAAACTTTTCTGATGTGGAATATCAGCCAAAGTCACAATCATAGAGCATATTAAGAATTTTTCAAAGGTTTTGACACAACTTCTTGGAGAACGTATATAATATTGCATTACTTAATGATAAAATAAAGACAATAACTATAAAAAGTAGAGAGACAAAAGTTTTACGTAGTTCAGTTCTGAAACATATGTCTACGGGCTAAATGTAAAGACTTTACTATAGACTGTAGATTATAACTCTCTCTTTACTTTCAAGGAGAAAACAATGAGACTCTTTTTCTCTTGAGAACTTGAATATATTTATGATTACTTAGATCTTAATGAATTGAACTAAATTTTGAGCCTATACTTACAAGAGAAGATTATGAATAAAATATTATTATATTATTTATTTTTAATTCAACCCGAAATTTTTCTTATTTTTTTTATTTTTGTCTTCTTCTTCTTGTTGTGTCACGGGTGTACTTATTGTATCATGGGTGTAACAGCGTCAGCCAATTTAAAATTCATTGTGTTGGCGAGGAATTGAAAGAGTTCAAATCTCATCTTAGTTTCTCATAGAACTAGTTGGGTAGTTTATGTAAGAAGCGGATGTATCATATAAACAAATCTTCTTTGCTTGTGAATTGTGACGAAGGAATCGGAGAAAAGAGTAATTTCCTTTTGGGAAATACGATTTTTTATTTTGACCTTTTTGCTTAGTAATACCCAGTGAAGCACGAGACCATGACCTTAATTAACGAATGCTTGAACCTCTGTGACTATTAAAATGATCTAAACTACTTACCTAAAAATATATTAAGTTGACCTAGTAATACATTACAAAAAAAAAAAAAAAAAAATTTATTACATCATTATAAGTATTGTTTTGGGTGTAATATTTGGATTGTAAAAGCATTTTTTTCTAATAAAGGAAAGTGGCCAATAAACATTGGTTTTTGACACCCTTTTCCCTTTTATAAGTGAAGAGGTTCAAAGCGATGGTTGTTGGCTCTAGTCTCACATACAATTGTCCTTATTTTGTGGGCCCAATGCACCCCTTGTTGTGAAGACTACGACTTTTTATCATCGAGTTTTTGCACACTTTTTGTGAGGCTTATGCATCCACCTTGTCTCTATAACCCTTAAGAAGGTCGTCAATTGTGCTCATATATATATTATCTAAATTATACATAATATCGTTGGCAAGATGTACTTTAAAAGTAGAGAATCGTTATAATTATGAAGTAAAATATGAATAGTTTATGCACCAAATATATTGAGATGCATAACTGATATTTATCAAGTCTTCTTGGACTATAAAATATATAATTGATTGTGTTTGGTTGGTGATTCAAAAAAAAAAATGATTACAATTTGAAAATGAAAAATTCTAAAAACAACTTTTGTCATTTTTTTTATTAAAAATTTGAAAATTGTTTTCTGACACTCCAATAAGCGTATTTTTTGTGTTTTTAAATTTTTAAATATAAAAAATTATACTTGAATTACAAACTAAACGGGTTTAATAGTTTCTTTCTTTTCTTTCGGTAATATTTTTTTTTATTTTCTATGGTACCACATGAATTATCAAGGCAGTAAAACTTTGACAATTTTCACTATATATACTCCTTTGTTATATATTGATGTATATAGAGGGAAGCTGCTACAATTATTTGCTCTGTTTTGTATATGATTTGTTCCATGTGTTTGCCCCAATTTATTAACATAAATCTTCTTCCCATAACAAAGAAGAAAGCTAAAACTAGATGATCACCTCAAACCCAATTTATTAATATATAAGTTTTCTTCCCACAAGAAAAACAGAAAACTATATAACAAGATGATCATCTCATATATGTAGAGAAAGAGACAGAGAGAGAGAGAGAGAGCATGGGATTCTAGTTAGTCAGTTTTGGTGTTTATCTATATATAGCTTCTTCTTGTCTATAACTAAATGATCCGGCAAAATCACATGTATTATAAGCACGTCAATGTCAAAATGATGATAGCATTGACAACAAGAAAATGTTTTTCTCTAGCTAACTCATGTTTTACACTCAATTCTTATATATTCCCTATAATACAAAGCAATGTGATGATGAATAATACAAAGCAATGTGAAATTCTGTTGGAGAAGTGATCCAAATTAATACCCAAAAATGGAAAAATAAATAAATAAAAAGAAGTAATTGGTGCATGCATGACACAAAAACCATCCTTTAATTTTATAAATCCAATACAGATTTTCATTAATCCAATTTCCTAAATTAATTGCAATGGAGTTATTACATGGCCCATTTAGTTCTGCTATATATATAGGACCATAGACCAAGAACATATCACAACATAACTTAGAGAAGAAGAAGAAGAAGTAGTAGATCAACAAGAAGAAGAAGAAAATGATGAAGATCACAGCGGTGTTGGTGCTTATGATAGTTCTGATTTCAGGAGTGAAGGGAGATGACAAGATATGCAATTTGACATTAGCAGACGTAATGAGTTGCAAGCCAGCGGCCACACCACCAAACCCTCTACCACCAACCCAGGCTTGTTGTTCTGCACTTTCACATGCTGACATTCCTTGCCTTTGTGCTTACAAGACGTCCCCTCTCTTGCCTAGTATTGGAATTGACCCAAAACTTGCCTTCCAAGTCCCTGGCAAATGTGGCCTCCCTCAGCCCCCCTGCAATTAAATTTCTTAATTTAGTTCTCTTTCTCTCTCTAGAGAATGAGACTTAGAGAGCATCAGGGCATGTGGGATCTGTTGTAGTTTGTGGGCAACTAGATCTTGATGGTGATTATGATTTGCGAAATGGCTTATGGGATGTTGTTATTTTTTATTTTTTCCCATGTATGGTTCTCGGCTTATGGCATGAATAATAAATTAATAATTTTGAATATATTGTTGTTTGTTTTTAGTTTTTGTTTAAAATAAATTATATATGAAGATTGAAGATTAAATAGTTATTATATATGAAAAGAGCGTATTAAATAAATGCACGAGGGGGTCTCGAGGAGAAATTTTAAAAAAATTTTAAGTCATAACCTCTAAATCACAATAGAAGTCATCCTTTAATTTATAATCAACAAATATTTAAAAATGATCAAAAAAGCATTCTAACAAGATTTTACTAAATAGAGACATGTCAAGGTTCGTAATAATCAACTTTTTCCACTAATGTTATCTCTCGTTTCGTAATTTACTCTTCTTCGAGTATGTTTGATGTACACTAAGAAAAAGTTTTCTTGAAAAAATATTGTTTTCCCACAAAATATATCTTCCTAAGTAAATTTTTTGGAGAGTTTTATTATTGTTATTTGATTGTATATGAAAAAAACAATATTTTGATATTGCCCATTGATGCAAAAAGAAAAAAATTAAAATAAGAAGTTTCTTTTCAAAATAAACATGAATATAGCCATTGATATTAATAATTTTCTCACCTTAGTTTATTGTTGAGAAAATTCTGATGAGAAAAATAGGAGGGTCTAGAAAAAAAAAATTCTTAAGAAAATATTAGCAATCAAATGCAACTTTCTCATTTTCTCGAAAAAATAGTAATTTTCTCATCTTTCAAAGTTATAAAATTTAACCATTCATATGGTATAATATGGTAATAATATTCCTATTTTAAATAATAAAGACAATCTTATTATTTTACATTCCAAATAAGGAATTGAAGGTAATACTTTGTATAAAATATAGTATTAATAACAAAATCTTATCTAAGATTTTTTAATAAATAGTAATAACTATGTGCAACGCACTCGATCTCAAAATTAAATTTCTTTGTTGGCAATATTAGCAAAATTCTTTTAGAATATATATTATATATAAAACATGAGTAATGCTAGAGCATTTCTATTTTCGGAAGCAATTTCTAACCTGACAGTATTTACTTATAACATGAGTAAAAACTTTTTTAAAGTGGTCACTAGTCAAAGGTGGTTACATGTATGTAAACATGAAACTTGTATATATGCCTGTGTTTATATATGATTGAAATCATGTTAGTATGAAGAACCATCCAACAAGGATTACTATAGATAGATCAAGGTTACATGGTAAGATAATAACATAGATAGATCAAATTATGCAAACTTAGTAACATTACCTCATCAATTATTCATCTGATCATACACCCATATCAAGAACTTCCTCTAAACCACAATAACAACAACAATAGCAACAAGAACACTAGTAACTATATATAGGAAATACTACTTCAGCATTTGAAGGGTTGAGAGAGGTGACACTTCTTAGGGAGTTGCAAGGCAAGATTAAGATCTATGCCAAGCGCCGAAAGCAATTTGGAGTTCTTGTAAGAGCAAAGGCAGTGAAGATCAGCGTGTGAGAGTGCTGAGCAACACAAAGACGATGGAGGCGCTGGGTTCGCACCGCTAACAGATGGCTTGCAAGCCATCAGCCCCTCTTGAGTCATATTGCATATCTGTGCTTTTGAACCTAATATCACTTCATTTCCAAGAAGTACTATGCCTACCATGAATGCCACCATTCCAAGCTTTCTCCCAAATGCTTCCATGATCATGATCTTCTTTGTGATATTAGTTCTTGTTTCTTCTAGTGTTATGTGGTGTTGTTTATATAGGAGTTTCATTAGTGCTATTATTCATATATACTCAAGTTTTACACTTGCTTTTCACACTTAATTATTTGTATTTGTTAGATTGTCTTGAATCGTGCATGTGATGTGTTATACGAGGCAATCTAATGGATTGTTGATATAATTATAATCAAGTATATAAATATATGTATGTGTGCCTGTGTAAATCACGAGTATAACTAATGTATACCATTGCTTGGAACCACTAATTATTGTGTTCTATAGTGGCTTGGTCATCATGAGCGACGATTGAGGATCATGTGAATGCACTATAGGGTCACGGGGTTGCAGTATATTGAACAACTATACATAAATTAATTAAATCTTAATTAGTTTATGAAATTCTTTACGTAAGGGGGTCAGATTAGGAAGCTTGTCAATTGCATTTTTTCTTTTCTTTTTTCCAAGGCATTGTGAACTAGAGGAAAGTTGAACCATGGTACAAACAACTTTTAATAAGGAGACTTGAAGTCTCAATCTAGCTAACGGTTAATTAAAGGGGGCCTTAAGCATTAAAATAAGTGGTGATTAGTTAGTAGCTCTTTTTAATTTGGTTTCAATTATTTGTTTGTCATTTTTTTTTGTCAATTTACAATGTTTGTTATATTGGATCACCATACATATATACAGATGCCGATACCAAAACCTAATAAGGCCACAACAAGCCTTTAGTAAGAGTACAACAACTCTTCACTTCATATGATAAGGAGATTTAAACCCTCCATCTTATATGAGGCGAGGTAGATTATGAACATTCTTAATTATTTTGGTGATAGAAATCAAATCGAAAAAAAAAAAATGTTATTGTCGACGGGTACTTGCTCTTAGGAGTGACACTTTGGGCTAGAGCCAATGGGCTTGACCCGAACCGGCCATTTGACCCAACCCAAGCTTGGGCTTGACTTAAATGTTGGATTGGCCCTACCCACCCATTATCGTAGAGCGTGAGAGTTGGGACAAACCCTTAAGCCAATCTCACCCAAAAGTCCAGCCTAACAACCTAATACAAAGTGTTAATTAGGCTAAACCGTAGTTGTACCCAACAACCCAATGCTAAATATTAATCGCCCTAACAACTCGGTCTACTTTGTTTTTCAAGAGCCTACTTTGTTTTTCAAGAGCCTACTTACTCTTTATGAGTTGATATTACTATTAATAGGTCTTTGATGTCTATGTTCCTTTTATATGAGTTGATATTACTATTAATAGGTCTTTGATGTCTATGTTCCTTTTAGGGACTCGATGTGCCTAAGGCTCCAGCTCGGGCAATATATAATAATTAAACAAAACTATGATGATATATAACAAATAACAAGACAATAACTAATAATGTAGTTTAAGTAGGATAAGCAAAAATGATAAACTTGCCCTTGCATAATTATGATATAAAGGATCGAGCATGGTGTGGCATAATTTTATGCGTCATTAATACTAATTGGCATCATTATAGTTAATATTTATATTTTTGGTGATTGTCACCAAAGTATATATGGAAATTCAGATAATTTATTATTATTATTATTACTAATTTTCCAACATTTGAAAAGTATTATTTTTTATTTAGAAAAATTAATCTTTTCGAACTAAAACATAACAGAGGCGTTTTGATTGACCATTCCAACAAGGACGAATAAATATGGACATGTCTAAGTTCGAATTTGAAACCTAAATCTCAATTTTACTTATACTCAATTTCTTAATTAATTGAGCTACTTGATAAAAATTCTGATAATTAAATCACAAGATTTTTAGCTAACAATTTGAGACGGGGACTATTTATTTATAGATATAACGTTAATTAATTTGATGGCAATGCCCATTAGTTTTCTGTTTTTCTTTTTTTTTTGTTAGTGCTATTTGTCACACTCTATATCGACGGTGTAATGGGTACTTCATACCGAATATACCCAGCTATTATATATCACATAATATTGTTACATTTCAGTATACATTACACCATAACGTCTAATACTTCGGATTATTTGTCCACACTATTTATTGTTCAGTGGCTACTCATATTATAAAATCAAACTTTATAAGGTTGTGAGTTCGAATCTGATGAGGCTCTGTACTATTTATAAATAAATAATGTGAATAAATAATATTAGAATATTAAACGCTGCAATGTGTTGTATATTAAGATGTAATAATATTATATTGTATATAATAATAAGGTGCCCATCACACAAGGGTGTGACAGCTATTAAAGGCCAAAACTTTATATTCCACCTGTCTATGACTGGGACGTTCAATGCTGAGAATCCTCCGCGTTTTGTGGGTCCCTCTTTGGGATGCTTTGGTTGGGGACACGTCACATTGATTTGGACGTGGTGGGACTTCATCTGTTTGTACCTTCCTAGCCTCTAAAGAGGAAGACAAGGTGGCCCATATTGCTTTATTATTATTTTACTTTCTTTTCCATTTATTTATATAGATTTGCTTTAAATATTTTTTTTAGTGATGTGCATGTAATAATTATTGGCATGCTATTTTACACTTATTAATAAAATATTTATCAAGATTTTATTTATATTGTTACTAATATTATTTTGAGAAAATATATTATTATTATTATTATTATTTATAATAAAAAAGATATTATTGTTAAATTGCAGTTAAGAATACGAATATGTTCATTCCCTTCAAAAAGAAAACAAAGAGATAAAAATACTTTCATCACTATATCATTGGAATGTATTAAATAATATATTTATAAATAATTTGAGGCAATCTAATTTTACATTAATAATGATATTTTCATCAATGGCATTAAGAAATTTCAATGTAAAAGCATATATAAATTTAAGTTCAGAAAAACAAGTGGAGAAGATTAATTCATTAAATCACAATATTACATTATAAAATAATAAAATTTATAAAAGTATTTTAGGAAAAATAAAAAAAAATTGATGACTTTGTTATTATTTCAACTAGCGGTGTTCATTAACCCAGTCAACCCAATTAACCCAACTAACCCAAACCTTATATATCAAATTGAGTTATGTTACGTTTAAATACTTGTAACGTGATTGATTTGGTTTGATTAAGGTTTTATAAAAACTAATAGAACCAACCTGAATAAACCTGAATCAATCTGAATTAATTAAAAGTGACAGTTAATTACTTTATATTTACCATTTTTACTATAATCAACCTGAGCTTAATATGGCGCGATTGGCACTGCTTTACCCAAAACCTAGATCCCAAATGGGCGCGGCTCTTAATCTTGCTCTGTTTGGGAACTCTAGCACTTGCTCCTTCAACACCACCGTGATTTCACTTTCCGCTTTCTTGAAACCCTAGTTTTTTGTGAAATGTAACCAAGTTGGTTGCAGAGTTAATATGTAAGAAAATTCAGTGTATGAAAGGCAGAGTGCTAAAACGGAGAGAGTGCAGGAGAAAAGGGAAAATGTGAAAAGCCCTCTTGACAGCTAGCTCTATATAGGATTGAGCTTTAAAATCAATGAAAAATGAGAAGAAAATTAATTATGCAAGAAAGCTTGTTAATTTATATATATATATATATATATATATATATAAGAGTACTAATTAACTTGAGCATGATCAGCATGATAGAAGGATTAACCAAGCTGCAATACACAATAAAAATAACATACAAACATATAAATATATATATTCTCATAATATTGGTTGAATATCAACTTTGGCTAACACAAAAAAAAAGCCCCCAATATAGAGAAATCATACATATAAATCTCAAGTCATCCATCATCAACCAATCCACATAACTATATTAATTAAATACCCATCACATAAATTAAGTAGAAAAACCCCTAAACACCCAAAACATCATCAATAATCAACCAACCCCATACTTACTGATAATAATAATCTCAACAGCATTATAAAACTCTTGCTACTGATCATCAATATCATCACTAATTTAATAATTACTCTGCAACAGCAACTTTCTCTTCTTTTTCTTCTTCAACTTTGGCTTCTGATTCTCCCACTTCAACTTCTGCTTTCTCAGTTGCTTCTTCAGCTGCTGCAGGTTCTTCTGTAACAGCAGCAACTGGCTTCTCTTCTTCCTTTACTTCAACTGTTACAGTCTCTGCTGCTGCTGCTTCAACTTCAACTTCAACTTCTTTGTTTTCACTAACTGGTTCATCTTCATTATTGGGTTTTTTCTCTTCTACTACTACTTTTTCTTCTTCTTCTTTGGGTGCTTCTTCAGGTTTAGATTCAACAACAACCTCAGCAACAGGAGCAGCTGGTTCTACAGTTTCTGATGCAGGTTCTGTGGGAGCAGAATCTTGAGCTACTACTGCTTCTGGTTCAGTTGTTTCTGCAACTTGGGAGACTTTTTCTGTTAATGATGGTTCTACTGGGCCGGTGATCACTTCTGCAACTGAAGCTGATTCAATTACCTATAGTGCCATCCAAATGGAATAATATTATGATCAAATTAATTTATTGAAAAAAAATGTCACAATTAAATTAATGGAAATTGAAATGGGGGGGCTCATGAGCTGGACCATAATGTTGGCCTAGGATCATGAATCAAATATATATATATATATTTTTTCAACTTTTTAGTAGAATATACATATATATATATAGTATGTATACAAAGATAATAATTAATAAGTACTATATAGAATGTATATACTAACTTCGTAGCAATATTTTGTCATAATGTTTTAATAAATTATAAAAAATGAGCATTTTGCTGTAAAAAAGAAAAGGTGGGATGTATGATCTTATGCACATATATGCATAGATACATGTAATGAATTAATTAAATATTAATTTAAATTTTAAGATGTACTTCAATCCACATTAATTTTAATTTTTAATTGAGTAGAATAGTGCATACATGAACTATAAATAATCTAGAAAATAAAAAATAATAATAATTATGCATAAAATGTACATATATTTACATGCATGATTTGGTTTTCAAAGTTTATGATCCCATTTCCACCACTATATATGAAATCAAAACCATTAATTAGCAAGGTCCCTAGGGGGATGATGAATTCTTACTAATTAAGATCAGGCCTCACAGAAAATACTGCAAAAAATATCAATCTTTCCAAATTATAACATTAAATATATGAAATTAAATTAAATAAGATCTTAAAATGGAGATCTCTTTAAGATGCCCAAAGCACTACTTCTTCATCTAGATCAACACCACAAAGTTAGAAAAGAACACTACACAGACCTTCCTTAACCTCCACATCAAAATCCTACTGATATTCATCTATTATCCAAAAAATCACTTTGAAAAGTTTTAAGGGTAAATGGGATGGTGAAAATAATAATAATAATAACACAATTTATGAGAGCTTCATGTAGCTACTTAGCTAACCATTATGTGTATAGCTTTATTGCTATATAGTGTTGTTTAAATGAAAAATGAAAAATGAAGAAAACTAAGAATTATATATAAGAAGATGAGAGGAAGAAATATCAAGGACGATCAAATGGGTCACCTCAACAGAAGCCATGGAGATGTTTTTGAAAGAATTAATGAAGAAATTGAGGTGAAAGCGATTGGAAATTAAAGAAAGATAAAGAGAGAAAGAGAGAAAGAGAGAAAGAGAAATAATAATAATAAAGAGGAATATGATGGAATGCAGGGAATGAAGGAAGGGAGCGTCGTGTATTTATACTGTGAGATTTGCTGTTTCTTACAGGAAGAAGAATCTTACAGAGCACCAACCAAGTGATATAATTGCCACAGGAATATTTGGGGTCTCTTTTTCTCTTTCCCAATCCTCTCTGCACTGCCAGGCCACCCTAGCTTTACTATTATTATAACGTATATATATAGGCCCGCTCATTCCACTTGCTTAAATAATTAAAGTACTAATTTTTTATTTATTTTATTATTATTATCAGAATTTTGACATTCATGTCCTCTTTCTCTTTCGGTGCGAGATTATTCTACTAAAATTTGAGATTCTGTAAAAGCGGGGCATCCCTCTCAACCATGATTTTTTCATTTGATTACCGAAATTCTAACATCCAGTAGTATTCTTTTTTTTCTTTTAAATGAGACTATTTCACCGAATTTCGAGATTCTACAGAGATGGAGTATCTCTCTTAACCATAATTTTATTATTATTATTATTATTATTGGGATTCCGACATCTAGTGGAGTTCTCATTTTCTTTCGGGACGAAACTATTTCACTGGACTTAAAAATTTTACAGAAGCGAGGGTGTCCCTTCTAACTATAATTTTGTCAAAAGGGAGCTCGAACTCGAAACTGAGTCTCTTAACCTTCTTTGGGTTCGGTACTCGTAACACTGAACTAACTAATGGTTGGTAATTAAAGTTCTAATTAATTTAAATAAAAAGGTTTTTTTATGGCCTCATGCTATATTAAATATTAAAGTATTAGAAAAAAAAATGTTAAAGAGGGCATTTTATAAAATGTTTTTCTAATTTCTCAAATCACGTTTTAGAAGGCTTAATGTTACAAGGTAATCAAAAAAAAAAAATTGTTACAAAGAAAATGTCACCCCAAATTTATATATTATGGTACTGTTTTTATAGTCAATTTTAATATTTATTAAAAGTTTAAATTGAAGGTAGTCAAAAAAAATAGTATTTATGACTATATGTAATTTAAATATTACTTAGAGGTGAATAAAATGGAATAGAGAAAATAAATTTATATAGTCCACGTCGTACATTTGATAAAAGGGGCTTAATTAAGTTAAAGATGAATTGCTCGAGCTATATTTTTATATATAATACCATCAATTTCTTCAAATGACATTTTTTAATCTTTTAGAAACTTAGGTAAGATTACAACCAATATATTTATTTATTTATTTTTTTAATAATATCAGGTGCTCCATCATTGACCTCTTTTGAACAACAGCGTTAACATGGTGCCATGTGGCGTCCATATGAGATCATCTTTTACAGGTTGGAAAAGACCCTCGGCTCATGGTGGGTCCTACTTAGGTTATATAGAAGGGCGGTGTTTTGGTGGGCCCACGATGGCGACAGCGTCATTTTCTCTTTTGTGGGCCCAGATGTACACGTGATCATATGTGCTGCCACGTCATTTGGTCAGAATGTGAGGTGTCTTTGCTTATTTTATTTATTTTAGGACGCCTCGGGATGATGCTGACGTGGAACTACTGCTCTCTCTACGCTGTAGGCCCAGGAATCTATTGCTACAAAATGTGTTTATGATATATTTATAATCTATTCTATTATAAAATCTAGTACACCACATACAGCTAATTTATATTAATATAGTATGAATCAATTTTGACAATTTGTTGTATAAAAACAAAGAAATGAATTAGCAGGAGCAATTTTAAAATTAATTAGAAAATCTTGAGGCGAATAATTTAAATAATTACTTATTACTTAACTTTGAAAATATTTTTTAAATTATTATTTTAAAGTAATTATAGTAAAACGTTAAGTCTGTGTGTTTGATTGATGATTTAAAAATTAAAATATAATTTAAAAATATAAAAATTAATAACATGTTTTTTTTATAAAATTTGAAAAAATATTTTCGAATCTCAATCAATTAATCATATTTTTTGTATTTTTAAATTTTTAGATACAAAAATTGAATCTGAATTATAAATTAAACGGAGGCTAACCAAATTTATGTTGTTAAACTAGTTATGAACGTTGAAGAAAATTGAACGGCCAGTGCAGGTAACATCAATATTTCCAAGTAGAAGTTTTTAACAGGAAACCAACAACGGTAACGCCAAAATAAGCCAAAAAACAAATGACACGTGGGGCCATCACGTGAAGCCAACTCACTATCACAATCCCTGACTTTGTCGTGGAAGGGCGGTGGGAATATAAAAGACATACGAGAGAAAGAAAAAAATAAAAAAAGATAAAAGGAAAAAAGGAAAAAAGGCAAAAGAACAGTTGGGTTGGACGACCAGCGGTCAAGCAGCACCGTCCTAATCAACCAACTCCTTCCAGGTGGAACCTTGCGCGATCAAAAAGGCCCCACAACACCACCACCATGTGGGCCCAATTTCGAAAGGTAAACATCAATATCAGATATTTAGGTAAAGTGGCTTTATTGAATAGCATGACCCCAAACAGGGAAATTAATTAAAGGACTTAAAAGCCCCACACAACAACCACTGTGGGTCCCAACACCATCTAACTTTCCAGTCAATCTTAGACCGTTGATTCATTTTCCTGTGGGGCCATATCTGATGGCCCCACATTTTTCCTTCTTTACGAAACCCTGAAACCTCCGAAGTAATTTCCCTCTCGGAATATACCACTCAAGTAGGGGTTAACTCGACCAATTCGATTAACTCGATCGGTTCAAATTTTTTGGGTAAGATTTAGATATTTGTAATCCGATTAATTTGAGTTGGGTCAAGATTTTATAAAAATTAACTGAACCAATCATAACTAATTCAAACCAACTCGAACTAATTAAAAGTGATACTTATTACTTTATATTTATCAATTTTACAATAGTCATTTACTCAAATTGAATTATTCAAAATATTATAAAGAAAATAATATTTAATAAATATTATAATAATCGCATTTGACTTAAAAAACCGGCAAAGTTTTATTGATGACATTTATAATTTAAAAATTGAGTAGATCATGAAATTCTATAATTTATATATTAAATCAACTAAGCTAGTCCAAAACAACACAAAGTTATAAGGTTGGTTTGTATTAAATTTAGGAGGTCTTTTAGGTTATGTTGGGTTAAAAGATTTTCAACCCGACTTAAATTTATTGAGTTATTGTTATAACCTTCAAGCTGTGAACTCTCTTACACTCAAGTTAGTGATTTAGTGGGTTAGAGTGTACGTTGAGAGAGATATTGGTCGTTAGATGACTTCAAGGTGCCTGTTTGGATTTGGAATACCTTACTTTATTTATAGCTTTTACAAAAGTGTTTATAAGAAAATAGACAATGGCCCTATTTGGTGCAACTTCTGTATTTGCACCCAAAAACACAATTGAAATAAGTTAGAAGTTCTGCAACAAGGTGTTAAAAATAACTTCTATAATGGCTTTATTTAGGAGAGCTTTTGAAAAAAGTGCTTTTGGGAAAGGCTGATTTTTCTTAGCTTCTTCTAAAAATAAAAATTTACTTTTTTCTACTGTAATTTAGCTAAAAATGGGTCTTATCAAACTCTTCTAAAAATGTTTTTACTCTAAATTTATTTTGAAAAAGCTCTCTTAAATAGGGCTAATGACAATAATAGCCAGGTTGTACCAAACAACGCGTTAGATCAACAATGAACATGAGTTCTTAGAATATGTTTTTTCAACTTTTACGCTTTACAATGTTAGATTCTATGGAGGGGCCATTGGTTGATCCGCCAAGATTGTGGGTCTTCACTAATGATGTCAAAGAATAGCCTTACAAAAATAATAATCAGTGCATTTTATGCATTAGTTGCTTGATAAGTTTAGCATTTACATTACATAGAAACACTAATTATAATGCTTACATTATGCCTTTAATGTAAAGAAAATGGCAGACATCATGTTTAAGAATCAAATAGATTCAAGGTTATGTGACATATTTGATTTTAGTTAACTTTAGTATAACATAATTAATAATTTAATAGGCAAACATATTATAAGATTCAATCCCTTTGGGTCCCATTAATTATTATTTTCTACTTGGTTTGCCCATTCATTTCTTGAGAAAGAGCATCACACCATATTTGATTTTAGTTAACTTTAGTATAACATACTTAATAATTTAATAGGCAAATATATTATAAGATTCAATTCCTTTGGGCCCCATTAATTATTATTTTCTACTTGGTTTGCCCATTATTTCTTGAGAAAGTGCATCACACAGCTTTAATAAAAGCTTTGCCCTTCCTCTATAGATACCACATCATGTTAGCATCAAGGTGGGGTTGGTAAGTATTAAAATTTGGACAAAGGGGGTTAAGCTCCCTTGCATCCGCCCACCTTCCTTGAGGCAGGGTTTGATGCCCCTATCTAAATAAGTGGGAATTCTTTTTTTTTAAATAAGTGGTAATTGCCGTCCTACCTTTTTGTCATATTCTGGGTTGTACAGTGTGTTCCTATTTAGGTGTAGGCACACCCCCTCGAAGCGAACGCCTAGCCATAGTACCACATAATATTGTCCTATCGCCATGTAGCAACCCAACCGCAGCTGGTCTACATCGAAATAATTATTTGTCTCTACTATTCCCTCATAAATAGTAAAAGGTCTCCTTAGGAATCGAACTCGAGACCTCCCTTAAGAAGTCTAATTTCGCATTCCTAGTAACCACTGAGTCAATGGTTCAGTGACTACTAAGCATGCAAAATTAGACTTCTTAAGGGAGGTCTCGAGTTCGATTCCTAGGGAGACCCTTTACTATTCATGAGGAAATAGTAGAGACAAAAAATCGTTTCGATGTAGACCAGCTGCGGTTGGGTTGCTACATGACGATAAGACAATATTATGTGGTACTATGGCTAGGCGTTCGTCCCTAGAGGGTGCGCCTACACCTGGGTAGGAGGCACGCTGTACAACCTAAAGTATGACAAAGTACAAAGGGGGTTAAGCTCGCTTGCATCCGCCCACCTTCCTTGAGGCAGGGTTTGATGCCCCTATCTAAATAAGTGGGGATTCTTCTCCCTTAAATAAGTGGTAGTCGTCGCCCTCGTCCGTGAGGCAGGGTTCAACACCCTTATCTACATAAGTGGGGTTCTTTACTCTTAATGAAAAATATATGCATATATTATTATAAGACAATTTTATATTTTTATTCACATGTTTATGACGCAAATCACCTCCACAAGGATAATTTGCATATCTTTGTGCATAGTTGATCTCAAGCCTAAACAAAGGATAAGGGTTGCGTGAAATAGTTGGTCAAATATAAAATTTTGTTTGAATAACTATAATATAAATATATTTAATTAAACTACAAGATAAAATGGAGGAAGCATGTTCATGTTACTAACTTTATATAGTTTGAAAAAACTTTTATTGAGCTTAGCTGAATTGAATTAGGAAGCAATCATTTGAAAAACCTAAATGAATTAATGGTCATGATAAGTGTAAAAGTTCTTGAATAGAGGATTGATAGAAATAAACACAAGAAGTAAATAAAAAGAGTGACTTGAGTAGAAGATTGACAGAAGTTCAAGTGAGAAGAGCATATGGAACTATGGTTATATCAATTAACATTTAGCAAATCAACGAATATATATATATATATATATATCTCAAGTTAAGTTTCATTTCATTTGTGATTAATCTTTTATTCAGTCTCTTTTGATCAAATGACTTCTAAAAATTCTCAATTATGAGAAAAGGGAAGAAGAGGAGATAGAGAGCCCAAACTTAAAAAAAATAAAAATAAAAAGTGAAAAGAAGACTATCCCTCACAAGTGTACTTGGTGACAATTGGTGACAATTACCACACACGATATAAATATTATTGAGGAGCCACAGGGCAACTCATAAAGCTGCAGGTGAAGAATTGACACCTAGTTAGTGAATAGATCTATAGTGTACTCTATCCCTCATATTCCCTCATTCAAGTAGCAGGCCCTGCACAGATGATCTTTTAAGAAAAAGTGAAAATGAAAAAGTAATCATTGTCAGGGGTTTGCCCACTTTTATGTGGGGCGTAGGTTCTAACCTTGTTTTTGTGATTATTGTAAAGTCCTTTACTTTTTATCTCTGTAATGATTCATGATGTTGATAAAATATACTCCCGATCAATAAAAAATTATTTTAATATTGTGACAAAAAAATAAAAAATAAAAAATTAATGGAGGTGAGAAATCACAATGTTACAAATTGAATCCATCTTAAATTTGAATTATGCTAGTTATAGTGACTCGTACACATGATGATCAATTGATTTACTTAAAATAAAATAATTAAATTAAAATAATGTTTTTTAATGAACTTATACAATGGAAGTCACTTGTAAGAGTGTCCGAGCATTTTCTAAATTTCTTTCAATTAAGGTTTAATTAATCTTCTCAACTAAATTAAAAAAAAAGTAATGTTTGACTAACACAGTTGACAAATATATTTTATTGATATTATCTCTTAAAATTGTTGAATTATCTCGAATTATGTGTTAACGTGTGATTCGAGGCGATCCAATAACTTTTAAAGACAATGTCAACAAAATATGTTTGTCAAGCGTGTTTTTAATAAAATTTCTTTTTAAAAAATGTCATTCATTATGTTTCATAATTTTTTTGAGAATTTTCATATATAAATAGTCAAAACTTAGTGGCCAAAGCAATCATTTTTTAATTAATTTGCATATGTTGCAATCCATTAATTCAAGGAAAAAGCAAATAGCAAAATTCCCTTCAACCATCCACCCAATTACAATGGTTAAATGAACAATCAAAGCTCGCAAAGTGGACAAAGGACTAAATGGGGTCCCAAAACTATAAATTCCCAATGCCTAACTTCAAGAGATTAGCATTCAAATCTCATATACTTGTATTGCTCAAACGTTAAGACAGAACAATTAGCCATCAATTTCACCGTTGCTACATCAGCCTCGAATAACCTATCCTCAAAAATTGAATGTGGGCATGTAACACTTTTCGATACAATTGCCGGAGAAGTCGGTGAAGTGCACAAGTGCCGTGACAAACCACCCAAACTTGAAGCCGTAAGAAGTTCAATTCTCGTCCACCTTGCTTAGCGGCCCATTCAGTCTTCAGATTGGGCTGGCAGGTGGGCGAGATGAAATGGGCCAACTCTACTAACCAACCCTAGCCTACAATTGTGTATCTCATATAGGACGTCAAAGGCTAATTTAATTGCAAGCCTTCCACCTTTGCTCTAGACAGTGGATCCCTCCGACATCTTAGAAAAATTCTTTATAACTATGTTATATTATAAACCTTCCCCCTCCCTCTCTCCCTCCCCCTCCAAAATAATTTTGTACAAGTTTTTACACCGCCCCCCAATAATTTTCTATATAAAAATTGTTGATAATTACTTTTTTAATTATAAATATTTTATATATTTTCGCTTCCCTCCTCCAAAATTAAAAGGTCTAGATATGCTATTGTTCCTAGACACTAACTTTCTATCACACCCCATGCTTTTCTCGCTTTTAGGTCTTATTTGGTTCGTGATTCAGATATAACTTTCTGTATCCGAAAATCTGAAAACATCAAAAACTGGTTTGGTTCAAAAGATTTCAAAGACAATTTTTTACTTTATGTTAAGGAAATAAATTATTTTTAAAAAATAGTAAAAAGTCGTTTTCTAAGTTTTTTGTTTTTAGATTGTGAAAAGTAGGTATTTAGTATATGTTTTAGAGCATATTTTAGGTGTATTTTATGGTATTTAGTTCATATATTATGTTAGTTGACCATAAATTTGGTTATTTGATAATTTAGTTACATTTTGGTATTCTTCCATTATTTCGGTATGAATTTCTATAGGTTGGTTCATGAGATTATTAAAACATGATACTCACTTGGTTTGATGTGTTTTGTAGATGCTTTAATGTTCTAAATGATGATTGAAAAGATGAAGACATGATACAAGACAAGCTAAGGGAGTTATAGTGAAGAAACAAGTACATCCAAGCCTTGAGAGTGTGAAAAATTGGCTAAGCCCACAAGAAAATACGATTATACTCGACTTTGGTATTTTGACCATAACTTTCTCAATTTTACTTTGAATTGGACGTGGTTTGTTTCTATGAATTTCTTACTTGAAATATTACAAGATGAAAGAGTTTTGATTTGGAGTGGGAAACAAGAAGAAAACGCGCGAGGAAGAAAGTGGATATGCGATTCAAAATAGAAACTTTCTAATTTTGTTGCGAACTTTCCTAGTTTGACTTGAACGACTTCCTATGGAATTGTAGCTATACAAAGACCATTTTTTATGGTTTTAAAAGATCATAGAGGATAAAAAGAGATAAGAGAATGAGTTGAAGAAAATTAAATAGAAGGAGGCGAAGAATGCGTAGTTGAAAACAATAGAGCATCTTTAACATCTTCCAATTGGTTTTCTAGTTTCTTCTTATTTTTATTCAACATGTTCATCAATATTTTTATGTTTTCTTCTATTTCAATGATGAACTAAGTTGTTTGTCTAGAGTTACAATTGAATCTCATATGGATATTGAATTTTATGTTTGATTTTAGATTTTAGTTGGTTATTTAGAGTTATTTATTTTAATCCATTCTTAATACTTCTAATTACTTGATTACTAATTAGATGATTTGTTGAATCTATATTATCTTGACGAAGAGAGTTTAGATTTGTGAACTTGATTAAAATAACATATGATCATAAGGGCGAAAGCTATTGAGTTCATGTGAGATAGAAATATACTCATGTGACATGTGGAACCATTGAAGAGTATAATCTTAATGAATCTTGTTTTAATTTAAATTTTATAAAAATATAGAGATTTAATTATTCAAAGTATTTTTGCGTGACCATCAAAAGAGACTTGTAAATAATTTAGACTCTTGGTTAACAAATTTAATTAATTAATTAATTGAAAACTAGTTAGATAAATCTAATTGAAATATGAGAGAAGATTGTAATTTTAGGTTTTAATTATTGTGATTACTTTGATTAATTTTGACTTGTTTTAGATATAACTTTATTGTTTAGATTACAACGAATTTTAATTGGTGTTTAGATAAGATTAGGGTTTTCTAATTTTAATATTTAACATAGAAATTCAGTAATAAATCTGTGAGAACGATATTCTATTTATCACTTTATTACTTGCTAAAGGTATTGTGCACTTACAATAATTTTATGCAAACAGATTGTATTCTGGTTTTCGTATATGAACCAAATGCAACCTTAATGTTATTATGAAAATTGCATACAATAATAAAAAGAAATTTAAGTTATGTTTAGTTTGTGATTAACAGTAATGATGATACAGTAATAATAAAAAAGAAAAGAAAAGAATACGACTTTATATATATATTTTTTTAAATCAACTTATTTTCTTAATAAAACGGGAAAAAATATCTTTACTTTCACCCAACCAAATGATATTTTATTTATTTTTTTCATATTTTTGAATATAGAAAAATCAAATGGAGCCTAAGATACTTAAAATAAAATTAGCTGACCCACTCCACTTTCTTTAATTGCCTATATAATTATATTGTGTCGGCACAATAAATTCATGCCATTCATTCTATTAATTATGTTCTTCCTGTTTCTAAATATTCTTTGCAGCTAACTTTGACTTTATGTCACTCACAAGACTAAATTGGTGGTCGAATTGCTTCTTCAAATGCTAAGCACGTACATCAATATTACGAATCGTCAAAGTCAACTATTCTTGTTATTTTAAGGAATGTTAAAATAATTTAAAATATATTTAAAAAAATATTTGACTAACATATTTAATAAATATATTTTATTAATATTATTTTTAAAAGTTATTGAATTAAATTAAATTATGAGTTAATATATAATTCAAGTGTTTGATAAATATTTTGGGTTGTAATGTTTTATTTGGTCAAGTCTATTGCGGGGGAGGGAGTTACTTAGTAGAGGACTAAGATGGAGAGTTGGGTCCGGTGAAAGGATTAAAATTCTCAGAGACCGGTGGCTCCCACGCGAATCAACTTTTTAATTGATTTTCTCAGCTGATATTCACCCAGAAGCACGAGTCTCTTGTTTGATTAATGAACAAGGACAGTGGAAGGAAGAATTTATGAAAGGTAAGTTCAACTTGATGGATGCCAAAGCAATCTTATCCATTCTAATCAGTGAGCAAAGACCAGAGGACACAATGTTTTGGCACTATGATAAAAGTGGATATACAGTAAAATCAGGTTATAGGTTGATTTCCGAGCTTACCAACAGCGAATCATCATCTAAGGAGAGCAACAGCTGATGGTGGAAGAGATTTTGGTGCCTTTCCATCCCACCCAAGGTGAAACTCTTTTACTGGAAGGTAGTTTAACAATGTTTGGCTTCTGGGGAGAATTTGGCTCGACAACATATAGCTACTATGGGTTCTTGTGGAGTTTGTAACAGAGGTCCAGACTCGCTAGTGCATACCCTGTTCGAATGCAAGATAGCTCAGGAAGCATGGAAAAATGACTATTTTGCCGGCAGTGTGCAAGTGAAAGACAAAAGTGGTGACTTAGCCAGTTCACTATTTAATGAAGGAAATGATTCTCCAGAGTATTGGGAACGGGCTGTGATTTTACAATGGGCGGCGTTATGGCATAACAAAAATAAGAACTTGTTTGAAGGGGTGAGCAAAAGAGGAGATGACATTGCAGCATGGGCCAAGCTATACCATGAAAACTACAAAGAGGCTATTGCGTCTCGGCATTGGATATCAAACTCACCTCGTCAAACAGTAAATAATCAATTTAGCAGATTGATTCCCCCACCAAACGGAGCTCTGAAACTGAATGTAGACGCGGAAAGGAACATTAATAGAAGAGAATTCAGTGTAGGTACTCTTATTAGAAATGAGAAAAAAGAGAAATTATGTTGGCAAGCCACAAAGAAATTTAACAGATGGTCTTCAGTGGAGGAATCTGAATGCATAGCGGTTCGTGAAGGTGTGAAGTGGGCAATGGAAGCAGGTTTATCGTGATTAGTGGTGGAAAGTGATTCATGTACGGTGGTGCATCTGCTAAATGACGCAATTTCCACCCGATTGGAGATAGGAAATATTGTCCAAGATGTGAAGCATTTAGGGGGAGCAATACTCACACGTCCCAAGAGCCCATAATATGGTAGCCCATAGTATAGCAAAATGTGGATTTTCAATAAATGGTTTCTATGTTTAATATTAATATTAAATAAAAAAAAATTCTGTTTTATTTTTTTATTAGATTAATGTATAAGATCACGGGCAACAGTCTTCTTTGTACGGTGTTGCCATCGCTCACTCTCCCCTTCCAACGGTTCTCCTCGCTTCTTTCCGCATTAAACCCTTTTGTCCCCATAATTTTAAAATAAGTAAAAAATTAAAATAAATAAATTAAAGAAACAAAATCTAGAAAAAAAGATTTAGTAGTCAGTCTAAAGCCATGGGCGTTCACGGCGGTTTCTCTCGCGATCAGAACCACTTTCAAATTCCCAGTCTCGTTCTCACTGTTACTCATTTCTCATCTTCTTCTTCTTTAAATCGATCTTCTTCTTCTTGGTCTTCCTCTTTCAATCGTCGTTCTTCTTGTATCAATCGATCTTGTTAATCTCCTTGTTCTTGTTCTTCTTCCAGTTAATCTCCTTGTTCTTCTTTCAATCAATCTTCTTCTTGGTAATGGCAGGAGTGAAGGTCGTGTTCGGACTTCTTACCTTCATCACTGTTGGAATGATCATAGGTTTGTCTCACTTTTTTTTTTTTTTTTTTCCTCTTTCCTTCTCTGTATCTATTATTTCAATATTTACTGTGTTTTAATCGATGTTTCTTTTTTTCTTTGGTAGTTCATTTTGTTTCTTCTTGTTGATTTCTGGTTCTAGCTAGATGGACTGTTTGCGTTTTCAATTTGCTTTTTCGTGGAATTCGTGAACCTTCGGTTCTGCTAGTTGGAATTTTTTCGATCGGAAGTATATCGATTTCGTTTTTTAGTTATCTCGATGTAGAATATGAAGTGGATAATCGATTTTATTTTGTTTTGCTTGTCTAAACATTGATTCGTTGGAATGGCTTTCGGCAACGGAGATTTTTGAAATGCGAAGTGGATTTGCTGCGCCTGGAAGTTTCCTTCTTGTTGTAGTTCTTTTTTTTTTTGGTTTTCTTCCAGATGCTTGTAGTCTAGGGGAATGATTTTTAACGCTGATGCTCCTGAGCAATCTTGGAAGGAATTTCTAACGGGTTTTTGCTTGGATATCATTGCTTATTGCTGTTTGTCAGTGGCGTTGTTGTGAAATGCCGTCCTTGTGTAGGGATTTCGTATCTTCATGTTCATTTCGTTCTGGACAACATCTGAATCAATCTTAGTTTATTTCTACTTGAGTCTGTTTCTAATTTCTCTTGAATGTTTCTTGTTTTGTTTTTTCCTAGTCTATTTTGCTATCCATCTTATTAAACATCCTGAGGCCCTTGTGAGAAGGAATAACGAAAATACTCAAAAAAATGGCCAAAATAAATTCCATTGAATAGAAGATTCAAAGAGAAAGAATAATTGATTTTCATTTGATTAAATTTCGTCATTGGAGCTTTTTATATAGGTAACTGCCCTAAAACAATTTAGAAACTACCTAAAACACTTAAAAATAAGTTTCCTAAGTTATTCATAACATAATAGCAACTTCTTAATTCTATTAGAACTCTATTTAGACACTTTTAAAATACTTTTTAATACACTTAAATAATAAAAAATGAATTTTAGAAACTATCTAAAACTACCTCTAAAATATAAATTTGTCAAAATAGAAACTTTTCTAAATAAAAAACTTAAATAAAAAACATAAAAAAATATGCTAAAATACATTATACATCACTTTGTCATTCCTATTTTATTAACATTTTGTCTTTTGACTACACGACATCTGCTTCAATGAAGGTTGACCTTTTGTTTGATTCATGTACAACACATAATTCTTCAAGACTGCTCCAGATAGAAATGGATGATCATTATTCAGCCAAGTACACCAGATTTAATGATTTATTAAAAATCTCGTTATTTTGCAGTAATCAGCATGCTGTTAGCTGGTCTCATTCTATATGTCAACCTCACAGTCTCTTCATTAATGTATAAGGATATAAGTTTTATGTGTGTAAGTCGATGTAGCTCCAAGATATTAAAACTTAGGGTTATCTTTCCTTTTAAAGAAATGGATGTGGATTCAAATGTTGATGCTAAAGTAGAAGAAAGATATGTAGTTGAAAAAGCACAGGAGATTCATCATATGTCCTTTTTTTGAATATAAATTAATGATAGAGAGGAAGACCTAAACAATGTAGGTAGAAATATTAAGAAAGATAAAACTACTTGTTGTAATTTAGTGTGGACTTAGCCCTTGGTAGAGGGGAGTGGAGGAAACCTACGTTACTCGGACTTGGGCATGGGTTTTGGATGTAGGTACATATCTAGATGTTGGACTTGTTCATTTTCAAATTATGGGATAGTGGGATACGTGGACTTGGCTAAAAAGTGTCCAAGTATTTGGATCTAGGTATTTAGACAAGGTTATGTTCATTACTAAGCTTATACTCTATTAGTGTAAAAGAAAAAAGTGTCATTTTTTTCTTTCCTTTTTTCTTCTCTCCAATCGTTTATTGTCATTTTTTTTATTTTCTTACTTGAGGACTTGCCACCTATTTGTTATTCTCTTCTTTATTGCTTTCTCTTCCTTCTTTAGAGAATCTATATAGTAGTATTCCAAAATTTGAAGTGTTTGACACATCTCGCACCCATGTTGATATCACAAAGTGCCGACATGGGTACATTGAGCTAAAGTAAAGAGTCTGGGTAACATAGGATGAAACAGATTCATGTAGTTGACCCCATGTAGTTGATTTTGGGGGGAGGGCTGCGTGCATTACTAAAAGTAATTTATTATGAAGACAAATGTAAAAAGGGAAGAAAGGACATCTCAAATAGTAGGATGACAATGCCAACATAAAAAAGAAGCCAAGAAATATGAACCAAGCCAAAAGAGTAAAGACCACATGAACAAGCATTCAGCCCAAAGTGTCATAGAGAAGAAGAAAACCCCAATTAATCATTGTTTTTGTGCTGATACGATATTTTGGCTTTCCTAGAAGGACTTGGCTCTACAACTCAATGAGTCACCTAACTTCAAAGATAGATTACTCAACAACTTCAAAGTCTTGAAAATTCCTCTAAGCCAAACCACTCAATAAATGCCCCTGTGGGGGGGGGGGGGGGGCATCCTTCGAATTCCCTTATATAGGAGAGCCTCTTCAAGTTTGTTGAAGGGCCCACAGGTTTCACTGAAGCCAGTCCTAAGTCATATAGAAAAGAGTACTAAGTGTGAGATGGATCATGGAAGGCGACAACATTTGAAAGGTTGGGTTTTGTGATAATGAAATAGTACTTTTGCAAAACTAAACCTCTATTCATGAAGAAATCAATTGTGTGAATTAATTGCAAGCACATACACCAAACAAAAAAAGGAAACATTGGGAGGACCCAAGAAGTATTCCCTAGGATGTCGACATGGTTTGAATAGTGAGGGGTTTTTAGGATTGGGCCATGGAGAGAGGGAATAACCCCAAATTGAAGAAAAAATTGTAAAGAAACTTGCAATTTTTTGAGCGTCTGGATGCATTCATCCTCTTTTGATATGGATTGGGGTTGGTTAGACATTTTGCCTATGAAAGTTCACCTTCTCCAATTGCTTGGCATTGCAATCCCTTTTATTGTTATTCCAACTCTTGTGGTCTTTCAAAAGACCATTCATCTTATTGATATGACTGAATATTACTTTAGTAGTAAGACAAAGGTCCTCCTAACCATCATACACAAGATGGATATAGCTGCATATTTCAAGCTCCTAAAACTCCTAAATAAATCATTGGGAGATTCATTACTAGAATGCCAAAAATGGTTGAAGAAACGCATTCCTAACCTAGCCAATCCACCCATTTCCTATACCCATTGTGGTAATGATAATTCCAGTTTACATGATTTGATTAACATTTAGTTAGAATGTTAATTTTGCATCGAACCACACTTTTAAAATTTATGAGGCGTACATAAGGTGGTTTGCCTGTGGGAGGTGGGGGGTATAAGCCTTGTTATGTGATGGTATAAGGCATAAGCCTCAATTTAAACATGTATATATATATAAAGAAACAAAAGTCTAGAAAAATTTGAATATCAATAATAAATGAAAAGACCAAGAATAATAAAATACGAAGTATTTTTATAAATGTGTTGAGAAGCTGAGTGATTTGGCTTAATTTTTATAAACATTATTTAAAACAAAATGAGCACATGTAATATGTCAAGTTTTGCATTTTCATGTATTTAATTATAAATAAAATAAGCAATTAGGAAGTCAACAAAATATTAGGCCTTTTTCACTTCTCATCATGTTTTGGCAAAGCTTTAACAAGAAATTAATGCAAGTTCCAATAAGAATCATTTGTCAAAATCTTGGAAATTGTAAGGTTAATATTTATATTATTATTATCAATTGAAAAATATAGTACTAGTGGGGGCCTTTTTAGAGAAGGAAGGACTGAGATCTTAGCCACCAAGCTGAATTTTTTACCCTTCAAGTGCAAAAGCTTTACTTTCTTCTAATGAAAGAGATTATTCTTTAATCACTAAAAGAATAAGTTGTAATTGTACAAATGCTATAATCATCAAATTATTTTGAAAAAGAAAAATTGATTTAGCATAACAATTTACGCTTCATCATCCACCCTTGAACATTGCATATACCTTTTTTATATCATGTCTTTTAATTTATACTTGAGATCCCAAAGTCATACTGTTCATTCCTTGCACATGCCTCTGATCCTAATTATAGCATTGAGGGGGCTCATGAGCATTTAGCGAGAAATTTAAGAAACATAGAGGAGGTAGATAAAGATCCATGGATAGGAATACGCCCTAGTAAATACGAAAATGGGCAACTTAGTTTTACTAATACTTGAAACTCCATAGAGTTTAAGGAAGATGCACATTAATGCATCTGCAAAGACAGAAACAGTTGCAATCCTTATTTTTCTCGATAGTAAAGGGAATAAGAAAGAGAAACTAGAGCCCTTTTGAGGCACTAATGCTTGCAAAACCAGTTCTTGTCTTTGAACCCATACATAACAAAATTCTTGCCATAGTGGCTATTAATGAAATTCTATGGAAAAATTCCCCTTCTATTATTTTTTTTTCTCAAGTGACACAACCCTCTCTAATTTGTTGCTTTGTCTGCGGAAAAGTTTGTTAGTAACTGTTTAATCTTTGATGAAGTTGAATATCCTTGAAAAATGTTTGTAACTGTTTAACCTATTAATAATTTGGCACAAATATCTTTGGAAAATGTCTGTTCGTAACTGCTTAATCTTGACTTGAATATCTGTGGCAAATGTCTGTTCGTAACTATTTTTTTCTTAGGTGACACAACCCTCTCTAATCTTTATTTTTTGTCTTTTTGTTTTTTGTTTTTGTTTTTGCTGGTTATGTACCACAATTGCCAGAATTATCATTTGTCTTGCTTAACAATTACGTGAATGATATTTGGAATTTGCAGGTGCTTTATTTCAGTTAGCATTTATACAAAGATTGGAAGAGTCATCTGGTAGGTTTGCTTTATTATTTAACATTCTCAATATTCCATCATTCTTGCCATTAACATTGATTTAGATATTCTGGCACACCTTATCTTGAAATAAGCTGTAGGTTGAGTTTCTATCATCAACTCAACTCAACTAAGCCTTTTCTCGAGTTTCTATCATCAGTGTTTTCTTATTTTTGCATTATGAAAAATGGATTTGCTAGTTTAAAATAGATTACCTACTATTAAGATGCAATATTTTCACTTTCTATGGGTTTAGGGTTTAGTTTGAAATTTTAGGTTTATTTTTATTTTTATTTTTATTTTTTTGTGAAATTGATAGCAAGTTATAGGCATTTTCATATCTTCTCTGATGGCTTTATCTTGACACTTTAATTTCATTATTGTGCCATCTGTTTGCATACATTACACTGTCCGCATACTTGACATCCTTATATATGTCGGCTTATTGAGAATTGAAAAACTCATTCTGCATTGGTTTCTAGGTTTCATACGAAGTGATATATATGAATCTTAAAGATTAAATTTAATGATTTTTTAAGCTATGTGATGTTTTTCCTCGCAAATTTTAGTTGTGCATGAATGGAATCTTTAGTTGGTTTTGAATGTTGCAAAGTTACTTTGATAAAGTCGAAAACCAAATATAAGTTATGTACTCAGAAGTGTTTCTTGATGTTCAGGCTCTTAATGGTTCCTGCGGAGAGGTCAACGAATGATGTCCTCATTTTTTGATTATTTAAGTGCTCAACTGCTCATGTTATTGGAGGCAAGTGGAAGAATAATTTGTAAAAAACTACAAGAAAAAGTAATGAAATAGCAAAGCACATAGCTTTAGAGAAATAGAAGAGCAGAAAGATGTAGCCAAAAAAAAAAAAAAAGATGAAAGACCAAACATGAATTCTGAATCTTAATATCATCAACGGAAAGGAAAAGCAAAACTGAATGGATTATGTTCTTTGTAAAGACTCCCTTCCAATTTGGCTAGGTGAGGTTTATTTACTAATCCAATTTTTTTTTGGCTTGTCTATTCTGTGTTCAGTTGATCCTTGATCCTTCCATACAAATAGGAATAGAAATTGAGAAAGAAAGAGACATGTTTCTTAGACTTGCTTCTTGATATATGAGATGAGTTAGCTAGGGCTTCTAGAAGTAATAGGTGAAGTTGGTAGACCCAAGCTGTAGGATACTAGGATCTATTTATCATTAAGGTTAACTAGAATGAAGGAAATTAGTTGATAATTATCTATTGAGGCTAAATACTTGTTATTTAGCCGACGATAATATTCCCCCTTATTTGCAACCTTATCCTGAAAATGGGCATCAATTAATAAATGGGGAAAAATGCTTATGAATATTCATGCTTGAACATAGACCTCCACAAATTTTTGTCTTTGATACCATGCTAGATTACCATTAAAACTAAAAGTTATAGTTTTGAAGTAAAGGCTTACAATAAACTTCAAGTTAAAACCAAAGTAATTAAAGGAGCAAGGTGAGGCACACGTTTGAGTGAAGCTGGGTGCAAAAATTGGAAATATGTTAATTTTTAAGTCCAAAAGAGGCAAGAACGTGGGTAATAGTAGTGGGAGAAAAGTTACTTCCTTAAATTAGTGTATGACCCTGTACATCTCTAAAATTATAAATAAAGTCTTTGTACATATTTTTGGAAGAACGAAAAAAGTGATCACACTGTGAGTAATCCAACTTTTGGCATCATAATAGCATAGATATGGATGTTGAAGACAACAAATGCAATTTTCTTTTCAGCTTGGATTAGATCACCTTTTTTTTTTACCGAAATTGAATTTTCATGGTGTTAAATGCTGTTTATGCCATCATTTTGAATTCACTTGTATCTATTTATCCTAATGCATATGTGGCCTTAGTTTTTTGAAAAGAGAGGTGATGTCCATTACTTTTCAGTGAACCTCTTCTGCTTTTTTTTGGTAAGTTTTTCAGTGAACCTCTTCACTCTGTGTACTATTGTTCTTAATTCTTCCAATCTTATTTGAACTTTCAGGTACTTCTCATTGGGCTAACAGTAGAGATGCTGATGTTTTGCGACTGGGATTTGTATGCTCTTGATCATGATTCTCATAGTTAGATTTTCTTTGTGCACCTGCATTTTGGTTAAAGTTTCATTTCCATTATTTATAAGCAATTTTATAAGCTCTAAACATGAAAAAAAAAGTTCTATGCAATCACATAAAGATTTAGTTTTTGCTTGGTTGCCATAATTTTAATTTATCTCATAATTGCTTTAGTAATTTTCTACCTTGAAGAATTTAAGATGTCTTGAGAATGCTATTGGTGTAGCAACTAGAAGAAAAGATAAAAGAAGAAGATAGAGGCAATAATCTTGATTTTTTCCTTTCAGTCAATCATGATCTTAACTCTATTACAACTCCTTATTTATAGAGATCCAAGTTATCCAATTTAACTCCTACTATGATTCTAAAACTAAAATCCTACTCAGTAACAAAATTAGAAAAGTACCTAATTTGATTCTTACGATAATTTGGAAGATAAAATCCTGCTCCATAATAAATTTAGGATTTGATTAGTTAAACTTTACTAAAAATAAATCATAATAGTCAGAATCCTGAAAATTAAATATTTTTATATACTATTTTTTTAATTTCTATTCTTGTGACGCATTCAGCTATATTCAGTTCCAAAATGCCATTGATGGGGCTTATTTGTGTAAATAGTTTTAGCCTTATTTTGCATGTGTAACTATGCAAAATAGAGATTTCATGAAAAACTCTGTCTATTTAGTAGTTGCATATGCGGAAGTGATATTACTCAACATGTAGACCATACTTGACTTCGTAATGAGATAACATGTTTTTTTCTCGTAAACTGGCTGATCTCAAGCTTTTAAGTGATGCTACAATTAAGTGCATGCAATAGCCTGCTGTCAAATCTGCATCTTTTTGTTGTAAGTATATTTTTCTGAAGCAAGCTTGTGAACTTCAACACTTTGTGTGTGTAATATTCCTCCTTAGATCTACAAATGAAGCATTCATTAAGTTAGACAGTTGTAGGAAATGTTACTACTTCGTTCTGATACTCTCTCTCTCTCTCTCTCTCTCTCTCTCTCTCTCTCTCTCTCTCTCTCTCTCTCTCTCTCTCTTACTTGTACTTTTTCTTCAATGTAGGTCCAACCTGAGATTATTAGCTGGTCACCACGAATAATTCTCCTGCATAATTTTTTGAGTATGGAGGTATATGTGTTTTGAACTTATATTATTTTTGTTCTTTTAGTTTATATACAAAAATTGGGAGCAAAAGAACTGATTGTAACATAATTCTGTACAATATACTAAAATAACTGGACCAACAAACTCAATGTCCATTATAAGTGGTGGATAAGTATTAGATCCACAAGCCAGATAAACCATTTGATTGGGATACTTTCATATTCTTCACCAGCATTTTGTGTATTCATACAATCCACAATCATTTGAGCATTCCATGCTTCCCTGGAAACCTTTTTTGAAATTGGTTGATTTGGTTCCTGTGCAGGCCACAGCCTTTGTCTATCTTGTTTTACAAGCTTATGGACCTGTGCCACAGTATGTCATCACTATAATTAATTGCTTAGTATGCTTAAATCGGCTGAATGCACGTCTAAAATTCTACTAATGCTTCATAGTAATGATATGATATGCTTATCATGAGGAAGATAATGAATGCACGCTTCAATTTCTATAATTTTCTTTTGAATGTGATTCTAAATAGTCAAATGGCGGAACAAGATTCACATGGTGAACTCCAATTGGTATTATGTTGAAGTTGATGATGTAAGCATACTAGCCATCTGTATTTGAAATAGTCCATACCACTTGGATAGTAGAGTTTAGTCCCTAGCTTACTAGTTTGGATCGGTCAATGTGATGGACAGGTTAGGTCTTAGTGTAATAGTTGTTAATGGGTCTTTGTAGCATAGAACTAATGCCTCTGTAATTTTTAATGAAGTGAACTGAGCCTCCTAATATTTTGGAGGTGATTCTTTCTGTTTTCTTTCCCTCTTCATTTACTTTAATTTTCTGTGGGTTTGCTTTTGGATTCGGTGGTAGGAGCTGTTGGGGAGTTTTATATATGTATGTATAGATAGCAGATTTCCCTCAAATTTCTATCTTGGGATCATTTTGTTGGTTCCTTTTGTTGAAGGAATGATTGAGGGCATGGATGAATACAGATATTTGGCAATCATGTGTGTTTCTGAAAGGGCGTTATACAGTATTGGCAGAGCTTTTAGACAATTTGTTTTCTAGAAGTCAGAATTGATGAAAAGTTTGCTTGGAAAATTGTTTCGGTAGTGATCTTATATCTTGTTTCCTTCTTGAGAAGGTGGATGCCAATCATGGATGAATACAGATATTTGGCAATCATGTTTGTTTCTGAAAGGGCATTATACAGTATTGGCAGAGCTATTAGACAATTTGTTTTCTAGAAGTCAGAATTGATAAAAAGTTTGCTTGGAAAATTGTTTCGGTAGTGATCTTATATGTTGTTTCCTTCTTGAGAAGGTGGATGCAACAGTGCTTGTATTGGTAGTTTCTTATGATCCTGTGTGTGACTCAGGTTTTGGAGATTTCAAATTTAGTTGGGAACGTGGGACACAATTATTGGGAGGTGGAGTAAGGATTCTGTTTGATGGAGAATGCAAATGTTGATAGTTTGGAAGTGAGATACAAAGGGAAACTTTCCTATAGATTCCATCCTCTTGTTTTAGCAGTATTGGTGCATTATTGCTTTTCAGCCATAGGTTCTGGAGTTTAATTCTTGGAAACTCATGGTCGCACATTTGTCAAAGAGATTTAAACTCTTATTTCCTTTGCTACACAAATTGTGTGTTTTTCATCATCCACTCCATTATGAGTTTTAAATTCAGTGGTGACTAGATGTCTTTAGATTTTGAATTTATGTTAGCCAGAGAAAATCCAATGATGATCTGCTAAAACTTGGAAGAATATTTTGGGGAATGGGGATTCTTGCTTGGCTTGAACATGCATTTTGGACTGTGAAATAATGAGAAAGGTTTGAAGACAAATATAACTTGTAAAGGTAGCTGTAAAGTCTTGAATCAAAAGCAAATCATTTGGGAGCTTTGCAAATTGAATGAAGATTTTTAATCAATGAATTGTGTGCGTGTCTAAGTATATTTACTTAATTTATTTGACTTCTAGTTTTATTAATGGATCACTTAGGCAAGTTGGACTTCTAAATTGCGTGTGTGTGTGTTTTCTTTTGAGAGTTATCTGTTCACCAGGAAGTTCGTCCATGCAAAAATTCCATTGTAAGACCTGTAACATAATCAAATTGTTGTTTATACTAACTGTGAAAGTTGATACTTCACAATTTGGTTGTTTCTTATACCACCTTGTATAGGTTATGAACATTGGGATAAACTTATTTTTGAATATGTTTTTCTTGTAGAATTCATCCAACATAAGATCGGTTCGTTCTAAATTTTTAATTTAGGTCTAATGGTCATTCCCAAAATTTCAATTAGTAATCGCATACTCTCTGAATTAAAATATAATACTTGAATTTGGAGGCCCGACGCATGGGACTTTATATCTATGACACAAAAAGATATTTCTTCATTTCCTGTTAGAGTTGTGTGAGTTGCTCAATTCATAAGATTGGAATCATGAGTTGTAAAATTTTCTATTTTTTCTGGGATTTATTATGAGATCTGTAAAATCAGAATTAAATTAACTTTTTCTCTTAATAGGATTTTGAATCTGAATTGCCAAAACCAAGATAATGAGAGTATTAGATTATCCAGAACTTGTTGTCTTTCATTATCAAAGATTTTGATTTCCTTAATTTTGTTTATTGACCTTAGTTTCAGAAAGGTAGTTGAAGGCATTATTTGAGAGGATGTATGGTTTTTTATGCAATTGTAAAAGCAAGGGGGCATGGGCTAACAAGCATAGAAGGTTTGAGTTCTTAAGGCAGCTGCTTTTCAAGATGCTAAACTTAGGTTGTATCCAATATAGAGCCTCTCAAAGTGGCACATTGCTCAAACCATGATCTGATTAATTCTCTCTTGTTCAACTTCAAGGGGGAGTTTTCTGTATTGGCTTAGGAATTTTGTAAATTTCCTTTCTTTCTTATCAAGTATTCTGATTCAATAAAGATAACTGCTTCTCATATTGTTTTGCAAGTCGGCAGCAGCCTTTTGTATGCCATTTATGTAGTACTTAAGATTGATAAGTTACTGACAAAAATATTTAGTTCTCATGACTTAGGTTCATATTTGAGTTATTTCTTTCTTCAATGACTAGAAGCTGTTTTTGTACAGAATATTCAGAATTTGAGTTTTAATTTGTAATTTAATGACCTTGCAGGAATGTGATTATCTGAGGGCAATTGCAAACCCTCGCCTCCAGATTTCTACTGTGGTGGACACCAAAACAGGAAAGGCATGTAATGCAATACACCCAGCTTGTTCTTTATACTTAACTTTTGATAATGTATTAGTTTGTTTTTCCTCATTATGATATAACATGGGGCACACTTATCTTTAGTGGAAGCAAAAGCTCTCGAACTATATGTTCTGAAGTAGTATGTCCTAAATAAAACTCCGGAAAGATCCTAATATTTGCATGCCTCTATTGGCATGTCATGCACAATTCATGTGTTTAAGCATGCATTCTGTTTAGGTTTGCACCCAATGGGGAGGGTAAGGATAATCTTTTATACAACAACAAAGTGGAGTGGTGAGAATTGTATTTGTTTTTTTCAGGCAAATTACAATCATGGTTTCTAAAATTGTGCAAGGTGTGCACCTTGAGGCGAGGCGAAAGAAAAAACCTTGAGGCTTAAGCCTCACAAATATATCTGTGAGGCTTACACCTCAGTTTGAGGTGTACACCTCAAGGCTAAGGCTCAGAATTTCATTTGGCGTTTCTTTTGCATTTCACTTGTATTTCATTTACATTTGAATTAATTTATGTTGTAAAAATAAAATAATGAAAGATACAAAGATGTAACGTGGTTCGACTTTATGGCCTACATCCACGGAAGAAGAGGAGGGATATTGTCTTATTCTTGATGATGTCTTAATGGAGGGACACCATATATATAGACATACAAGGCTATGCACACATATAGCAATAATTACAATTTTAGTAACTGCTAAATAAAACTACTAAAATTATCATCTTTCCTTAAAGGAAATAAATCCTACAGATTTTTCTCTTCTCCACAACACTCCCCCTCAAGCTGGTAAATAAAGGTTAATTATTCCCAACTTGGGCACACTCGCTTGAAATGAAGTATGGTTTAACCCTTTAGTGAGCACATCACCGAGCTGATTCTTGGTAGACACATATGGAGTACAAATCAACCCACTATCAAGCTTCTCTTTAATGAAGTGTCCATCAATCTCTATATGCTTGGTTCGATCATGTTGAACTGGGTTATGGGCGATGCTAATTGCAGATTTATTGTCACATTAGAGTCTCATAGGGTCATCCCATTGTATCTTCAAATCTGTCAAAATTATCTGCAACCATAATAGCTCACAAACCCCTTGTGCCATTGCTCGGAATTCTACTTCAGCACTAGATCTGGCCACTACATTCTGCTTTTTACTTCGCCATGTCACCAAATTCTCACCAAGAAACATACAATATCCAGTAGTTGATCTTCTGTCAACTACTGAACCAGCATAGTTTGAATCAGTATATGCTTCAAGAACCACTCCTGTGTGTCGTTTAAATAAGATGCCCTGTCCTGAAGTCCCTTTAAGATACTGTAAAGCGCGATTAGCTGCTTGCAAATGAATATTTTTAGGGTTGTGCATGAACTGACTTATTACACTTACTGCATATGCAATATCAGGTCTTGTGTGAAAGAGATAGATGAGTCTCCCTACTAGTCTGTGATACATCTCCTTATTAACAGTCAACGCTTCTTCAACGTCTCCAAGCTTGTGATTTAGATCAATAAGAGTATTCATTGGTTTGCATGCTAGCTTCCTTGTTTCTTTAAGAAGATTTGTAATGTACTTATGTTGAGAAATAAAGATTCTCTGTTTAGAGTGTGCCACTTCAATCCCTAGAAAGTATTTCAATCTCCCTAGTTCCTTGATCTCAAATTCCTCGGTCAAGCACTGATTCAAATTCTGTCTCTCGTTCTCATTGTTTCCTGTCATGATGATGTCATCAACATACGCTACTAGAGTTGTAACTCCCCATGAAGCTGAGTGCTTAATAAACAGAGTGAGATATCCTTGGCTTTGTTTATATCCCATATTTGTCATTACTTTGACAAACCGACCAAACCATGCCCTCGGGGACTGTTTAAGTCTATACAGGGCCTTTTTCAGTTTACACACTTTATCAGTAGTGCCAAATCCTGGAGGGCACTTCCAAATAGATGTCTTCTAAATCTCCATGTAAAAATGCATTCTTTACATCAAATTGTTGCAGGTCCCAATCATAATTAGCTGCCAATGACAAAAGAAGTCTCACAGTATTTATTTTTGCAACCGGAGCAAATGTCTCTTGATAGCCCACACACCATATATCTGAGTATTTCCTTTGGCTACTAATCTTGCCTTGTAGCGTTCCAGGGGCCCATCTGCTTTGTATTTTACTGTATAAACCCATTTGCATCCCACAGGTTTCTTTCCTGCAGGCAAGTCTACCAACTCCCATGTTTTATTTTTCTCCCGGGCTTCCATTTTCACATTCATAGCTTGTTTCCAATTTGTATTAGATAAAACCTCGGATAATGATGTAGGAGTCTGGATATTGTTCAGGCTGGTAAGGAAACTCTTATGGGTTGGTGAGAACTTCTCAAAGGATACAACATGAGATAGTGGATATAAGGAATGTTTAGTGCATTCCCTTGTTTCCTTTCTAATGGCAATGAGAATATCACTTTCAGGTTCAGAGGCTAAAAGATCATTGTAAGGAGGGTTTAGGATTTGTTACCTCATTTTCAGGGATTGGTTCAGATTCTTGAACTCGCATCGGTTCAAGAGCTGCAGTTTTCTTCCTTGAGTACATTTGTCCAGTCATCCGATCCTTAGGTTCATCATTGGGTACAGATGGTGTAAGAGATTCAAGTTTGGTTTGTTGGAGGTTAAAAGGGTCAAAAAGATCAAAAGGGTTATCAAGGAAGTTCTGATCCTTATCTTCCACGATGACACTCTCCCCCGGAAAAGGAGTGGAAAAATAGGGTTCAGGTTCACAGAAAGTGACATCGGTAGAGACAAAGAATTTCTTTGATGGTGGATGATAGCATTTATATCCCTTTTGAGTGGAAGAGTATCCGACAAAAACACACTTGAGAGCTCTGGGTTACAACTTCCCCCTGTTGGGTTGGTGAATATGGACAAATGATACACACCTAAATATCTTAGGTATAAGATTATTGGAGATTTTGAGCTTAGGGTAAAATTAATAGAGCTTTTCCATAGAACTTTTAAAACCAAGGGGGGGGATGGTATGCGGTTAATAAGGTGTGTTGCAGTAAGGACAACTTCCCCCCAATAGGACTTGGGCATATTAATGTGAAAAAAAAGAGGCTTGGGTTGTATCAAGTAGGTGGCCATTTTTTTGTTCAGCAACTCCATTTTTTTGTGGGGTGTGAACACAAGATGATTCATGAAGGATCCCCTCGTTTTGGAAGTAATTGGTCAATATTTGATTTAAATAGTCTCTAGCATTGTCAGATCGAAATCTCTTGATTTTTGCACCACACTGGGTGTGTATCATGTTATGGAAGGTAGGAAGAACAAATCTCACATCGGATTTTTGTTTCAGTAAGAATATCCACGAGACTCTAGTACAATCATCAATGAAGAACACAAACCATCGCGCTCCAGAATCATTAGGTATTGAAGAGGGACCCCAAATATCTCTATGAATGAGATCAAAAGAATCTGAACTTCTTGCATTACCAAGTGGAAAAGATATGCGCTTGTGTTTTGCAAGTTCACACACTTCACAATGAAAATCTTCAACATTGAGAGACTTAAACAAAAAAGGAAACATGATTTTAAGGGTTCGAAAAGAAGGATGGCCAAGGCGGCGATGATAAAGCCATAGCTTTTTTTTATTGGAAAATTTGTGCTCGGAGAGAATTGAAGTGTTACTCTTGATAGGATGTACTGGTGTCTTAAGATAATACAACTTGTTCTGTTCCTTAGCACGTCCAATCATCGTCCCCAAGTCCTGGTTCGGAAATGCACAATAAGTAGGGAAGAAGGTTACATTACAACTCAGATCACGGGTCAGTTTTTGAATAGAGATAAGATTAGTAGATAGTTTAGGACCATGAAGAACATTTCTGAGTGTAAGAGTGGGGCTGATGTGAACATCACCTATACCAACAACTATGGTTAAGGATCCATCAGCTGTGGTTATTTTTCGACTACTAGGACAAGGGTTGTAGGTATGAAATATATTGGGGGAATTGGTCATGTGATCAGTAGCACCAGAATTTATAACCCAAGAGTTAGCAAAAGAGTTATTCGAGACGTTAAATCCAATAGAAATAAGAAAGCTACCTGAATGGGCCAATGAACAGGTACCTGAGTGTTTGTCCAGTGTGCCAAGCAAAGATTTCAATCTTTTAATGTCGTCTTGGTTGAATCCTACTGGCACCGGGGAGTCTGCAACTGTTTGTTCAATAGATAGATGTGCTTGTCCATTGGTCTTTTGCTGTCCTCCTTTGTAGCCCCATTCTTTACTGGAAGTTGAAGGCTTGCCATGAAGGTTCCAACACTTCACCCTGGTATGTCTAGTCTTCTGACAATAAGTACACCATAGATTGTCCCTATTGTCTCGATTTAGGACCTTTGATGATTCAGTGCACGGAGTGTGTGTCTTTTGATCATTTCCCCGATTGGCAATCATAACTGAGCTCTCCATCTTCTGAGGTGTGAGCATAACACTTCTTCTACTTTCTTTAGTTCGGATAACAAAGATAGTCTCATTCAGAGTTGACAACTCTTTGCTGAGAGTCTGAACTCTCACTTGATCAAACTCTGCATTGAGTCCAGCCAAGAAGTCATAGACCCAATCCTTCTTAATATAGTTCTTTAAAACTACAGCATCTGCAGGGCATTTAGTCTCAATACACCTATAATGGTCAAGTTCTTGCCAGAGATTCTTCAATACATTGGCATATTCGGTGACCGTCATGTTGCCTTGTTTTGTTGTTCCAACTTTCACTTTGATCTCATACACGTGGGCTGCATCATGGGCCTTAGAGTATGTCTGATGAGCGGCATCCCAAAGAGTCAGAAACATGCATGTATACTAATGTTTGGCGTCATTGAATTCCATAGCCGCGCCATTATAGAAGCATCTTTGTTATCCCACATTATAAACTTAGGATTTTCAGGTGTAGGTCCAGTGCCCAAAAGATGACTCAATTTCCCTTTACCCTTAAGAAAAGTACGCACCAGCTGAGACCACTTCAAATAATTATTTCCATCTAGTCTGTATGCTGCCTGAATGTTTGGTAGTTCTCCTTTCTCCGTTTTGTCAACTGCTTCTTCAGTCTGCACCGTTTCGGAAGTAACCAACATTTTTTTTTTCTTTTTTTGTTTCCTTTTTATTTTTATTTTTTTATTTAGGTTACAAACTCAAAAAGAAGAAAAAAAATAAAAAGAAGAAATGGCGTTACAGATAGTTGCAGGAAGAAGACGAACCAGGCGACAAAGATGAAGATGGCGACACAGCAAAAAGAAGAAGATGACGACGATCAATAGTAGACAGTAGAAGGGATGTGCGATGTGCGATGAAGAAAAAGAAGAAGACGCCGACGATGTGCGATCCAGCGACAGCAGCATCACAGACGACGACGACGATCAATAGTAGCAGCGTCTATGAAGACGCACAGACGACAACAACGTCTTAGATTTGGTCTCAGATCTGTGACGATGAACCTGCGACGGTGACGATGAAGATGATCCAGTGGCAATACTCAGAGAGAGATGATGATCCAGGGAGACGGAGATGACAATGAAGGTAGCGTTGCAGAAACACAGCGGCGGCGAAGATTTCGGCGGCGGCGGAGATGCAACAAGTAGCAACAGCAACGATTTAGGTGGGTATTGCGACACGGTGTTTCCACGCTAGCGATGAAGGCTGGGACGACGATAAAGATGAAGGGTTTCGGCAGCGGCGACAATGAAGGCCACCCAAGAGGATTCCGATGATGAAGGCCGACAATGATGATTCCAACAATGAAGGCCGAAACATATTTCCCAGTAATAGAAACTAGGGCTCTGATATCATGTTGTAAAAATAAAACAATGAAAGACAAAGATGTATCGTGGTTCGGCTTTATGGCCTACATCCACGGGAGAAGAGGAGGGATATTGTCTTATTCTTGATGATGTCTTAATTGAGGGACACCATATATATAGACATACGGGGCTATGCACATATATATCAATAATTACAATTTTAGTAACTGCTAAATAAAACGACGACTAAAATTATCATCTTTCCTTAAAGGAAATAAATCCTACAGATTTTGTTCTTCTCCACAACAATTTACATCATTACATTATTAAATATTTTATTGCATTTAACCCTAAAAAGGGGAGGGGGGACACCTCCCCCTCGAAAAAAGAGAGATTAGAGATAGCATTTGCCTTGTTTTAATTAGCCTTATTTTAAAGAAAACAACAATTGTTAATAACTCAGTATTGTTTCAAATGACAATGTCATTAACAATGTATAATTTGTAATCACTTAACAAATGAAAGTTATAGAAATTAACATAATAGAATGATTTTCATAGCCATGCACTTGAATTACTCATTTGACATAATTGATAGTCTAATTATTAATATACATAATACATGGCTATTTGGTTATATTGCTTATTTGATGCATTTCATGTTATATTTTACATAATTATATAATTTTGAAGCTTGTTTACTAATTTGGTATTTGGTATTTAAATAAGTAATTGAGGATTGACAGTGATATTTGCTTTAATTTCTACTCTCTTTTTTTCTTAGGATCATCCTATTATGATCAATGAAGTTTATGCTTTTTTATTATCTGTTTATTGTTAATTTGTTACTAGTATCAATGACTCAATCAATTTATGAAAATTGAATCACGCATTCATGCAAGGAAAAATTAGCTTCAGATAAAGTTTGCTCAAAGCTTCAAAATATACTTAGTTTTTATGTTTTTCTCATTTAATTATGATATCAATAATCATTTGCATTTTTTTTATTACATTTTTTTGAATATTTTCTGAAATAATATTTGAGGTTTACGCATCACACCGGCCTCACTTGAGCAAAATGCTTTGCTATGCTTCACGCTTTTTTAAGCCTTGATTACAATAGAAATGATTGTAATACTAACGGGGTGGCATCATTGAGTCTTGAATTTAAAAAAAAATAAATCATATTTTACTTGTCAAAAAGGAAAACTTTTGGAAGGTGGGTACTAATCATAGTTGTTACTTGTTAGAATCTTGATCCGGATTGTAGAATCTTACGATTCAATTGCCCCTTGTGATCTAGATCCCTATCAAAATCATTTTGTAGAGAAGTCAAGGTAGGATTAGGGGTGTATGCAACCCGACCTACCCGACCCGACCAAACCCGACCATTTCGGGTCTGGTCGGGTTTGATTGATATGTCGGGTTGGTCAAGTTAATTTTTTAGCAACCCGACCAAACCCGACCCGACCCAACCCAACCTCTTAAAATTTATATATATATATGTATGTATGTATGTATGTATATATGTATGTATAATAAAAATACTAAAAAAATATTACATACAAGGCTTCTAATTAAGAAGGCACATAACCCTCAACTACTTTTCTTGAGTTGTTGGGTTAGATGGTAAGAAGAATAGGATAAGATGGGTGTTTGAGACTAAAAGAGAAAAGTTCTCATTTTAGTCCCATGCTTGTTGGGAAGAGTGAGAGACTCTCCTTCTCTATAAAAGCCCATCAACTCCCTATTCATCCTCATTCTCATAAGTCAAGTTCAAGAGTAGTTTGACTCGTACATATATGAGTTCTCCCAAAAAAGATAAATCTCATCTTTTAAAGCTTAAATAGTAGTTATGAAGCTTTAAAAAAAATTGGGCTATTTAATGAGGCCCAACCCGACCAACCGACCGACCCGACTCGACCTCATCGGGTCGGGTGGGTTAGGGGGAAAAACCCGATCCGACCCAATCCGATTTCACCCCTAGGTAGGATCCCGACCCCAAACATAGAACCTGCTAGGATCTTGATCCTTGCCCACTTGTACCGATCTATTTTAAGTTACAAAATTGATGCTTAAAGACAACAAGTTTGTAGGTTATGAGGCTTAAAATCCAAAGCTAATAAAGCCAAAGCCTAAACTTGCGTAAATCAAAAATTGATTGCTCAAATAAACCAATGAGCATAGGACTATAGGCATTGGGCGAAGGAGGTTGCAACTTGTGACTACTAATGTATGAAGTTGATGAACCCCATCCCAATAGAAGACAATCAACAAATGTGTTTTTTCTCGTTCGCTCCATTAACTTGTCACTACTAATGTATGAAGTTGATGAACCCCATCCCGATAGAAGACAATCAACAAATGTGTTTTTTCTCATTTTCTCCATTTTTATTTTTATTTTTTGAGAAGAAATAATGTTAGTATCCGTGTTAATGTTTAACACAACTATTCCCTTATCTAACTAGTGGTGGAGTTTCGAACTCGGGTATATCTGGTTCCCCTCGTCGCCCCACAACCACTAGAAAAATTCCTTGTTGGCTTTTTTTGCTTTTTCTTGTCTACTTTTGTTGTTGTTAGTCATTTGTCTTTGTAATCTATTGTCTTTGAATTGAATTTTGAATCGTAAGTTTCATGTATTTGAATTGGGATTATTGCAATCATGCATTAAAGTCATGTTAGTACAAGAATAAAAAATTGTCATATGGACTTTCACTAAACCGCAGAGGGTGCCTTGGAGAAGCAACAATACTTAAGAGTCACCACAACTATCACTAGAGCCCACCATGATGGGAGCCTTGTGCACTAGGGGTACACCTTTTAATTGGATCAAGTGTACTTCCCCCTCAAAAGAAAAAAGAAAAGAAAAAGAAAACCTCATGCGCATACAAATATCTTTTTGAAATATGTTGGTTCTACTTTTACCTAGTAAGTAATTTTGGAAACTTGGCGCAATAATTTATTGTATTAGCTAACACTAGAAATGATAAGCATGGGAATATAATGAATTATGTGGGTTCGTAGCTATTTGGGGTCCCTTGCTGGAATCAAACAGTAAAAGTTAAGGTTGATATGATAATGCCACAAGGAAATAATAGAGATACCACCATTATCATAATATTAGGAGTGAGGTTCTCAATTTCCCTTCCATTTGTTTTCAAGGACTCTTTGGTCCTAATCCTACTTTCACTATTCTTGTCAACTTGAAGTAAGAAACTCCTATGAAAACAAGCACCTTTGTAGGCTTCCTTTCTCCCAACAAAAAATCTCCTTTCTAACTCAATGGACATTAAATAATAATGACAAAAGAGATAAATCTTATGATGTAACACTTTACCTTCTTCTTAGTTGTAACATTTTCCTAGAAGATTTTACAAGCATTAGGCTTGTTTGAGTCTGTTTTGTACTAGATTGGAGTGTAAGACAATACATACTTGTTTTTTGTCTATTCACTTGGTAACATCGTACATGAGATTCTTGGTCTTTTGAATCACCAGAAAAAGTTAAAACTGTTGATGCTAAAGATGTAAATCAAGATTGACTTGATTTACAAATTTGCAATAGTGAAGGGAGATATGGATGTTTGTGTTGTGATGAATGTTCCTAGATAAAGTGAAATGGTATAAAATCCCATAGCTAATACTTTAGCTGGAACTAGGATTTATTTGTGTTACAACCAAGTTATTCTATTGGGCTGAGGCCTTCAAATGTGAATAATAGGTGCAGTTGAGGGTTGCATTCTATCCTTTTTTGCAAGGATTGAAAATATGACTTTGCCCTGGATTTCGGTCAATTGAAAATTGGAATTAATTCGTGGAAGTTTAATTCAATGTGGAGAATTTTTGTGAATTTTTGCATAAATGCTAAAAGATCTAGATTTATTGTAATATAAGCTAAAAACTAATATAAATAAACACTTTGAATTTATAAAAATATCCATAAATGACATAACAAAATCAATCTTTTTAAGTGAGTTGATGAATTTCAAATGGTGGCTTTTCGTCTTAAACTCTTTTTAATTTTGTGGTGGCTTTCTTCTTAACCATATACTTCGCTAGTTTGATATTCTACAATGCCTAATTTATTAGTCTATTATTTAAATATATTGCTTTTTAATCTTGTTTTATAAGATTTTAAGTTTTTAACTAAAAGAAAATGACTTGGGAAACTCTTTCAATGTATTTTTAAGTTTTTGTCTTATTTATTCTTTCTTTCTTTATTTATGTTTTTCTTGCTTTTTTTTCTTCTTTTTTCTGTAAGCTACATAAAATTGCTTGATTTTTTGCTTGTTAGATTATTAATTTTTATTTATATTGCTTTGTTTGTTGATGAAGTTAAAAATAATGCATAATTATTGGTAATTTTTTATTATTATTTATTTTTATTGATGAAGTAACATATGCTTAGTTCTCTGTCGAATCTCATTGAGTTCTTTGCATTTTCTAATGAAAAATTAAACTTTTGTCGAAGTTTACGAATTTTTACGGCTAATCTTTTGTATTTTTTCTATTACATCCACTTCGCATTTTGGTGGTCCAAGAAATCGAATTAATTCGCTGAAATTCAGCTGATTAATTCGGGTTTTTGAACCATGCTTTTTAGTTACAAAATCAAGATGTTTCTGATTATGCGTGGAAAACAAACTGTTCCACAATATGCAGTCTGCTCTATGTTTTTAGTTTCTGATTTTCTTTCATATTGCTCATTTCAGGGAATAAAGAGTGATGTCAGGACAAGTTCTGGTATGTTTCTGAGTACTGAAGAGAGAAAGTATCCACTTATAAAGGTGTGCTTCTCCATCAACTTGAATATCTCTCAGTGCTTGTATTATCTTCATTTCATAAATGCTTCTGGTTAGATGTAATGTTGATGAATTATTGTGGATTGCTTGAGAGAGATGATTAAGCCTTGTCCTGGTTGTTTTTTTTTTTTTTTTTTTGTTTTTTTGTTTTTTTTTGCTTAGGCATTTGTAATTACATTTTATAGATACTTTCCCCCATTTTTGTGATTTTATGTTGCCTTTTCGCTCCAATTCTGAGGATTTTCCATTTGGATCAGCATAATTTGCTAAGGAAGATATTGTTTTAATGAAAGTTGATTGCATGGTCTCATGTATGTTTCCTGCACAGGCAATTGAAAAGCGAATTTCTGTGTTTTCTCAAGTACCAATAGAAAATGGAGAGCTTATTCAAGTTTTGAGGTAATGCTTCGCACAGCTTTTCTCCGAAGCATCTTTTATGTGCATGAACACTAATTAGTTCAATTATCAAGGCTAACGTCTGCAGAAGCACAGGTATGAAAAGAATCAATTTTACAAGCCACATCACGACTACTTTTCTGACACTGTAAGCTACTTCTTTTATTTGTTTGAGTACTCTGTTCTCTCTGTTGCCTCTGCTGCACATGGATCGAGTTAAGTTTGCTGGAACCTTTCCCTCTTTGCTTCTCAAACCCTTGGTGTCCTTTAAATGCAGTTTAACTTGAAGCGTGGAGGTCAAAGAATAGCAACAATACTGATGTATTTGAGTGACAATGTTGAGGGAGGCGAAACATACTTCCCTATGGTAACACTCTGGAATTTCCTCTTCACAGAAAATCTTTGTTTATTTTGATATGGCATTTCATTCTTTGATGATTGGAACTGGCAACGAATCCTTGCCAGCTGTTTAATTAGTTTATAATTGTCAACAAATTTTAAGCTTTCAACTTTATGAAGTGTAAAATGCTAGACTGGGAGAAGTGAAAAATTTAAGTGACTTACTGGATGTTTTGGGAATGAATTGATATTTTCCATCATCCCATCTTTGCTTGTATATTGATTCTCTTTGTGATCATCTTCTCAGTGGGACTTGATGGCCTTGAGGTACATTATTCCTTTTTTCGACCTATTTTGTTGTGAGATTAGCTTTCCTGAGAGCTTAGTTTAGCTACAAAATCTTTTTTGGACACGGAAATATTGATCTGACTCTGCCAAGTTTCAACAAGGCAGGTGTAACTGTACCTGTATGTGTCTATATTTATACGCCATAAGATATAACTCTATTAATGGTGGAATCCTGAGCAATTGCTTAAATTTTTGAAATAAACCTTATTTGAAATTTTGAAGGATATCCCTTTACTAGAAATAGCATCATTTCCATCATCCACTTTGTTTCTTGAGTCTTGATTACTGTGGTTTAACGGAAAACAGAAATATTCCAGCACTGTTTATAGGTCCCTATGGAATAGCTATGTGTTGATATTTTTGGGAGATTTCTGGTTTGTTTTTATTTTGTTTACTATACTTAGTCTCTTCTGTGCATGTTTGGGGTGGAATTCCTCCTTTTATTGAGGTGGAATTAAAGTTACGAAGACAAGATTGTAGACTGAGTTGATTTTTAAGAATATAAATTTTCTTCATCAACAATCATAAAGAAAAAAAGAAAAAGAAAAAGTACACATAAATAAGAGTACAAACAGAAAAGAAAAAAAGAAAAGAAAAAAAGACAAGTAAACTGAATTTGATTTCTATCATCTTGCATGTCAAATTCTTCACCTTTCCTTGTCATTAATGCTTGTCTTGTTCACTGGCTGATGATGCTGTAATTGTGCAATGGTTCAGGCCGGAACAGATGATTGTACATGTGGAGGAAGAGTTGTCAAAGGGCTGTCTGTAAAACCAGTCAAAGGAGATGCTATTCTTTTCTGGAGCATGGTTAGTTTGCTTGTTATAAAGTTACCCATCTTATAACCTTCACTATATGATATGATTTTTTATACCTTCAATCATTTAATGAGGTTGCAAATACAGTACATACTAACATCAAGCTTTTAACTGCAATTATTTGAGCTATTTTACGTTTTAGGGACTTGACGGGGAGTCAGATCCAAACAGCATACACGGGGGTTGCGAAGTATTGTCGGGAGAGAAGTGGTCTGCTACAAAATGGATGAGACAAGGAGCTACTTCTTGATTTCTGCTTCATTGGTTCCTTCTACAGCAACTATAGGTTTTTTTTCTCCCTCACTTTAGCTCATCTTGTATGTCCATTTTAAGTGATCATCATTCATTCAGTAGTCCAGAAATCCAAAGCTAATAAATACTATGTTGCCCAGCGCTGCCCCCGCCCTTAGAATTCCATTTGATGGGCGTGTTGTATGTAAATAATTTTCTGGGGTAAGTAGGGCAGCATGATCTTGCACTACAACGTACGAAAAACTCCACAAGGACTTGCAATCGCTATTCAAGAATGTCAAATATTACTTGTTATCTTGGAAATATGTAATTGATCTTTTTGTAATCATAGGATCAAATGCGTTTATATTGTTGTAATGAGGATTTGGCATATGTTATTATGCCTTCTTGTTGCAGTAGCTTTAGACTATTGTTGTAAACTCGCACTCGTTTGATAATTTACTTCCAATTTTTAATACATTGAAGGTCCAATGTACTCAGCTCGGATTACTAGCTTTTTTGTCAAGTAATATTGTACATATTAATAGGATTAATAATATGTACAGCCTAGATTGTTTCAAGGACAAGAAGTCCTTGAATCTATAATTATATACATTGAATTATAGGTTTCCATTCCCTTAGTCAATCGCTTAAACCAAAACCCTTTGATAGTTTACTTACACTAACCCACTAACCCAGAGGGATACTATGAAGGAGTTTTTCCAAACTCCTAATTCTTCATGTGCTTTATCTTCAAAAATGCATTTTCCTTCCCTTCCGTACTGATCACATGACAACAAAAACCACTACCTTAAAATAATCATGTAGGTCCTGTTTTATAGCGGGAAAAAAAATGTCAAGGAAATTTAATTTTCTTTTTTAATAAATTTTCAAGAACTTTTTTTTAAAGAATTTTCTTGGACAATCAGAAGTTTTATAAAAGATAAGGTAAACAAAATTAATGATACTAAAAAGAATTTTATGTCGAGAAAATATTGATAATTAAATGCAGTAGACTTTTTAATTTTTTGAGAAAAGAATAATTTTTTCATCACTCAAATAAGGCCTTAGTCTCCCTGAACATGGACCATTACTTCCAACCATTACTTGGAGAGTCCCACAATTTAGAAGGATATTCCATTATAGCTTGGCTTTCCACCACTCCACTATAGCTTGGCTTTCCACCACTCCACTATTTTTTTTGAGAAGTCACAATCCAGAAACAGATGCCCGAATGGTTTCATTGTCCCATTTGCATAGGCAACACCAATAGGGAGAAATAGTCCATAGAGGAAATCTACTATGAAGCGCATCTGCACAGTTGAGTTTACCAAGTGCAGTCACCCATCCTAAAAATTTGAATTTTGATGGTATATGAGCTCTCCATATAAATTTGTGTGGGAAAGGTTTGAGATGAAGGGTCAACACTAGTTTGAACTTTGAAGTTATGTAGAGGCCAAACTACACTGTCCCTACCCCCTAGAAGACTAATACCATCCGGACATCGATGTTATATCTTGGAGCTCTCGCTCACAGGGGCTTCTAGCTAGAAATAGGTTCCATGAGTTCCCACCAGATTCTCTCAGCTTTTTTGTCTAGTAAATTTGTATTGTAATTTACAAATTTATGCTTGCCTAGCGGGATAGAAGAATTTATTATATAGTCAACTTTCTAATCATCTCAACAGTTTTTATTTTATTTTTTATTTTTTTATTGGGTAAAAATAAATTAAGGCTTTGTTTGACATACAATTTTAAAATAGTTTTTGAAAAATGGAATATGATCTCAGTTTTAGTGAATTTATAGTATCTGAAAATATGTTTGGTATCATTTTCATAAAAATGTTTTTTAAATTTGAAAACAAGAAAAATTTGTTTGGTTTGTTTTAAGATTTTACATAAATTATAAAAAGGGCTAAAGAAAAACTCAAAAAAAAAAAAAAAAATTTATATGTTTTATGTTTTATAAAAACAATTTTTTTTTTCTCAACTTTTATTCAAAAACAGTTTTTGAGTCGTAGTGAACCAAATAAGTTTTTTTTCCAACTTTTTTAACTTTTTATTTTTAAATATAGAAACAGAATTTAAAACAGAATAAACAAAGACGTGAGAGTTGAGATACTTGTTTAAGTATCTCAAGCATCAATTATGGTTTGGTGATTCCTTGGTTTTTTTCTTCTTTTTTTTGTTCTTGAAACTATGATTTTAATTGTCTACAGTGGAACTTTTTTGTTTTTTGTTTTTTCTAAATAATTATGCACTGATGAGTCTTTTGATGATGAATCTTTGGTACAACGCTGCTTTGGTACGATGTTGTGCTTTTGGGGTTTTTTCTGCTTCTTTTTCCAAATAATTATGCCTCTCTTTCTCCTGTTTTTATAGCCCTTTTTTTTATCCCTTGAAGCTAAGAGGCTCTTTGAGTGTGTTGCAATTGCCTCACCACCCCCAACTATGACCTTGTTTGGGTAAGTTTTTTTAAATTACTTTTGGAGCAAAAATATTTTTGAAGGTGTTTGGCAACACCTGTTTCTAGCAAAATTTTGGTGAGAAAAAGCAGTTGTTTGCTTTTAGAAGCAGTTTTTTCTAAAAACGCTTTCCTAGAAGCACTTCTCAGTAAAACACTTTTTTAAAAGCTTTTCCAAACAATACTTATAAAAGACGGCTTTCTAATCTAAGGCATTGAAGCAACGTCACTTCTATTTCAAGGGTTTCCAGAAGGGGGCATTCTGGTCATTGAGAAATGTTTTGGTTAACATTTTTTTGACATATATTTTTTACATTGTTCTTAAAAATTGTTAGATTACCTTAAATCACACATTCTTCAGTAACATACTTTTTTGAGAAACATTTTTAATATTGTGTGATTCAAGGCAATTCAACAACTCTTAAGGATAATGTAATAAATGTGTGTTTTTCAAGTGTGTTACCCAATCATTATTTATTTATTTATTTTTTACCCTTCTTGAGGCTACATTGTATGAGAATCCTGCCAAAAAAGAAGAAGAAGAAGATCAGAAGAAGAGATAACTACAAAGGGAGAAAAATTATTTGAGGAGGAAAGACAAATAATGAAGATTAATATGAAAGAGGAACACGGGCAAGATTATAAACATCAGTGCAAGATTCGAAATGATGTTGATCATCTTGTATAGCATAGAGCATGATCCACGGTGGATTGGTTATTCAGGTATGAGCCACTCAAAGCATAAGGTATCAATCTCAATTCAAAAGTTGATGGCCCTGATGAATAGCCCAAGACAAAACAAGGATATCAAGGATGCCAATGGGAGAGAGTGAGAAGTTTTGGAGGATATGGTTGGATTAAAAGGTCCCGTTACTTAAGAGCACACTTAAGCTGATGAAGCCTAGTCCCTTTCAACACCCTATCTATTTAATTTCAAAATCTTGTGACCCTCAGCCCTTATTTTTTTATTTATTTTTATTTTTTGAGAAAATACAATGTCAATAATTAGTTTTATCACCAGACTACACTCTTGAGGAGGTATCACGCCAGTTTCTAAGCCATTAATTCCCCTCAATCCCTAAGGTGAGGTAGCGACAAAAATTAGACCTAGAACTTGGGATTCCAACTAACCTGTACCTCTTTAGCAATTACACCAACACTAACTTCTGCTCTTATTTTCATATTTATTGAACCCCAAAAATTCCCGTCCAACAAAAGAAATGAGATAGAAAATAAAGGGCATGCCCACTTTTCAAATTCTTATTTTTTATTTTTTATTGTCATCAATCTATCTTATTTAATAAAGAAAGAAAGAAAATCAGTGCATGCACTAGAATATATTTCTAGTCCCTTTGAACAATATCCAATCTTTTTCTATTCTTTTCTTCTAATTTTCTTCTTCCCCACTCTCTTTTTTTCTTTTTTCATTCCCCACACTCATGTGGGAAGTGCCCTTTTGTCATGGCAGTCTGTTTGGAGATTGGTGAAAAACTCTGCTTTAACTACTAGTATCATTAAGGTCTACAGCAAAAGCAAAGCACCCTTTTTCTGTTTCTCACTATTGCATCCTCTCATCCATTACTCTCTTTTCTCTTTTTATTGGAATTAGAACTTCTTCTTTTCCCTCTTCTTTTATTTGTTCTTTTCTTTCAACCCCCACCCATGAACCAAAAACTAAATACCACTCTTTTTAATTCTACCACCCTTACCCTAATCCCTCATATAAGAGCTCATACACTTAGAGATAGAAGATAGTACTACTTCTGATCATAATGAGTGTAAGAAGATTTAAATTCAAAGCACCCATTGTCTTATTTTAATTTACTTGTCATTCTCTTTAGTTCTATATGCATTTTCTTTCTCTTGATTCATATAAATATGTTGGATTTTTTTTTTTTGGGTTTTCAGGAGTTCACCAAACCAAGTTATAATATTCCTGCTTTTGGAGGATGGAACTATGGAGATGACTTCCCAATTACACAATGCTTTCAGTCTGCTAGAGCTGCTGGGTTTCTCCGTTACACTGCCGGAGGAGAACACGACTTATATTGCAGTAGCGGCGATTTGTACTGTGATCAAGGGAACAAAGCAGCCATTACTGTCATTTCTAGCACCAAGGTGACGAACCATGGAATTTGTTGTTTTTTGACAACCTTTTGAGAAGCCTTTCAAGTGTTAAATATTGAAATCATCATTGACCATTTAGTTCATTAAAACTTCTTATTAATTAGAAGTAGTATATATACATATATATATATATATATGAATGAATGGTTCTTTTTTAATATTTCATATACTAATAATAATACAAAATTATTTTTAAAATATGATTGTTTAATTATTTTTTCATTTGATTGTTTTTGTTTTTGTTTTTTGTTTTTTTAATTTTTTTTTTTTTTATAGTTTTATAGGTTCTCTCTGAATCTAATGATCTTTGGACTACAGCCTTTGATTTGAGCTTTTCCCCTCAATGAGTGGCCCTCATTGGTTAAGAGCCTGCCACATGGCATTTTAAGAACTGTGTCACTGAATATTCTTATTTATTCTTTGTAAAAACCAATTAAAGGGGTTTTCAAATAAATAAAAAAGAAAAGGCAATGGCTTCCTTTTTTGTTATTAATTTTAATTTGATTTTGGAGAAGGCTGCTTTCATTCATGCATCTTTCCATTTGATCAAGCACTTAATTTAAGCTTTTTCTACATTGGAGTACTACATACAAGCTACTAAAGTATTATAATATTGAAGATCATGACATACCACAATAAGCTAGCTAGAACTCTTATATCATTTTTTTTCTTAGCTTTTACATTTACAACTAAATAATTACTTTGTTATATATATATATATATATATATTACGAAAAAAATAAATAAAATTTATTTTTAGAAGAAACTGAGACCAACTTTTTTAAAAAATATTTTCTTCATATAAAAAATGTATTTCAAAAGGCTCTCTTAAATAGGGCCATGGTGAGGATGCTTTCTTCGTTCAATTGACTAGAATTAAAATTTAACAACTATTTCAAAATTTAATAGTTATGACTTTTTCTTAATTATTTGTATTATTATTAATTTATAAAATGTATGATTTCATCAATTATAGGATGCCAAATGGTAATAAAAAATAATGAAACCATTCACACAAATGAGGGATTTGATGTATTTGATGGATGGGGAATGATGATGATGGATAAAAATATAATAGTAATAACATTATAAATGGTTCACAGAAAGAGAAAAGCTGGACGTACGATAAGGTGCAACATTGGACAAGTGGCGGACAACAAGTGGGCCAAGTGGGCCAAGTGGGCCAAGTGGGCCAAGTGGAATCATTTCCGAGGCCTCCCAAAGCTGTTGACGAAGACCTCTACAAGATCTCCCCTCACCAACTCCAGTACTCTACCTCCACCAGGGTATATATACAAACAATTAATTATTATTGAACTTACTATTCATTTAAATTATTTTATTTTATTAATTAAACTTATCATACTTCCTAACATATAAAAACCCACATTTGAATTTTTATTTTTATTTTTTATTGGCAGAAGAAAATGCTGAGTTTATTTTCCAGATGCCTAGAGCCAAGTTGTCATGAGTGAATTTGAAGATTAAATATAAATATATATAGATATGTATGTAGAAGAGCCTGTTTTGTGTATGAGAATAAGAAGTTGTTGATGCCCTTGTATTTAAATTAATGTTTTTGCTGAGCAAGTGATTGAAGAAATATATTAAAAGATGCATGATTAAAAATTAATTACCTAATCTAATTATTTAATGGAAAAATTGGTGTAATAAGATTAGTTCTAATTATTCTATGATTAGGGCATGGTAGTTTTGTAATAAGGGTCACAATCAAATCCAAATGCACACCCTTAATTAAAATAAGATAAATCTTGTGGTATTGGGATTCTTAATCATTTAATTATTCTTTTTATTTATTATTATTTCTGAACTGTGTCATAACATCAATCTGGAATCATAAATCATTTAAATACTCTTTAAAAAAAACTACTTAAAAGAGTTTTTAATTCTGAAATCACTGAATTATTCTTTGATCATTCAGTGAATCTAGTTTCTAATTCAAAAGCAAAACAGAGCAACCCACACTCAACTCTCCCCCTCTTCCTCTAAAGAAATCAAATAATCAAAGTAAAAGAAACCTTAACATATATAATTAAATGAGAAATCACAGATAAAATTAAGTATATATTAAAATCAATTGCACATCTCAAAAACATTAAACTCAGCTACTTTATTCATCAAGATTCTATTACAATATAATTCCACCAAACTCATAAAAAAATTTACTTGAACCCTCTTGCCCTCAATTCAAATCTCTAGATTTAAAAACTACAAGAAGAGGTGGCTCCTTTTGCAGTGTTAAACCAAACTTCTCTTCCATCACCAACTCACTAGGATCCATTCCAGTAGGAAGACTCCAATCCATATTCTGAACCAAAGTAGCCACAATTATACTTATAAACTGAGTGGCCAAAGGAAATCCAGGGCATATCCTTCTTCCTCCTCCAAATGGTATGAACTCAAAATCATTTCCTTTATAATCCAAACTTGAATTCAAAAACCTCTCTGGTGAAAATGTCAATGGATCTTTCCAAACTTTCGGGTCTCGCCCAATCGCCCAAGCGTTCACCATTATTTGACAATCTTTCGGGATAATGTAGCCCATGACTTTACATGTTTCGAGAGCTCGACGAGGTAGAAGCATCGGGGTGGCCGGGTGTAATCTTAGTGTCTCCTTCACAAAGGCTTGGAGGTAAGGTAGGCTAGGTATATCGGACTCTTTCACCCTCTCTTTCCCTACCACGTCTCGTAATTCTTGGCGTAATTTGGTTGTTATATGTGGGTTTTTCGTTAGCTCGGCTATAGCCCACTCAATCGTCGATGAAGTTGTTTCCGTTCCTGCCGCAAATAATTCCTATATGAAACAAGAGTATCATTAATCAGCAATTTTGGCCTACTTCTCTATACATATCACAAGTACTCAAAGTTTTCAATATGCTATTCAAAGTTACTTCTCTTATATCTAGATATCTAGGAATGAAATTACTCAGTTAATTCAAACTAATATCTTCAAACTAGTACAATTGAACATGAATTACCAGTAAAATTATTTGAATCAAAACTACTTCTCCTATCTATATATCTAGCTAGGAATGAAATTAGGTAATTCAAGCTAATATCTTCAAACTAGTCCAATTGAACATGAATCACCAGTTAATTAAGTATTTGAATCATAATCTACTTCTCCTATGATCTATAGGAATGGAATTAGTTAATTGGGAATTAGTAAATTAGCCAATTAATTAATTAATTGCTTGCCTAAGTAAACAAATCAAACAGAGCTAAGATAGATAATGATCATAGAAATTAAGAAAGAAGTACTAGCTAGCTAGAGATGAAATTACCATGAGCAAGGAATTGATGCACTGATCATTGAGTCCAGCTTCAAGCACAACATTAACAAAATCATGATTATTTTCGCTTCCTTTCCTAGCGCGACGCTCCTTCAACATAACTCCCCAAATATCATAAATCTGTTGAAGGCATTCCTCGACGGCTCGTCGCTGTCCAAACAAATCAAGCTTGCCCATTATAGGAAAATAATCAGCTGGATTAGTAGAGTTTCCTAACTCCAACATCCTCCAAATATGCTCCTTCATCTCAGCACTCCCACTACTAGGATCCCTTAAGTCAAAAACATCTTGAGAGAATATCAAGTTCCCAAAAATATTCACGAGTGTTCCAAACACAACTTCAGCTATCTTCACAACTTCCCCTTCTCTATCTTTCAAGAACTTAACCATCTCCATTGCCTTAGCTTCTCTAACATGAGCTTGTGACTCTATCATCTTTGCAGTGAAAATTTCTGTTCTACAAACTTTTCTCAACATCTTCCAATTCTCATTGCATTCAGACCATACTATCGAGTTGTTTACGTGCTTATCGATTCGAAAACTTTGGAAAACGTATCGGCCGGAGAGGATTTTGTCGTGGGTCTTGAGGATTTGGGTGGCTGCAGCTGGTGATGAAGCTATTACTACTGTTTGAGAGCCAAGTTTTAGTGTGAAGAGGTCTCCATATTCTTGAGAGAGTTGTGCAAACTGGGCATGTGGTTTTTCTCCTAGTTGGAGAAGATTTCCTACAATTGGCCATGGTTTAGGGCCTGGAGGAAGGCCTTTTGAGCTTTGGTTGTTGAAGAAGAAGAAGAAGAGGATGAAGCTGATGAAGAAGATGAAACCTATTGATACAGTAACTATCTCCATTTCTTCTTTCTTTTTTTCTTTCTTTCTTTCTTAAGTCACAAATCCTTACTTTTATATATAACTATCCCAAAACCATTTATATTTCAATGAAGAAGGCCAAAATTGACTTTATAATTAACCACACTTTTGGTTATATATGTATATGTATATAATCTTATATGGTTATAAAAAACTCCCCCATTAATTTTTTATTTTTTTTAATGAAAATAAAGTTACTTTTGATGTAAGAATTGCAAAACAATAATTTTATATTTTAATTAATTTACCCTTTTACATTTATTTTTTGTCTACTCCATTAATATGTTGTGTTTGTTAACTTAATTTGCTTGTGACTTTTAGAAAGAATAGATGATATCTGAAAAAAAAAGATGATATTATTATAATAAAAAATTAATTTTTAAGTAGAGATGAGTGTTAAAACGATTCAAGATATGTATCTAAATCTATACTTAAACTGATTTAACAATACATCATATCACTACATCAACAGAGAGAAAAAAAGAAAAAAAAATCTTTTAATCATCATACACCACATTAATATGAATATAATTTTGAGTATAACTTTTTGATCGTAGAAATATTTCTCGTATTTTTAAAGCTTAAAATTTGGTTACAAAAGGTGATTGATTATAGAGTAATAGTAGAAACTCACAATATATCCTTTTTTACTAAATATTTATTTTATTTTAATTAATTAATAATAAAAATTAAGTTGCTCGGTAGTGATAGTGAGCAAAAGAAATTTGCCCAAAAAAGAAGGCAAAGTTTTGCAAAAAGTTAAAAGTGAGAAAAAAATGTGTCAGTAGGTATCCACGTGGCAACAAATAAAGGGAAGGGGTTTGGTAAAACTTGACCGTTGAAAACACTGTTTTCACTCCAATATTTGTCAATTTACCTATCATTTTCAATAAATAAAGTTCCTAGTAATAATTCAACATGTTTCGGATAATTGAAAAATCTGCCTGAGGTTATCATCTCTATTTTTTTTTATATTTTTGTTTATTTTTATTTAAAGAGGCGGCGTCGACTGGCGCTCGTGTTAGCTAGAGACATGGCCCACGTGCTTCTTGGCAGACAGCTCACGTGACCCGCGTGGGTGGTGGGTGTACAGTCTTTTAATCTTATAATTACTTTTTTTTATTATAATTAATTAATTAGTATTTTTTTAAGGGAAACCTAATGGTTTGAATTTAGTATTTTTATATAATTTTTCAACTCGACTCATGGACGGTGTGGATGGCTTTTCATTATTAATCTTTTGTTATTATTATTTTGTCTTCTCGAGTTAAATATTTTAGCATATATATAAAGATATTTAATATTACTCAATTTAATAAAAAACATGAAGGATGGAGACATGGCGCTTCCATTGCATTTGATCTGGGTTTTGAATCAAACCAAAAGCATGGATAAATCCAAATGAGGAGGGCCTAGATTTTAATTAGCACTAATATTGTCTTCAATTAAGTTCTGAGGTTTTTTTTGTAAAAGACAGTACATATTAACGAGATCAACATCTCAACTTATTTTATATACGTGACCGATCTAAACATTTGATGTTGAGGGTCAAACCGAAAATATATAAAATATTTATAATAAAAAAAAATTATCAATAACTTTTATATATAAAAGGTAGACAATTTTTTATATGCATAAATAATTTAATAATTACAAATATGAACTAACCAGACAAAATTTAATTTAAAAGTGTCAAAACTAATTCAGGTCATTAAACCAACCCAATACACTCAATCTAGCCATATAAAAACTAAGTGAAAAAATCTAGTAATACAAGCAAAATAAAATTATAGTCATCTAAGTGTCTATGATATATCAAGATTAGACATTTTAAATTGTGTCTGCCACTCTTTCTTTGCATCAAATGCATTTATAATTGAATGAACATTAAATTGTCTACTAATATCCTTCTTAATGCAAGTGATCAATGAATTAGCAAGAAAATCATCTTTCATTTTATTGTGCAACCTTGTTTTAACAATTTTCATAGCAGAAAATATTCATTCTGTTGTAACATTAGATACAGGTAAAGTAAGTACGAATTATTTTATCAACAAGATAATAAATTTCTGACCTCTTTGTTTTCATGTTGAGGGGGCTGTATAAGAACTTGTAAAAAAATATTGGGAGGAAGAGGAGACGAATAATAATAATCAATCAATTTATATATATATATATATAACATAGTATAGGTATAAAGAGTTTTTCTAAAATGTTAGGGAGTGGTTGCCCTTCCCCGCCCCCCAAGGATCCGCCATTGTAGCTAATAGTAGCTTAAGTTTTTTTTTTTTTTTTTTTTTTTTTGAGCCAATTTTTCTGCACCTGATAAGTGTCCTTCTCTCCTTTAGGATGAAATTAATCTTTTTAGATTTGAGAATTTGTAGGAATAAAGTTATCTCTCTTAACAAGAATGGACAAGGATAGACTCGAACTCATAATGAGTCTCTCAACTATACTTCATAGTCCGCTCTATGAACTAACAAACCAATTTCTTGTTGGTTAATAGTAACTTAAGTTTCGTGCCAATAACCAAGTAACTATAAAAGTCGCGTTGTTGCTAAAATTAGCTACGAAAATCTTGGTTTGTTGCTAAAAACTATTTCAGCTATGAAAATTAAATGATATATATTTTATATCTAGCTTTACAAATTACACATAAAATACGTCTTCATAACTAATCAAAATAAATATTTAGCTAAAAATACAGTGTCATAGCTAATTAAAAATATATTTGTAGTTATATATATTATAAAGTCAGAAATTAAAGAAGGGTGTTGAGTGGTTGCAGGTTTGCCTACATATGTGCGGTTATTGTTGAAACCAGTCCTTTGTTAGTGCAACAAGTTCGTTAAAACTACACCTAAGTCATGTCAGAAAGATCTAGGAGTACCTACTCATCTTAATTTGAGTCACAGCCACAAAATCATATATCTCCGACACACACATACATGTACCATGGTGATAATAAGTACCAGCAGACCCTCAAATCAATTATTCAATCTACTGTCCCTTCAAAGGACACCACCCATGTTTCAGACCGACTTTGGCCACAGAATTATTATGAGTAACATATGTTCCCATTATGGTGGTCTCAACAAATTTTGTGTTAATATATATTTAGAAATGATTCAACAATTTTTAAAAATAATATTAATAAAATATATTTAAAAAATATTTTTTAATTATTATTTATTAATTGAGGCACAATCAAATAAAATAAATATTGTTATTGAGTACAAATATAAGGTGACTACATGCACAATAGCATCAACAAACAGACAAAGTAGGAGCAAATGGATTTTGCAACATACCGGGGACAATACTTATAAATGGACACTTAGGCCGAAGAACTAACACTTTAGTAAACTCTAACCCTAAAAGAAACCGAAATTATCTATATATCTTGGCTTAATATACATAAATGAACTTTTACTTGGGATAGTTATAGCTTTTAAATCAATTATTTCTAACAGAATATTAGTAGTTTTATTTTTGAGTTTTTATGTTCAAACTTCTTCATAAACATATTTGTTCATTTATGTAATTTATCAATTATACCTTTTCCCTTTGTTATAAATCTAGTTCAAATGCCTTGGTTTATTATACATAGTCGGGTTGCCCCAACACGAAAGACACATGCATGGGTAAAGACTCAGTCCCCGAACGTCTTGGACGAGGGAGAGAGATGGCAGCGGGTGAAGCTACTTGACAATTGGCCACTGGCAAATATTCAGTAAGGAAAAAAAGTAGAGAAAACTAGTCAAAGAAGCCACTTTAGCTGAATTGAAGAAAATAATAAATATTTGGGGTAATATTTAATTGAAGTCAAGAAAATCGACCTTAGAGTACAGCGTTCATTGTACACGATCTCTCCTTATCGATAAAAATGAAGAAATAGGTCACACAATTGTGCCAATGACCATTAGCTTACTAAGTTAGACACCTATCTTATATTATATAAGGTAGAAGATTCAAATTTTCTTGTGAAGATCTTATTTGAGGTGAAAAGTTATTGTGTACTTGTTGGAGGCTTATTGTAGTCCTATGGAACCTTAGCACGACAGGAGTTTGTTTTCCATATTAATAGTTGAGACTGTCCAAATGTCTTTGATTCACTTATTAATAATGATTTATGTGTGATAGTACAATGCAGCAAATACTATAGATTGACAATAAATAAATAAATAAATCACATAATTGCATCTCTTGTGCCACTTGATATGGAGCTAATTAATGCCGTCTCTTCAGCCAAGGTGCTCATGTATAGATATCAAAGCTTTTCTATATAATTCATACTAGTATATTAATGCCAGAAGTTTGAGAACATACAATGTAATCATTTTTGTCATCTTACATAAATCCTTTAAAGGCCTTATAGTTGTTTTTTAATTCCTAATTATACTCTTCTCCATTTCTCCCACTTTTAATTTAAGGCACAAATTGACATTAATTTTAAAAGTTTGCCCCCTTTATTTATGTATATCATTGTACTTTATTATCCATATATTTAAAATAAAAATATAGATAATAAAAGTACAATGATAATTTTTCACATGCAAAGCATATTCACACCCATATAATATCGCCTAAGAAGATATAAGAAGAAGATATATTCCTTTACAAGTTACAATTTCAGTGATGGAAAAATCAATGGTGTGAGTGATGGCCACCTCATCTAATTTGTAGGCCAAAGTTACAATAGACCCAATATAAAGCCTTAACTACTGAATTCATACCTCTTTTGAGGTTGTTGAGACTCAAACTCTGACCTCTTCCAGCTAGAGAAATGGTTCGTGGCATTGAGGGGCGAGGCGCAAGTTTGATCAAGTCCTGCGCGACCAAAAGTCGTTTATTCTTCACAAGTGACGTGGTGCTCTTGTGTACTGGTAGAAATACGTATATTACTGTAGAGGGACGGGACAAATTTTTACAAATTTTTAAATGTGTGAAGTCCGAGTTCGTGCATCACCGAATCTTAGTGTCAATCTGTTGAGTGTGAAGATGGGATACCGGGGGGAGTTTGGGATCTGTTGTTTCTTCTCCAAAAAAAAAAAAAAATGTTGGCAAGATCATATCCATATTATATATACAAAATGTTTCAATATCTAGTGCCAATTCGAAAAAATGAAAAATAAAAGGCACGAGGGTGGGAGAAGGGATAACATAGGAGAAGCATTAATTCATAGAGATGAACAGAAGAAGAGAGAGGGTACAGCTTCCTTCGTATTCCATTTACTATACATAATAAACATTAATGGAGATCATATCAGAACTCGATGATGAAGAATGAATTGAAGAAGCTGTACTCTCCCTCTTCTCCCATGAATCTCTATGAGCATGACAATATAGCTAAGCTATGGAGCTCGGTTACCAATATACATATTAACATCACTACCTTCCTCCATCCATCTTTAAATACTAGCAAGATAGCTAGCAAGTGTGTGATCAAACCATAGAGACTTCAATGAGCACTAGTGAAAAATTAATGACTAAAAAAAAACGAGCACTAGTGAAGCTACACAGCATTAATTGCTGCTGGTTCCAACTTGTATTTGGGCCAGTCCACTCCACAAAAAGACAACAATAATTCTCATTTTGAAGAACAGTAGGGTCTCCCAAGTACCCCTCTATCATGTGATATCAGGTACTGAATTCTTTTATTTATTTAGTGACCATGCATAACGGCCTAGATTTCACAGAGACTGAAAGATAGAGAGGCAACTATAGCAGTAGCTTCTTGACAAGACCCTTCACTTCCCAAACTTGATGGTGGAGAATTCTTAGAATTCCCACTTGTAATTTAATTCATATATCTTATATATATATATATATATATATATATATATATATATATATATATATAACTTGTATCATGGTTGCACATGCTTTTTTGCATGTCAAAAGTCGTATGCTTTTAATGAAGTTCAAAACATAAAATTGTGTTCTTAATTTTACAACAAAAATGGAGATAATAAAAGGAAAATGATATAACTAATACAAGAAAAAGTTGAAAAATATCAATTTGTGCCTTCGAAAGTAATCAGTTTTCAAATAATAAAGATTATATAGAAAAGATTTAATATCTCTATGTGGGCAACCCACAACAACCTACCTGATCAATTCTATCTCAAATGGCACAAGTGATGCAATTAATTATTTACCTTATCCCCTTCATTTTTATTAATATAGGGATCAGCTAGTGTACAACGTGGGCGGCAGCACTGTAGAGCCGATTTCCTTGACCTTAACAAACGATGGCATGCACCTTGAACAATACTTTCTTCAATTCCACTCAAGTATAGAATTGATGACTTCTTGACCAGTATGTATATTTATATTTACGTTAGTTTGCTAGCTTGTGCTTAAAATTAATGGAACAATAATCCTGCGAGTTATGTAAGTGCAAGTTTATGGGAACAGTTTTGTGGCTGTGACTTAAAGAAGACTGACTTGGGATATATATATATGGGATGGTAAGAAGGATAAGTAATAGCAATCATAGTACAACACAGATGGTTGGGGGTCTATACTAAAGATGGTTAAATAGTGGATGTCTTAAGATCAAAACTCGTATCATCTTAGTCACACCTACTTAGGGAGAGCCGCTTAATGTTCATATAGTGATCGAATGCGAATTAATCTTTCCCGAAAGACATGGATACCACATGGGAAACCAAAAAAAAAAAATGCGAGTAATACTAGATCTTTGTGACATGATTTGTAATACCCTGTATTTCACAAAAAAAAATATATTATTATTACTATTGGGGCAACGCCCGAACGTTCAGGCACATGACAGAACGTTCAGGCGCATGCCCGAACGTTTAGGCGCAAAAATCTCTACATAAGTAACCCTCCTCATTTCTCATTCCTCACACTAAATCACCTTCTCTTGTGATTTTCTTCTCCTTTCCACTCATTCTGAGTTTTTAGTTTTGAGACTCTCTGTTCGAGACTCTCGGTGCGATGCAACGAAGTTCTGTCCGGAGGAAAGCGCCAGATCTGAAAGTAGAAGTTTTTATATTAAGGTGGGGAACGAAACATAGGTTTGCGTGTTTCATAACTTTTATTAAAGTTTACATTGAATTATTATTATGTCTACTGTTCATTTACACTGCATTATGTCATATATTACTAATACTGCTGCACTTATGCCTGTATATGTGGAATTCATGTATTGCACTGTTATAATGTCGGATTTGTGGTCAATCTGACTTAACTAGACTCGGTCTTGTCCTCAGTAACTTTAAATAGTAAACGAGAGGCAGCGGGTTGCTCTAGGCGATTGGTATTTAAGCAGACCTTGTGTCTCACCTCTCAACTGGAGACTGATCTAGTTAGTCTTATTGAAAGCTATCAACTTATACATGTAATATTGAATGTCCTAACCTTGCACGTTGTGATACCGACCCTAATAAGGATCACCAGACGTTGCCAAAATCAGTCTAAATGTCAAGAAAAGACCAGACCTGTAGACTAGACCATTTCATACATTGACATCATACATATCACCATCTAGGGACGTATATGGTTTATGACTCATAAAATAGTTAGGAGCATTGCTCGCTATTCATTATATTTCTCTGGAGAGGGACGTACATGAGAACCCGACTACACCCGGGGAGGGACATCAGTACGTGAATCAAGAGCATCGTTCCTGTACGTGAACTCAGGCGATGTACGTTCATCAAACTATTACGAGACGGTGTCATGCATACATACATATTGATTGATTATGATGCTCACATGTGTATTTAAGATATTTGATATTGAAGTATGTTTTATTAATTGTTATACTCATGCACAAAAAAAAATCAAAAAATAAAAATAAAAAAATAAAAAAAATTTGAAAAATGTTATTTGATAAAAAAAATTGATATATCTAGAACTATATATATGAATTATATATATAGTTAAGATTTGTATTAAATATATATCTAAGACAACTATATATGATTTTTATATAGTTTAATTTCAAATAGTTGATTTATGGAAATTATATATAATTATGATTAAATATGTCTATACATTCGTATGTGAATACGACATATATACATTAGATTTCCAATGAAGAAATTTTCATGATAACATAAACATCAAAAGAAAACTAGAAAATAATGTCTAGCAGACAAGGCATAAATCTTAAAAATGTTAGGAATATATTTTGTGTCTTTCACAAATTTATTTTCCTTTCAGCAAAAGAATGGCCTCAAGGGAAGGAACAACTCCACTACCAGGGAACCAATTCCCACTAGACTAACGGAATTGTCCAAAAGAGAGGTTATGACTATGAGGAGCATCGACAATAGAGATCTCCGCCTCCGCCCAATCCTTCACGACAAACTCGCAACACTGGATTAGTTAAATATAACCAAAGTCGAGGGTCAAGTCTCTTACAACTTGGTGAGATTCTTTTTATGAAGCCATGAATTGCGTGGGACTTCAAGGAGATGAGATCAGCCATATTTTGGAGACAACAGTCATGGGAACGAAAATTCCTATCAACATCGAGATTATTGCTCGACTTTTGGAGATTCCAATTGAGGGGAGGATTATTGATCCACATGAACCCCAGACAATTGCAGAGATCGCAGAATCTAATGAACAATTGTTCAATTCCCTCGTCAAAGAGCCATACACTCAATCAACGTACACCAACCTCCCAAACAATCATCTTAAGTCATCTCTTGCCGGCCTCGGAAAGATTGTATACGACAACATCTTACCAGAAAGGGGGACTAGAGGCACTATGTCAAAGGCTTAACTTCTTATGTTATACTGCATAAAGAAGAAAATTACGGTCTCCCTACCTCACATTATTATCCGACAAATGTTGAGGGTGATACAACACCCTTTAAGAAAAGAATTCCTCGGTTACGGAGTCTTGATTATGAGGATATTATACGAGGCAAACGTCGCCACTTTGGATGGAACGTCGAAGCTGATCACTGAACCAGTTACAGCATCCTCTATCTTCAAGACATATGGCACAAGTGGAGGGGTAACTGACGAAGATGTATTTGACACAACGATAAGCAATGCCGAAAGACAGAGAGACCAGCATGGGCGTTGCATTCGCAAAAGTCGACGCAAGATGCCCGTCCAAGAAGGTCCAAATAATGATTCAAATCCAAATCCTACATCAGACCCAGCCCCGAATAGTGATCCAACAGATCGACCATTCACTGATGAAGAGTTATATGCTACACTAAATCAACCTACGCAAGAAAATCCACCAACTTGGAACGTGCCTACGGTACAGTATCAGCCAGTTCCACAAGTTGTTGTGAACAAACAACAACAATATTGGGCGTCACCAAATCTTGGAGGGCAAAACATCCCAATAAGCCCATTGTTTCAAACTTTTTCACCTCAAACAAATCTAAATATCCAAGGGGTTCCAGTTAGGGGATCCCCACACAATCAAAACAACTACCTTCCACCTATGAATCAACCATACAACCAATACTTTCCCCCAATGTCTATGGCCTACCCTTCACCTACGGGACAAATGACCCATCAACCACCAATGGGACAACCGACTAACCTACTTGAACAATTATATGAAATGACATACAATATTGCTGCACTGAAAGAGAGCCACAATATTATATTAATGCATATGCAAAACTTCGAGGAACAACGAGCAAACTCTCAACCTTTTGGTAGTAGTCATTTTGTACCTAGCAGGAGATCTAGAAGGAGCGGTAGTAGGCAGGAAAATCAAGATTGATTCCTGGCATTGTAAAATTTTCTTTGATATATATGAATGAAATTATTTTGTTTAAAGACTATCTTTGGTGGGCCGACTTACAACCATTCTTTCTTTTGTATCACTAACTTTGAAGTTGTATGGGACACAACAAAATTGGAGGATACTAAATAAAATGTGGAAGTAAGAAAACCCATGACCTTGTGTGAAAAGAAACATTTGGAGAAAGTTGCATTACTAAAATTATCACTAAGTTTACACGGTATGGGACGAGTAAACTTGGACGATATTATTGGCGAACTTCTCTTCAACCAATGTTTTTAGAGACCGTGTTCATACAACTTAACTTGGTTGACACCCTTATTACTAAATTCATGTGGTATGGGACACATGAACTTAGATAATAATCGAAAAGATTAAAAGTAAGCGTCTGAATACATAAGATTACGATAGAATGTTAGATCAGGATATTTACCGAGGCAAATCTTAGAATTCTTATGACTCGTATGGATTTTCAATGCAATATATATGTATGTTCATAAAAACCAGAACCAAATCATTTTAAATACTTGCAAAGTTTTATACTTATTATATAAACATTCTAACCTTGTTTATTTTTCACCATGGCCAAACATACGAGATATAAGATTCTTTGAGTCCTCAACAAAAACCTTACACTATACTTAGAAAAATAGACGATTTTTTATATATTGCAGTACTCTCGAGATTGTTGCTGAGCATACTATAACATTATACTTGACTACAATTTCTTAATCTTGGTTTTATTTTTTCCTTACCAGTGAGAAAATGCAAACCAGGAAAAGAGGAAGGCCACGTACTGTTCGTCCAGCAGTGGAGGCACTTCCTGAGATTCAGGAACCGACACCTCCGACAACAGCACAGGCCACACCTAACACTGCCACTACATCTGGTCAGGAAATACCACCCCTACCCGCACCCTTTACTATGCCTTCGAGCATGAAAACCTTTTTCGCTGAATTTATTGAAGCAATCAAAATCACTGTTCAAACTGTCGTTCGTGAGACCACAGCCAGTCAGGTTGCCACGGTTCAAGAACCGATCAGATTACTAAATACAAGCGGCTACAACCTCTTACTTTCGATGGCACCATTGATCCTGATGAGGTGCAAAAGTGGCTGGATGAGTCAAAGAAGGCTTTGATGCAATGAGAGTCGAAGAGACTCGCAGAATTCCACTAGCGACCTACCGACTTGTTGGTGAAGCAAACAAAATGGTGGATCACAGTGAAAGAAAACCCACGGGTCAACATAGCAGATATGACTTGGCAACAGTTCGAGTCAATGTTTATTAATGAGTATTTTCCCAGCACGGTGACGAAGCAGAAGCGACAGGAATTCACTAAGTTATACCAGGGCACCATGACTGTCAGAGAATATGCTGGAAAATTTAAAGAATTATCGGTCTACTCTCTCTCCACCATCTCAACGGAGCGAGATAAGATTGAGAAATTTTATAATGGCCTTCGCCATGACATTCGACAAGCCTTGTCGATCTTGGATCTCAAGATTTACAAATAGGTTGTTGACAAGGCCATGAGCTTTGAACAAGAGAAGATCTTACAGGAACAGAGAATGAATAAGGGCAAACGGCCTGCAACGTTTTCCCAACAAGGCTCGCAGCTGGGCAACAAGAAGAAGCCCTACTATAATCAAAACCCAGTCCTCTCAGCCCCTATTTTGAAAAATGAGGCCACAACACCTGCGGCTGAACCCTCTAACCCTAACCATCAGGGTTTCCGAAATCATGGCCGTGGAGGTCGTTATGGAAGGGGTGGTCGTAGAAACAGCAATGGCAGAGGTGGTGGTCGATACCACAATCGGCAAGGCCAGCAGAATAATCAGAATGGCCAGCAAAACAATCAGCAGTACAGGCCGACTTGTTTCAACTGCGGCCAGAAGGGCCATGTAAGATATGCCTGTCCGCACCTTCAGCAACCTATTCCTGCTATTCTAGTCCAACAAGCACCACCTGCTGCTAATGCCCATCCTAGGCAGAACCAGCAGAACCAGGGTCAACGGAATCAGGGCCGAGCCTTTGCCATCGCTCAACAACCCCTCCCAGACAACAATGTCGTTGAAGGTACCTTTCCTTTGTTCAATACCTTGGGGCATGTTTTGTTTGATTCAGGTGCTACGCATTCTTTTATATCGTCGTCATTGATAAGACATTTAGGCCTGCATCCTGAACCCACAATCATCACACTCCATGTCACACCACCGTTCGGATGTGGTACTGATGTGAATTTGCAGTGTTCTCGATGTGAGCTTCGAATGTCAGAACAGATAATATATGCAGATCTTTTTGTGATGGATATTGAAGACTTCGACATCATCCTTAGCATGGACTGGCTAGCACCACTAAATGCAAAGATCAACTGTATGAACAAGCAAGTTCAGTTAACCTTGCCTATGGGAGAGTTTGTCAATATTCAGGGCATAAGAAAATGGATACACAAATCAACAGTCGCACTTCTCAAGTCACAACTTCGAGCGTTGTCCCTTGGTGACGACAATAAATCACCAGCATTGTACCCTCCCGAAGTACGCGATGTTCCAATCATATCTGAATTCCCAACAGTTTTTCTTAAAGACCTTCCTGGTCTACCTCCAGTTAGGGAATTCGATTTTGAGATCAACCTCATACCTGGGACAGGGCCTATCTCAATTCTACCATACAGAATGTCAAATGTCAAGCTACTCGAATTATACAAACAACTTAAGGAATTATAGAGTAATGGCTTCATCCGAAAGAGTTCATCACCCTGGGGCGCTCCAGTTCTATTTGTTCGTAAAAAGAATGGTTTGTTACGAATTTGCATCGATTATCGCAAGTTGAATAATGTCACCATCAAGAACAGATATCCGTTGCTCAAGATCGATGACTTGTTCGACCAACTTAGAGAAGCCAAATACTTCTCTAAGATTGATTTACGGTCCGGTTATCATCAACTCCGGATCCGAGAGTCGGACATCACCAAGACGGCGTTCAGAACTCTGTACGGTCATTACGAGTTCTTAGTTATGCCGTTCGGTCTAACAAATGCACCTGCTGCATTCATGGATTTGATGAATCGCATATTCAGGTTATACTTAGACCGATTTGTGATGGTTTTTGTGGACGACATCTTGATATATTCCTCAATCGAGGAAGACCATAAAATACATTTGAAGATAGTCCTCCAGACCTTGAGAAGCCACCAACTGTATGCAAAGTTGAATAAGTGCGAATTTTGGGCAAAGAAAGTTCAATTCCTAGGCCATGTTGTTTCAGGCAATGGGATTGAGGTAGATCCTTCTACGGTTGAAGCAGTTTTAAATTGGAAGCAGCCTACCACTGTTACTCAGATTAAGAGTTTTCTTGGTTTGGCTGGCTATTACAGACGCTTCATCAAGGACTTCTCAAAGATTGTTGAACCTATGACCAAGCTCACTCGAAAAGACGTGCGATTTATCTGGAATCCCTCCTGTGAAGCATCATTTCAGGAATTGAAGAAACGCCTCACGACAGCACCTGTACTTATGACTCCAAGAAATGCAATTGGATTTTTATTATACACCGACGCCTCTCTCCAAGGCTTAGGGTCATGCTCATGCAAGAAGGCCAAGTGGTTGCATATGCATCCAGACATCTGAAGATTCATGAGGGTAATTACCCAACACATGACTTGGAACTTGTAGATGTCGTATTTGCTCTGAAGTTATGGCGTCATTACCTATACGGTGAACGGTTTGAGGTCTTCTCAGATCACAAGAGTCTTAAGTACATATACACTCAGCGAGACCTAAACCTCCGCCAAAGACGATGGTTGGAATTCTTGAAAGATTATGACTTTCAACTCTAGTACCATCCTGGAAAGGCCAATGTTGTGGCCGATGCCCTGAGTAAAAAATCTTAAGTTGCTTGCACTCTTAACTACGAAATGGGGAAGTTGGCTACAGAGATGGAGAACTATAACCTACAGCTGAACGTCGAGGGACCACGACCACGACTCTCTCAATTATCAGCCACCTCTGAGCTCGTTCGAAAGATTTCAGCTACTCAAGCCAATGACCCTATGTTAATGGAGAAACGAGAACTTCTACTCAGCGGACAAGATCTTCCTCATTGGTCAGTCTCTAAAGACGGAGCCATTTTCTATAAAAAAAAAGTCTCTGTTTACCGAACGATCCTGAGGTTCGGAAAGAAGTGCTCACTGACATACATTGTTCGAGGTACGCTATGCATCCTGGGGGTGACAAGATGTACAAGGAAGTCAAGCGACAATTCTGATTTTCTGGAATGAAGAAGGCAATTGCAGACTTCGTTGCTCGATGTCTCGTTTGCCAGAAAGTTAAGGCAGAAAGAAGACTTCCCTCTAGACTTCTTCAGCCGTTACCTATTGGAGAATGGAAGTGGGAGAACATCGTAATGGATTTTGTTACGGCCTTACCCCGAAATAATAAAGGGCAAGATGTTATATGGGTTATCATTGACAGACTTACCAAGTATGCACACTTCTTGCCAATAAAGTTCACGGATAATCCCACCAAACTTGCAGAACTATATGAAAGAGAGATCGTACGCCTTCATGGCATACCACTCACGATTGTCTTTGATAGAGACTGTCACACCCCAGTACACAGCACACCGCAGTGTCTAGTACCCCCGGGATGTGATGGGTACGCATACCCCAGCCATTACGATTCATAATATTGTTATACCTCAATACACAGCCCGCACACAGCGTCTAGTATCCCCGAGGTATTTTGTCCACAAAGATAGCCTCCCCCCAAGTCGAACTCGCAACCTCCCCTTAAGGAGTTAGAATCCGCACTTGGAGTAACCACCAATTCAGTGGTTACTCCAAGTGCGGATTCTAACTCCTTAAGGGGAGGTTGCGAGTTCGACTTGGGGGGAGGCTATCTTTGTGGACAAAATACCTCGGGGATACTAGACGTTGTGTGCGGGCTGTGTATTGAGGTATAACAATATTATGAATCGTAATGGCTGGGGTATGCGTACCCATCACATCCCGGGGGTACTAGACACTGCGGTGTGCTGTGTACTGGGGTGTGACAGAGACCCTCGATTCACATCAAACTTTTGAAAAAGCTTCCAGAATAGAATGGGTTCTAAGATCACTATAAGCACAAACTTTTGGAAAAGCGACTTATCCAAATCTTAGAAAACATGTTACGATGCTACATTTTGGACTTTAATGACGGTTGGATAAAATATTTACATTTAGCTGAGTTTGCCTACAACAACAGCTAACAAACTAGTATCGGCATGGCACCGTACGAGGCTTTCTATGGTCGCCCTTGCAGATCTCCGGTATGCTGGTTAGATATTGCAGATCGACCACAGTTAGGCCCTGAACTAGTTCAAGAGACTTCTGAGAAGATCACACTAGTAAAGGAACGACTTCCTGTTGCACAAAGTCGACAGAAGAGCTACGCTGACAAGCGGAGACAGCCTCTAAAATTTGATACGGGGGACTTTGTTTTTCTAAAAAGTTCAGCCCACACGAGGTGTCAAACACTTTAAGATCATTGAACGTATTGGCAAACTTGCTTATCGTCTGTCCCTTCCATCGTCCATGCCTAAGGTTCATGGCGTTTTTCACGTATCTATGCTTCGCAAGTATCGTCCTGATCCTTCGCATATCATCCCTTTAGTAGAGGTTCGGGTTGAGGAAGAAAATAAGTACCAAGAGAAAGCGATACATATTTTAGATAGAAAAACTCAAGAACTACGGCGACGTATCATACCACTTGTGAAAGTGCTCTGGGATCACCACGACATAGAGGAAGCAACATGGGAACTAGAAACAACAATTAAACAGAAATACCCTAAATTGTTTTCTAGTACCAACTGATGATGTGATACATTGTATTATTTTCACTTATCAATAACAGGATGAAACATTGTTTACACCTATCTTGATACATTGTTTCACTTGAATAACTACGCAGATGTCTGAAAATAACATCAATGGATATAGTGCTGCGCACATGAAGTGGCCTCCTTAACAACTTGTGGCTACTTCTTAAGCAGTTAACCCTCATCACTACTTGACTTGATTTCGAGGACAAAATCCTTTTAAGGGGTAGAGTGTAATACCCTGTATTTCACAAAAAAAAAATATTATTACTATTTGGGCAACGCCCGAACATTCAGGCGCATGCCAGAACGTTCAAGCGCATGACAGAACGTTCAGGCGCATGCCCGAACGTTCAGGTGCAAAAATCTCTATATAAGGAACCCTCCTCATTTCTCATTCCTCACACTAAATCACCTTCTCTTGTGATTTTCTTCTCCTTTCCACTCATTCTGAGTTTTTAGTTTTGAGACTCTTGTTCGAGACTCTCGGTGCGGTGCAACGAAGTTCTGTCCGGAGGAAAGCGCCAGATCTAAAAGAAGAAGTTTTTATCTGAAGGTGGGGAACGAAACATAGGTTTGCGTGTTTCATAACTTTTATTAAAGTTTACATTGAATTATTATTATGTCTACTGTTTATTTACACTGCATTATGTCATATACTATTTATACTACTGCACTTATGCCTGTATATGTGGAATTCATGTATTGCACTGTTATAATGCCGGATTTGTGGTCAATCTGACTCAACTAGACTCGGTCTTGTCCTCCGTAACTTTAAATAGTAAACGGGAGGCAGTGGGCTGCTCTAGGCGCGCAGACCTTGTGTCTCACCTCTCAACTGGAGACTGATCTAGTTAGTCTTATTGAAAGTTATCAACTTATACATGTAATACGGAATGTCCTAACCTTGCACGTTGTGATACCGACCCTAATAAGGATCACCAGACGTTGCCAAAGTCAGTCTAAATGTCAAGAAAAGACCAGACTAGTAGACAAGACCATTTCATACATTAGCATCATACATATCACCATCTAGGGACGTATATGGTTTATGACTCATAGAATAGTTAGGAGCATTGTTCGCTATTCATTATATTTCTCTGGAGAGGGACGTACATGAGAACTCGGCTACACCCGGGGAGGGACATCAGTACGTGAATCCAGAGCATCGTTCCTGTACGTGAACTTAGGCGATGTACGTTTATCAAACCATTACGAGACGGTGTCATGCATACATACATACATATTGATTGATTATGATGCTCACATGTGTATTTAAGATATTTGATATTGAAGTATGCTTTATTAACTGTTATACTCACGAACTATTTACCCACTGAGCGCGTTAAGCTCACTCCATTATTATCAAATCTTTCACAGGAAATTAGGGTGGACTGGGTGCAGGTTATGGGGCTCACATTTTGTACCCTTTGTATGATTCATTGGGGATTTTGGGGAGTCTGTTCCCTTGACCGTTTTATGTACAAAAGTATTCTGAATTAAATGAAATCAGATTTGTACTGTGTGTATTGTATTTCCGCTGTGCACTCTGTTGTTACCATTGTAATTGTTCCAAATGCGCCCCCCGTCCGAGAGTGTACCACCGGTTTAGGGTGTGACATGATTGCCACGACTCTCCATCTTCTTTAATTTCTAGTTTTCCCTTTATATAAGAGAGAGAATTAAATTCAAATACTTGATGATATTGCAGGTCAAAGATTAATTTTAAAGAAAAATGTTTTTTAGGTGTCAACGTTATTTTATGACGCTGACACCCAACTCTTTTGGTTATTTTGGAAATATGCGTGTACTGTATAGTATTTTCAATATCTAACAGAGGCTAGGTGCCAACATTGAAAAATAGCATTTGTATTACTCAATTTTGAAACAAATAGGCCATGGTAGACTTCATCATCATGATAATCTATAAGATCTTTTTTTTCCTTGTAGAAATAATCTATAAGTTAGTCTAGAGCACATGGATTTGAATAACCAAAAAAGCTTTGAAATGCAAGGGTTTGCTAATTGCAATATATTGAATCTTTCCTAACTTAGTTTGCATTGATATGAGTACTTGCATGCACTAATTAAGTACATTTGTTTGTTTGTATGTTTTTTTTTTTTTTTTTTTACTAATGGTGGGTTGGTTTAATTATTGAGGGCGCATGAGGTGGAGAATTCAAATCGGGATTCATGCCACCTACCAATATGTTGGTTAACTGCTCTAAGAGTGTTTGTGGCCGTACCTTAGCGAGATTAGTAGGAAACCAAATAAATTTCGATACCCGTAGAGCTCAAAAAAAAAAATAAAAAAAATAAGTACGTTTTTTTAAAGAGATTTGTTGTTTTAACTGAAAAAAAAAAAAAAAAAAAAAAAGAAAAGAAAAAGAAAAAGAAAATTGTACCTATGCATGTGTGCAGTTATACTATATAGTTATTAAGTCAAGTATTACATACATTAAGATGCATATCATATACATGCATCTGTATTAATTATAATAATGCAATTGCACATGTAATTACACTTTTGTAGCTATTACAACAACATTTTCTCTTTTTTAAATGTCAAAACATCTCATCATTTAAGCAAAGATACGTTAAGGTTTTTCCAAATTGTAGGTATTTCTAAAAAAAAAAAAAAAAACAAAAGTTAATTAAGGTTTTTTCTTCAACATTATTTATTAATTGATGGACGGGGTTTTTTCATCAAAAGCTTTCAACATGGGCAAGTGAGCGAAGTCAATAATCTTTTTACAACAATATAATTTCCTTTCAGGCCTTGGAAATTTATATATAGTCAAGGGCTCTTTGGCTTGTCTGGAGTGTTTTTAATTTTTCATTTATATTTTTTTTAGTTAAAAACCCATATAATTAATCTTAATTATAATATTGTGATGAAGAAAGAATAATTAATATTAATATTTTTTAGGATCACATCATCCAATTATTTTATCATTTTAAGGAGCGCGTGAGATTTCTAAGGGCAGAAGATGACACATCAACAAACAACATGATAGTCGCCAATACGACAAAAACATTTTTATCAATGCATTATTAGATTATATTAAGTTATATAAATCTAGGTTTTAAAGAAAATAAAAGAAAAAATGTTATATACATCTATACATGATTCAAGACAATTATTAATATATTATCTCTCAAAATATATATATATATATATATATATATATATATATATATATATATATATATCAATATTAATATAGCAAATTTCAATTCAACTAAGCCTTGCATGTCATTAAAATAGGGTTAAGTTGGCTGACTACCATGTTTTGTGGTCCAATCTTATATGTACTACTATTGAATTTTATTTTTTTTATGTAACTTTTTAAATTAAGAAACATGTTTTAGCAAACTTGTACAATGTATCTGTCATTTTCTTGTTATTGTAGTCATAACATTTCTTTCTTCCATTAATAAAATGTAAAGCATGTACTGCTTATATATATATATTTTAATTATTTTCTAAGATTGCTAACTAAAATATTATATATATCACCAACATATCTTTTTGTCAAGATCTTGTTATATTAATTAAGAACCTTAACCATGTCATGGCCGGCCACCAAACCTAGTGGTGGAGCCCCCCGCCAGGCTTCAACTAATTGCCACTTACCTTTACGTAAATAACCACTCAACACCAAAGTTATATATATATATATTGTTGGAAATAATTAATGATATAATTCTCTTAAGATCTTTTTTAGAAGTGTAACATACCTTCATAATTTAGATGGTGGATTTACCATGAAAAACATATTCATGTGTATTTTTTATTTCATTTCTATGATTCACATTAAATTCTCTCTTAAAAAAAACACTTGTTTAGTAATATAACTTCATATATTCTGGTAACATATATATAACCTTGTTGGGTGGTCACTAGTACATATATATATATATATAGTGTTAACTTATGCTTTTGCTAATTAAGCATAAAGATATGCATATTTATATATCTATACTACTACTATAATAGATCTTTTCGGAAGGTTCTTACTGTGTGACCATTTTTTCCCTATTTCCAAAAAGATCCCTTTTTACATGTTGAAAAAAATCTTTTTCCTTGCAGCTATATATAAATAAGAGGGGTAAATTAGGAAGTTCATAAATTTAATATTATTTGCGACAAAGTTGTCAATCTTGGTTGGTGGCCTAATGCTAACCACCAGATGTTGAAAAGGCAATGAATCGATTGCTTTCAATGATTTATTTTATTGATGGCTATTTGTCGATGAAGGTTGACCGGCAAGTTACTGAAATGTTATGAATTCAAATTTTAGCTTGTTTTTTTTCTAAGGTATATACGAAGAATTTTTTTCCCTATTTCCAAAAAGGTCCCTTTTTACATGTTAAAAAAAATATTTTTCCTTGCAGCTATATATAAATAAGAGGGGTAAATTAGGAAGTTCATAAATTTAATATTATTTGCGACAAAGTTGTCAATCTTGGTTGGTGGCCTAATGCTAACCACCAGATGTTGAAAAGGCAATGAATCGATTGCTTTCCATGATTTGTTTTATTGATGGCTATTTGTCGATGAAGGTTGACCGGCAAGTTACTGAAATGTTATGAATTTAAATTTTAACTTGTTTTTTTTTTTCTAAGGTATATACGATGGAAGAAAATTTTTAGGATTTCAGGGTGTCCTTTTACAAGTTAAGAATATGCATCTTCGAAATTAATCGGATGCGTGCAAGCTAGTCCAGATACCCAGATCTCAAAAAAATAATAATAATAATTTAATACAAGGGTTTTGCAAAGAATTAGTACGCTCATTGCCAATAAATTTTCACTAATAAAATCATTATCAAGGCAGATAGGGATTTTTTTTCTCTTCATTTACAATGTCACCTAACATTTTCTCCAAAGGGTGGCCGAACCAAGGTAGAAACCCACGTGCATCTTGTTCTTGAGCGCGTGGGCTTGATGAGTCAAAAGTTTTATACTTTTCTTTGCACTTAATTTGACTTAATATTGATCAGTAGTAAAACAACAGAAGACTATTTAAACAAAGTCCCGTCACTCTGATCAGTTCCAAGAAGATTAATTCCAATCTCAGATCTTCTTGGAACAACCAAAACAAGAAGTTTAATTCATGGAAGCAGCAAATTTGAAGCAAGATCAAGAGGCCCAAGCCAAGCTATGGAAGTTTATCTATGGCTTCTCAGAGTCACTAGTCCTCAAATGTGCCATTGACCTTGAAATCCCAGACATAATTCACAACCATGGCACCCCCATCACCCTCTCCCAACTTTCTTCTCAAATCTCTCCGGCGAAGCAGCCAGTCGATTCCGACCGCTTATACAGAATCATGCGATACATGGTTCACATGGAGCTCTTCACCGAAGAGTCCATCTCCGGCGAGCTCCGATACGGACTTGCACCACCAGCTAAGTACCTTGTAAAGGGGTGGGAGAAAAGCATAGTGCCCTCAATTCTATGTGTCAATGACAAGGACATGATGTCACCATGGCACTACCTAAAGGATGGCATGGTCGCCGGAGATAACCGGACCGTCTTTGAGATGGCGTTAGGGGTGAATATATGGGATTATATGGGGAAGAATCCAAAGAAGAATAGTGTATTCAATGAAGCAATGGCTTGTGATACTAGGCTTGTTATGTCTGCATTGGTGAATGAATGTAAGGATATGTTTCAAGGGATTAAGTCTCTGGTGGACGTTGGAGGCGGCACCGGAACTGCGGTTAGGAACATTGCCAAAGCCTTTCCTCACATCAAATGCACTGTTTTTGATCTCCCTCATGTAGCTGCTGATTCGCCCGTTTATCCCGAAGTTAATCGCATTGAAGGGGACATGTTTAAGAACATTCCAAGTGCTGATGCCATCCTAATGAAGGTTAGTATATATGTACATATGTATTTAATTTATTGGTAGATCATCAAACTGATGGGAATTGAGTCTAAAATACAATATTTAGTTTAATTCAAGTGCTACCCAAGTTTCATATACACTTGCATCTTACTTATAACTTGTCAAACTCAAATTCCTAATAATTCATCTTAATTCAGTGCATACTTCACGATTGGGACGACAAGGAATGCATTGCGATACTGAAGAAATGCAAGGACGCGGTTCCGAAAGCAGGGGGAAAGGTCATCGCGGTCGACATTGTACTAAATGCATACTCAGATCATCCTTTCACAAAGATGAGGATGGTTATGGACTTGGACATGATGTTGAACTGTGGAGGGAAAGAAAGAACAGAAGAGGAATGGAAGAAGCTTATTTATGCAGCTGGTTTTAGTAGGTACAATATCAGGCAAATTAATGCAATTCAATCTGTTATTGAGATTTACCCTTGAAACCTGAGGAATTTTGTTTTGGGGGGTTCTCTTTTCTTTTCTTTTTTTGGATAATTAAGTGTTTTTATTTGAAGAACCCTAATAAATTGCTTGGGTATTCACCATTCCTCTCGTCTTGATCAAATCAAAATATATAAATAACATTGTTATATGCAATTGCATATACCTTCAATATATAATCCATGCTTATATCATTCATTTGTTTCAATCTTTTCCTTTGATACTAAACTAGCTGGTTTCCTATTTAATTAATTTAGTTCATATTGGGGGATTTTGATATATATATATATAGTTTAATTAGTATTTGAGATTTTGAAATATTAAAAAGATCTAGTGATATATATCACCCTTGTTGTTGGTCAAGCATTAATTGATGACCACGCAAAGTTCTCATAAGTCATGATAAGATTCCAGGATTAACAAAAGTTAATTTAACTAAAATATAAAGTCTAACAAGGAGCAATCCATAGGCATTAATATATGCATATTCAATTTATTAGATATTAAGTCATTTGTCATATATAGTTTCTGAATATAAGCATGACAAAATAATCCCCCATCATTAAATGAGCCAGATTATGACCCTTAACCTAAACTTGAAGCCCAAAATAACTTGAGACCCTTAATCAAAGGACGCATTTTGCTACAGAGTCTAATCGTGCAGTTGGCAAAGTTGACAATATAGCTGCCACGTATAGCAAAACTCAATTTTAAATTTTACATTAATAGAAACATTTACATGTCCGTATTTTGGTTTTGAGAAATGTCGAAAAAACACATCTTTCTAATACATTTTCCTGACATTATACTTCAGAGTTGTTCGATTGTCTTAAATCACGCATTGATTGCAACTCACCCCCTTTCCACTCGTTTATGCTTAATTTCAAGCCATTTCTTTTTTTTGTAGGGAAAACTTCACGCAAATTTGATTTGTTATTCTCTACTTCTTCCACTGCTTTTTTTATGTTTTTATGTTGTTAATGCAAGATTTAACCAATACCAAATAGTAATAAATTGGAGAGGACGTGTTGAGCTGGAACCTACTAATTTATTTACTGACTCGTGGTGTCTTTGTTTGTGTGCCTCATTTGAAAATCTAGCATTTATCTTTACACAGTAAACAGTTCTCAATAAGTCAACTAGTCTAGTCCTCAAGCTGAGAAGTGAGATCACAATGAACCCGTTTAAATATCAAGTCTTCTAAAGCAGCAAGCTGCCTTTCGTTCACTATTTAAAGTTACTATAGACAAGACTAAATCTGGCTAACTATATTAATTGTTGGTTCAGAAGAGTAACAGTATAATGTATTGATTCCTTGACATGGTACACAGATAAACAGTCATATGCATGAATAGTTGATATACGCTAATTCTCATTATTTCTTGTGAATAGTACCATATACATGAATAGTATTGCATACTTGAATAGTATCACATAGGTGAATAGAATCATATACGTGAATAACATTGTCTCTTAATAAACCTTTCTGATGTGGAAGATCAGCAAAAGTCACAACCACAGAGCCTACTAAGAATTTTCGAGAGGTTCCGACACTACTTCTTGGAGAACGTATACGATATTGGATTACTGAATAGTAAAATAAAGACAATAACTATAAAGAGTAGATAGACAAAAGTTTTACATGGTTCGGTTCTGAAACCTACGTCCATGGGCAGAATGTCGAAACTTCACTATAGACTTTAAATTACAACTCTCTCTTTACTTTCAAAGAGAAAACAATGAGACTCTCTCCCTCTTGAGAAATCAAATATATTTATGATCACTCAGATCTCAATGAATTGAACTGAATTCTAAGTCGTTATTTATAGGAGAAGATTATGAATAAAATATTATTTATATTATTTATTTTTAATTCAGCCGAAAGTTTTCTTGTTTTTTCTATATTTGTCTTTTTCTTCACATTGTATCACGGGTGTAACAGTTACCCCCATGCTCTGACCAATGAATTGTTGGTCGGAGCCTCTTGCCTATATATTTTCTTCTTGATAGTCGGAGACGAAGTAGGTAAAGAAGTGATTTGCCAAGAAGAGTTCTGTCAAGGGTTTGTTTTGCAAGGGAATTTTGTTGAGAGATGTCGCGACTTAACATGAGCTTTGGCAATTCTGAGAAGTGATTTGCTGAAGCCACGTTCAGGGCTCATCTGGGGAATGTGATTGGTTCTTCTTCTTTTGTCGATTTTCCCATTATATCAATTTTCCCCAAAGGTGTCTTGTCAGAACTTCAGGACACCTCTGCTGAGTTTTCTAAGAGGCATCCGTCTCAGCTCCCTTCCTTTGTGGACTTTAGCACAGAGGTGAGGTCGAAACGGGCAAAGCTGAGTAGTCTCTAGTTTTCTCTTACTAGCTATCGAGTTAGGTGTTCGCAGGATGTTGCTGAGAAGGCACATAAGAAAACATATGCAGCCAACCTTAAACTATGCGCTACGAATGCAGTAAGGGTATTTTTCTTTAATTTTTTTTTACTCCGTCTCATTCACTTGCTCTTTCTGGCCTACTTCGATAGAAAAAGAAGAACTTGCCATATTCCCCTGATGAGCCCTGAACGTGGCTTCAGCAATCGCTTCTCAAAATCGCCAAATCCCATGTTAAGTCGCGACATCTCTCAGCAAAAATTTTTTTGCAAAACAAACCCTCGACAGAACTCTTCTGGGCAAATCACATTTTCACCACCTTCGTCTCCAACTATCAAGAAGGAAATATATAGACATGAGGCTCCAACCAACAATTCATTGGTCAGAGCCTGGGGGTAACTGTTACACCCGTGATACAATAGGAAGAAGAAGATGAAAACAGAAAAAACAAGAAAACTTTCGGCTGAATTAAAAATCAATAATATAAATAATATTTTATTCATAATCTTCTCCTATAAATAGGGGCTTAGAATTCAGTTCAATTCATTGAGATATGAGTTATCATAAATATATTCAAGTTCTCAAGATGAGAGAGTCTCATTGTTCTCTCCTTGAAAGTAAAGAGAAAGTTGTAATCTACAGTCTATAGTCAAGTTTCTACATTCTGCCCGTGGACATATGTCAGAACCGAACAACGTAAAACTTTTGTCTCTCTATTTTTTATAGTTATTGTCATTATTTTACCATTTAGTAGTGCAATATCGTATACGTTCCCCAAGAAGTGGTGTTAGAACCTCTGAAAAATTCTTAGAATGCTTTATGGTTGCAGCCTTAGCTGACCTTCCACGTCATAAATGTCTTTTTAGAAACACAATACTATTCACATGTACAATACTATTCACCTTCGTGACACTATTCAAGTATATGACACTTCATGTATACGGTATTATTCACAAGAAATAGTGGGAATCGGCATATATCAACTATTCCCGCATATCATTGTTCATCTGTGTACCATGTCAAGGAATCAAAGCATTATATTGTTACTCTTCTGAACCAGCAATCAATATAGTTAGCCAGATTCAGTTTTGTGCTTAGTAACTTTAAATAGTAAATAGGAGGTAGCTTGTTGCTTCAGAAGACTTGGTATTTAAGCGGGTCCATTATGATCTCATCTCTCAGCCTGGGGACTAGACTAGTTGACTTTATTGAGAATTGTTCACTCTGTAAAGGTAAATGCTAGATGTCCAAATGAGGCATACAGACAAAGACACCACGGGTCAATAAACAACTTAGCAGGCTCCAGCTCAACACGTCCCCTCCAATTTATTACTATTTGGTGTTGGTCAAATCTTGCACCAACATTTGGCGTCATCTGTGGGGACAACATTCTGAGTCAAGTTTAGTTCGATAGCCATGAGTCAACTTTTCACAAGCAAACACAACTGCAAATAGTTTCTTTTTCGTTGTTGTGTAGTTTTGTTGGGCATCATCAAGAGTACGACTTGCATAGTAGATTGTCCGAAACAACTTATCTCTTCTTTGGCCTAGCACTGCCCCAACGGCATAGTCGCTCGCATCGCACATGATCTCAAAGGGCTCTTCCCAATTAGGTACCACCATGATAGGAGCCGAAATACGGGCTTGCTTGAGATGATCAAATGCCTTCACACATTCTTCACTGAATAAAAAGGGTGCATCCTTCTCAAGTAGGTTGCATAAGGGCTTTGTTGTCTTGGAGAAGTCCTTGATAAACCTTCTGTAGAAACCTGCATTACCCAAGAAGCTTCGAATCCCCTTGACATTGGTTGGGTGAGTTAGCTTCTCCATGGCCACAATCTTGGCTTTATCAACTTCTAACCCCTGTGAAGACACTCTGTGGCCAAGTGCAATCCCCTCTTGGACCATAAAATGGCATTTCTCCTAGTTAAGTACCAAATTTTTATCTTCACATCTTTTCAACACTAAGGCCAGATTATTCAAACAATGATCAAATGAATAGTCAAAGACTAAAAAGTCATCCATAAACACCTCCATAATATCCTCCACCATGTTAGCAAAAATTGCCATCATACACCTCTGAAAGGTTGTTGGAGCATTACACAAACCAAGTGGCATACGTCTGACCGCAAATGTACTGGAACCCTGCAAGTCTGAATAACAGCTGATCAATGAAACGAAGGGGAAAATGATCATTCCTTGTAGCCTTGTTCAACTTTCTATAGTCAATATAGACTTTCCACCCAATCACTGTCCTAGTGGAGATTAACTCATCATTATCATTCTTGACCACTGTGATGTCACCCTTCTTTGGTACAACCTAAATTGGCTCACCCATGAGCTGTTAGAGATGGCATAGATGATTCATGCCTTTAGCCATTTGAGGATTTCTGCCTTCACAACTTCCTTCATGGTTGGGTTCAGTCTTCTTTGGTGCTCCACTGTAGGCTTGTACAATTCTTCCATCAGAATTTTGTGCATGCAGATGGTAGGACCGATACCCTTGATATCTTCAATGGACCATCCAATGGCAGATTTGTGTTCTCTCAAGATTCTCAACAACTTTTCTTCTTGCATCTTGGATAGTGATGATCGAATATATTTATGATCATTCAGATCTGAATGAATTGAACTGAATTCTAAGCCCCTATTTATAGGAGAAGATTATAAATAAAATATTATTTATAATAATATTTATTTTTATATTTCGCCGAAAGTTTTCTTATATTTTCTGTTTTCGTCTTTTTCTTCTTGTTGTATCAAGGGTGTAACACGTGATTTAAGCGACACCTAATTTCTCTCTTCTTCTTCTTCTTCTTCTTCTTCTTTGTATCTGGTCTCTCTCTTTTTCTGCTAAAAAAAACCCAATTTTTTTTTCATCTGAAAAAATGCGTTCCTTTCTAATTTCCTCTTCTTTATCACCTTAATTTTATTTTTATTTTTAATGAGAATTTATGTATTTGATTGTCAATATTTTATCAGAGAAATCTTTTTTGATCCCCCAATTTTTTCACCTCTATATATAAGTGAGAAAAATTGTAGCATTACTGATTGTATTCATATTCATATTCAATAAAACTTCTTAATCATGCGTTCTCTTTATACCATATGGGTATAGGAAAATATCTCTTCCCAAACTATAAAACAAACATAAAATAATAATAATAATTATTACTATTATTATTTATTTAAAGCTAGTTTATTAGTTTAAAAGATGATCCGAATTTAAATGAAATAATTGTGTAATGGTGTCAAAATTAAGTCAAATTCCCAAGCCTTCTATGATAATAGATCGGATTAAGCCCAAAAGAGACGGTAGCTTTTTGGATTAGAGTCCAAAATTAAAAATAATAACAAAAGGGCGAGCGATCGAGCAGAGAAACGGATTAAAATAATTTTAATTGTTTGTTTGTATATTTGAAATGACGACAGATTAATTAAAAAGGTTAAGATCAAAATGTGTTTATATGCATTGATCCATCCATGATAAATGACAATATATTCATACTTAAATAATTAATTCCAAGCTTTTTTTTTTTTTATAGTTTTTCATATAATATCTCTATCATTTGGCGAGATTAATTTACGTTCAAACACTATAAGGACATTAGGTGGCTTATCTAAGTGGACGCAACTAAGATGGCAACGAGCTTTGATTCTGAGACCTCTACCTTTCAACCATTTTTAGAACAAACTCCTAATCATGTGAGTTGCCTCACCTTGGGTCTAAGCTTTCCCTTTGCTATTTCTTAATTGGTTCTTTATTAAATTTACATGGTCAAAAAAAATGTATAGGTTTTTTTGGATAAAGTGATGATTTTTTTTATTATTATTATTTTTTTTTTTTTGGAGAGAGATGAAATTATCCAATGGCTTTCAAAATCTATGTTTAAGCCCTAACGGGCCTAGCCCAATTCAACCTATACACTAAGATGTATACTTTTTTTTTTTGGAAGTTGCTAAAACTATCCACTCACTTCACCCCCCTTAAAATTTAAAAGACACTAAATCATATCTCTCCACCCACCCTAATTTTAAAAATACCCTTATCCCTCTTCCTCTTTCTTGTTTCCTCTCTAACCCATTTTTTTTCTCCTTTCATTCTTCATTTCTTAATTGATTTCAACCATTTAAGAAGTTAAATCTACATTTTAAGACTTCTTGGCAAGAAAATGAGGAGATCTAGCAATAAAATCGAAAAATTTCGTCAAGAAAATCTCAACTCTAAATAGATAAGCAAATCTTCAAATTTTCAAGTTATAAGTTGGATTTGTTATCTTATTTTGTGTTATTTGTTCATTTCTACCTAGATCTAGCCCTAAATCATGAAAAAAGTTGTTAAAATGTGGTTAGGAAGGGTTTCAAAAAACCTTTTTTCTCGCGGCTTGCAACGAGTTGTCCGGCCGACCAGAGCCGGACATCTCTCCTCTGTCTGTCCATGGTTGGACGGACAGAAACCCTATGTTCGTCCCACCACAGACGAACAAATAAAAAAAAATTGAAATACCTGTCCGACCCATCTGTCCGTGGTGGGACAAACAGAGGCACTATGTCCGTAGGACGGGTATTTCCTTTCTTTCTTTTTGTTTTTTTTGTTTTTTTTTATTTACACTAATGTATGGTACTAACATGATTTTTAATTATTTCTTATTTAAATATGTCACTGAGACAAAGAAGACCCGATGTCACCACTACTAAGGGGCAAAGCTCCCAAAGAAATCGACCGGCGGCCTCCGCTAGGAGAAGGCGTGCACAAGAAGAACATTTACCACCACCAATCATAAATGAAAAGGTAGGAGAAGAGGTGAAGGAAGAAGCCGAGGAATTGGATGATACCGGTTTACAAGTACGGACTGGTCCTTGCCCTGGTGGACCTACTGATTCATCAGTACTCACACACTTTAAAACACACGTAGCATATTTCATCTAGCATAACAAGGTATATAACGTTTTTTTATTCAATTTTTATGATTACGTCTAAATGAATTTATTTAGTCGATTTTGATGTTTTGTTTACTCATGCAGAAACGCAAACTTCTTAAATGCACCAATCATGGTACCAAATTGGTCAACAACCAGAGAAGCCAAGGGTTATGGAAATTATTAAAGAGTTTGGGCTTCATCTTTGGCTAAAATGCACGTATGAGAGTGCCAATAAAGTTTTAATTTCTTTTCTCATGGAAAGGTGGCACCCAGAGACAAATACATTTCACCTACCTTTCGGTGAAATGAGCATCACTCTCGATGATGTCATGGTTTTACTTCGCATACCAACTTTGGGCAAGATAGTAAATTGCGAAGTAATAGACAATGCAGAGGCAATCCTACTACACCAAAAAGCATTAGGGGTGTCAATTCAACATGCAACTAATGATATCGCCACGCATAGAGGACAGTCAGTACGATTTGATTAGTTAAAACAAAGATTTGGATCGAAACTTTAAAAAAATGAATTGTATCCTTCAGCTAAGTGTATAGCAAGAACATATTTGTTGTTCATATTAGGCTGTACGATTTTCACAGACAAGAGTGTTATAAGGGTGAACATAATTTACTTGCAATTTTTTATGAACCTGGAAGCGGTTAGCACATATGCATGGGGTTCTGTGTGTCTGACTTTTTTATATCGCCAATTAGGTTGTGCGACAAGATTTGGCGTGCAACAGATTGCAAGATACACAAGTTTGTTAAAGGTAAAGCTACCTTATTTATTTTCTTTCATGTCAATTATGAAACGCATATTTGTTGTTCGAACGCTTTCATTTTCTTTTATGTCTAATAAAATTTTCCTTATATTTGTTAGGTGTGGTTGAATGAGCACATACCTTTGCTTCAACCGCACATTAATCGTGCTTATATAAATAACTACCCACGCACTCGAAAGTCGAAGCCTAGAAAAGAAATGGGATTTAAGCAAGATATATATGAAACATTGTGTGAGATTATTGATGATCTTCAACCGAATCAGGTAAATGTTAATCGTTTAAATTAAATGTCATTTATACAAATTTTAACTTATATTTGGAATTGTTCTCCATTATTTTGTTTAGGTCACCTGGGATAGGGACTTATATCCTCTACATGAAGTTGTATTCTACACCTCATGCCTTAAGTGTTTTGAAGTGGTTGAGCCATATCACCCTAATCATTTTCCTCGTCAACTTGGATATGTACAATCGATCCCACGTGATCCTATGCGCCCAACTCGAGTTGCGAGGCGCTCTCGTAGTTTATTACACCTTCATTGATCAAATGTGGGAAAATTGAGAGTATCATTTCTTACCGATCCATCTATGTGGGCAGCCGGTATGTAATCCATGGGACGCAGTAGAAGGATATTTGGATTGGTTCCACTTAATTTCACACCCAATAATTCAGAATCATGAATTTCAAGCTACTCAATTACCACTGGACTGACACACTAACATCGATGATGCGTAGGTAATAAACAATATTTCATAGCAATTATAAAATTCTATGAATGACATGTGTTTGTTATTAATCGATTTTTTGGTTTTCTTAGGAATGCAACAAACGAGTGCTAGAAAGGTTGATCCTATTAAAAGCAATGAGGGGAAGAACAAACACTCGATGATGTGTGCACAACGGTTGATGACATTATTGTGGCTCTAAGGGGTGCTAGCATCAGTAATGTACACGAAGATTCGGCTTCCACGCAAGTTGCACATTTTGAACGTAGAGAGACCTCGGGAACTCAATCAAGAAATGATCGAAGAAGACAGGCATGAATGGTTCAATGTATGGCATTGAATGGAAGCAATTTTTTGTTTGTCTTTTTTCATTATAAATGCATGTAATGGAATTCAGAAAAATAATGTCATCAACTATTAATTTGTATGAATGTCATGTACGAATTTTTTTTTGACATTAATAGATAAGCTACAAACCCTTTTGGACAATAAAAAATTTACTTTTTAATCAGAAATTGCTTCTACTGTTGCTACATTATGAACAGTTCTAGTAAAATGTAGAATATGGTCTAAGTATGGTGTGTCTCAATCCTTAGCACATTAGAGATAAAACTTTTCTCAATTGGCAGCAATAGATGGTAGAAGACTAGTTGGGCTCAAAATAACCTACACAAAATGACATTCACTCACAAAACCCATAACAAACAACCGTCTCTCTGATGTCAGAACAGGTACACTCCTAAGTGGAAGAAACGTCAAGCACCGTTGATTCAATATAAGAACGCAGATAACATTGTATTTCCTGGCAAACAAGTAACCCATTTCAGGCATTGTCATCCATGCATATGACGGTGTTGGTACATCAAAACGGTTTAAAGTCTTAATCATTTCATCCACTCTACCACTGTATTGAAAAACCACTGTGTAGTGATCTCTGAAATTCTTAAGTTTCTCCAAGAGATCTTGTCTGAGCATTTTCCAATCATCCTCCCTGAAACCCATTAAAAGAGCAACAGCTCAATAACCACAATGTCCATCAGCTGATACATCTTTGACTTGCTGAATGTAAGGCTTCAGACCTATAAGAAAATGATTAATATATTTTTCAAGGCCCAAATTCCTTATCCTATGAACTTTTCCAAATCGTTTGATAGTATTAAAGGAAGGAAGAAGAAAGAGAGCAGGGGAACAACTGTCTTCTTGTGATAACACATACTCAAAGAATGATGGATCCCTCTTCGTTGATCAATCAATCTTTAACTTTGGTTTTCTCCTGTTGTTTCTTTTCACGGTAGACTCGAACATCAATGTATCTATAATGGGTTATATATTTCCCTCAATTTTTTTAGCATTCTTGACTTTACATTTGCATTGCTAGCGTCAACATGCCTAGAAAACGCTTCAACCTCAACCATGCATTGCAATTCTTGCTTCGACTCTTTAACAGGGACAATCATGTCAAGTTTCTTCTAATGGGCATCCACAGAAAAAATAGGGATAAATTAACGTCCTTGGTGGCATTCAAAGATCTGATGTGCACAGGGTGATCCATGTATTTTTCACAACACACATCCACAATGAGTTCTCTCAAAGTAATTCTCTTTGCAACAGACATTTTTTGTTTGGAACATGTCAAGTGCACATTTTGATCAACCCCACGTAGTTCATAGTAAATCCAATCTTTGTGGGAATGTTTCACGATGAACAAACTTTGCTGAAATGATGCTCGTATCTCTATATGTTGCAATACCAACAATGAATGAATAGTTGTCCACGATGATTCAAAATTACCTGAGAAGAGCCTAAGTGTCTCTTCAACTTTTCATGCGCACTTTCAACCCTGTTAGTTGTGACATTACCAAAATTCATGATTTGATCTATCCAAGTTGCTACAAATCTTTTTTTGTGTTTTGTCAACGACTCATTCGATATATATGCAAGGACATTGGGGTAGCTTTCACAATCAGTATGCAACACCCTTAAGTGTTCTTCTTATTTATCCTCTGACTCAGATTTCCACCAAGGCGTGCTACATGTTCATAAATGCGTCCCACATTTTTTTTGTTGAACATTCATTTTGTTTTTGTCAACACATTTTTGTTTATATGCCAAAGACATAACAAATTTGTGACCTTTGGAAAAACAACCCCCACCGCATTCATCAAAGCCAATTCTCTGTCTATAATAAAAACCTCTGGTTGTGTCCACCCTTCAAGTAGATCTTTTAACTTTTCAAGTGCTCATATATAGTTTTCTTGTTTCTCATCTGACATATACACATGGGCAACCGAGAAAGTCATATTAGTTTATGTAACACCAACTATCTTAAATAACAGATATCGATAGATGTTCTTCTTGTACGTGCAATCCATTATCAAAACTCTTGGAAAACAACGCAACAAGTCTATCAAAACTGGGTAGCCCAAAACAAAGTCATCACACGGTCAGTATCTTCATCGGACTTATGCCACTCAACATATTGTTCTTCAACGAGTTTGAGCATCAATTGTTGCATCTGAGACCTCCCACCATGTTCCACCAATTTATGTTTATTACGTGCATTGCATATGGTCTTTAGTGTTGATGCATTATCCATGTCCCTTTGCTTTAAAGTAGTTAATATATCTCTGGGCCTTACTTGGCTCGTACTCATCCAAACAATGATTTCCATCTCGTCCTTTATAAGCCTTCTCGCATAAGAGTGTCATTTCATCTGTGTAGCCGCTGAATGATTATGAACTCACAATCAACTCTTGTCGTCTAATCATCATCGGTAGCCAATTTTTGCCCCCGTAACAAGAAAGGACAATCACACTTCTTCGTTCCGCTATCAATAATCACCTTCTTTTTCTTTTCATTGCGCTCTTTATTTTTTCTCAGTTTATATACACCATATCTCTCACAAGGTAACTTTATTCTCAGTCGCCTACCACTCTCCCACCCTGAATCTGAGCTCTTGATGACGATAACAAACCCATTTCTTCGGTCAACATCTCTAGCCCATGCAATTAGTTCATCCCTACTATTGAATATCAAATCAGTGGCAAATTCTTCAGTATAATCTCGTAGTATCTCATTTCTAACACTACTACATCGTCAAGGGCCTCATCATCCTGAAAATTTACAATACAAAATTAGTATTAAATCTATATATAAATAACAATATTAAAAAATGTCTAAAATTTAAAAAAAGACTCCAAATTGAACTGTTCAGTCTTTTTTGGCCGGACACGTCGAAAATGGGTTTCGAGCACCAATTTTGAAACCCATTTTCGCCACCATTTTTTCTTCAATTTTCTGGGTATTTTTCAACAAAAAAAAAACCTCTAAGAAACAAGTAAACATACCATGAAGTGCGAAGAACTTTCCGATTCATCTGATTTTCTTCCCATTGTGGATCAAATGGTCTTGATTGAAGAAAAATCACTTGTAAATGTTTTCCACACTTCCCGAACCAATGAAAGATGTTTTCCACACTTTTAAATGCCACTCAAGTCAACAAAATCGTGAAAAACTATGATACAACTCTGGAAAAACCTAAAAAGTTGTAAGGTTGAAGAAGATTAAAAGAGTTGAAGAGTTAAGGACTTGGTTGGAGAATGGGTGGGTGAATAAAAAGTTTGGGGATTTTTTATAGTTTTTAAGTGGTTAGTTTAGTAATTTCACATTTTTTTTTTAATTTAGGTGGCTAGACTGAAATGAATAAGTGGGTGGTTTTAACAGCTTCCTTTTTTCTTTTCTTTTTTTAAGTCGAGCAAATCATATATAAAAGCTCATATAGCCATATAGGGCCAATTTATATAAATATATAAGTGGTATTATTTTAGGCTCAGCTAAATTCACCCGCCATTTCCTCTTTATCCACCCACTTACTTTCTTCACCCACCTAAAATTTTAAAACCAAACAATTCATCTCTCTTCATCCACCCAAATTCTCATTTTGCCCCTCTCATTTTCATCCTCTCCACAACACTCCCATCTTCTCTCGTTTCTTTTCCATTGATTCATCATTTCTTCAAGTTTTTCAATCATTCAAAGGGTTAAAACAACATTAGAAAGGTTTGTGAGCAACAACCTAGCAAAATCTTGCGAAAAAATCAGGTTATTTTGGGTTTTGGAGGCGTCTAACTCAAACCGTTTCAAATCAAATCTTAGATCACAAATCGGTTAGTAAAACATGATTTTTACATGTTCTAAGTGTATTTCAATGTGTTGTTGGATTTGCATATTTTTTAGCAAAAAAATGGGTGAAAATTGTGGAATGAAGCGGCGAAAATGGGTTTTGGCAACCCATTTTTGTGCGTCGGATTTGGAGACGTCCGACCCAACAAGGTCGAACAATGCATTTTTTTATTTTTATTTTTTTTGTCCAATCCTGATGGGCCGAACATAAGAGATGTGTCTAACTTGTTAGGGTCGGACATACTTCATTATGTCTGCCCACGCAAGGTCGGACACACCCAATCTTAGGGAAATTTTTTTGGGTTTCGAAACTCATTTTCGCCCCTTTTTCTCTTCGATTTTAAGTATGTTTTTGCAAAAAAAATACTTCAAAAGGGTGAAAATGATGGAAATGTATGCTTTTGATTTGAAAAGTACAAGAAAATGACGAGATTAAAGATTGAGATAAGTTGAAGAGTTGAAAGGTTGAAGGGTTTAGGGTAAAGAGAGGGTGGGCAAAGAGAGAGGGGGAGGGTTTGGAGACGTCCAACCCAGCAGGGTCAGCCAATGCATTTTTTTATTTTTATTTTTTTTGTCCAACCCTGATGGGCTGAACAGAAGAGATGTGTCTGACCTGTAAGGGTCGGACAGACTTCATTCTGTCTGCCCACACAAGGTCGGGCACACCCAATCTTAGGACATTTTTTTTGGATTTCAAAACTCATTTTCGCCCCTTTTTCTCTTCGATTTTAAGTATTGATATATGTACATCAATATTTCTAGCTAGTAAATTAATATGGTTCATAGCCAAGCAATCAAAGCACTGTTCATTTGTTCACCTTTGGAGCATCTATTTCATAATTAAGTACCTTGAGAATAGTTTTTTTTTTCTTTTTCTTATATATATATATATGCCAATGTCTCTTTAGTAAAGTTTGTAAAATATTGTTTTTAAAAATAAAAAAAACCTCTCTCCAGAAGATTAATCAAGAAATTTTCCCTATGATTAAATATACAGGACTTGTAGCTTTGGCCAAACCATCTTCATATGGAGTACTAAAAATTAAGCTCTAGAAGTTTACCCTAAAAATAAAATTTTCAAATAATTTATTAACTTTATAATCTTACTTCATGTATTTTTATAGCTATAAAATCAAGGAAAACTCACTTATCATCATCTGAGTAAGCTTTACAAAAAAAAATAATAATTCAAGGAAAACTTTAAAGAAGTGGCATATGAGTTCTGTACCAACCGACAAAAGAGGAAATCGAGAAAAAAAAATAAAGAAATTAAAAAAAATTAATATTACACACCCTTTTATTTTTTTTCCTTCTTCTTTTTTATACAGATTTTCGGGCCGTGGGAGGTCTTCTTCTACCCTTCGAGTCAAGAATAATCTTCTCATAATTTACATAATTGTAAGATATTTTTTGATGGCTCCACGGAAGAAGAGGAAGAAGACGAGTTCGGATTCCAAGTACAACTCACCATGCCACTCTGGGTTTAGACCTACTTTAATTATATACTAGAACTGGTTAACTAACACGTGTCATGAATGCATGAGTTGTGGGTATGTGGATGAGGTTCCGATGGAGGGTCTCTGTCCATCTTTTCATGGATACTATTAGGGCCACAAAGCGAAGAAGCCCAAATAGAATTGAAGAGAATGGAATCCCACCACCTTTTCTAATGAAAGGTCACATTATAATGCATGCGTGAGATGATGGCGTTGGATATAACAAGCATAAAGTATCTTGACATTATTTATATGCTTTTAATTAGGCATCACCACCTCACAAAAATTGACCCTTCTAATAAAGCCCTAATTAGAATTTTATGAACCTATCCTCCACTTTGTGTTCAATTGACGTGCAACTTGTAATTCTTTATTTTAAAAAAATATATAAATTTATATTTTTTTAAGTCCGTAGGTATTAGGAATATTATGATTTTTACTAATTCTTCTGTGACATGACAGCAAACACCTTTGGACACCATTAGCCAATATAGTGATAAGTGGCACGGTTCGAATTCAAACCCCCCCTTCTGGGTGAGTACGATTACACTCAACCACTAAACTAATCCACCAATATTGGTTCAAAAAAATATATGAATTCAATTGGAGTAGTTTTAGTTATCCTTTTTTGTTTTTTTCAAAAAGTGCTTGTAATATATACTATATGTTTAATAAATAAAAAAGTTAAGAGCTTGTCCTTAAGGTATTTAATGAAGGACAAAGTTGAATCAATTAGTTAGATCCCCATATAAAACCCCCTAGAGATTTTAAGAATTTCTCAAAACAAAATTTTAATGACCATTAAAAAATTGGTACGTAGTAAAAGATTATAAATCAATATACCGTTTTGATTTATATATGATGGATTACTACCAATATTATGTATGCTATTAATATATAGAACATGCAAAGGGATATTATAATGATCAAATGTAGAAAAGATAATACTTTTAGAACAATTTGCAAAGATCGATGACTAATTAATTAATTTGATTGTCAAGGTTATTCTCCAATTCTTTGTAATTCACTCAATATGATCCTTTTTTTATTAATATTAACTTTCTATAAATCTCTCAAGAAGCACGTATACGCAAGTGAAAATTTAGAGGATGATGTGCTAGATGACATCACTCTTTAATTTTAAATTTCAAGAGAGAAGGCACAATAGATCAACAAGAATAAGTTGTATGTAATACAAAATATTATTAACTTAGCATAAAACGTTGCTAATTATAATTAATTAACACTAAAACTATGAAATCTACTTGTATAAATTAATAAGCAAAGACCCAAATAGTTGTAATCCATTGATAAAATAAGACAAGACAAAAGCCTCAATATTCACAACCTAAAACTTAATAGCAACATCGATATATACTAATTATATACATAAAAATGCGACAAATATGAGTTAAATTTGAATGCATGTTGCGATATATATGTTAAATTCTATGAATTTTTCACCCTCTTTAAATCTAATCAGTGATTAGCACAATAAAAATAAATCTAATTGTATTTGGGTTGACCATAGAAAAAGGTGTCTCTTAAATGTGTATCCTATGGGGCCAAGTAAATATACCATTTGACTTTTAGGCTATGAGAAATGTGATGTACAATCAACATATATTTTTGTTCATAGGTATGGTCCAACTAATTTAACTACCTAGCACAATTTGGTAGTGATAACTATGATGAAAACAAGAAATAGCAGCATTAAAAAATCTAATGTTAGGAGTACTTAATGAAGATGACGATTAAGCATGCAATGGAAGAAAAAACCAATTATTAAGGGCCTACAAATAAGGTAGCTTTAAAGTGGATTTGAAAATTATACATGGAACAACGTTAGAATTGACTAGACCACTTGAAAAATGAGGTTATTATAAAATATATTTTGTCATAAAATTATGACAATTTTTAATAAATAACACTAGTAAGACATAAAAATAAAAATAAAAATAAAAGCAAGATTGCATAGCAACAAAACAAAAAAAAAGAAAAAAGAAAAGAAAAGATACATCATTGTTCTTTTCTTTTTCTTTTCTCTTTTTTTTTAAAAGAAACAACTCAAGGCCCTGGTTGAGGACCCGGCTCATCCTAGCTCGTGGGGTGTCCAGATTCATGATGGATAAGTTGATGGTCGACCCGCTTTCTCACAACGATCCGACTAGTCCCTACACCAACCAGGCACTAGCGAAAGATTTACTTAGGGTGATAAAGCTAAAAATTACTAATTGAACTAACATGACCTGGGAATCGAATCAGCAACCTCCAAGCTCCAATGGGTGAAGCGCCCCAACCTCAAACCATTGAACCAGTGTCGCGTTGGCTACATCATTAAATTTATATCTAAACATGTAGACTTGATCGATCAATATATTATATGGAGACATAAAACTAAATATTTATAGAGTGAAATTATTAATTGATATACATAATTTAAGTTTTTTTATTTAAAAAAAATACAATCATAGAATACATATCAACATGGAACCTTTTTTATGGTTTCTATGAAGTATTTAAACAATCCAACAGTAAAGAGGGAATCTGGTGTTGACAGTGGATTCTTCCAGCATAAATCTTTTTTTTTTCTTTTTTCTTCTGGTTAGAAGCATAAATCCTTTTTTTTTTTTCTGTTTTTACACTAATATCTACATGATAAGAACATTCCTTATATGGTAAGTAAATAAGTAATTGTGTAAACACATTAGCTTCATTACTCTCAATCTTTGCTTTGTTATTGAAAATTGTAAAAGGGAAAGAGGTAAGAGAAGGAGATCTTTCTATGCATAAAATTCTGCGTCACTTACTCGTGAGATAATCCTTATTAATACTCACATTTTGTTGTAATCAAGTATTAGTTTACCCATCCTTCATTTCTTATTGCTTTATTGTTCACTTTTCTTTCTTACGTCATTTAGGTGATATTATGTTATATTGCATGTATATATGGAGTTACTAAAGTTTTTTTTTATTTTTTTTATTTGTGATATGTGTAGACAACATTTTTTTTTTTCGGCAACAACTTTTGATTGAACCAATTCGTCAAATGCAACAACTTCTTAGGTTAGTCCATATATATTTGGTTTCATCAAGCCTCTTATGCTAAGATTATGTTAACACTATGAGGTTTGCTTGAATTCCATTTTAATTTTTTTATACTAATTTTATGTTGTTTTTTCTTAATAGAGTTTGATGATTCATGAAAAATGAAAGTGGATGCAATGCGGAAGACTTTCATCGGTTTTAGGGAATGTATGCTGATCAGAAATATACCTAAGAATATTATGAACTAGTAATGTACTCTTGAGGCCCTTATTATGTGGGAACAACTAGCTAGTTATTAATCTTATATTTTTGTATTATTTATGGAAACAAATTCATGTAAATATTTATGGATTCAGTTGATGTAATTGTAAGACTTTTAATGTGTTTATAATATGTCATTTTGATCATTTCTTCTAATATTTACTACAATTTATTTGAATGTCATAAGTTTATAGATGTAGTTAATGAAATGTGCATATTGTAGTTGGAAAGAAAAATAATTCCTGATAGTTGAATTCTAATGTAGCTACGAGATCATTTGTAGCTAAAGTTAGTATTTAGCTACAAAAAATGATTTTGTAGGTAAAGTTAATTTTTAGCTATAAAAATAATTTGTGGCTAATGGTGGTTTTCATCAACAAAAAAGAATTTTGTAGTTAAAGATAATCTTTGGCTATAAAAATAATTTGTAGCTACATGTGATATTTAGCTATAAAAACAGTTTTGTAGCTAAAGACAATATTTAGCTACAAATGTGTTTTGTAGCTTAAGGTACTAATTAGCTATGAAGTTACTATTGTAGCTAAAGAAGGTAGTATTTAGTTACAAAATTACTTTCATAGCTAAATAAGACATTTAGCTACGCAATTAACTTTGTAGCTGAATAATATATTTAGCTACAAAATTTGTTAGTTGTGGCGAAAAATCTTTTGTTACGGACATTTAGCTACAACTTTAGCTACAAAAATATTTCTTAACTAAATATTTTTAGTCATAAAACTTTTATTTTTAGCTACGATTTGATTTGTAGTTAAAAGCCTAATTTGTTGTAGTGAATATTCCTTCTTCATCTACTCTCTTTTTATATTTATATTTATTTATTTATTTTTATTTTTGCTTAAATTTATTGTTTGTTTTAGTTTATATATATATATATATATATATATATATATATATATATATATATATATATATATTATTCATTTATATATATCATGCACATCACAAGGTGAAATTTAACAATTTTACTAAATCGAATGAGTACTTGGGTTTTTAAATTTTACTAAATCAACTATCTTCATCGACCTAACAATTATGAGTACTTGCAACTGAGGTTTCAGTACCAACAAATACTTTCATGTTGTAGAGAAAGTCTTCGATTGGTGCGAGATAAGCTAAATCACCAAGTAGTTGTAGGATCTTTTCATGCAATGTGGATTCTTAATAAATTTAAATTGAAGGCATCAAATTAAGTCAAGCAACTTCCTCTCTTTTCCCATAGAAACTTTATTTAGTTTCTTCAATCTTCTTAAACAATCGGAGTTGAAACCTTAGCTCATGCAATTTGACATAAAACATTGAAACACATAATTAAGTAGTTTTGACTCCAAGGGTTTTAATTAATCTGATGGCTTACCAACCAACCCAAAAAAAAAAAAAAAACTCTTAAACACCTGATAAATATTGTCTATTTACACTCTTAGAAAAAGACTAGAAACAAAGGTATCAGTTTTTTTATATTCCATGCATAAATATTGGAATCATTTTATAATATTATTGTATTAGAATGTTATTAATTGTGTAGTTTATTTCACCCTAGCAACTCATTTTTCTAGCATTATGAGACAACTACTGATTATTTCTAATAAAAAGCATTAAAATACTTCGAAATAGAAGCTTTGTCAATCATATATAATTAAGGAATATTGAAGAAGGCACGTTAATTAATACAAATGTATATATATATATATATGTGTATGTATATGTAAAAGATGAAGCTTCCAGTAGAACAGCAACAGGTTACCGATCAATAGAAAATTGACATGTGTTGCTACGTCATCGACCTAATCTAGATCGTGATCCACGCCAAGGTGCACACATGGACCTTGCTATATAATCCTAACATTAAGCAAAATAATGGGTTGGTTAGATGGTCTAATTTGAAATTGAAAGGTTGATGTATGAGAAGCTAAGACGAAGGTTGGACCACCATGTTCTTCTATAGCATTTGAAAGCCACCAATAAAAAAATAAAAGAAATAATACATAAATTTTATTTAGTCGAGCGTGCGTGTTGATAGCTTGTTTGTCTCTTTGTATTGTGCATCAAAAAGGAAGAGAAGGAAAGAAAGAGATCGGGTATATGAAAAATGATAATTGCATAGCCAGTAATCAAATATATATAATTGGGTCCTACATACAAAATAAAAAAATAAAAAATAAAAAATAAAAAAAGGAGTGCCCATCTCACATATATTACAACCATTTCATGAAAAAAATGGATTATCAATTCTGAGTAGTAATTAATTAAGATGGCCATAAACTTAGTATGTACGTATTGACCCACCAAAGATGATCACTTGGTCTAGTAGATAGGTAGAGATTATTGGCAATGAGTACTAACCTTTAATCATGATCTAAGGATCAAGATGGTCATTGATATTGAAGGGTCATTATATTGGTTTGTAAGGGTGAAATCATATATAGAGCACTCCTAGCTTAATTCCATTCTGTTATATATATATATATGACTATATGTACTTATAGGGTTAATATATTGTTTAATACATAGTGATCATAATTAATCAAAAATATGATTATACATAAGATTAATGTTAAACAACTAATTACATGAATGAAGATGCTGATTATTAATAACAGCCTAAATACGTTGTTAAAAAAGTAATTATATTTAGAAATCAGTGGTTAGCCGCCTTTCCTTGAAGGGAATGAGAACACACAAAACAAGAAAAGAATAAAGAGGGGAAGAAGATAATTATAACAATAATAATATTAATATTATAATAATAAAATATAATAAACAAATAATTACAAAAGAAAAAGGTCCCATAAACCAAATGCAAATGAGTCATTGGAACCATGTGCAGCCATGTGGTGGTTGGCCCTTTGGCGGGCCCACAAGCCCACTTCTCCAACCCTTGAACCTCCCAAAGAGAAGAAGAAAATTAAATTAAAATTAAATTAAATTATATAATTAATAAATAAATAAACCTTGATTCCCTAGCTTCAATATTTCAATTCAATATCCCTTTAAGCTCTCCCTTTAAGCTCTCTCCCACCTTTCATTTTCCCATCTGTTGCTTCTCCTTCTCCTCTCCGTTTTCCCTCTCTTTCTATGCCCTAGTTTTTTTCTGGTTGTTGAAGTGTTGATATATTATTACTTAGTAGTAAGTACTAAGTAGTGTCAGAGAACTGGATATATATATATATAAAAAAAAACAAAACCTGGATCCTTTGTGTCAGAAGAAAATCTATATCTGCTTCCCATGAGAGAATTTGTCTTTCTATCAATTTCCATAAAGTAACCCTTTGAGTTAGTTATTATAAGTATTAGGGTCAGTACTCTCTACCTTGTCATCCAAAATCCTGAATATAATTTCAGTTAGTTTTTACACATACCCATTTCAATGAATTATCAAGATTTTTCATCACCAAAAGATCTGAATTCTCGTAGAACCCAATTCACTTTACGCTTCATCCAAGCTCTTGCAAGAATAAAAATGGCTACTACAAGTAGTAGTAGAATTTCTCCAACCTTAATAGGAAGTACAGTTCATCAACGTAGCAGAAAGATCAAGCTTGCTTCCGACGCATCCATGGCTTCCACTGTTGGGTCGAGAAGGTTATGGAGCCGTTCCATGCTTCTCAAGATCAAAAATCGAGCAAGACTCCATGGTTTAAAGATGGCTAGCTTGAGGAAGAAGAAGAAGAAGAAGATCAAGAAGATGAAGATGAGAAGAAAGGTAGGATCGAAAAATGATGAATCGGGTTGTGAACGGTTGGGCCGAACGGCCGACCTCAGGCGTCTGATTCCGGGAGGAGAAGCCATGGAATTTTGCAGATTGTTAGAGGAAACTGCAGATTATATAAAGTGCTTAAACACGCAGGTTCAGGTGATGCAGAGGATCGCTGACGTCTACACGTCTTGATGATGATGAGGAGGAGGAGGAACTTGAAAGAAGAGATTTATAAAGATGGTTTTGATTAAAGTGGGGGAAGAGAATTTTGGAGATCAGAATGGTAAGTTTCTCAACTTATTGGAAGAATAATTCTGTATTTTTACGTGCAAATATATATAGACATGAATTATAATAATAATTGTACACATATATATTATGGGCCTTTTCAGCCATGGAAAGGTTCATTGTAAATTAGATATGTTATAGGGAGAGAGAGATAGAAAGAAAGAAAGAACGAAAGAAAAAAAGAAGGGGAGAGACAGAGATCAGATCAGGTATATATATTATGTTTTATAATTGTGGGGGATGGATTTCTTGGTTGGTTCTATAAATGTCTGTACATATACTGCATATAGGCTAGCTTCCTGGTTGGTTTATACAACAAAGCTTTTAATTTATCTTGTATGAGCATCATAGAAAAGCTCTCTCTTCCTCTCTCTTCTCTAACTCTCTTTCTCTCTCTTCTCTCTTCTCTCTTCTCCCTCTCTCTAGTAAGGTTCAAAGGAATATTGGACTGATGTTAGTATTGCTTTAATATAATGGTGATACCGCAATGGTGTTTTAATTTCCTGATAACTTGGGTGAATGATTTTAGGGTATGGGATTTTAGGGTACCCTCTGCAATCTCAAAACCATCCCCAAAGGAGTAGAACCAAATCAAAGTAGGAACTCTTCTTCAAGATATTATATATGGCCATGGGAGCACTTAATTAGTAGTGATAATTTCAGTGTTCATCTTTACACAGGCATTAAAAACCCAAAACATATATAAATTAAAGTGGGCTTTAATATTATTATTTTTTTCTAAATAATAGTGTTTATGAGTGTGATTGTGGGTCCCAGTGACCCTTAAAGTAAAGTACCTCTTCCCTCTGAAAGCCTCTACCATGTGGGTTTTAGGGTTTTGTCACCTTTTTAATTTCCTTCATGGGGGATGATTGGTTCCTGTGGTGGTGGGAATGTTTTTAAAACAGAGAGAATTCAATAGGGTAAATGGTCCCATTGGAACTAATTTCTTTTGGATTTTTTTACATGCTTGCAACTTGTAGCAATGCAGGCCCCCACCATGTTTCTGGATGATATGTTATTTATTTTTGTATATATATATTGTTGCTTAGCTGGTAAGGCACACTGTAGTATTCACCAGAATATGGGCTTTAATTTATTTCTCTATGCTTTAATTATATCTAGGTATCAAGTAAGCAACAAAATTAACCAAGAAGGATACAGTTGTCACCTACTGCTGATATTCCCAAATACAACTGTTCAGTGAGGTATCAAATGCACCCATTTGATGGATTTTAAATTTCAGCTATAGGAAGTTGCATGATTCCTTGAGACACTGTGATCAAAGACAGATCAATTTATATGTGCAATAAATTTATATAAGTCCGTAGTGCTGTTTCAAATTATTATATTGTTCATTAAACTTCTTGATGGGAAGAAGTTGCTTGCTGTGGATAATATATATATATAGAGAGAGAGAGAGAGAGAGAGAGAGAGAGAGAGAGAGAGAGAGAGAGAGAGAACCATCCCATGCATGCATGAACGAAAGTATTAGTAACAGGAATGCTACTGATGATGACTGCAAGGGTAAAAAATACAACTGGTCATTTGATATTGGAATAAGCTCAAGATCAATGACCTTTTTTACTCTAGTTAGAGAAATTAAAGGAGCAGATCTATATCAGATAGTCTGAACTAGCCTTTTATATATATAGATAGATAGATAGATAGATAGATAGATAGATAGATAGATAGATAGGAAACTGATTAAAGCTCAAGGAAGCTTAGTTTATTAATTATGGTTTAACTCAAATGGGCTGCTGCTTAATGCAATAAGAAATTGTGAGGGTTCTCAAATTAACAAATTATGGCAAGAGTTTTGGGCATGATTAATGGAATAGAAGCTAAAGCTCTTCATCCACGTCACATAAGTACTGAACGGTGAAGATATATAGAGGTATTGATGATGTTAGTATATTTTATATATCATCTTTTGATGGCTTCAGTAGAAAAGGAAAATAAGGGAGAAGAAGCAAAGATAATCAATTAGAATGAATTGCTTGATGAAATCAATTAGAATGTATATATCATGTGGTCATCATTAGAGCTAGCTAGCTAGCTGGGAGCTAGATATATGGCTTAGGAGCTAGGAAGGCATAAGATCAGAAATCATTACATGATATAGGAGAATATAATTAAGGTATATAACACTAAGATCATTGCAGGATGTTCATTACAGTTTATATAGCTATAGCTAGTACATTGTGATTGTGTGCTTTGATAAGTCCAAAAACTTAATTGTGATTTTTTGCAAGCATACGGTGTCAAATTTATAATATTCTGATGAATCAGGTTATCGTCATCAAAGATTGATTCAATTCTCCACTAATTACCGTAATTAATAACCCTAACTTTGTCTAGATTATCAAAATTGAGAATTAATTAAATTAAAAATAATGCAACAAAAATTAGGATAGCAAGAAATCAAAATTAAGAAGAAATTAATAAAGAGAAATTCTAGATATTCAACTTCACCTAACTCTCAACTATTTTTTTTCATGTATGTTTATTATTAATTTATTCTTCTAGTTTATAAGTCAAAAATCCTTAAGTCTCTAACTTTCTCTCTCGAGTGCCAAGTTAGAACATATTCATATGATATGATTTCGACCTCTCGATAAAAACCAAAATCATACAAATTCTTTACGCTTTATGATTTTTTTCACAACTTTAAAGAATATTATAAACCTCTCAATTCTATAAATATCCTAGGCTATATTTTCCCCAATCCAATCTCAAGTTCTCTCTCTCTCTCAGAGTGTCAAACTCTAAATCTAAGAACATTCAATTTATGGTCAATAGATCAAAAGCATTAAAAACTGACAAATATAAATAAACTAAAAAAAATCTATTAATAATAATCAAAACCAAATTAAAACATAGTATCAAGTTTACGATTCATCTATCCTCTAGACAAATAACTTAGTTCATCATTAAAATAAAGAAAACACCAAAAATATTAATGAACATCATGAACATAAACATAAAGAAACAAAAACTAGATCTCCAAATACAAAGATTGCTCCCTTGTCTCCAACTTTACCGTCTTTGTCTCTTTCTATTCAATCCGATTCCACTAGTTCTCCTCTCTCTATATATAGTATATATATATAGTTGGCAATAAAATAAATTTGTTGGCAAGAAGACATATATATAAGAGTTAGTTGCCAGGAGTATACTTTAAGATTATATGAGGAAAGATACTTAGACCTGGAGTTCGAGACTGCTAGAATCACATATATGTGTGTATATATATACATGCTTGTGTGTGGGAGAGTGATTTATCATGATTCATGGAATGAGGGTTGTTTTGTTGCTAGATCATACTCCTTGATTTGCTTGCTCCAACTAGGATAAAAACATATATATATATATATATATAAATCACTTTGCTATTTAACAATCTACACAAGTGACACACATAAAAACATATATATATATATATATATCTATATGACACTATCATTTTTACTTATATGTACTTAAATAAATAAAAAAATTCTGTATCACATATGAAGTGACTTGAGCTTAATCAAGTTACAATTTTATCCTATAATGCAAGTAATAGCTTGCGTAAACCATAAGCCAAGGTAACATAATAGGTGTTAAGTATTGTGTTTTAAGAGTTCATTCATAGTCTGTCAAAATAAACAAAAAAAAAAAGAGTTCATTTATAGACATCTAACACACTCCTTTACTAGATATGAACAAGATAAGATTTTTTTTCTTTTTCTTTTTTTTAGTGTTGACATGCATACAACTATGGATCAAAGAACTATTTCTTTCTAATCCAAGAATCAAAGAACTATTAGCCCCAATAGATAAGCACAATGACGCAATAAGTGTATATAAGTTAGATTCAAACTCTCACTAAGAGAGTTAACTTTTCCTACTAATATTGGATATGCAAGACATGAATTTTTAACCTTACGAAAATGCAAGAAATGTCAAACTACTATAACCAAAATATGATCAGTGGTAAAATTAAACAAAAATGCCTTTTAGAATTTCTTTTTCTTTGCTGGGCATAAAATACTTAACATATATAGTAGCATATATAATCAATTATTACAATGAAATCCTCATGTGTTGATTGAGGAAGGGCAAAGATGGTAATGTATCCAATACTACATGGAAGCCAACCAGTGGTTGGAGAGCTTATTATCAGTCTCTTAAAGATATCCTAGATTATTTTTTCATTGTGGTAGATGAATGATAAAGTGATTATAACTACCTAACAAGATGGCAAAGAGGCCTAGAGCTCTTACTTGTGCATGATTCACAAGGACATGATCAATTTCAATCTCATTGCCAAGTAGGGTAGACGCAGCCTTGGCCTGGAAAAAAATTTGTTGCACCAAGAACTACATGTGAAGCACCTACACACCCATTGGGAAGACATCACTCTCTCCACTTATTGAGACTTTTTCCTGATGATTAGTCGGTGTACTTAAGCTAGCCCGATACCCAGGTTACCCGAAAAAAAATGTTGTGATTAATTTTCAGTATAAAATAATATACATTATAAGCACATAATTTAAATATATTAAAATGTAAGTTATGAATATTTATCTTTTAAATATTTTGTGGTAATTTTTGTTATTAGGAAAATTATGTAGAAATATAATTCTTTTAGCAAATAAAATGTTTCATCAATTAGTAAAGTCAACAAGAGCGTGCACCTTCACAATTGCAATAATATTCATAATGGTTTCCAAGGGGATAATTTATCTTTCATTAATTGAGATTTCATCAAAAAAGTAATTAAGAAAAGTAGTAATTCTGGTATGATATATCACAATATAAATTTTAAATCCTCACTGTGTTACTTTGTCATTCAATCAATAATATTAATTAAAAAGTAACATCCCGAATGTATCTATTTTTTTAATGTAACATTAAGACAACTTGTTATTTTCGTTATGCAATTTTTTTTTTTAAAACTGATGTATGGTTGGCCTATCTATGTATATTTATTACAAATAGTATTTTCCAAAAAATAAAAATAAAAATCAATTAAGAGCCTTTTTATGATCTTTAGAAACTATTTTGTAAGGATGATGGAAACCTAAATCGCCATAGCCGTGCATGAAATTTTGATATAATTAATTAAGGACAATGTAGCTATCAAAGATATGGATAGATGTGTCGATGGTGATCATGATCACATGCTGCTTGCAACATTGCTCAAGCTATTGCCTGAACAAGACATAACATACTCAATGGTTCGCCTACTAAAGTCATGGTCTCCTATTAGACATTTACAAATACAAATTAAACCTTCTCACTCTACCTGCTATATAATTATATATAAATCAATATATCAACCAAAAAAATGCTCAGACCATGTCCTTCCTTTTTGCTATAATAATGTGCTATGTATTTATATAGATAATTAAACCCTCATCACTCTACCTATATAATTTTTTATAAATCAATATATCAACCAAAAAATTTTCAGACCATGTCCTTGCTTTTTGCTAATAATGTGCTATGTATTTATATAGATAATGAAGTGTAAATATAAAGAGAATCATATAACCACAAAAAAAAAAAAAAAAAACTTGTGAGCTTGTAAGCCCTAATATATATATATATATATATATAACTAGATAATTAGCTCAAGAGGAATTCCCATGGTGCTCATATATATATATATATATATATATATATATATATATATATAGGGCAATCAAGAAAGGTGGAGTTTCAAATCCAATTGCCCCCTCTTAAAGGGAAGAATAAGCTTTTCAAGCTAAGGTAGAGAACATATTAATGAAATTGTACTCAAACTTTACATATATTCTCTCCATGCATGGGAATCTAATCCAAGTTAATCCTTCCTCCCACTTTATCAACTTGCATTTAAACGAGATATTCAATTCAAAACTCATCACTACAAATCCTTTTTTGCACCTTATGTGTGGGCCAAAGAAGCAAATTCATTTCATTTTTTTTGGGTCCAACTTGAAGCAAGCATATGCCATGATAATGCCCTAACAGAATGATTGTGAATGTCTCCCCTACAGTACTCTACCTTTAATTTTTATGATCACTTTATAGAGTTATAAATTTATACTAAAGATTAAGTTATGAATTGTTGTGTTTTATCATTGATCTTGTTCATATATAATGTTGAAGTTCATTTTGCCGCTCCCTTACATGCATGTTACAAAATATTATCCCTCTTATGAGCCCTTAAGTTTGGTCAGCCCTTAAGTTGGACCATCAGGCCTGTAGGCGCCCAAGTAAAGCATGCCATAAAAGCAAGTCTCAGAAAGTTTTGTTTTTTTTCTTTAATAAAATGTCTCTTGCTAGTTAGCTAGTGTGAGGGGATGAGACTTTTTACGTGTCTTCTCTTAGAAAAACACATAGTCGATGTATGATTAATCTTTGGAGTTGAACCCATCAACAATAAACCCTCAGGCTCAGCTAAGCACCTCACACGGATGCGTCGGTCCTTACAGATGACGCCACTATTATCAAGATCGTAAAACATAATCTTAAGGAAAATTAAAAAAAAAAAAAAGATTCATTTGTTTCGAATAATAAATCTAATAAAATATATATATTCTGAACTGCAGGGTTTGCCTGGTGTGTGGACTTTCCCAGCGAAGTCCATATTTCATGGATTTTTGACAAAATAAAAATAGGCTGATTTTTTTTTATATCTCAAAATAGGCACAAAAATAAATTATATCCACATCTAGGCAACATTTGGACAGGTGGGCAGCCAAGTTGTCCAAATGTTGCCCAGATTGTCCACGTATAATTTTTTTAAAAAAAATTTAAAGCAGTGCCGCCTCTTGAAGAAGCGGCACCATTTTTTTTAAAAAAAATCACTGTATGCGCCCATTCAGTGGGCGGCATACATCAAAATTTTACAAAACAAAAGGAAATCACCCTCTCGGAGCGCCGCGGTGCTCAAAACAAATTTTTGGTATGACGCCCATTGAAGGGGCGTTATAAAACATTTTTTTTTAAAACATGACGCCCTTTGAATGGGTGTCACAATAAAAAAAAATTAAGAAAAAAAAACCTCATGTTTTTAAGGCCATTGTGGGCTATCCGCGACGAATTTTTTCATCAAACCACCTCTAGCCCTTCCCAATTAGTGCCCCCCAACTGTCGTAGGAGGCCGCAACCCGCACTGGACTCCCGGTGAATTTTTGACCCCGCGCCCCCCCCCCCCAAAACCAAATTTTAAAACTACTAAAGGCTTTTATTCCTATTATAAGTTGTTTAAGGCCATTGCGCGCTATCCGCAGTGAATTTTTTCATCAAACCACCTCCAGCTCATCCCAATTATTGCCCCCCAGCTGTCCTAGGAGGCTGCACCCCGCACTAGACTCCCGGTGAATTTTTTACGCCCCCCATCAGATTTATAAACTACTTAAACAGCTTATTTAAGTAGATTTCTATTATAAGTTGTTTAAGGCCACCACGGGCTATCCGTGGTGAATTATTTCATTGAACCACCTCCAACGCATCCCAATTAGTGCCCCCCAGCTGTCCTAGGCGGCCGCGCCCCTCACCGGACTTCTGGTGAATTTTTCACCCCTCAACCAGATTTTAAAACTATTAAAGGCATTTATTCCTGTTATAAGTTGTTTAAGGCCACCGCGGGCTATCCGTGGTGAATTATTTCATTGAACCACCTCCAACGCATCCCAATTAGTGCCCCCCAGCTGTCCTAGGCCGCGCCCCTCACCGGACTCCCGGTGAATTTTTTACCCCTCCACCAGATTTTAAAACTACTAAAGGCCTTTATTCCTGTTATAAGTTGTTTAAGGCCACCGCGGGCTATCCGTGGCGAATTATTTCATCAAACCAGCTCCAACGCGTCCCAATTAGTGCCCCCTAGCTATCCTAGGTGGCCATGCCTTGCACCGGACTCCCGGTGAATTTTTTACCCCCCTACCAAATTTTAAAACTACCAAAGGCTTTTATTCCTATTATAAGTTGTTTAAGGCCACCGTGGGCTATCCGTCGTAATTTTTTTCATCTAACCACTTACAGTGCGTCTCAATTAGTGTCCCCCAGCTGTCCTAAGCGGCAGCAACCCGCACCAGACTCCCGGTGAATTTTTTACGCCACCCACCCCAACCAGATTTTAAAACTACTAAAGGCCTGTATTCCTATTATAAGTTGTTTAAAGTCACCGCGAGCTATCCACCGTGACACAAAAAAACATAACAATATATTTAGAACATGAGTAAGATTTTTTAACTTTACTCAAATTATATTATATTCGTTACCTGGTCTTGAAGTTGGATGTCGAGTGCTTCTCGGTGTTGTGACAGCACATGTGCAAAAACTTTTGTTATTGCAAACGTATCTCTCCACCTAAATATTTATTAATTCATGAAAACAAATAAAACATCAATATTTGTTCAAAATAAAGAGCGCCTCAGACCAAATTTGCTCCAACAAAAACGAAGATGTTACCTCATCCCAAGTGGTCCTTCTAGTAGTATAACTTGGTCCACGGACACAATGCCATCAAAATTGAAATGCTTACGCTGCAGAGGTGCAATATGTGGGAATCTATCACATGCCCACAACTGTAATAACATCAATGGTCCAGTAATCTCGTGTGGATCCCCATATGTTGCATGACACAACTCTCGGTATAACCAAGCTAGACATGCACTACCCCAACTATACTTTCCAGCAGTCCTAAAGTCAACTAATAGTGTGAGAAACATCAAATGGACCAAATTGTTTGATTTATCAAAAAATAGGCATCCTCCTATCAGCTGCAAAATATACGACCGCGCATATCCGGGAAGTGGGTAAAAATCGTCGTTAGGATCATCTGGATCATGCCTACCCAACTCCTCATCAGTAGGACCTGGTCGAGGAACCATCTGTGCCAACGCACTCATCTTCAACTTTCCACCTTTCATTTGTGGTCGGGTGGGTCTGAAGCCCAACAACTCCTCGCATACATCAAACCAGTCATGTTGAGTAGACCCCCGTCACAAGTAGACCATCAACCGGAAGTTCCAACTGTACCTCTACATCCTAAAGTGTAATAGTGCACTCTCCATGCGGCAGATGGAAACTATGAGTCTCTAGTCTCCACCGCTCAACAAAGGTAGTAATCAACAGTCAATCAAGTGTAATAAACCCTACTCGAGCCACTCCATAGAAACCCGCTTGTTGTAGAGGTTGAATGAGCATACTATGGAAAGGCATATTACGGTGCAGGGATGCATCACTACGCCTAACACGTATATGATAGCCAACCTGTTTAAGATCACAATAGACATACAATCAAAGTTAAACAAAATTGACTAGTACGACATTTATTGGGCAGATAAACAAATATATATTGCCAGGAAAAACCTACCGTCTCGTCCCACACAATAGATGATCTATGTCAATTCTGCATGTATAGGATAGAGGATCAGATGGACCCGGATCCATACTGTCGCACCCTGGGTTACACAGCGTGCCCCCTACCCAGGTGTGGGCACACCCCCTAGGGGCAAACGCCAGCCATTATGGATCCATAATATTGTCTCATCCCGGTACAGCCACCGCCACACAAGGACGTCTCTTGTACTGAGATCATTTGTCCCCACTATTCACTCATGAATAGTAAAGGGCCTTCCTCAGAATCGAACTCGAGACCTCCCTTAAGGAGTCTAATTTCGCATTCTGAGTAACCACTGAGCCAATGGTTCAGTATATGCTCGGTGGTTACCTAGGATGCGAATTCTAACTCCTTAAGGGAGGTTGCGAATTCGATCCCGGGGGAGACCCTATACTATTCATTAGTGAATAGTGGAGACAAATGATCTCGGTACAAGAGACGTCCTTGTGTGGCGGTGGCTGTACCGGGATGGGACAATATTATGGATCCATAATGGCTGACGTTCTCCCTGAGGGGCCCACACCGGTAGGGGGCACGCTATGCAACCCAGGGTGTGACACATACTACCTGCAAAGACAAATAAAAATATTACGAGGCGTGAACAATTTACTTTTCTCATAAAAAATATTACAAGTTAAAATCTATATTGCATACGAGACAAAGGGACAAAAGGATCAGATGGACTGGGATTAGATGGACCGAGATCATATGGACCGGGATTAGACGGACCGGGATCAACACCACATGGAAAAAATCACAACAATCATAAAAAAAAAGAAAAAAACCTAATCGTGATATTTAACATGACTCATCAAAAAAACACAATGCATACTCGTATAATGGTACGAGGAGTCGAAACTCCAATGATCAGATGAATGACGATCAAACGGATCGGGATCCATATTTGCTGCAAATGTAACGAGTTAACAATTGATTACAGACAGAGTTGCTTTATATAATTATAAAATGAATAGTACATGCACATAAAAAAAGAAACGCATAACAACATTATAGCACATACTCATCCCAAAAATTTCATTAAAAATTCACAATGCATATACATAAAAGATAAAGTTTATAACATTACAGTGCACACCCATAAGAGTCACATGGTTACAACATTACAATACATCTCACTTGACAATTAGCACATGTTATGAGTTCGTGGAAGATTGCTCTCCCCGCAAGCTTAGACATTTTCTCCTGTTATGTCCACGTTGATGACAATGTCCACATAAGATCTTCTCACTTGGTTCGCGCCAGTCCATCTCATTTCTAATCCTCTTTGAAACTGGCCGTCCTTTTTTACTTTTCATGAGTATAGGTGGTCTAAGTACAGAAAGATATGTCACTGATGGCCAATAGTCTTCATGTGGGATGCCTCTTAAGGAAGCGGAGTAGCATCTTATAAAAGTATCCCATCGATAACACTCTTCCATGTAACTCCATTGATTAATTCTAGCAAAGGAGCACACAGCAAGGACATGCGAGCAAAGAATGTCAAAACACTGCCATTTCTAACAACTGCAAGTCCTATTAGAGAGATTCACAACTTGCTTATGGTTGCCCCTATCCATATAAAACCCACTACGACCAGTCATCACCTCAAACTCTCCTTGCACCCTATCAATAAATGTTACCTGACGTGCTTTGATTTTTCATGTCATCGGTTAAGCAACGTCATTGCATAGGTAGTATATGTTTGACCTTGTTGCAAAGCTTCCTTGTACTCTTTTCTCCTTGATTCAAAGTATGCAATGCACCGATAGAAAGTCATTTGAACTAGAGCACATATTGGCAACATTCTAGCACCTTTGAGCACACCATTGAAACATTCTGCATTGAAGTAAACGAAAATGGTTTTGAATTTTTCATATTGCAGTAAGTAATAATTAGGTGAAAGTAATGTATAAACATCATACCTACAAGGTTCGTAGTCATCCAACCATTTCGATAACCCTTATCGTATGCTTGTATCCATTTTTTCTTATCAATCTTGGAAAACCATCCTTGAGCTTCTGAATTCAATGTTTTAATACGATCTACATATGCATTGAACTTTCAGACTTGGTGTTGTTTGCCAGCTTGCATTACTAATTCTTTTAATTCCTTGTTCTTAAACTTTGTATTCAAATTGCTAGCCACATGACGCAAACAATACCTATTGTGCCCAAGAGGCTCGCACCAACCATTAGAAGGTCGCTTCATTGCACTTTTTATTCTATGATGTCAGTCAGATATCACACAAATCCCAGTTATATCAGTTACACATGAGCACAATTTTTTCATGAACCAACCCCATGAATCTGTTGATTCGTTTGCTACAACGGCAAATGCAAGCGGGAAGACATGTCTGCTACTATCGACTGATATTGCTATCAAAAGTTTCGCCTCATACTTTCCATATAAATGGGTGCCATCAATTTGAATAATGGGTCTACAGTATTTGAAACCTTCAATGCAAGATCCAAATGCCCAAAAAAATCGCTTGAACTCCACTAATCCCTCTTGCAGTGGACTTTCCTCTAATTCTACTTGTGTCTCTGGATTCGTTTGTACAAGCACATCTTTCCACTTACGAAGCATCTGATATGATGTTTCCCAGTCACCAAAAATCTTCACAAAAGCTATTATCTTTGCATGTCATACCCTTTTATAGTGAACGTCATATCCAAATTTATCTCTCATGGTCTGGTGCAAAGTAGCTACAAAAACGTTTGGCTCTCGATGAACCAAATTGAAGACCTCTGCACATATCAAGTTAGAATCGAGCTGGGAATGATCTTGTAATAATCCTTCATAAACACGTGTGTGAGTTGCATGGTACGTAGTAACCTCGTAAAGACCATGTGACTTGCACTTGCACACACGCAACATCCATTTGCAACCATCGTTTGCTTGCTTGCAACGCACAGCCCAAGATTTTCTATCAAAGTCAATAACTACAAATTCTTGGTGATTCTTAATATAGTATCGTTTCACTGTATTTTGTAAGTCATCTTTAATGTTAAACCTAAGTCCTTTATACAATTCACCAATGTAGTTTTGACAGGCCCCACCCCGCAACAAATGCTCATCAACTGTCACATTAACTGCATCAAAGTCTATATTGTAGTACATCGGAGTTAGTACCTCATACCCTGGCATGGTTTCTACTCCTGTTCTTGGTTCCATAACAAGTGCATCTTCATCAATCACGTCCTCAGGTAAACCAGGTGGATCATAAGAAGGATCATGTAATCCCTGCACTAGATCATCTACGCGGGCATCATCCTCTTCGTTCTCATTATCCACGCCGAGTTCATCTGAATCACTCTTGCAGCACCATCTAGTATAGTGTCGTCACAACCATTTCATCTCTTGCAGCACCATCCTGTACCCTATTATGTATCATTTCATCTTCATTGTGATACGCCAGTTGACTATGATTACTCTATAAGGTTGGTTGCACACTAGGACCTTCATCTGCAGTAATATGTTGAATAGCCAAGTACATCTCTATAGTATTAGGAGGTCGAAATTGAGACACAACTTGCCACATGAATTGTATACTTTGATCATTGAAAATTGGCAAGGGCTTGAAAAAGCATGTTCCACTTCCTAAAAAAATTGGGTAGCGATACATCATACTTAATCGTGTCGATCGGCGGTCTATTGGCAATGTCTCCCGTATAACACATTCCAATTCATTAATATTTACTCTCATTTTAACTATAATACTAGTAGAAGGCCCACAATTATAGTCAACTTCATGTACCATATCTCCATTCATGTAATATATAATCGAGACAATTTTGTCATCCATAATGTACCCTAAACATCAACAATGTAGGACTTAAATTATATATATAATGAACTATATAAATACAATACTTTAAATAATTTAATGATAAAGTTATATCAAGTTAAAAAAAAGAGACACGTCAGACCAAAATTTAATAAATTCAAAATCGAATTAAAATAGATTGATTCAATTTGATTATCTCGGATCTCATGTCATGTGTGTGATAATAGGATATCAAATATATTAAAAATTATTTTAAATAGACGTATAATAATAAGATCATCAAATATATTAAAAATTAACAAAAATCGAAAAAAATTAAAAACAGTCCTAGAATATTAATACTTAACGTTCTTTTTTTTTTTTTGCTAGCTAATATTAAATTATTAGAATATTGCTACTATTCTACTTTCAAGTCAAAAAACTATAGCTCCATTACAAAAATTAAACACAACAACAACAAATATTGAATCCAGATCTTTAAAATAAATAAAAAAAACTTAAAAAATTAGTCAAAACTAACAACAACAACAACAATAATGATTAAATATACATCTCCAAAATCATTAAAACCCTAAAATCCAAGAAAAATTAGTTATTTTCAACTAAAAAAAAGTTAGAATACAATCAATCCAAATATGTTGAATGTCGGAGAGAAAATAGTCAAAAACAATAAGAACAACAACAACAACAATAACAATAATTAAATAATCATATCCAAAATCAATTAAACCCTTAAAAAAATAATTACTTTCAACTCAAAAAAGATTGGAACAAAATCAAACCAAATATGGTGAATGTCAGAGAGATAAAGGAAGACGCAGAAGAGGAGACTGGGGAGAACCGCCGCCTGAGGGAAAACACGCCTGAGAGAAGACGCTGGAGACGGTGTCGAGTGTTTCTCAGGTTTTTTGATTTTTTTTTTTTTTTTTTTTACAGTGCCTCTTCTTCTTGGAGAATTGATCCACCATAACCATAATGGAACCGAACCTTCGGCAATGCAGAGGTTCAATCCATGGAGATGCTCTCCCATGGTCTTTCGGGAATACGTAAAGGCTCTAGGCTGTTGCTCAACCTTGTCTTTTCTCTTTTTACGGTTTATAGTGAACAACGTTAAGGATAAAAACCCTTAACGCGATTCACATAAGGGTTTAAAACCCCCTTATGCGAATTGCTTTTTTATTTTTTTTATTTTTTTTAAGATGCGTGCACGTAGTAAAAAAAAATACCAAAAACCCAACCTGGGGAGATTTAAACCCCCCCCCCCCCCAATTGACGCCTCGTAGTTGTATTGTTTTTATGAGGTGCATTTTTTAACTTAAGTTTTTCAATTTTGATGTATCCCGCTCATTTGATGGATGACATACATCAAAATTTCTCTCTAAATTTTCATGCAAAATTTCTCAAACAATTGTTTTTTTAAGAGTGCTGCCTCTTCAAGGGAATCCATATTTCTTAGACCTCAATTTATATAAAAAAAAAAAAAGATAACGACGCATCTAAAAATAAATATCATCTTAATTATATTTTATTACTAGACAATCGGATGGTTACAGCCGTTAAAATGTTTACGACTAGTCAACGGTCCGGATGGATGAAAAACGTGGGCAAGTGCCACGTGTTATCTACTTACCCTTGCGCAAACTTTCTTTCTCCTCTCTCTCTCTATCCCAGTCTCCCACAGGCCACAGTGTCTGTCCTATCCTTATCTAAGGGTTTCACCACCCGCATAACAATTTTCGCCGGAAGAAGAAGAAGAAGAAGGAAGCAATTAGGCTTTCTGGGTTTCTTTTCTTTTTGTGTTTTTACCCAATATTGGATCAGTAGAAGCAATAAAATCTCAACATGAGCTTGACCCAATTCGCAATGGTACGTGAAATCTCGCCTCTGTAAAAATCTCTGGAAAAACAACTGCTTCTTATGGAAATTTAGAACGATTTTTTATTGTTGTTTTCTTTGGTTTATTGAATATTGTTCGGGAAAGGAGCAATTTTTTTAACAGAATTTTTCTTTTGCTTTTATGTTTTAAATTCATGGACGCTTTTTTAATTGATGTGGGCATATGGAAGTTTTCAATCTTGAATAGGAGTTATTCTGAAATTGGGGCAAAATTATGAGAAATGTGATAGCATGCTTCTGAATTTTGGTCTTGGCCTTGGCTTATTTACATTGGATTTAATTAGAAGAGGAATTTAGTTGAATTGTTAGGATTTTCTGTTTTTTTTAATAAAGGAGATGAGTCCTTGTGATTTAAAAGAAATAAAAAAAAACTGGTGGCTATAGTGGAAGTGGGTTGAGGTGGAGAGGATAGTATGAAAACATATGAATTGACTGAAGAACTGGGGGTTTTAGATAGAATTGAATGGAGGACTTCTGATTAATTTAATTGGCCTTATTTGTTTGGATAAGGCGTGTATTGAAAGAAGTTTTTAGTAGGAATGAGGAAAGGATGTATAGGAGACATGAAGAAAGCTTCTTCCTTTGGAAGATGACTGAATTCCATGCAGTTTTGTTGGAATTTTAATTTTCATAGGTCTTGATTCAATAATAGGGTGAACTCAGGATAAGGTCTGTGTATATAATTTTTGTTTTTGATACAAAGCCTTTGAATGGCCAATTTGTTTGCAAGGTCCAAATTCAAGCCAACCCTCTTCTGTCGAGTAACACGAGTCTCATTAGATTCCAAGTAAGTGGAAGGAGTATTAACTTGTGTAGTCACGTAGTTGCAACAAAAACCATCCTTAGACCGTGAACTCATTGAGCACTCTGTCCTATCAAGAATTAAGATACCATTCACCTTTAGAATTTGTGATAATGCGGCTGTTGGAATATGTTGGTTTTAGTAAAGGTTGAAGCTCAAGGGTCCATGGACGAGAATTAAAGTATGGGATACAGGGAATAATTTCCTTATCCTTGATTCTAAGGCTTTTTAAGAGAATTTTGCATGTGCTATCAACAAGGGTAATTGAACAATAATCAAAAACTTCTATCCTGTCCACAGTTTCAGGAACAAGACAGCTGAAACTGCTAGTAGAATCATGATACCAAGGGGCATAACCTCCCTGAGTCCTGATAGGATTTATAGAAAACAGCAGAAAACTTAGGACCAGGTTCTTCATCACCATTCAATCTTTTGATTTCTTTAGACTGTCCTCATCCAATGGCTTCAAAATTTGTGTTTTTCATATCAGAAGTTTGGACCAGTCCTCTTATAAAGTTAACTATAAAAAGGGCATGCCATCTAGCCATTATATTTTTTTGAGACCTATGCATTAGCCATTTTCCATTTTCCATTTTCCATATGCCATTTTATGCTGCTTTTGTCTCTTCAGAATGTGGAAAGTTTCTAATATTCCAATCAGAGTCTATGATAAGCCACTCTATCCGTTGTGGAGCTACTTTGCAATTCTAACTTATTAGCTATGTGGGCAGTGCTATTCAAGATATCAAATAAACTGTCAGCCTTCTTCCCTGATATTTTCCGTGTTCTGGATTTTAATGAATGAGTAAACATGGTAAAGCACCCCTTACCCTCTTTTCAGTGGTGAACTTGGCCATCCAAAGCCTTTGCTTGCTCTGGAAACCTTATCTTTTATGAATCTTATAGTCTTGCTTAAGAGGATGAGTCGCTTCACTTGAGGACTACCTTTAGCAAATTAAGAGTTGTTGAAAAGGTGTATTGGAAAGTCTCTATCACCACATTCAATAGAGTAGGTGTTGTTTGTTAACTTTACTTGCGACCTTTAAAAAAAGTAGAGGATATAAAAAAATTACTTATTTGGATTTTTTTTCTTCTATTTAAAGTAGAACTATAAATCTCTATTAGAATAAGCAAAACAATTTGGCTTATTTATTCTATTAGAGTTTAAACCCCCCTAACTAAAATTAGATGTTCATTTTAAAGTAGAAGTAGAGCTAAGTAGAGTTAACACACACTACCTAACTAATTTGAAAAGGACTGACTACTTTAAGCAATAGTTCCTCCGCCATCTTGTACATATGGTATGCACCATAGGAAGATCAATGTCTTTTTCAGTGAAGTTTGATAGACATGCTGACCAACCTTCAGAAACTTCAACGATTTCTCTTGGGAAGAGAATGTTGTCATATATATTAGAGTGGACTGTATACTACTTTTAGCTACCTGATAAAAAGATTGTGAAAAAGACCAACATTATGTTTGTATTGTTATCCGTGGGAGTTTGGAAAACGAGATTTTTTTTTTTTTTTTTAATGTGTACATGACCACCAATATACAATATCACAAATCTCCACATCTATTTGGATGCTATAGTTGTTGAAATTGCAAAACAAAAGATGTTATTAATATATTTGGCATGAAACAACACCATTCCTAGTTTGCTTTTCCTTTACAAGCATTTGGTCACATCCATTTCGATTACCTTTCCACTCTTATTTGGCGTTCCATTGCACTGCAGGTGCACTTGGTGAACATTCATGTTAAGTTTGAGCATGTAGGGTTTAATGTTTTAAGGATTTTGTCATATTCTCTGGCATCTCTATCATCTGTGCTTTCTTACTATTAGGAACTGACACTTATATATCTCGTGATCATTTATGGTTTAAGAATTTGCAACTAACTTAAAACTTCAGCTGTGGCTTCCTTTGTCATGGTGCTTTTAGTATCTTTATTTTCTTTTCTCTTCTAATCTTTTATTTTAATTAATGCAAACATTCAGGTTGAGGAGTTGGCATTTCTTATCAAGGATAACTTAACTTCTAAGCATCTTGTTCTCTCTATTGAAGAAACGTTGGTTGATTTCCTAAGTAATGATACAAGGTAAACCTCACTGAGAATACTTGTGAGGTCTGCTTCATGTTCATTAATTGCTATTACTTCATTCTCTGCAATTCATTGTTCATCCTTGACACCTTGGACAATATACAATTAGAATGCATACTTTTTTCTTCTAATTCCCTCTCTTTGATGGAGACTTTTTATCTATTTGTTGCAACAAGTTTTCAAATACCTTGTGATACTGTAAAAACATTTGAGAAGATTATGTAAGTTGTGTTTGTATTGATTTCCTGGATACATAGGGATATTATATAATTATAAGCTACATTTTAATATTTTATTGTTGATGGTAGTAAAAAATCCTTATGGTTAATTTCGTATTGTTTAATCTCAGCATCTTTTGTATATCCTGAAATTATTATCGTCCCCTTTGCATATTGTTATGTAATGTACTGGAGCGCATACTTTCTCTTCCAATTTCCCCTGTGATGGAAACTTTTTATATATCTCTTGCAACAAGTTTTACAATGTCTTGTTCTATTCTAAAAACAATTGAGAAAGTTACGTTAGTTGTGTTTTCAAGATCTTTTGGTCCACGACAAGAATCATAGTTGTCTGGTCTTCTTTGCCTCCTAATTCTAGTCTAGCTAGTCTTCATATGCAATCATGTGTGCCTTGCAGCCTTCATTTCTTCATTGGATTTCCTCGTGTTTTTCGGTGGCTCATGCAATGCCAGCCAGGCAATGTTCTGTTGTGGTCACCCAGCTTTACAAGGAAATAAACATAGTGACACTCTATTTGCCACCCAAAGAGCTAACCATAGCCAATTGAAACATCTTGCAATACAATATGGGTGCTTATTTGAACTACATGTCTATATGCATTTCAAAATGGAACTTATGGATGACCATGAGAAAAGGGTATTATCAAATTTGGTCAATTACTTCCGACTTTGTCAAGTGACGTGTAAAAATAGAAGTGTGCCAGTGTCTGTCATAGTCATGAAGCATCAGCTATCAAGCACTTTAACCGATAAAAGCTTCATACATAAGGTGTGTGAGTGCTTCCTTGCAAGGGTAAAGCATGTTAGTTGACACAACAAAGCATTAGAACATGGTATTCTATTTTTGGAATGACTAATGTAAGAGCACGTGTGTTGCATGTGATTTCTACTATAATTATTTTATAGAAGAAATAAGTGTATTTCATGCAGAACTACTTAAAAAGGGGAATGACGGTACAGTAATATATATATACTTATAGTATTAGATATTTTTACCTTTTAATGGTTCGAGAGTTCTACTTCCCTAATATGGATAAGTTGATAATAAATAACTTATGTTTATTTGAATAGTTATCAAAATGGCAAGAAAAAATATGTATGTTACACGCTTATATATAAAAGGAAAAAAACAAATAAAAAAATGTGGTTAGAACATACAAATTAGGATTTTGATTATAAATGTAATATATTATTAATGTAAAGAAAGCATTAAATTTCGATAATGGGAAAGGGAGTGTTAGAACTTAGAACACCTAGATTGGATTACAGTAAGATGCATGAGAAAAGTCATTTTGGGAGTTGATCGAAGATCTGCAAACTACAATATTAGAAAAAAGAAAGAAGTAAGAGGGCAAATACATAAGAGAATCAAGAGTTAGAAAGGTAGTTGTTAACAAAGATGAATGAGAAATTGATGAGAGAGAGGGATGTTGGTTGGGAGAGAGTGGGTGACAGGGTGTTAATTGTAAAGAAGTGGAGATTCCATAACTAAATTTCAGATGCTTATTTTACACTTTTACCCTTGTGAATGTATTAAGTTAACCTTTGTATTAATAGATTAGTATAAGATATAGAAGTGGTAGTTTTGGTAATATATCAAAAATGGCTTCACATTGAAAAGTAAAAGTATTCTTATTGTAGTAGTGTAGATTAACTTTTTTTTGGATAGCCAAGGGTATTCCAATTAATATTAGATCCATGGATATTTTTCAAATGTCCAATTTATGTCTGTTGTGTTGCTTGAAATGGTCAATATTGCAATAATCAAACGCTTCTCCTTTTCTTTCGTTTTTGTTTCTGGTATCGAAAACTTTACTATTTGTTAAAATGTTTTAGGTGCATGTAACAATAAACATGTTTTACTGCAGTCCAGATGGTTTCTTGGAGCTGGAACCAATGAGTCCATACAACCGCCTTCTCTTGCATCGTCTTGCAGATATTTTTGGGTAAGGCCCTGTATTGTATGTATTTGGATTAGATCTTAGTTTACTCTCATGTTTTTCATTACCAAAGCTCACCAGACAATTGTTAGTGCTGAAAATATATCCAACTTTGTGTTCTTTCATTAACCAGTAGCTATTTTTCTTTTTCTTTTTTTTTCTTTTTTAATTACAATGATTTTAATCATTGCTTCCATGGTGTTAGGTTTCTCCATGAATCAGTTGGTGAAGGGGATGATCGCCATTTGATTTTGGAGAGATGCCCAGAGTCATCAATGTATGTTGAATTACCGGAAACTTTTTATCCTTTGTTCTTCAAAATATCATATTCATTTCCTTTTCTCTTGTTATTTGTATCTCGATTTATCTAAAACTGAATTTGATAAACTGAAATTTTTATTATGTAACTATGGATTTGAACATAGCTTGCATAGATCTGCTTCGAATACTTCAATTCAATTTTTGCACACATAAAGCTGTTCTTTTGTGTGTTTTATAGCAACCAATTGCATTGGATTCCTGACCACAGAGCATTACTAGAGAGCAAAGGCAACATGAAGCTGCCTCACAGAACCAAACATCATGGCTAAGCCTTGTTTTTGAAAGGCCTGAAACTGAGAGCTGTACTCATGACCAAGTTAATACCAAATGTAAACTAGTAGAAATCTTTTCTTTCCCACTGAAGATTCTGTCAGTTCTGAGCATAATGGCTATAAAGATATTGGAAATTAACTAAGAACAATTATGGTAGTGGTTATCACCTTCCATGGATGGTATTTTCAAACATTGTGTAATGCAAAGGCTACTTCGTGAACGGTAATTATTGGTGTTTGACCAAACAAGCTTCTGTTCTTGCTATACATATCCTGCATAGGCTCTCATTCTTTCATCTGCTAATGCTTCAAGTAGAGCTAATGGGATTCCATGAGACGAACCCTTCTCCTGTGGGTGAATTTGTCTTTATATTTTCATGCTTAGCTACCTGAAGGGTATTCTCATATTTGTAAAACTAGTTGTCATATTCATATTGCTTTGGTGGTGCAGATTGTACTTTTTATCAGAATACTTTCTTGAGACCCAGCTTCTATTTTTGTTTCTAAACTCACTCAAAAACGCTCCTGCTTCTGTGATTGCTATTGTATGGCTTTCTGTTTTCTGATTTTTCCTCCTATGTACTAACCATAGTTCTTTCAAATTTCAGACCTTCAATCCTTGTCAGCGACATACTTTGGCAGTATGATGATTACCAGTCTCCTACAACTTCCCACCAACTCTTGAGGAGGAAAGAATCATTGCCAGGTATTAGATTTAGCTGAATATTAACTGTAATTATTCTGACAATAGATTACCATGCTCTACAGTTAGGTTGGCTTTAGCCGCTTTCCTGCTGATAAATAGGTATCTTTTCCATCAGTTTCCATGCTTCTATTTCAAGAAAATGTGATAACCGATAAGCGTGTAAATTGAAAGATTTTAAGTAACTATTTGGTTTTTTCTTGTCTTTTTCCTTCGAATGAGGTGCTATATTCTCAGCATTCTACTGAGTAAGAGCCCTACCAAAAATATAAAATGTTATAAAATTTTGTAGAAATCCTTGCCACGTATTGTTGTTGTACTTTGAAACTCAAGTAACTCACATGATCAGGTGATTGAAGGAAAAGATGAAGATATGTATGTTTAGTTCCTTGTGTCAAAGCTTCTGTCTTTTGCCAACTGTATTTATAGGGATTATGTGATTTTACACAGCATTTTGTAACTAGAATGATGTTGATTGTTAAGGATATCTGTTGGGAGCCTCATGCGTTGTGATGTAGCTAGCGTTTTGCATTCTAGTTTAACTTTTGAATTTTAAGCAGAGCATCATCCGTTGCTTTCTTTTTTATGTTAACTGTGATAAACCAGAGTTATCTACTGCTTCCTACTGTCTCTCTCAGATTATACTCGACTATATAATTTCCCTATGTTACATGCTTTTAGCAACTGAGGTTATTTCTTTTTCAATTGATACTCGGGCCAATGATTATTTCCTATAAAGGAACCTTCTTTTTTAATACATATTTCTTCTGCCTTCCTTTATCTTAAATGGGAAGTACACCAATACATGCTTAATTTGATCTTGTTGCTGTATCTTACTCTTTCAGCCTCAAAGACAGATCCTGTATCATTCTGTTCCTCATTAGAGGAACGTCAAGCAGCTTATTTAGCTGCTCGGGAGCGGATCTTTTCAGTGGATGAAAATGAGATAAAAGAGTCCATCACACCAAAACCACGGAACGTCCCTGTGGTTGCACGCCGCATGATCGCCCATGCATTAGGCCAAAGGATCTGTTCTAATTCACCCAGTGAGAATGCAAGATTTCCCAACAGCAAAGAATACAAAGAGAAGATCCAGAAATTGAGCATTAAAGAGACCAATGGAAGCCGCCACCCAGATCGGAGATCAACTATTTCACAAGATCCTTCTTCTCGATACAGTCAGAAAGTGAGCTCATTTGAGGGAACAAGGCATGCAAACCAACAAGGTAGCAATTCTAATGTTAGTGAATCGCAAGGTAAGCAAAAGGTGAAGAATAAACTCACAAATAACAATAAATCCTTTAGTGTTAGTGCACCACAGACTGGAAGAAGCAATACTGGCAGAGTTGTCTGCAAAGAGAGCTTGAAACAAGAACATCTTGGAGCAGCAAAGAGAATCTTTGCCCATGCTTTGGGTTTACAAGGAACCAAGGAAATAAATAAAGGGTAGAAGTCGACGTGTAAGGAACAACTTATTACAAACAACTTATTACATCTACTCGGGTCATCCTTAATACTTCTGAACTCTTGGTATCAATCTTCTATTTACCGGTGCAAGAGGCTTAAAATTGGTATTTAAGTGATTAGAGCCTCGACCAGAGCTGTTAATTTGGGAGGCAAGAGACAGACAGGCACCGGGCAATTTTCGAGTGCATTTCATGAAATATTGTAACGAGACGTAAAAATTGGATAAAATACTGCTGCTTGCAACTCTCAGCTAGCTTGGGCAGTGGCATGTGATGATAAGTTCCATGTTTCAGTGAACTGAAAAGATGTGCAGAAAAGTGTAGGTCTGTGGCTCTGTTGCTGTTGCTGAGAGAATCTGAGATAAAGTTATTGGAAGAGGGTTTTTTTTTTTTTAACTTGTGTGGGAATTTTGCTTATGTGAATCTTTTTGGGAGATTTTTAAGCTCAGGTAAAGCTTTTCTTAGGTTACAGTTTTATTTTTCCCCTTTCTTGGCAAAATTATAATATCTAGATCCCCTTTGGGTAGTGTAGTAGGAGTTTATTATCATCATCTCCTCTTTATTGGCACACTTGAAAGTTTTCGAAGTTAATGTTTATAAGCTTGTAATTGCAGTTGGTAGATGCAAAGCAGCTATATTTGACAATGTAACTCACAAAATCTTCTCATCTCTTTGTTGTTACTTGTCTCAATTCACAAAACATGCTTTGAATTGATCTAGCTGTGTTGTTTTCTGCTGGTATGAGATTGAATGATCCTTTTAATCTATATTAGTCTGTATCCGTTATTAGGAGCAGGACAAATGCTAGAAAATGAACACCAGAATGTTCATTTTCATGATTATCTCATGCAATCAGAAACCCAAAACTGCTTTCGCAGAATTCTTCAAGAAAAAAGCTGCCACACCATTTTTTGTGAATCCATTGATAGAGAAATGCAGTCACAAATTTCCTTTTGGGTTGCGTTTAGGTATTTTTGGGGTTATATCAAGAATTAGCATTCTTCTGCTGTTCTTGGTAAAGTGGAAAAAGTGTAATGAACTAATGATCTAAACCAAACCTAATTCTTTTGTTATCTAATACTAATATATTAAGTTTTAATCAAAGTATTCGTGAAACTTGCAATGCAAGTTTGATTGGACTAGAAAAACTATTCAATACTCAAATAGTAGTTCTAACTTGTTGGCTAACAAGAGCTTAAGAGGGATTACGAGGAACGCAAGTCTCCACTACCTACTCACCTCAAAAATTAATAAATAATAGTAGTTCTAACAAATACATCACTTCATCATAATATCAATGTGAATGCACAAAAAAAAAAAAAAAACTCTGATTTCTATAAAAACAAATCATACAAAAACAATCACTAAGGTTTTGTTCGGCTCTAGTAAGTACAATCTATTGTGTACATAACCCATCCATCAACCATACCTAAACAAATTTAGCAGAGAAAGAGAAAATAGCAAACCACCCACAGCTTGGGTGGTATTGCCCACCCATGAGAGCAAAGGGTCAACTCTCCTGGATGTCGTTTCAAGAGAGAATATCAATTGTTGCGAGCTATGACCTTTGTTGTCCGAAAATTTATCTTATTCCCGACTAGTGTCATTTTCAAAAAAAACTAAAAAATAAAAATATATATATATATTAAGATTACAGTACATATGGTACAACAAACATGCCTTCTGGGAACATGATCTGTCACAAGTGCCACCAACAGAATTTACAGCAAACCTTCATCACCAGCCAATTTTGCACCATTTTGAAGAGCATTTTTCATGGCCATAGAACATCAATTTTGAAACCACACTCCTACCTTAGTTTGAAATACAGATACAGAGCAGAGAAATGATGTACAACACTCCTTAAAAGAACATCTCAAAGGCCGATGCCATTTCGAAACTCTTCTGTGAAACCATTTATGGGAAAACCAACGCTTTATCATCCTCAAATCTGGGTTTTCTTATTCCTTCCATGAAAGAATGTTGAGCCAAACTGAACCTAGCCGTGTCAGATTTTCACGATATCAAAACAAATTTGATTTCAGTAGGGTATCAGCTCCGGAGATGAAAGTTCATAAAACCTTCTACAAGTTACCGAAGAGAAACCTTAAATCATGTGTGGAAGTCACGGAAATGACTGAGAGGTATCTGAAGCAGCCACTTCTTCCATCAATAGAAGGATTTTGTTCCTAAGCAGACCTGCTCCGATGCTACGTGTGGCAGTTACTACTATCTATGTCTGGAGTTTTTTTTGTTAAGGCTTCGAGCATGGACTGGGCAGCCAAGAGTTTTTCCCTCAGCATTACATTGTACTTGCATAGATCTTCAAGACTTTTACGGATGTCAGGAATATTGGATCCAGAAGCCTCAAAATCTGCAACAACAAGATCAGTGTGTTATGCTGCATAACACAATGAAGACGTAAAGAAATTATGTGCAATTTAAGTTTGGCTGGTTCAGAACCAAATAAGGAACAGTATTGCTAAGTGGAAGAGCAAGCTGGCTCCCTAATTGACATGTGAACCAAAGATATCAGAAAATGGGAATGGCAAATGTCTGTAATCTAAAATTATCAACTCTTTTTTTAGTGTCACTTGGAAACGTTTCTTTTAAAGAAAATCACATTTCTAATACAAATTGGAATCTCAATCAGAAATCTCTCTCCAAGTCAAATCCCAAAGAATTCAACAAATAAATCTCTGGGAAGAAGGGATATTGAAAATTCATAGAAGCTTTTCAATCGGAAATGCAGTTTATTTATTGCAAAAATGTTTTCACTTGCACTACAAAACTGACCTCCATAATCACAAGGTTACTGAAACATGCATTTATTAGTAAAAAAAACATCTCCAGTGGATTGAATCTGAACCAGACCATTCTGCTACTGTAACAGTTCCTGGCTTTCAGGTGCAATATACTGTAATAGGCATCCACTAAACATATATTATCCTTTTGAGATAAATGAACCAAACACAATCAGATGTATTTGTATAATGTTTAAATTTTAGAAGTCATGGCTTTGAATAGGAACTCTAACTGGCTTTATCTGAACATCCACTAAAAGTTAAGAGGCAAGTTCTATGCTGATTCACTTCCAGAATCAGCTTTCAAAGTAATAGTTTCTGTGGACAGAGCACATTACATGATTTGACAATCAATGGTGTCTTTTCACTCGTCAGCATGAAAACAAGCATCTTCAGATAGGTATCAATATTTTAGGGCCTAAGAGGAAAAATAAGTAGAAAAGAAAAATAAAATAAAATGAGAAAACATTCAGATTTCAGAGTCAGTTGCTACCTGGAACAGGTGGTAGTGGTAGGGTGATATCTTTATGAAGAGGTAGTGGAGGCTGAGAGCCATCTCCCTTGCAAGAATCAGTTGAATTTTCCTTTCCATTGTTCATTCTAGCACCTCGTACTTCATGTCCCAGAACCTTGAAAAGCCAAAGAATGGCAAATATAAGGCAAGTATTTATGAGATTATCCTCAAACAATATTTTCATCAACATGATGCATGGATAATATGATTATGAGACCTCCTATGTTTTAAGTCAATAAAGAAAAGATTAAACAAACTCTTTACTTATGTCACCCTCGTCTATGAATCAGTTGCAATGGATATTCATCATAAAATATATAACCATGAAAAAAATTGATGTACAATGAACCATAAAATACACATGGTTTCAATTACTATGGTCTCCAAGTAAGGGAAATTATGAATAATAAAACTGACTTCCATTTTGTATATCTCAAGCCTAAATCAAGCTAAAAAGTGAAGATTTCACACAACACATCAGACATTAATAAACAATAAAGAATATTCAGCTTACATGTTCACCCTCTGAACGTCGATGGGGACTTTGAAGTTCAGCAACAACATCTACAGAACAAGATTTCAATGTCTCTGTCACAAGGGTTTTTGGAATGGCATTCTGCAGGGAGGAGAATTTTTTTATGGCATAAATAGTAAAAACGAAAAAATAATAAAAAAATTATAATCCTTCTTGACATTGACAGAAACTTTTAAAAATAAAAATAAAAATAAACACTACATTAGCAGCAGAATCAGAAGAATGGAGCTTTACATTCACGGCAGGTAAGTTGGCCTTTTTGCTAAAACTGATAGAATCTGTGCTGCATTGCGGCTTCCTTTTATGCAGAGATCCAACTCTACGAACAGGTTCAAATCCAATACAGTTACAAAGTGGATCTTCTCCATTACTTTTGTCTTCATCAAGCAAGCGACAACCCCATGTATACATAACATATTTCCTTAACTTTTTGAAAGATAAAAAATATATGTACATCAGTTAAGTAAAAGAAACAATAATTTTTCATTTCTAAGGTACATTGTAATCACCTTAGCCCAGCGCTGCAGAGCTTTCTTCCGGTTTCTAATACTTCGCAATACACTGTCTTCATTACGGAGCCTTTTGATTCTATATTCACACTGTATGCAAGAAAAGTTAGGTGCAAAAATTTCAATTCCAGATTTCCAAAATGGAAAAAACAAAAGAGATAAGAATGTGAAAAAGGTGAGTGGAAAAAGATAAAAGAATATGATTGGTGATTGTTGGATTAACAAAATAAAAATAAGGACATCTACACAATTTTGAGAGCAGCCTGTAATTAAACATTACGGAAGGAATTGGGAGCGGTGGAAGGACTCTACTTGGTAAGTGAAATAACAGTGAGATTCAATAAAAGATGATTCAATTCTCTACAATGACTAGGATATTCCTTAGTTAACTGATGAAACATTCAAAAAGACACAGGAAAATTTTCATATGAGAGGAAGCCTACGCTTAACCAGAGAGATTATTGGATGGGTTTCAGTAAATGGTCCGAATTCCTAATTAGATATATTGATCTAGTCAAAGATGAACAAGATGGAGTGGTAGCACTGTTTGGACAAATGCAAAAGCAACGAGCAAGTTTTAAGCACAGTTAGTTTACACTGGGGGGTCAATATTACACTTGTAAGTTGAAGTTGGAAGATGCTCTAAAATCAAGACTTTCATATCCAAGCTTGTAATAAAACTAAATAGAAGAGAGAATTTTAGAAACAATGTAAGCAGAATTTAGGAAGTATATGAGGTTAATTACCAAGGGCATAGCCACATGAGGCTCCCACCACTAAGGGGTCTGGGGAAGGGACAATGTGCGCAGCCATAACCCTGCACTGCAAGGAGGCTGTTTCGAAATTCAAACCTATGACCTCTACGTCACAATGGAGCCTATGACCTCTACCATTACACCAAGGCCTGTCATTCTAATGAGTAATGAGGAAGGCAGTAACATTAGAGCCAAATACATAAAGTGGAACAGTACCATGCAGCATTTGGTCTAATTAGAGGATACCATTAAGATTGAAATGGAATGTGGAACTTTCATAAAATAGCCGGAAGACCATCACCGCACTATGGAACAGAATAATTGGAATCAAATAAGTTAATACACACCTCAAATGAGTATAACTAGGATGAGGATGTAGAGATGGATGACCAATAAAATTAGGGAAAGATAGAATTAGATATTAAGTCTTCGCAAGTGTATAAAGATAGTTCTGACTGATAAGAAAAAGGAGAAATTTGAAGATTCACCAAAATAAGAGAGATTGGAGACCACAACATTGAGAGAATGACTCAAATGGTGCAATGCAACTTAAAGGTGTAAGACAACATGAGAGAATCAAAAAGTGACTTAGCTTAAAACGTAAGTAAAGGGCATGGATCTCCTTAACATTACCAAAACTATGGCCCTATAGAGAATCAAATTATGTGACAATATTAATGTCTCCTAGGCGAAATATTGTGCTGCTTTATGTTGATAATTATATTCCTCCACAATAAATCATGTTGAACCACTGAAAAGTGTTTTAGTGCAGCTAAAGGATCGAAAGGTTGAGGCTAACACTGAAATTAAGGATATGTTTTTGTGAATATATGGCTCTAACCAACATTGGAGTCATTGACTGACACTATTAAAAAGTAAAAGAATGAGTGGTTACAAAGGGTAAAAGACTAAAAGTTAGTAACAATAAATTATTCAGGGGGTAAAAAATGCCACACAAACCATCAGAAACAGTAATAAGAGGAAAAGCAGGGGAGAGAGGGGTGCATCAATTAAATCAGAGAAGCATGTAAATAAGTCAAAACTAGGCTCAATTAGGAGAATCAGAAATATCTTTGTAGTAGAATCCATGACATAGACAAGGAAGCAGAAGAGAAAATATTACCTGTACCATGAGGTAAAAAAATATGGCAAAGCTAATAGCATAGAGACCGCCAAGATCAGCGAAAAAGCCCACTGCATTAAACAATGAAATGACATCAGATTTTCTATGAAGGAGTTGAAACTTGAACATGAAACTGAATCTTACTGAAGCAGAAAACTAGGAAACTTAAAAAGCATCACCTAATTATATCTCCACAGATGTAATGTTTCATATGAAGTATTAAAATACATATCATGTGTAATGAATAATTAATAATCACCCCCAAAAAACAACACATCTAGCACAAATAGCCCATACCGACAACTAGACAAAATAACGTGGGTTTGATATTTGGACTCTGCACTTCTGTCATCTAGACTCCTTGGTCCTAGTTTTTGCAAAAAAATCCACATCAACATACAAATACAAGACAATAAACTCTAAAGTAAATTAGCTCATCCATAGTACGCCTCCCAATTCAAAGCACATAACCTTGTTCCAACAAGAAGTGGGAACAAGAATCGATCCGAAAGTAGCAAGAGTCTTTGATGTCATTTATCATCCACCATTAGGTAGAAGAATGCTAGAAATATTTTGTTTGATGTTCTTGAGAAACTACGACGTTCATAAAGTAAGAACAAGGATGAAACACATATTACCCTATATTATGAGAAAGTCTCTTACCAGGCCCCAAAATGTTTCCATTTTCAATCTCAACAATGTAGGCAGAGAGAAAGTTGACAAAAATTGTCATATTGATCAACCCATCACTAGATCTTTGAAGAGAGGTTTGGAGCTGACTTTTGTCAAGGAAAAATGAACCCGGAAGAAAATCGTGCAAGAGAGGCTGAATGATCCTTAAATCATGAAAGTTGCGATATATGCGAGGAAATAGATTGAACTTTACTATATTTGCATTTGGCCCTCGGAAAGTAATTGGCCTGTCATCCATATGGCTGCCATTCTTCAGGATGCCAGAGACAAAGCTCACGTGCTTTCTGTCATGATGGCTCTTTGCTGTCAAGTTGAATTGAAAACCCACGGCAAGAGCAGGATCATTTGGAAGATCAACATATTGCCATGAAATGTACATGTCATCTCCAACAATCCGGCATTTGCTACAGTTAAGAGTTATTGTTGGACCCTGGCTAGTGTTATGGCATGAATAATTTGCAAATGTTGACAATGGGAAAACTCGATAGTCAATGGACCCTGGATTCCAGGAGACTAATGAACCAAGTCCACGTAAATGAGAACAGCTCATACTAGAGATGGTGGTTATATTAAATTCCATGTCATTGATGAAAGTGAGTAGATCAGGCGCATTTGCTGCCCTCACATTATGAATCTCAACGGATCTTTTTGAGATAAACTGGTAAAGCAACCTGCAACGCGATAGGAAATAACTCAGATGGCAAGGACTTTTACTTAAAAAGTAAAAGGGACCAAAATGACCAGAAACTGTATTATTAAGATTTTTCTTTTCCTTCCATTTTTTGGGGCCAACAGAGAGAAAGTTGTCAACAACTCACGCTGCAGACAGACCAATGAAAAGTATCCAGCTTGCCACACAGAAAGTTCCACCAAGCTCTGTTTTCCGCTTCTTCACAACCTTTTGGTCATCCTGCATTAAACAAACTGTTAACATTCGGATGTGAGACCGGTCTTTCTTTCTTTTGAATGAAGTTTTTCTTTCTTCTAAAAAACCAAAAAACATAAAAAAAAAAAAGAGGCGAGCCAGCCATTCAAAAACAACTAAAAGAAGAAGATGAATCTGGAAAAGGTGGATTTTCATGAAGTTGCAATCACAGGATATGGAGCTGACTGAAATACATTCTTGGCCACATCAGGGTTCAAGATAACGTCATAATTTCAGGAAGAATTAGATCACTATTTCACAACAAAATTAACATAATGGACACTATTTATTGCATGGTTTTCTCTTTCATGTAGGATAAGTCATTTCATCCAGTAAGTGCAGAAGCAGGTTGAAACATAATAGAAGAGAAAGAGATTGCCATTGTCATGTACTTTCTACATCACATAAAATTTGTGTTCCCTCTCGTATTGTAGTTTTTTTCCCTTCTTATTCCAACATTAAATGAACATGGCATACACATGATGGTTTACCATGACATCACCACTAACAACTACCCTTGTGGCACTTGACAGCCACTACACGTCATCATTACAACGCCCATGCTTCCCATCACGCTGTTATTACAGCACTCATACTGCCCAACACGCCATCATTACACTACCTATGTCTGGCAATACCACTCATCCTTATCATGGTCGTGAATCGGAATTAAATTGTTTCGAGGCTTGGTGAATCGAATAGAAATTTATATTGATAAATCATGAGATTCACAAAACATGTTTAAATCATATTATTTGTATATATTTAAGTACCCATAGAGTTATAAAGATATTAGTGCTTTTTAGCTAATTAATGATTTAGACCGATTCATTGCAATTCAGCTAGCGATTTGGTCCAATGCATCTATTGATTCAGACTGACTCACTTACGATTCACAAGCATAATGATTCATGAATCCAATTCGAATCATTCTAGGGTTCATCAAATCATGAATCGTATAATTCGACAATTTGAATCACTATTCTAACTACTATGATCTTTGTCGCCAAGAGCAATTTGGTGTTGTTGAGAGTAGTTGCATCAGTATAGGACCAAGTTGACCAACTGGCACACGTTAAAGAGCAGGTAGCCAACGTCAAAGAGTAGGTGGTCAATCCACTATTATAAATACCCCAGCCATGCCCTACAGAGGATCTTTTGGCACCCAACTACTTGAGCCCCGTACTATAAGCAACCTCTTGCTCCTCAATTTAGGATCGACACCGATCCCATTCTCTCCATACCCTATCTGACCTAGGCATTGGAGAGACTTTGACTACCACCACACCAGTGTCTACTTAGGACTCCGAGATATTATTCGTCTTGACAAGTTGGCATCTCATCGGGTCGGTGTTGAGCCCCCCTCCCTCATTCAAGTTCGTTCGGACGATTCATTTCACTAACGCGTGCCTGCCATTACTGATTTAAATTTTGTGCTCCATACGACACTTGCCAAAATTGGTTAAAGAATATTATATTTAAAACCTTGTCACAACGGTTGAGGTTACTTCATTATGACCTTAAGGTCATAGGTGCTAATCTAGAAACAACATCTCCAATGTCGTGGTAAGGTTGTATTCGTCATCTCTTCCCTCAGACCCCACCCCAGGAAGAGCCACGTAAATTGGGTACACTTTTTTTCTTAGTTCGATTGATCAGTGAAGCTACTCTCAAGTTTCAAAATCATAGTAAAAGGATAATTTGGTAGGTAGCCACAATTTGGATGGAAACGCTCATCCAGTGTTTAAAGTCTATGCATATGGGTCAATTTTAACACTCACATTAGGTCTTCAGTTTATCAAAGTAAAACACAATGTGAAACTCCGTTGCAATCAAACCTAGTCTAGGAATGAGTGATTTAACAATCCCAAAATCGCCATTATCAATATGCATTTGGGTTTTAATTGAACAAATGCGCAACCCATTCTTCGGCAATCAAACAACAACATGATCTTGTTGACGGAAGAAAAATGACAGGAGTGCTAGTGCATGAAAAAGGCTAAGGATGAATTCTAGGAACGAAAAATTCTGATAATTGCAAAGGCCGAATTAAAATCTCAAAACATTCAAAGTGAATCTTAGAGCTGCCACAATAAGAAACAATAAAGCAAATTCACCACAAGAAAGACAAATGACCACTAAATAAAAATAAGAAATATTGGTGCAAGTTGAAAGCTTAGTATAAATTCAAACTCAACTCAACTAGGCCTTTTTTCCAACTACAAAGGGTCGGCTACATGAATCTACTTCTTCTACTCCACTCTATGAAGGCTAAATTGACATAAAAAATTACAAGTGGTTGTATCTTTCTTAACTATATCTATCAATGTTACTTTAGGAAAGCTTAAACAAATTATGTTAAAAAAAAAATAAAAGAAATTCAAATATACAGTCTCAATTTCCAGTTATTTGGCTGTTCAACATCCTGACAATAACTTTCAAAATCATCAAAACCAAATTCCGAAACCCGCAGGCATCATAATTTAAACAATAAATAGAAAACTTCGCATAAAACTTTACTTCACGATCCCAAAAACCTCTAATTATTCCAATTAAATAACGTAAAGAACAAAATCAACTCAAAATGTAAACAATGAAATTAAATATAAACAATTATGTAATGCAAACAATTAAATCAACTCAAAATATTAATATAACAAAAATGCACAGTAGAACTAAGAAGAATCCGAGCTTTAACGCACTAAAGCACCATCTAAATATCTCTCGAATTCAAAAACAAGGAAAGCAAAAAGATCTAACCAGCCAGTGGCGAGTAGCGAAACAGAAATCCAGCCGACTAATCCACCACCGAATCCGAAACCAAACAGACGCTCCATCCTTAACCTTAGGAATCCTAACGACCGCACAGAAAAGAATCCAAGAAACGAGCATAATGAAAGTGGCTTCAAGAAACAAGGCCTGAGACTGCGTGAACTGCCTGATGGAATCGAACGAGAAGATCGTGGACGGAAACGTGAGAGAGTAATCGACGCCGGAGTTGATCAGCCAGTCGTTCATCGATGATCGGAACAGACTACAGGATTTCGAAGACGCATTGAGCACGAATCCAGGATTGCAGGCGCACAGCGATGTGTTGAAGGAGATTGAATTCGGAGGACAAGAAGAAGAAGAAGGCGCGCGAAGCGCCATTGATGAGAGAATTTGAGGTTTTGTGTGCGTGTGTGATTCTTCTGTAAATCTTTGCTTGAGATGTAACAGAGTATATAGAAGAAGAAGAAGAAGAAGAAGAAGAAGAAGGAAAGAAAGGAAGAAAGTCTGAGAAAGAAAGAAAGGAAGGAGGAGGAGAAGAAGGTGGGTTGGGCTGGTAGCTTCAAGAAGGCAAAGATTGAAGACTTTGGGAGAATGGATAATCGAGTGGACCTGTAAGCGAAGTAACGTGTTTTTGTGTGGATGATTTATGGTTGTTGGATTTTTATCCGTTGGAGAGTCGAATAAAACCGGCGGAGAAGCGTTAATGATCCTATTAAGAATAATAAAGAACAAAACTATGGTTCATTGGTTTGTGAAATAGAAAATAGGTTTTATATAGATGACAACGTGTGGAATGTTGGAATAACCCAAAACCAATTTTCCTTTGATTTGTCGAGTTATATATATATATATATATATATATATATATATGTTTGTGTCTCAGTTGGCCCGATACTCTAATTTGACAACCTAGTAACCACCTAAGTTACCTGGAGATTTAAGAACTTATACACCGACCACTTTGCCAAAGTACTAACCAAGTACGGACCACTTGACAAGCGCAGTTACGACAATGACATTAGTTCATCATACCGAGCTAACCTGACCTAACATATCAACAACTAGATAAAAATGATGCGGGACCCAAAACGTATTTTATGGTCACATGTCACCACCAACCTACCTAGCCAAAGACTCTTACATCTTTATAAATACCCCATTAACTCCTCGTTAAGGAGGTAAGTGTTAACTATTTCAGTTAATGCAAGATTAATCATCGAGACAGGTTGAAACTAATTTAGGCATCAGAGAGTCTTTAGTCGGTACTAAATCGGTGCTCCTTATTATAGCTATTATTTTTCTTTCTCTTTCACGAGCTTGAAGTACCTAGCAGTTAAGTGGATAACTTGGTGTAGGTCTAGCTTAGTAGGTTTTCTCCACATCATATGTTGGTCAAATCTTATTCCAACAATATATTTTTTGATAATACAAGATATGTTGGGAAATAATTATGTTTATGAATGGTAGATGATAACTCGATCCAACTATAATTGCATATCCTTAAACACAACATTCGATACAAAGTCTAAATAAATGAGAAAATTTGTGTTAGATAACTAAAAACATAAGTAAAACATTGTCAAATTAACTAACATATAGATTTACTGAGTTAGACTCATCAAGGCGTAAGAAAATTTAGCCCTTAATAGAATAGATGAGAGTAAGCTTGATTAATATAACCAAAATTTACTAAATTAGGCTCATGAAGACTTTTAGACAATTTAGCCCTTAATAGAGCAAAAGGCAGGAAGCTTGATTTAACCCTTGATAGAGGGAGGAGGAGAAACTTGCTTAATATAACCAATCCTTAGTTGAAAAAAATAAAATAAAATAAAATCTTTAGTTGGAAAATAGTTTAATTGAGTTAAGGATCAAAGATGGTATTTAATGGAAACCCAAAAAACAAAGAAGATTATATTTAAAGCTCAAACAAAGATGCTCTCAAATTACAACATGTATTCGGGAGTTGTAATCGAGCATCTAAATCTCTATGAAAATTTTATAGTTGCATACTTTGCTCCTGAAAAGAAGAAAGTTAATAATAATAATAATAATAGATGTGAGTAGAGTTGGATTACCTAATAAATGAGAAAAATATATGTAAATAAATTTAGTTTTAGAGTTTTTTTATGTGCTAGGTTTTTTTTTGTAAGGGTGTTGCTTTCTTATTGTCAGATTCGTCGGTCGTTGTCGATATTGAAACACCCTTTGTTGAATTGATGAGCTCATTGATTGTCTTTGGTACCATGTGCCTGCCCCGATCAAGTGTCTTCTATCTGTAAGCTGACGTGATATGGAGATTTTATTCAATGAAATTCCATGTAAAATAAAAAACAAGAAGAAGGCAGCCGTAGCAATCTTTGGAATTGAAATATTCCACATGGCGTCTTAAAAGTGTAGAGCATCAAAACTTTTACTTTCCGACGCGTTATCGAGTCTGTCAGTCACGTGGTTACGTATGTCGAAGAAAAGGCATCGCTGTGCCTTGTTTTAATTGTTTGTTTTTCCAGCTCCAAGGCCAAGCTGGCTGGTTGGGCCCTCCTAATGCTTTTTTAAATGTATTAAATGCACCAATCCCATTTATTCCGCGCCAGTGTTCAACACAAATGATAAATATTTGATGCAACTTTTGGAATGCTTAATTTAATGGGCACTCTGGACTTTTCGTCATGATAATGTGGACGGCCCAATATAAGATCTTATGCACATAGTTAATGTGTGTAATATCCGTATATAGTGTGTACAAGATATTTTAATAAATTTGTATGTTTGATATGTTAATGTGTATAATGGTCTAATACATGGCATAATCATGTGTTGTGATCAATTAGGTGTTAAATTACTCTAATACATAAATTAAATAAAGAATTCATGGCATGTAAGTGCCAAGTGTCTAGTGTACATTTTGGTTGGCAATTGAAGAGGTTTGTTGGCAGCTAGTTGATAAGTGATGTACTGAAAAGTTAATTTAAGATGAGGAAAGTAAGACAGAGAAGAGAAAATAACACCTAAGTGAGTTGTTGGCCATGTGTAGCCATATGTTGTTTGCTAGTGTGTTGCAAGAACAAAATGAGTTGCTAGTGTGTTTAAAGGAAATAAACGTTGGTTGCTATTGTAACACCCCGCAATTTTAATTAAATATATACATTGAAGTACGCATATATCGAGATGTATAATACACGTATTTTATAAGTATGAGCTAAATATATGCGTGATAATACACGTATTTGATACGTATGAGCTAAATATACGTGTGTATGAAATACATGCTATAATTACGGAATGTGAGCAAATAAATAAAATTATTAAATAAAAAATATAAGTTTTATTAGTTGAATGGGTTGATTAATTAGATATGTGAATTGAGTTGAATTAAATTGATTAATTTATGAGGTTGGTTAATTAAAAATGTGGATTGGAGTATGATTTAATGAATTAATGAATAGTATGATTAAAGGAATGAAAATGAAATATTAAGATGAGGAGTTGGTTAACTATTGAGGATGAGGTGCATTGGATCATTTAAATATCAACTTTCCTTTTTAAATTTCAACCTCTCACTCTCCAACATGTAAATATCCAACGTGTAAAGAAAATAGAAAAAGAAAAGAAGAATAGAAAGGAGTTGCTGAATGAAAGAGAAAAGACGGACGGACGGAAGGAGAGAAACAGAGAGAAGAAGGAGAAGAAGAAAAAGGAGAAACGCGAGATTCGCGATAAATTCGGCCTCGCGGTAAGTGATTTTTACTTTTTTTCTTTGTGAAATTACTATCTAAGCTAGATGGAACGATTCTAGCAGACTAATTTTAGCTATGGGAACCGTTTTGTGGCGTTTTGACAAAATTGGAATTTTGACCAACGTGAATGAAAATCCGCTAGAAAGGAAGAAAAACGTTTCCTGGACTGTCGGGACCTTGAATATGTGGTTAGATTCCATTTCATGATTTTTGGAGACCGTTTGACAAGTTTAATACAATTTACATCTTTTGAATGAATAGTGAATAGTGAATAACGAAGTGAATAGTGAATAGTGATAGTGAACAGTGAACAGTGAACAGTGAGTTGAAATCATAGATTCGTAGAGAACTGAATTCCGGACGTGTCGATACTAAGATCGTGATTTTTGGCTATGATTTGATATTTTTAGTAGCTACCGATATGATAAATGATGATTCTCATAATAATCTATGGTTAATTTCAGTGTTTAAATTGAGAGCTTAAGGGCATGTGTAACACTCCGTAAATTGAATTAAATACATACGTTGACGTACACGTATATCGAGATGTATAATACACGTATTTGATACGTATGAGCTAAATATATGCATGAAATACATGCTATAATTAAGGAATGTAAGCAAATAAATATGTTGATTGAGTGTATGAAGAAGGAGAACGAATAAAAAGATAAAATAAAATAAAATAATGAACAGTACTTGAATAGTAAGTTTATTGTTTATAAGGGGTACTGTTCATCAAATAGTGAATAGTTAATAGTGCATAGTGTATAGTGAATAGTGAAAATTGATCAGTGATGTAAATAGTACTGTGCACAGTGATGTGACTAGTGATGCCCAATGAAACCCCGGTTTGAGATTATAGAATCGTGAAGAACTGAATTCCGGGCGTTTCGATGTTACGATTGTGATTTTTGGATATGATTTGATAGTTTTAGTAACTAAGTATATGATGCCGTGAAAATATGATTCGAAAATTTATTTTCACTGTTCTTTCTTGTGGCAATATCTAGATTGACCACAGAAACGAGATAGTAGTTTCTTCAACTGCTTGTGAGTCCTAAATGGATTTATTATTCGTGATGTGAAGTGAGTTGAGAAATTAAAGATGTAAATAGATATGAAGACATGAAATTGAAGTATGGAGTGATTGTGACAGGTTAAATTAGTTAGATTTAACTTGGAGTTGGACTCGAAAGCGACGATGATTGGGTTTAAGTTGAACGTATTGTACTGTGAGTATAGTTTTCTTGATTTGGTTCTTGTATGACATTGTACGCATATAAAATGTTTGATTGTATGCATGGTATATTTATATATAATGCATTGAGTTTTATGGATCATGCAAACTGATTTTAGCAATTGGAGTTTGTAATGATGAGGTTTTGCGAGTCTTCATTGACATTTCGTTAGGCACTTGACTCGGATGAGGTTTTGCGAGTCCTCATTGTCAGTAGGTCTGTCATAACAAGGGTTGGGATCCTTGAAATGACTGTTAATTGGGTAATGAAAGGTTGTGGCTACCTTGTACGGCCATACAAGGGTTAGACACGCTCTCTTGCCTTGCGGAGGAGGGAGATTGTGCATTGTGTTATTGAAAATCATGAAATTTATGTTGTTGACATGTGCAATATATTCGTTGAATGATGCATGTGTTGAATAAGTGTTTGAAATAATTTTTAAATGTCATATTTCTCTAAATGTATATAAGTGTCATCTCAATAACTATATTCACTGAGCTGTTGTTTGCTCACCCCATTTCCTCCAATATTTTAGGTATTGAATCGAAGGTAAAAGGAAAATCCGTGAGTGATAATTACGTAAGCCTTCGTCTGATATGTGTACGTATGCTTGGAGGAAATAACTTCTATTTTTGTTATTTTGATATGTATACTTATCACACATTATATATATATTATCATCTAGATGGGATGTGTGGGCATCTATAGCTTAAGATATTGGATGATGAAATGAAAATGTGATGTGTGAATGAATGAGAGGAGTATAGAGATCTATGTTGGATTTGATTTGTGGTATATAAAAAAAAAAATTCTGTAAAGGTTGGAAAGGATTGTGAGACTACGTGAAGGCTGACAGTGTATTATATACTGTATATGAGTATGTACAGTGTATCGTACACTGTGCCGGTCATGACGCCAACCTACGTCAGGGGCGTCGTGACAGCATGGATAAACGCTCTTGAGGAAGCAATATTGTTGCTCGATTTTAGAGGTTTGCTTAGAAACCCTGTGTAACCACTGTGAGTATAGTTTCCTTGATTTGGTTCTTGTATGATATTGTACGCATATAAAATGTTTGATTGTATGCATGTTATATTTATATATATAATGCATTGAGTTTTATAGATCGTGCAAACTGATTTTAGCAATTGGAGTTTGTAATGATGAGGTTTTGCGAATCCTCATTGTCATTTCGTTAGGAATTAGACCCGGATGAGGTTTTGCGAGTCCTCATTATCAGTAGGTTTGTTCTAACAAGGGTTGCGATCCTTGAAATGACTGTGACTTAGGTGATGAGAGGTTGTGTCTACCTTGTACGGCCATAAAAGGGTTAGACCCGCTCTCTTGCCTTGCGGAGGAGGGAGATTGTGCATTGTGGTATTGAAAACTCATACAATTTATGTTGTTGACATGTATGATATATTCGTTGAATGATGCATGTGTTGAATAAATGTTTGAAATGATGTTAAATGTCATATTTCTCTAAATGTATATAATTGTCATTTCAAGAACTATATTCACTGAGTTGTTGTTTGCTCACCCCATTTCCTCCAATATTTCAGGTATTGAGTCGAAAGGAAAAGGAAAAATCCGTGAGTGATAATCACGTGAGCCTTCGTCTGGTAGATGTATGTATGCTTGGAGGAAATAAGTTATATTTTTGTTATTTTGATATGTATAATTATCACACACTATATATATGTAATATCACATAGATGGATTGTTTGGTAATATTATATAATGCTTGGGATGATGAAATGAGATGATCATAGATATTTATCAGATGAGACTTTAATTTGTGGAATGAATGGAATGATTATAGAGATCTATATTGGATTTGATTTATGGTATAGTAGAAAAAAAAATTGCTGTAACTTTTGGGAATTATTATGAGACTACGTGAAGGCTGACAATGTATTATATGTTGTATATGAGTATGTACAGTGTATAGTACACTGTGTCGGTCATGACGTCAGTCTACGTCAGGGGCGTCGTGACAGCTAGACTTATGAGAAACCAAACACCATAACAGAAATGTGAGGAAGAAGAGGAGAAATTGAAGGTAAAATCTTTGGTTTTTGTATGTAAATTGCATCATTGAGTTCCTCTTTTCATTTTATACAATATATGTGATATACAAATGGGTTTTGTGATGTGATTAGGAACTAGAAATTCAAGAATTTGGACTGAAAATGTGGTGAATGACGGACCAGAATCCTTGATGTTTACTTGCTGGTTTGATGGTAAGTGTCTAATGTTAATTCCAGCAAGAAATTTAAGATGCTTTGATGAGAATCAGTGTGTGAATCCTTATACATGTATTAATGGACTATTGATATGCTGGAATTGAATAAATTTGGCAATTGGCTTATGTTAGAGTAGTAATCACGTAAGTATATAGTAATAATGTGAGAATGATACTGATAGATTAATATGTACATATATTAATATATGACCGAGTACGTATATAGTCATATATGCATGAGGTTGAAAAGTATATTAATATATGAATGACTATCTTAATATATGAATGGGTATATATTAATGCAGTAATGTGTATATATATATAGTCATATATGCATGAGGTTGATAAGTATATTAATATATGAATGACTATATTAATATATGCATGGGTATATATTAATATATTAATGTATATATATATATAGTCATATATGCTTGAGGTTGAAAAGTATATTAATATATGAATGAATATATTAATATATTAATGTGTATATATATAGTCATATATTCATGAGGTTGAAAAGTATATTAATATATGAATGAATATATTAATATATGAATAGGTATATATTAATATATTAATGTGTATATATATATTCATATATGGATGAGGTTTGAAAAGTATATTAACATATGTATATATGAATAGGTTTGAGACTTATTTGATGACATGCAAATATATTGATGGAATAATATATAGGTCGGATACCATATACTGACAAGTAGTACTTGTGGGTATATTTGAGAGTAAAATCATATAGAAAATAATTGATTATTGTTTGGTGAAATTACAGCAAAGTTGGAATAGGTGGGGACAGTACGCAGTGGTAGTGATATTTGGTCAACACTAGGCTGTGTTGGCATTAAGTGAGTATCCTTCCATTTCTTGGTTATTTTGTATGACATTGTAGCTATGAATTGTTTGAAAGGATAAGTATGCATGAATGGCATGGTATAAAATTGCATTGATTGAATACATGAAAAATATTTCAAAAAATAAAGCATGTCTAACTTGTAAGAACATGTTAGAACACGAGTCATTCCAGGAATAAGTCTCGCATGAGTAGTACCTTGAGTATCTCATGGGCTTAGTGGTTGTCTTGAAATTGATTGTGATAAAATTGAGTATGAGAGGACAGTTAGGCCACTCTTGTTTGGGCCGAACGAGGGGTGAGTCCCGCTCTATACTTAAAAGGTGGGAGATGGATATGATTTTCAGTGGGAAAGTAGAATTGTTTTGAAAAATATTGCAGGAAGCTCCAAGCTATTTTATGCATATATGTATTGTCTTTTTATGCTTGCATCTTTAAATGCATTTGATTATGATTTTATCAACATGTTTATTAATTGCGTATGAATGCTATAGAATGAAACTTACTCACTGAGCTTGTTGTAGCTCACCCCATTACCTCAAATATTTCAGGTAAGGACCCAAAAACAAAAGAAAAAGCAAAGAAAGGATAAACCGTCTTCTGGAAACTTTACTTGCTATGTATGTATGGAAGAAACGGTTATAACATGATTACTTTTGATATGTATAATTAGCATGTATATATATAGTATGACATAGACGAGTAAGTGGGGTGATAATATGAACCATACTTGACGTATTGGGATATGAAATATTGTTATGATAATAAAGATCTGAATGTAATTGTAACACCCCGTAATTTTAATTAAATACATACGTTGAAGTACACATATATCGAGATGTAGAATATACGTATAAGTACATTTAAAGCTATGTGTACATGTGTCAAATGAACTTGACAATGTCAAAAGTCAGTTCGGAATGTGATTTTAAATAAAAATCGATTCACGACACGTGTATGTCTCATATGGATTGAGTGTATAGAAGAAGAAGATGAGGAATGAAGTAAGAAAAAAAAAAAATTACTGTTCACTTGCGGGGGGTACTGTTCACTTGCGGGTACCAAACAGTACTGTGAACAGTACTCAGATGGAAAGATAAAAAATAAAAAAATAAAAAAAGTTAAATGAGTTGCTGAATGAAAAAAAAACAGAGAGAAAACGAACGAAAAGGAAAGAAAGGGCAGAGAGAAGTAGGAGAAGAAGAAAAAGGGGAAACGCGGGATTCGCGCGAAATTCGGACCTGCGGTAAGTGATTTTCACTCTCTTTCTTCGTCAAATTACTATCTAAGCTAGATGTAACGATTCTAACGGACTAATTTTAGCTATGAAGCCGTTTTACGGCGTTTTGACAAATTGGGGTTTTGACCCAACGTGAATGAAAATCCGCGAGGAAGGTAGAAAAACACTCCCTGGACTGTCGGGACCCCGAATATGTGGTTAGATTGAATTTCATGATTTTTGAAGATCGTTTGATAATTTTAGTACAATTTACATCTTTCGAATGAATAGTGACGACGTGAACAATGATATGTGATGTGAATAATGAACAGTGAACAGTGATGTGAACAGTGAACAGTGATGTGGACAGTGAACAGTGATGTGAACAGTGATTTGAAATCATTGAATAGTAGAGAACTGAATTTTGGACGTTTCGATGATAATCTGTGATTTTTGGATATGATTTGATAGTTTTAGTAACTAAGTATATGGTGTCGTGAAAATAGGATTTGGAAATCTATTTTCACTGTTCTTTCTTGTGGAAATATCTAGATTGACCACAGAAACGATATAATAGTTTCTTCAATTGCTTATGAGTCCTAAATGAATTTATTATTCGTGATTTGAAGTGAGTTGAGAAATTAAAGATGTAAATAGATATGAATACGTGAAATTGAATTATGGAGTTATTGTGACAGGTTAAATTAGTTGGATTTAACTTGGAGCTGGACTCGAAAGCGACGATGATTGGGTTTAAGTTGTACTGTGAGTATAATTTTTTTAATTTGGTTCTTGTATGACATTGTACGCATATAAAATGTTTGATTGTATGCATGTTATATGTGTATATAATGCATTGCGTTTTATGGATCATGCAAACTGATTTTAGCAATTGGAGTTTGTAATGATGTCATTTCGTTAGGAATTATACCAGGATGAGGTTTTGCGAGTCCTCATTGTCAGTAGGCCTGTCCTAACAAGGGTTGCGATCATTGAAATGACTGTGAATTGGGTAATGAGAGGCTGTGACTACCTTGTAACGACCACACAATGATTAGACCCGCTCTCTTGCCTTGCGGAGGAGGGAGATTGTGCATTGTGTTATTGAAAACTCATGCAATTTATGTTGTTGACATGTATAATATATTCGTTGAATGATGCATGAGTTGAATAAGTTTTGAAATGATTTTAAATGTCATATTTCTCTAAAAGTATATAATTTTCATCTCAAGAACTATATTCACTAATTTGTTGTTTGCTCACCCCATTTCCTCCAATATTTCAGGTATTGAGTCAAAGGGAAAAGGAAAATCCGTGAGTGATAATTACGTGAACCTTCGTCTGGTATGTGTATGTAAGCTTGGAGGAAATAGTTTATATTGTTAGTTTGATATGTGTACTTATCACACATTATATATATATATATATATATATATATATATATATATATATATGTATTATCATCTAGATGAGATGTGTGGGCATATATATAGTTTAATATATTGGATGATGAAATGAAAATATGATGTGTGAATGAATAGAATGTTTATAGAGATCTATATTGGATTTGATTTGTGGTATATTAGGAAAAAAATTTCTGTAACTTTTGGGAAGGATTGTGAGACTACGTGAAGGCTGACAGTGTATTATATACTGTATATGAGTATGTACAGTGTATAGTACACTGTGCTGGTCATGACGTCAGCCTACTTCAGGGGCGTCGTGACAGTAAATGAGTATAAAATTGAATGAATGTAAATTTTGAATTGAAGGCTATCAAAGAATTTGAAATTCGTGTATTTATATTAAGGCTGACAGTGTATTGTACACTGTATACGAGGATGTATAGTGTATAGTACATTGTGCCGATCATGACGTCAGCCTACGTAAAGGGCGTCGTGACAGGGCATTACACCAAAGATTTTTTATTTATTTTTTTTTTTTTTAAGACCTAAGTATTCGAGCTCTCTTGAAACTCGGAGAAATTTTCTATTTGGCCTCATATATACCTTAGAGAAAAAAATAAGTGGACGGGATTAAAACTCACAATCTCTCAGTTACTTGCCCTTCTATCAAATTACCTAGGCAACACCTCTTTGATACTACAACAAAGATTTCAACATCTTAATTGATGACTCACATGCTCTTCACCACTTTATCACACAAACATCCACAATTATAAATGCAATAAACAACAAGTATATATTCTATAACTTATTTTCTTATTATTTTTGGTAATCTGCATTGTTATTTAAAGTTATACTATGATAAAGTTAATTTTTAATTTGGGTACTCAGGTGATTCGGATACAGTTTTTAATTTAAAAACATCAAAAATTTGTTTAGTTCAAAAAAATTTGAAAACAGTTTTTAAAAAAGGAAACAAATTATTTTTAAAAAACGATAAAAAATTATTTTTTAAGTTTTTTATTTTTAAATTATATTCTTATTTTAAAAAAATGAACCAAACGTAACGTTAGAATTTCACTTGAAAAATGTATATGTACAAAGGATGTGGAGATATAATTTATATATATATTTGTATCAACCATATGAATGAAAGCATCTTTGATGGGCAAAATAGCAGGTCATACACAGAAGTGAAGAAACATCATACCCTAGAGATTGGGGTTTGTCGTGAGTTGCTACAAACTTAATCAACAAACTCGGGCACCCTCAACCCCTTGAAGTAAATATGGCCTCTTACAGTAGAAATCCGCAACTGTTTATAGTATGTTGAAAGTGAATCGGGAAGACTGTAGCGAGAAGCAAATGGAAATTTCTACATATCTTCGAACAACCAAAGTACGCACCTTTCAAATTCAAAGTTGACAGCCAGCCAGTTTAAAACTGGCTATGACGGAGCAACCACCATATACGAGCTAATAAATGTTTGGATAAAGTATAAATATTACAATTTTTTTAATTTTACTCAATTCTTGAATTAATGCGTAAAACACGTGTATTCAATAATTATGAAACTACAGTTATATATGTAATTGTGAAAACAAAATTATAACCAAAGAGTTCATTTTCCAGGGCTTATGAAGCATCTGCAATGTTGTTCACTGGTGATATCCAGTAGTTACCAATTTAATTTAAACAATTAGTGGCGTAGGAAAATAATTTTTAAAAAAATATTATTGCCTTTGGTTTAAGATCAAGATACAGTAAAAAAATCTGAAAACACCAAAAACTTATTGGGTTTAAATAATTCTAAAAACAGTTTTTTACTTTTTTTTGTTAAGAAAATAGGTTGTTTTCACAAAATAATAAAAAATTATTTTTTGAATTTTCTCTTTTTAGATTATATTTTTATTTTTGAATCGCGAATGAAACGCAGTGCCCATCAAATACACTTACTCTACCTATGTTCTCTCAAAACAAAAAAAAATATACTCACTCTATTCACATACTTGATAATTTTTCAATGGAGCGGGTAAAGTAAGTGTATTTGGTCGGTATAATTGTATGATTATGGATATGGTTTGTGCATATATATATATATATATATATATATATATATATATATATATATATATATATATATATATATAAGGTATTTGTGCACTTATGAGAGACTTTGGTGTGTATGCCAAAGTGTAATAAGACAATGTATGCAACAACTTCTTATTGTCCCCTGGCTCTCTTGACTTGCAAGCTATCTTTAACCCAAAAAAAAAACAAAAAAATGCAAACCACATGTCCAAATACTCCCTCTTTTTTTTTTTTTTTTTTTTTGCATTCTCCCAATTAACTAAAATCTTGAAATAATAAAAATGCACTTGCTATCATTGTTATTATTTTTCACCTTAGATTAATAAAATACAGGGTCCGAGGTTAATAAAATACAGGGTTCGAGGTTCCGCCTCTGTGCAATGAACTTCAACCCTTATAACAGGAAACAATTTTAGAGGTATTTATTAACATCTACTTTTTACCTAAATTTTTCCGTTTGATATGAATTAACTTTTATGGTGGAAAAGAGAAAATTATTTTTTCATATGTTACAAATGCCAAATCTTAAGGGTTTGTTTGGGAGAACTTTTTCAAATTGCTTTTAGAGCAAAAATATTTTTGAAGATACTTGACAACATCTATTTTTAATAAAATTGTAATGAAAAAAAAAATTATGTTTTTAGAAAAAATGGAGTGAGACTAGCATTTTTTTTAAAGTGTTTTTTAAAAGCACTTTTTCGAAAAGAGTTTTTGAAAAAACTCTCTTGAATGGGGCCTAAGGCCCTCTTTGGGTCTATGATTATAATAGTTGGTGAGTTTTGGGTCAAACGCAATATTTACCTTGTTTGAAAGGTTAGCAAATGGCAGCAAAAAAAATATAATTTTTGGCCTTTTTTGAAGGTAGACTTTATTAGCTTTTGTGTTTGAGCGTTCCGAAGATGCCCCTTTTTCGTTACAAACAAAGAAGCTCTTACAAATAAGTCCTAAGTTTGAGACACAAATTTAACAAAGGCTTTAAGCAAAAGATAAAAATAAAAATAAATAAATAAATAAAAAAAAGAAAGAAAAAAAAAGAAAGAAAGAAAGGAGGCTATCACAGTAATTCCACAATCTTCAGATTTTCAAAATGGCGCCAACTCCTAGTGCCTTCCAAAGGAAGCAGCTGAAACCCTTTAACAATTAACATAGGCGAACTAGAAGTCCGAAGTTATCATTCTTTCCCGCCTTTCTCAAAACCCTCGTCTCTCTCTCCTTCCTTCGACTCTCCCACCATGGACATAGACCCAGACGATCTGTTCCGAGACGACGATGACGATCCCGAAAGCGATTTTTTCCAGGTCCTTCTTCTTCTTCTTCTTCCGTGTTTTCCGATCAATTCTTCTTCTCGTTCTCGTTTCATTTTTTGCCCTAATTATTGAACATCTCTTCCTTCTCTATCTCCATTTTTTCGTTTTTCTTGGTTTTATGTGATTTCAGGGAAGAGATTACAGTAGAGAAATGGTGGTTTATCTGGTCGATGCTTCGCCTCGAATGTTCAGTCCCGTTAGTAAAGGGGTCAGTTTTTTAGTTTCTTTGCTCTTGTTGTCTCTTTAATTTGTATTCTTAATGTGTGGAACGGCATTGTTTCGTGAGAAAAGAAACCAATTTAATTTAAATGGAGGTTTTGGATTGGCAATCGTGTTGATTGATTCTCAGAGTTTAATGAATAGAGAATAGGGCAAAGGAAAGAACGGAGAGCTGTTTCATTTTTGCTGAGAGGGAGAATTAGGTTTTTTTTCATCGGAGGGAACGCATTTCATCTTCCGTAGAAATTTGAAATATTTGACACACAATTGAAGAAGCCTGGAGCATTATCCCGGGAAACGAAGTTGGAACTCACACACACACACGCACAACGGTTTTAGCACCAGTAGCTCATGATAGCAATTGATTTTTGGGCACATGTTTTTGAGGAGGAAAATGTAGTCTTTGTAGACACAAGGACACAGAGAGAATGACGATTTGGAAGGATTTTTGTTTTGTCAGTGGTCAAAATTTGATTGAAAACCATTATTAGAGATTTAGTGTGAAACTTCCAATTGGGTTATGTTGTGGAGAAGAGCAAAATCTGTGGGATTTATTTCTTTTAACGAAAGATAATAATTTTAGTAATTATTTTATTTAGCAGTTACTAAAATTGTAATTATTGTTATATGTGTGCACAACCCTGTATGTCTATATTTATGGTGTCCCTCCATTAAGACATCATCAAGAGTAAGAAAATATTCTCTCTTTTCCCGTGGACGTAGGCCATAGAGCCGAACCACGTTACATCTTTGTGTCTTTCATTATTTTATTTTTCAACATGGTATCAGAGTTTTAGACTCGTACGATTGAGAATACGTTTTTTGGCTTTCATCGCCGAAATTTTCTGTGCCGGCCTTCATCGTTGAATCTTTGTGGTTGGTCTTCATCGCCGAATCTTTGTAGTTGGTCTTCATTGCCATCACTGTGTCCGACTTACATCCTCTTGTCGGAACCCTCTGTTTTTGTCGGCGCTGTTGCACACCATCTCACCATCGTCGTGACTGGTTCGTGCGACTGTTCATCATTGTTCGTACTGCTCGAAGAAACTCGATCATCATCGTCGTTGACGATCTGCTGCTGCTTCTGCGTTTTTTTGCTGTGCCGATATGCAGTTTCATCTTTGTCTTCTTCCAAATATCTTCTTCGTCTGTGTTCATCCTGTGTTCACACCCCACAACAAAATGGAGTTGCTGAAAGAAAAAAACGGCTACCTGCTTGATATAACCCTAGCCTTTTTATTTTAGAATACTATGCCTAAGTCCTATTGGGGGGAAGCTCTCCTTACTGCAACACACCTTATTAACCGCATACCATCCCAGACCCTTGGTTTCAAAAGTCCTATGGAAAAGCTCTGTCAATTTTACCTTAAGCTCAAAATCTCCAATAATCTTATACCTAAGATATTTGAGTGTGTATCATTTGTCCATGTTCACCAACCCAACAGGGGGAAGTTGGACCCCAAAGCTCTCAAGTGTGTTTTTGTCGGATACTCTTCCACTCAAAAGGGATATAAATGCTATCATTTGCCATCAAAGAAATTCTTTGTCTCTGCCGATGTCACTTTCTGTGAACCTGAGCCCTATTTTTCCGCTCCTCCTCTTCTGAGGGAGAGTGTCATCATGGAAGACAAGGATCGGAACTCCCTTGATAACCCTTTTGATCTTTTTGACCCTTTTAACCTCCAACAAACCAAACCCGAATCTTCTACACCCTCTGTACCCAATAATGAACCTAAGGATCGAATGACGGGACAAATGTACTCAAGGAAGAAAGCTGCAGCTCCTGAACCGATGCAAGTTCAAGAATCTGAACCAATTCCTGAAAATGAGGTAATAAATCTTGAACCCTCCTTACAAATTTTATTAGTTCCTGAAACTAACAATGATCTTTTAGCCTCTGAACCTGACAATGATCTTCCCATTACCATTAGAAAGGGAACAAGGGAATGCACTAAACATCCCTTGTATCCACTATCTTATGTTGTATCCTTTGGGAAGTTCTCACCAACCCATAAGAGTTTCCTTACTAGCCTGAACAACATCCAGACTCCTACGTCATTATCCGAGGCTTTATCTAATACAAATTGGAAACAAGCTATGAAGGTGGAAATGGAAGCCCTGGAGAAAAATACAACATGGGAGTTGGTAGACTTGCCTGCAGGAAAGAAACCTGTGGGATGCAAATGGGTTTATACAGTAAAATACAAAGCAGATGGGTCCCTGGAGCGCTACAAGGCAAGATTAGTAGCCAAAGGATATACTCAAACATATGGTGTGGACTATCAAGAGACATTTGCTTCGGTTGCAAAAATGAATACTGTGAGACTTCTTTTGTCATTGACAACTAATTATGACTGGGATCTGCAACAATTTGATGTAAAAAATGCATTTTTACATGGGGACTTAGAAGAAAAAATCTATATGGAAGTGCTTGCAGGATTTGACACCACTGATAAAGTGTGTAAATTGAAAAAGGCCCTGTATGGACTTAAACAGTCTCCGAGGGCATGGTTTGGTCGGTTTGCCAAAATAATGACAAATATGGGATATAGACAAAGCCAAGGAGATCACACTCTGTTTATTAAGCACTCAGCTTCAGGGGGAGTTACAGCTCTATTAGTGTATGTTGATGACATCATCATGACAGGAAACAATGAGAACGAGAGACAAAATTTGAAGCAGTGTTTGACCGAGGAATTTGAGATCAAGGAACTAGGGAGATTGAAATACTTTCTAGGGATTGAAGTGACACACTCTAAACATGGAATTTTTATTTCTCAACAAAAGTACATTACAGATCTTCTTAAAGAAATAGGAAGCTAGCATGCAAACTAATTAATACTCCTATTGATCTTAATTACAAGCTTGGAGAAGCTGAAGAAGCGCTGACTGTTAATAAGGAAATGTATTAAAGACTAGTAGGGAGACTCATCTATCTCTCTCACACAAGACCTGATATTGCATATGCAGTAAGTGTAATAAGTCAGTTCATGCACAACCCTAAAGATATTCATTTGCAAGCAGCTAATCACGTTTTACAGTATCTTAAAGGGACTCCAGGACAGAGCATCTTATTTAAACGACACACATGAGTGGTTCTTGAAGCATATACTGATTCAGACTATGCTGGTTTGGTAGTTGACAGAAGATCAACTACTGGATATTGTACGTTTCTTGGTGAGAATTTGGTGACATGGCGAAGTAAAAAGCAGAATGTAGTGGCCAGATCTAGTGCTGAAGCAGAATTTCGAGCAATGGCACAAGGGGTTTGTGAGCTATTATGGTTGTAGATAATTTTGACAGATTTGAAGATACACTGGGATGGCCCTATGAGACTCTATTGTGACAATAAATCTACAATTAACATTGCCCATAACCCAATTCAACATGATCGAACCAAGCCTATAGAGATTGATAGACACTTCATTAAAGAGAAGCTTGATAGTAGGTTGATTTGTACTCCATATGTGTTTATCAATAATCAGCTTGCCGATGTGCTCATTATAGGGTTAAACCATACTGCATTTCAAGCAAATATGTCCAAGCTGGGAATGGTAAACCTTTATTCACCAGCTTGAGGGGGAGTGTTGTGGAGAAGAGCAAAATCTGTGGGATTTATTTCCTTTAAGGAAAGATGATAATTTTAGTAGTTGTTTTATTTAGCAGTTACTAAAATTGCAATTATTGCTATATGTGTGCATAGCCCTGTATGTCTATATATATAGTGTCCCTCCATTAAGACATCATCAAGAATAAGAAAATATTCCCTCTCTTCTCCTGTGGACGTAGGCTATAGCGCCGAACTACGTTACATCTTTGTATCTTTCATTATTTTATTTTTCAACAGGTTATAATGTATATGATTAATGGAAGTTAAAAAATTGTATGAGATGGAAAGAATTAGATGACTTATATATGTCAAACATCTTTGGATGGGAAAAAATATTTTGTTTTGCTGCTTTGATCCGAGTGTGTCAAACTATAGAATAGGCATTTGCTTTCCAAGAACATCACTTACACTTTTTTTTTTTTTTTTTTTTTTTGGTTTTTAAATTTTTCCCTCCCTTTGTCATTGTAGTTGATTAACAATATTTTGTCAATTGCCTACATTTGCAGGAAGATCTAAAGGAAGAAACTCATTTTCAGATTGCTGTTGATTGTATTTCCCAGTCATTGAAGACCCAAATTATTAGCAGATCATACGATGAAGTTGCTATTTGCTTTTTTAACACTGTAAGAGTTCACTACTTTACCAAATTTAATGCATGCAGTGTTCTTATTCAAAAAAGTAAAATGCAACGATGTACCAAATCCAAATAAACAACAAATATTTGTTTGTGATGGTCTCTAAATATATGCAGTGTTACCCGTTACACACACATACTATTTTGAGCATTTCTTCTTTGAATTTTTTTTTCTCCAATATATCATCATTGGAATCTATAAGAACCTTATGGCTTATAGAACTTCAGATCCTTTCTCTCTCTTTCTTTCTTTTTTCCCTTTTTTTTGGTGGTGTTAGTTGGATTTTGCCTTTAAGAATAATCCATATTTATTTGAATAATCTATAATTGTTTAAACCATACCTATGTACATATAAAGTTTTTGTTTACATGCATTTGGAATTTAGATCAATGATGAAACTATCTTGTTAGTTGTAAGTGGTCTTTGTACTTACATAATGGGTTTGTAATGCTTTCAAATAATGTCTTAGAAAGGGCTTTCGCTTGTCCATCTTAGGATATTAGGGCCTATCTTATGTATTTTTGTGCTCAAGCATGGGCATTTGTCTACGTGAGTACAATAGGACCCATTGTGTGTATTTATGCGCTCAGGCATGGCATTGATTCGAAGAAAATAAATCATTTTCAACTCCTAAAGAATTATTAGTAACAATATTTTGTTAAATACTAGGTTGGGTAACCTAGGTCAATATTGTGTAACCTGTATGTCCTCTGACAAACTTCTTGTGCTCCAATCCCTATGGTTTTATCTGTTTTCCTCTTTTTAATATATTCGCCCTTTCCTTTCGGAAAAAAAACCCATTTTGAGTAAAGAGCACCTTCATGGCCTCATTATCAATTTTACTTTTAGAAGCCTAGATGCGACAGGCCATTGCACAAGCATAAGTGTTTTGTTTTGTGATCAATGCGGCATAACTTCCTAGTAGGGTGCAGGCAAGTTGGGTCAAGTTTGTGCTTGTGCTACAGACCCAATTGACAAATGACAAGATCTTGTTGGGTGAGGCTCAATTTCTTATAAGCAATCACCAAATCCAGTTGTTTAGATATAAATTGGACCGATAGGACTGTGAAAGGTGAAAAGGAAAAGGTTTAGGGTTTAAAGCAAAAATGGGCAAGGTTCGAATGCCCTTGTCCTGACTTTAGTTGGTTCTCTTGATTTTTGGGCCCCTGCATTTGGACCCAAATAGATAGATATCTTGTTGAATCCAACATTATATGTTCAATCAACTGAAATCAATTAGTTGGGTTAGGTTAGATATTATCAAGTCTAAGTTTTTTATGCACATTCCTACTTCCTAGCATATAACACATGTATGTGAAGCTTAAAGAACACTTGATGCTATTACTTATTAAAATTCAGGTCAATATATTGAAATATTTAGTTGAGGTAAGAAAAAATAGCTTGGTTAAAGTCACAATTTCAATAGTTCTCCAATTTCTATTCATCTTTCGAAGAAGCTTGTGGTAGTTCCAGTAAAATTGAAGCAAGTGCCTTGCAACATGTTGTGTTCATTCTTTAATTATATCTTTTGTTAAAAAGGAAATAGTAAACTTGCCATTGATCCACTTTTTAGCAGCGTTTTCAAGGAGATGACTACTTCAACGCCTAGGCTATTTGGAACTATATCGCCTAGGCCATACTTTAGGCAAACTATGGGGCCCTTTTAAATTTTTTAAAAGTATAAGAGAGCTAGTGTAAATATATGAAGCGTAAGGTTCATTTTCTTTATATTGTTACAATATGATTGTATAGCTAAAATATTTGTGTAACTTTTAAGTCAAGTGGTATACTTATTTTTCTATTATGAAAGTTATCTTTATTTATTTATTTTATTTATTTATAATTCTTATTTTTATAATTTTTATTATAGCTGCAAATATTTTTCATTTTGTTATACTTATGTAGAAGTATTACACCAAACCTGACTTTTTAAATCATTGTATTTTCACTATATACCAATTTTTCTTATTTGTTAATATGTTTTTTTTGTTTTAAATCTGTGGATAAAAAAATTAAGGAGTGTAAAATATTATTAATCTTTTTTTATACAAGATTTAGACTAATGTATTATAGTTGGGAAAAAACTTAGTTGAGTTGAGTATTTAGATTTATGTATTATGAAATACGTGTTTAAATATATATACAAGGTTTATAATGTAAAACTAATTAATTATTTATGTAGGGAGTTGTAGTAAATATTATTTATAATGTCTAGGCGTTGTTTAATTGATGCGTAGGCACCGCCTCGCCTAGATGGGGACACTCGTCTGAGTATTGTCTTGGCACCTTGAAAACATTGCTTTTTAGCTGTTAACTAGCCATCAAATTTGTTAGAAACCAATAAACTCAAAAGCTATGGCTGATAGGTGAAAGCTCAACAATGCATATCAAGCTAGTATTAACAATCCTTCTAACGTGTAGCCCCATCTTGCACATGGAAAGCAGAAGAGAGAGAAGAAGAGACAATTACCAATATTCCTAATGGAGAACATGCAAATACTAATAACAAGACTTGAACCCAAGACTTGTTACAAGACTAAGGCTCTGATACTATGTTAGAAACCATTGAACCTAGAAGCTACTATTAGGTGGAGGCTCAACAATATATATCAAGCTACTATTAACAAAAGTCTCCTAACAAAATAGTTTGTTTCTTCTCTGTTGTAATTTCTAATGCATTTTTTGGGACATGATTTGAATAAAATTTGTTCCTTGGGATTCTAGGGGATCTTAAGGTTGTGTTTGGCATCATTTTTAAATTTAGTTTTCTGTATTTAAAAACAAAAAGTCAAAAAAGTTAGAAAAAACTTGTTTGGTATAAATATAATGCGACTTAAAAACAGTTTTTGCATAAAAATTCAAAAAGATGTTTGTTTTTAGAAAACATATAAAAGTTGTTTTTTGAGTTTTTCTTTGGTTGATTTATAAAAAAGGAGAAATCATGGGACCCACAATAGTTTTTTTATTTTTTATTTATTTTTTAACTTGATTTATGTGAAGTCTTAAACAAACAAACAAGTTTTCCTTTTTTTTTTTTCAAATTTTGAAAATAATTTTCGAATATGATGCCAAACATATATTTAGAAACTAGAAATCTATAAAAAAAAGATCATATCCCAATATTTTGAAAACTGTTTTTAAATTACATGCCGAGTGCAGCCTAAGTTTTCTTTAGGATTGCTTTTGACTGTAAGGTACTGGGGTTAAGTGTGTACCATTATTAGGGGTGTAAGCCACCCATTTTCCTCTTCCATTTCTCTTATTCTTCCTCAACAAGCGCTACAACCGGCCCCCATCTTCTCTTCTCCTACTTCCTCTTCCGTTCTTTCATTTCTCCTCCTTTGAGTTTGTTCTGGTGGCTGGCGACCATCGCTGCCAACCAGCCCCCATTTTCTCTTTTCCTTCTTCCCATTCCATTCTTCCATTCCCTCTTTTTCTTCCCAATCCGGCAACTCTCATCACGGGGCAACAACGTCTCTGTCGGTGAAGCAAAATAACCATAGGGAAAACTGGTTTGTTAAGTGCGACGGTGTGAGATGGCTCTTTCTTCTTTCGCTCTTTTCTTTGGTGAGCGAGGAAGTTTTTGTTTTCTCAACATTTTTTTTCTTTTTGGCGTATTTGATAGGAAAGATGTTTGGAACTGGTGGTTTTGGATCTATGATGTGAAAGTATTAGTACTGCGTTATCTTTCTGCAACTTCTCTTGAAGAAAAAGCTTTAAGTGCACTGAGATCCAAAAACATAGCTTTTATCTGATTCAGATTTGTTTCCTCGCAATTTCCTTCCTTTTTGTTTCTCCTTTCAATTCTCAGTTTATGTTTTTTGTGAACGTTCTGTTTGTGATCTTGATTTTTTTTTTGGTTTGATTTATCCTAGAATAAAGCCTACAGTATACTGGAGATTGCAAGAACAGCTCCATAACAGAATAGCCTCGCTATTGCAGCAACTACACCTAAGATTGGTGGGTTGGCCCAAACCCCACCGACCCGACCCATGGTCGGTCAAATTGGCGCCCCCAGAAAATAGAGGTCGGGTGGGTGACTAGGTCCAAACCCGACCTGCTTTCGCCGCTGACCATTATAATGAAATTGTGCCTTTCATTGACTGTCTTTCATCCCTTGTATTTTTTGTGTTTTGCAGAGAGAGAAGAAAAACTTGCAGGACTTGAATGGTGTTTTTGTGTTTAATGTTGTGGAAAGAGAGGATCTCGACAGGCCAACAGCAAGGCTTATAAAAGAGTTTGATTGTGTCGAGGGTGAGCCATTTGGTGGCATGGTCTTTTATTTATTCGATGCATGCGATACTTTCATAGCAAGTTTGATGATCTTGTGATGTTCCTAAAGATTATAAATATATGAGAAACAAAGCTCAATCCCTTATGTAATGTAATAAATATAAACAAAAGAATTGCTTAAGAAACAGAGAAAGTGTGATTTACAATTTTACATAGAAAAGAACATGCAATTTGCAACTTGTGTAAACAACCTAGAAATATCCTGTATCTTTTAAGAATAGAAGTCATAAATAATTTGTACTTACATGATATGCATCAAACATTTTGAGATTCTAAATATTACTTTCTTATTATATTTTATGGTTCAATTCAATGTGTTTTAAATATATAATCACAGTATCACACAAATTTTAGCATCTTGAAAGAACTATTGATCTTCCTAACATTTAAATAAAAGTTCATTATACTTTTCAAAGATGCCAAATTTTTACAAAGTTTCCTACATTGAATTGAACTTCTCTAAAGTAATTCAAAATTTAGGTGACAGAAGTTCATCATGAAGTTGAGTTTTTGATCCTTGCATGATAGTTATATTGCAAACTATTTATATATATCAACAATGAGATAAATCCATTTCCTCTAGTGTGCTCTTTCATGGGCCAAATCTATTGTTATATCACATGTTGTAATATCTTTTTCAATTATTTGTTTCTATGCTGTTTTAGGTCTTTGTCGTTTTTGTTGTGACTGTTAATCATTATTATATTGCCTTTCCTAACAAATGCTTGTAATTGTCTTTGTCATACGTGTCCAATCATCTTAATTGATTTTCTCTCATTTTATTTATAAAGGGAATTGCTCCTATTGTTTCTTAAATGCATTAATTTCTAATTCTATGATGGTTTCTGTCTTTTAATGACTTACCACACATTCATCTTAATGTCGCATTCTCATTACTCTTAATTTTTTAACTTATCGTTTCTTTATTGCCAAACATTTTGTTCAATGTAGAAAGGACAACTAGCCTATAGATAGTCATATACAATGTTCTTTTCAACCTTAATGGAATATGTTGATCATTTAGGAGATATTCCTCCTCTAAGCCTTACTTGATTTTATTTTATTATGATTGACATTATTTCTTGTTTCTCCCTTTTGATGAATAACCGAGCCTAAATACCTAAGCTTCTCACTCCTTGGCGTCTTCTTTCTACTTTATGTTTACAATAATTACATTTTAGCTATTTAGTCTTGGACTTACTAATCCTAAATCATTTGAGTTTTCAATCTTCTTTTATACTTCTTATTTAATATTGACCCTCAATTTAGTTTCATTGATTAACACTATGTCATCAACAAACATTATCCCGCATGGATCGGAATTCTAAATATATTTAGTAAATTAATCATAACTAATGATAAAAGATAAGGTCATAACGTTAAGTTGATATAAATCTACTGTGATTGGAAGTTCTAATATTTTTTCTTGTTATTGTTTTTTTACATTTTACTATGATTATTGCCAAGGTTGTTTTGATCATATGATCATAGGTTGGATCAATGAGGGGGTCTAGTAGATCAAATCGTGGATTGGAAAATCTGGCGGACTAAAAAAAAAAATTCAATAGTATATCTAGATCTCATATGATTAACTATATTAACTCATAAAAATTATTTAAATTTCATCCATAGAACAAATTGGTGGTCTAAGGTTAATGTATAATCTAATCTAACTGATTCCATACATAAATAGTTTTTAAAGCCAAAATAATGGGAATAAAGCATAGGTTAGCGGTGCTGCTTGTTGCAAGACAGTCTGGTGAGGGAAAAATGAAAAGGAAAAAGAAAAAGAGGAGAATTAGAGAAAAAGAGTAATAGCATAGAAATAGCAACACCCAAAGAATAAATAAAGAGAAAAAGAGAGAGAGAATAAGAAGCAAAACAATAAACTAAGAGAAGAAAAAATATAAGAAAGACAAGAAAGAGGGAGAATGAAGAAAGAAAGAAAAATCCGAGAAGAAAAGGACAAAACCAAAGAAGAAATAGAGAGAAGAATGAAGGAAAGAAAGAAAGAAAAAAAGAAAAATTGCAAATTTGTGTATACAAAAAACTCAGGTTTTATTGATTATGGGCCTAGAAGAAGAAATAAAAGAGAAGAAGAAAGGAAAGAGAATGAATGAGAAAAAAATTGATTTTTGGGTTTAGAAAAATTAGTTTTAATTGAATTTGAGCCTAAGCTTGGGTACAAATACAATCTTTGACTTTACTCAAATGAGCTGAATATTTGTGTGCGCTTAGCTTATTTATCATATTTAGACCTAGTTTTATGGCCCAAAAGATCAATGTTGGATATTGATCCTACAATTAAATGATTTTATATGCGATCCGGGCCAGTGAGGGATCCTAGGATTCTATGATCCTATTGATCCATACTGCTGTCCTTGTAGCCATGATTATTGCTTTATGGTATATATCCTCCATTAACTTATGGTAGTATAACTCATCTTGTCTTAAACACTCACTATATTGTATCTCTAGATATTTTTTCATGGATTCCTGTACAACTTAATAAGTCTTTTTCCAACTCATGGGGTTAGCTACATGCATCTATTTCCCCCACTTGGGCAAATTTTTTTCATATTACAAATGGTTGTCTGTGTTTAAATAAGCTTTTTACCCATGTTATTAGTATGTTTTTTTTACTATAATTCTAGCACATTGATAGTTAGGTCCCATGCAATTCTATTAGGAGTTTAGGACCCATTTACCAAATAAATTAATTGAGTCCAAATTCTGGAAAGATGAATAAACATTCCCACATAAAAGAGTTGCTGTAATATTCCAAAATAAGCTTTATTTGTATTTCTTGAGACTGTAGCGGTGGTTGTGGGGGCGCGCAAGGAGTTTTGAAGATGGATTGAGTAGCTGCCCCCGCAGGTTTATAAGTCACTCTTCCTAATTGACACATGTAATGATTTTCGTTGTATGTGTTAAATCATCTTAATCGGTTGTCCCATTACATGTCCAATTGTTGCTAAATCAATAAAAGTATATAGAGATTTTTCCCTGTTCTAAATCTCTTCATTAGTCTCCTTAGTAAAAACTCAACTAAGTCTTTTCCTAACTACATGGCTTGGTCACATGAATTTGCTTCCTCCACATGACTCTTAACTTCTTAAGTACTCTCCTTAGTAAATAAATTACTTTCATGGTTGATCCCCCAAATATAAATTCAATTTGATTATTAGATTGGTAGTTTCTTCTTTGCATTGATTTTCAATCACCCTCTCCTATTGTTCATCCAATGAACCATTAATATAAAAAAATGGGCAATGCTGCAATGAAAAGAAGAATGATGATCTAAAGAACTACTCGAGGATTCCACTTCTAATGCGGATATCACCTGCAAAATAGTAGGTAGGTTGTTTGAGAAGGGTAGCATAGTCAATACCTAGTCATTTATATTTACAATACACGATCCTTTTCAAGACCACCTTGCTTGGGGATTTTACTTTACAAGATCCTGTGTTGTGATATGCAGTGTGGCAAAGCTTGTGCTATTATTCTCATGAAAATTTAGACCATCATGTCCCCTTAGCTAATGCATAATCTACATCTTGAAGTGCGGCTCTATCATTCTAGCAATATCTGGCCTTTAAAGGTGCATTACTCATGCATGCATATTTATAGTTTTGTAGAAAGTGAATTGCTGCAACCCATCTGCTTCAATGCTTTTGAAGGAATGATGTGTAGGTGGTCAGAGGTGTAAAGGTTTATTTTCAAACATATTGTTGTGATTTTGAGATTGCCCTTTGTCTTTACATGGCATACAATTGAGATAAGTTATCATTGGCTTCTATTGTTGAATTGAATTTTTTTGAGCCTCAAAACTTGTCCTACCATTTACTGCTTACGTTTGTATATTCTTATTTTTTATATTTTGGGTGCAATGTGCCTTAGTTTACTTGACTGTTAATGCTCCTGCTTTACAATATTTTTCTGAATAGAATGTGAATTGTGAGCTTGATTAATTTACCAAATGAAAAAAAAGTTCTCTTTAATAAAAGCTTTACTTCTTTGGTTTATTCTTTTGTGTACATTTTTTTTGATCGTTGGAATGATATTCATGTGACAGAAACATTTATGAAAAGTATAGGGAGTACCCATGGGGTTGTTGCTGGTTCTCGGGAAAATTCTGTTTACAATGCTCTTTGGGTTGCTCAAGCTCTTCTACGCAAAGGGTGACAGTCTTTCTTTGTCTTCTCCTAAGTATATTATTTTGGGTTTTAATTAGCCATACAATTGTTTTTTCCAGATCAGCAAAAACTGCAGATAAACGTATACTCCTGTTCACAAATGAGGATGATCCTTTTGGAAGTATTACAGGGGCAATGAAGTCAGATATGATTAGGACTACGTTACAACGGGCAAAAGTACTGCTCCAATTGATAAGTTGCATGTGTTTTTGGTCTAATTTCTCACTAAGTAGCATTTCATTTTTGGAGCATGTAACCTGTGGATTTCTTCTTAGGATGCACAAGAGCTTGGCATCTTAATCGAACTTCTCCCATTGAGTAGGCCTGACGAGGAATTCAACTTATCCGTCTTTTATGCTGTATGTTTGTGTCCTCTTTATGTAGATTTGAAAATTTTTGGGTAACCTTTTTTGGGGGTTAAGATACATTTTACTAGGACTAGGTTAAAAAAATGTTTCTTCATTTCAGGATTTACTTGGGTTGGAGGGTGAAGACATTGCTCAGTATATTCCTTCGGCAGGAGAGAAGTAAGTAGTTCGGTGTAAGTTTATTCATTTTATTTGGATAGCTATCGATTACTAGTGGAATAAAGGACTTACTTTTGTTGCATTACATCTATTTGGAATAATTTTATGATTATTGGTTATTGGTGGGTAGATTCATTTGATAGTCTTGGGGCAATTGTGCTTTACTCCTATGATTACAAATAAAATCACTTAGATAACACCCTAGAGCATGGTTTGAGTGGTGGTTTTGCATTAGATTTTAAGTAAAAAAAGGATTTTAAATTTTAGTCCTTCATACCGTCTTTGGGATATGAATAATTGAATTCTAAGTGGATGGGCATTGGATTCAATTATCTAATGGTGAACTGTGATACTAGGGCCAATGAAAAGTTGAAAACACCTGCATACGACTAAGGTTTATTATCATATGATGTTGGTATTGCTTCTGCCAACTTGTCTGACTCAAACCTCCCTAGTATCTATAACACTGGTTTCTAGAACCTTGATTGGTATGGCCAATCCCTATATTTTAATATTGGAGAATAAAACTGATAGTCTTGGTACTATCTAGAACTGTCTTATTTGTTTTTTTATTTTATTTTATTTTTTAGATCTTGGTCATGCTCATTTCCGTGACCCTCCTTATACTTGAGCCTCCTTTTGGAGTATTAGATGATTTGATCCCATTACAATGGAATCAAGCCTCCTTTCGGCATGGGGTCCAGGGAAACTCAAGAGATGCTAGCTTGTTATCCAAAACTACCTACAAAAGTCCTTGGAGATTCATTCATTCCCTCTATCCTGATTTTTCTAGCCTACTTAGACTCAAAGTAGGGGATGACACTTCTATTCAATTCTAGGAGGATACTTGGTCAGTCACTCTTTCCTAATATCTATCGACTTTCTTCTATGCATAATCTACCCATTGCATCCTTTACTGCCAATAGTGAGACCATTAGGGGAAGAGAGTGTAGTTGGGCCCTTCACTTGAGAAGAAACCTTTCAGAGAGAGAAATAGAAGAGGTAGGTGCCTTACTTGAGCGACTAGCAGATTTCCAATTAAGGGGAGAGAGTGATAGGGTAGTTTGGTCATTGGAAAATTCTGGAGAATTCTCATCCCAATCATTTTTCATGCATCTGAACTACAATCCAGATGCATCACTGTCCCTAACCTAATTTCCCAATTGTTTCATATGGAAAGCTCATGTACCATCAAAAGCCAAATTTTTAGGATGGACAATTGCGCATGGCAAACTTAATTGTGCAGAAATGCTCCAAAGAAGATTTCGTCATTGGACCATCTCCCCACATTGGTGTTGCTAATGCAAAAGGAGCGGAGAGTCAAGTAGACACTTGTTCATTGAATGTGAATTCACTAAGTGTCTATGGAATAAGTGGAATGCCATCATCAGATGGGATCCTCTTCTGAACGAGATGGAATTATGGGGCTATAATGAAGAAAGTTCCCTTACAGGAAAGATGAAGGACTATTGGCGAGTGGCCACCTTTGCCGTATTATGGACCATATGGGAGGAAAGGAATGCTTGAATCTTCAAGGAGTTAGCCAAGGATCTAGAAGAAGTTTGGGAGGACTCTTTCTTCCTAGCTTCACTATGGGTTAGTGCGAGTAGACTCTCTAGAGAATTCACACCAGGAGACTGGTTAAGGGGTTGGGTTGTTATCTTGGATTGTATATCATAGATTTTGGACATCTTGTCCATTGTAAGCTTGATTGTACATATTTTTCTATCAATATATAATTTTTTGTTTTTTGTAAAACAAAACAAAAAAAAAACTAAGAAGATTTGAAGAATAAACTGCTTTAGATCAATTGCTTTTAAAGGTATATTTCTAGGATCTGATTGCTTCAAAGGTGTCTAGAAGGCTTGAAGGTTTGAAGAGAGGATTCTTGTCTGGGGGGAAGATTAACCTTGATTAGAGGTGCTCATGGTCATTCCTACGTATTTTCTTTTGATCTTTTGAGTTCTAGAGAGAAGGGCTAGAGAGTTAGAAAAGAAAACTCGTTCCTTTCTATGGAAGGGTATGGATGCTCTCAGTTTCAAGGCTTTAGGGGCTAAGTGGTTGTGGAGAGTCTCAAGAGAACGATCCTCGTTATGGGTCTATAGATTTAGCATCAGGCACATTGGGAACACTTTGGGTCTAGTTACAAAAGTCCTTGGAAATTCAATTCTTCCATTCTCTTGGAGTTCAATTCCAACCTTCTTCCTATGCTTGGCAACGAGATTCCATATAGTCTTGGGAAGACTTGGTGTGCTGTCCAGCTTTGTGTCAGTTTCCCTTTTCTACGTCGATTATTCTCCTAATCTTTTGGTTGCCTTCTTTCTCTCACAAGTCTCAGTCCTTCGACCCTTTCTTGGAATCTACATTTCCCTAGGGCTCTTATGCCAAGGGAAGAAAGCGAGATTGATCCCCATCTTTCTAGACTAGATCAAGTAAGATTTATTTCGAGTTCTCTTGACAAATTTATATGGTCTTTTGATTCCTTAGACATTTTCTCTTTCAAATCTTTTTTCGAATCCTTAATTGATAGCATTCTTTTTGGCCTTTTTTATCTGGAAAGCTCAAATTCCTCCTAAGTTAAGATGTTTGGGTGTCTAATGGCCCATTAAAGCATTTTTTATGTCTTTTAGAAGCATCTCTCTAGTCCTTTGGTTTCTCCCACTTGTTGCATACTATATCTTCAAGATGGAGAGTCTATGGCGCTCTTGCTTTTTCACTGTGTTTGCAAAATCTTTGTGGAACAACAGGAAACATTCTTGGGCAGGAAATTCACTTCACCTCATAATTGTGAAGAATGCTTCTCCTGCACCCACTTAAATAGTTCATCTAGGAGGTCAAGGGATATTAGGAGAGTTACGTTTCTTTTTTTTTTTGGTTACAACTTGGTCAATTCGGTTAGAATAGAATTCAAAGTGTTTGAACACACTTCCAATGAAGCTACTACTGTTTGGGTCCTTTGGGACTCTTCTAAGTTAGCAACTTCAAGTTGGATAGGGGCTTCCAAGCTGACAAGTGGTTTATTTCTTTTGTGATTGGTTTAGGAGTTGGTTGAACCTTTTATAATTTGGCTTGGAGGTTAGATCTTGGGTGGGATTGGTGTACCCATGGCAAGGTAATTAAAAGCGCAAGGCGATGAGGGGCCCTTTAGCCTGAGGCGCAAGGTGCAAGCCGCAAGCCGAGGCACTTAAGATGAAAAATTCTTAAAAAACTTAATTATATATTATTTTTGATAAAAGAATTCAACATAGACAAAAAGCAATAAAAAGTTTTATCATACATCATAATGTTCTATTTCATAGTTGTTCTTAGTATTGTGTTTATTTCTTTTGATATTTAAAATTTAATTGAAGAAAAAAATACAAAAATAAGGAAGAACTAGTAGTAATTATAAAGCCTCTGTAACAACATCTTATTGTTGTTATAAAATCGAAACGCAAGTTTCCTTTAATGTTTTATGTTCTATATTGTTTATCATGTATATTTATTCAAAAAAGAGAAAAAAAAAATATAATACAATACTTATTTCCTGATTAAATAAATATATTTTTTTTAAAATGAGGAGCAAGAGAGTGAGGCACACGCCTGAGTTAAAGGGCTCTGCCTGTCAAGTATTGAGGCGCAATAGGTGCGCCTCGCCTTAAGGCACCTGAGGCGCACGCCTTGATAACACTCACCCATGGTACTTCACAAGTTTACGGTTTGTACTTTCCTTTGTGTTTGCTATAAATATCTTGTTTCTTCTCAAAAAAAAAAAAAAAAAAAAAAAGAGAGAGAGAAAAAAGATGTGCAATTGCAACTATAGCTTATAGGTGAACCAATTGTACACAGTACGCCACTATCCCTTTTCTGGTTGTTGTTATGCTAAGGCTGGTATTTGTAACGTGGATTTTGAAGGAAATAACTATCGTGCAAGTGACAATAGAGGCCTTTTTTTATGCCATTTTAAGTGTAATTGTAATATCACTGCCCCTTAATGTTATATTGCTCTAAAGAGGCAGAAATGGAGGAAAAATGAGAGCATATTTGAGAAAAACGAAGGAGGGAATTGATAGTATCTCTTGGCCAATTGAGCTTTTTAATGGGCAAAGTATCGATTGGAGCTCGAGTACTTCAACTTTTAGATGGGCAAGGACTGAAAAAACGAATTATTTTGGCAAATTTTAAGCTTTCTTTTGATTTTTTAGTGGTTAAATTATAGATATAATTAAATGGGAAAGAGAAATGTAAATTTGAAAAAAAACTCGAAATAATTCGAAAAATTGAAAAAATCTTTAATTTTTCTAATTTTTGAAGCAAACTAAATGGTTGAAGAACTTTGATCAGCTGAGCATTAGTCAAATGTTTAATTAATTAATATTTCTTAACTTATAATTAAAATTTCAATTACTGTAATAATTAACTTAAATTTTAAATATTTTTAAAGCATGAAAAGAATCATCAATGATTTCATACACCCTAATCATTGGAAACCTTCAATTGCTTAAAATTGATTACACAAAACTGCAATGAAAATAATGATTAAATTATTTATAAAAATTTATCAACGTAGTTTTTATTAGAGGAATTTATCAACACAATTGTAAAAGAATATTCACATTCTGCAGCTTAAATTCTTTAGCTAAGTTCACTTTTAGGTGCATGTGAATCTTTTTTTTTTAAAAAGAAACTAGGAATTATAATATAACATTAATATAGAGTTACAATTACATTAGCTTGAATATGACTCTAAACAGTCATATTTCCCCACCCTCTAACCCTAGGTGCATGTAAATCTAATACAAACAAATTAGCCTACAAACTAAATAGGCCTTGGAAGCTATAACCCCGAGTACTTTATATTTAAAAAAAGAAAGAAACCAGTTGGGTTTCATTTGATGCATAATTTGACAATGTGTATGTTAATCAAATGATAAATCTATTGCATATGTCGCAAATGTTTTTTCAAGCATTAATTTATGTCAACATAAAAAAATATAAAAAGAAGAATTTATTATGTGCATAATATCCATGAACACTTTCATGTGTTATAAGTGTATAGTTATGTTTGTTTAGGGTTCTTTAGAATATCTTTGAAAAGTTTTATCGTCCTAAGTAAAAAAAATTCTATACTTTTCTAAGTCGGAGAATCTTTTTGCAGAATTTCCCACATTGAATTGGACTCCCCCAAATTAATTCTGAATTAAAGTGAGCAATTTTTTCAAATTTTTTATCCTTGTAGATAGGTCACCAATGTGTGGTGTTTAGCTTATCTTTTCAGGTTAAATGGGCCTCCTTTTGTGCCTCTTGGTAAATTGCATTGCATTGTTGTCTTGGTGTGCTCTGCTCGACTTCATGGAGTTTTATAGTTTCGTTGATTCTTATAGTGGTTTGCCCCTTTTTCTTCCATTTCTTACGTTTTCATTTTTTCTTGGAAGGGAGGGGGGGGTCCTTTCCCCACTTAGTGCTTGATTACTTTAAATGTTCTGATATTAACATTTAATGTCTGGATCTTTATTTCTTGGGTCCAGATTGGAAGATATGAAGGATCAATTAAGAAAGCGAATGTTCAAGAAGCGTAAAATTAGAAGAATAACATTCTCAATTGTGAATGGCATATCAATTGAGCTGAATACATATGCTTTGATTCGTCCAACGTTACCTGGTAGATGTGATCCCATAGACAATTACGTATACATATACATACACATACACATAAATGAAAATTTACTTGTTAATCTCTCTTTTGTTAACAATTCTTGCTGTTCTTTCTCAGGAGCTATTACATGGCTTGACTCTGTTACTAATCTTCCTTTAAAGGTGATTTTCTTCACCATTGTCTGTCATGAATACACTGCATAGAAGTTTAAAATGAAGTGATCCATTTCATATTTGATGTTTATTGCTGCAAAACATTCTTCAAAGTGTTCTAATTGTGTTTAGTGCAATGATTGGAAGTTGGAACTTCAATTTCTGCTAAGTGTTCTTATCTTATGGCTCGATGGCGATTGGAGATGTTGTCTTAGTTTCTTAGAGATTTATCCTTGAGACAGTGAGAACCCAATTGCAATAGTCAATCTCATTCTGGAGCTCACTTTTAAACATGAAAGTCATCGTATGAGTCACCATCTCCATTGATGATAGGTTAAAAGGTTTGTATCTGAATTATAAGCTATCTCAGATGAAAGTAAGTTCAAGTTATTGGAAAGAAACCAAGTAAGATCCTGATTTGATTGGAGAAAAATTATCATATTTGGAACTGACGATTCATTGGATTGTAGACTAGTCAAACAAATGAAAGTTTCAATCCATTACCTTGTATTGCTTTGCTGCTTAAGTTTAATGGTTGCAATGGAAAAACAATCTGTGAGGAACTGATTCCAAAGGGAGTGGTATTTAGTGAGCCACATGATATCATGAGGAAATGAGATGGAAAAAATGAAATGAAAAGGAGGAACTTGCTCACATTAAAATTTAAAAGGCAAGAGCGGATGAGTTTCTAGGGATGAATGAAACATGGGCTAGAAACATACATGGAAATAACAATGCCAATAAAAACAACATAAAATTTGCACAATAACTTTGTAAAGGTATCCTTAAAGAAGAAATGGAAGCAACATCTGGGAGTCATTCATTATTTGGAGTATTCATTGGACGATCTCTCAGATTACGTTGAAAATCCAACACTTCTTGGGTGAGTTGAAGAAGGTAGCCATGAACGTGCAATGTTTTGAAGTTAGAACTAAAAATCCATAAAACTGTAAATTTTGAATGCTGCAATTAAATACACCTCAATCTGTATCTTTAATATTAACTGACATATGAGATTTCATAATTCCATAGTTCTTTTATTAGGGTATTCTTATTATATGGTCTTTTCATGTTTTCTAGCTATTAGCTTCAATTCCTTGGTGTATTTTACTATGCTAAAATGGTAGCGGGCATTAGCAGCTTGTATAAATGGTATGTCTACGACAAAGATAGATACATTGACGATCATAACAAGTTAATAATTAAAATTACTTGAGAGGTTATTGGCTTCAAACTTCAGATCATTCTCATCGAGTGTCATGGAATTTAGTTCAGATGAAGCGGGAGCAAGGCTGATTGGGCATTGAGAATATCACAGAAAGGAACAAAGTACTGGTAGGCAAATGGCATCGGAGATTTCTCACTAAGTAGGATAGCTTATGGGAGAGGCCGAGAGGGTAATTAGAAGCAGACATGGCTTACACTGCAATGTGAGAGATGCAGGACTAAACCCTAGAGCTACTTATAGGAGTCCATAGAAGTTCATTTTCTCTGTCCAATCCAGTTTCTCATCTTTCATTAGATTTAAACTTGGGAAGGGAGATAGGATTAGGTTTTGGGAGGACTTATGGTGTGAGACTTCTACTTTTAAATCTATCTTTCCAAACTTACACCGTTTGTTAACCTTACATAATAGTCCAGTTAGGGAATTTGCGGAGAACATGCCTTTAGGAGAGGGGGATCCACCTTCTTGGGTTCTACACCTTAGTAGGAATGTGAATGAAAGAGAGGAGTCAAAGGTGGTTACTCTTATTGGTATGTTAGCTAGGTGTAACCTTTTGGAAGATGAGGATATAATTTGTTGGCCCTGGGACCCTTTCTGACGTTTTCTCCACCAAATCATTTTTCGCAATCCTCACTGATAATCCATCATTGCCACCCTTTTCTTATTTGGAAAGCATTTGAGCCTACAAAGGTAAAATATTTGGGATGGGTAGCTACCCTTGGTAAGTTGAATGCTACCTATATTCTGCAGCGACATGCCCTCAGTATGTGCATTTCTTCATAGTGGTGTTATCTACAAGCAAGAAGGTGAGTTGGTGGCCCATTTTTCATATAGTGCCCATTTGCGCAAATCATTTGAAGGAGATGGTGCTATTACTCTCTAGTAGTGGAAACAGGGGAAGAGGCAGTACAATGATGCCGTGTCTTTCCATTTTTGGATAGTGTAAGGCATTCATGGAAGGACCATTGGAAGGTAGTATGTCTAGCGGTTTTATGCTCTGTATGGAAAGAAAGGAATAGAATTTTTTATGGAAAGGAGTGTACTGCAATTAAAGTATGGGAAAGCTCTCATTTATTGGCCTCTTTTTGGGTGGCGGATAGCAAATTTTCTAGGGGATATTCATTCAATGACTGCATGATGGGGTGGACAAACTTTATAACATAGGCAGAAACATTTCTCTTTCCCCATGCTACTATCTTTACTTATAAGATAATATAGTCTCTAGTTTCTATTAAAAAACTAAAAATAAAATTGCAGTCAATGCTACATATTGAAAATTTTCCAATATAGGGGCAGAAATGTTCATGTAGATTTCCTTTGGCTTGTGAAGTGGAAAAGATGGGCACTTTTGGAAATGAATGGTGAAGAAAAAGATGATTCAACTTTTGAATGTTTGTGGCGTGACTTAGGCCTAATATGGGACATCTCAAGCATTGAAGCTAAAGCTTTGTTTGAAAAGTCTGAAACCTTTTAAATTAGTCATGGTATTTCTAATTCAGTATTATATTTTTTCTGAATTCTGGATGCTGGTATATTAACCTTTATCCACTTCAATTCTCAAATTGCTGCATGAAAAGTGCCTTTACTAATCATCTTACCTGAGACTCATGTTGAATTTCTGTCTACTCTTCAAGCTAAGTGTGTATTGGTCTTTTGCAGACAGAGAGGTCTTTTATCTGTGCAGATACTGGAGCTTTACTGCAAGAACCCTCAAAACGTTTTCAACCTTATAAAGGGTAATGTTTTTTGACCATCTAATCCAATTTTAACTTTTTGAGTTTGAAATGCCACTTATTTGTTGGCTAGATTAGAGGCCTCTTTGTTAACTCTATTCAGCCTCTAATTCTACTTTAAAATGAACCTCTATGTGTAGAGGTTTAAGGTCTCATATTATAAGCCAAATTCTTTTGCTTTTTCATATTGAGTTTATACCTCTACTTCAATTAGAGGTAGAAAAATTAAAAATATGTATCCATTATTTTAATACTACCCTCTACTTTTTTAGAGGTTGCGATAGAGTTAACAAACACCGCCAAATAGTGTTCCTTCTTATGGATTTAGACTTCTCATCTTTTCTATTTGAACGTTGATGCGCTTTTTTTTTGAAAACATTGTTTAGGCAATGTTATATTGAATATAATATTATTCTTTTTTACTTTTGATATATCCAAATTGGGAAGGGCACGCACTCCAATTTGTACTTTTTCAAAATTTGAAATACTCGACTCAAGTCAGCTCAACTAAGCTTTTTCCCAATTGCATGGGGTTGGCTACATGAATCTGCTTTCTCCACTCCGTTCTATTAATGGCAAAATCTATTTCAAAATTTATAATGCTTTTCTTTTCTCCCCATTTCAGTCAAGTGCATCTCACACTGATCTTGATTTAGCTATCTTAATTAGGTCCTTACAAGAATATCATACCACAAATGGGATTCTATGTCTGCCGTTGACCACTAAATCCTCACATAGAAGCCCTTGGAAATTGGCCAACTCCATTAATTAGGACTTTATCCCTCACGTTTCTTAAGTTGGGTAATGGAGAAAAATTAAGTTTTGGAAAGATACTTAGTGTGGGATCGCTAGCTTTGCATCCATGTAACCATCATTATAAAATCTCTGACCCTAGCACAACTTTTTTTTTTCCTTGTCATGTCCCTTTGTTGTCTCCCCTAGTGAGGTTTAGGTAGTTATTACTCTTGAAATTTTCATTTTGTGAGGATCATGACAAATAACAAATTAGGGAAAAGATAGAGCTTAGGGCTCTTTTTAGTTATTTTGGTCCCTTGATTTGACAGTTGGGAAGATCTTTCCTCATCATTTTTTTTAAAATTTTTTATATATTGATGTGGTCCGACCCTTCTTCAGGACCTCACATAGGCGGGAGCTTCGTGCACCGGGCTGCCCTTTTTTCATTAATTGATTGTCTAAACTTCCCTCCTTTTGGCCCCCCGCTCTTTCATATGAAAAGCTAAGGTGCCATCCAAGGCCAAGATCTTGGGATGGTTCATTGCTTATGGTAAATCAAACACTATAGAGTTGTTGCAATGAAGGCTCGGATACAAATGCATTTCAGCCCATTGCTGCATTTTGTGCAAACAAGATGGGGAGCCGCCTAATTATCTATTCCTAAATTGTAGCTTTGCATCTAGGATATGGGAGGACAGAGTGCCCCCTTCTCTAACATTCTCAATAGGACCAATGATCACGTTAATCTCTTTTCATTCTTCATGGACAACGTCTTCTCTCCCTATCTCAATGAGTTGAGGATAATAATCATCTTGGTGGTCCTCTGGTGTATTTGAATTGAGAGGAACAAACAAATTCTCCAAGAGGAACAAAATAATGAAAATTATATTTGGGAGTTCTCTAACTACTTGGCCTCCTCTTGGGTTGTGGTCGGCAAGCTTTTCAAGGGATTTGGGCTAAATGTATGGCTAAGGGGTTGGGGAGATCTCCTTTCTAGCCCTAGGTTGCTTGCCTTGGTTTTTAATTCTTTTTCTATTAAATTCTTGTTTTTTATGGAAAGTATTTTTGTACGTGATCCTTTTTTTTTTGTTTCCTACGAGGTATCTCCACACCCTTCAGGTATGAGACTAGTCCTCATTCGAGGTGGGAGCAGAATGGTAAACCTCTTCCAACGAGGGCGCCTCCAAGAATCGAACCCTAGAACTTCTATATAGGGACAACCTTGGGATTTAGCCCGCTTCCAATAAGCCAACCACTCGTTGGTTTGTATGTGGTCCTTTCACTAAGAGCATTCCTCTTTTTTTTTTTTTTGTTTCTTTTGTTTTGCATTTTAAATTTATTGTAAAAAAGAATATTGGAACCATGTATGGACTTGGATTTTGAAACTCTCTCTAGATTTTGATGTAACTCATTCTTCCATATATGTGTCTTCCACATAATTTAGCCAAGGCCAGCATGCAAATAAATTCTTCATTATGGAATTTAAATGATTTGATTAATGCTGCAGGTTTTCTGACAGAGTGTACACCATTGCCCAGCAATTTTTTTTAATTCTTTTTAAAAGAAAACAAAGATTTGAAAGTTTTTCATATGAAAAAAAAAAGAAAAAAAACAAAGAATATTTGATATGTGATTTCTGACAGTAAAAATGCCCCAAAAGGGAACACTATCATCTTTACATGTATTCCTGCCATTTTGTTTTTTTGCTTTTCTGAGAAGAAACAATAAATATTTTATTAATAACATAAGGTAAAATAACATGGAGACGCACCACAGATGGTATTGCTGCCATTTTGTTTCCATGATTACAGCCATCAGAGGTGATGTATTATGTATGCTAATTGATAGGATTTATGGGAGAGAATACACACACACACACACACACACACACACTAATGTAATTGTTATTTAGATTATTGATTTGTTCGATTACTTGTAATTCATATACATGAGCCTTAGGCTGGATCTAGGTTTCATTCATGAAATTTACATATTCTTTGTAACATCTCTGCCTAACAGTCACTTTATTTCAGTGAAAATATTAAGTTTACCACAGGAGAGCTGTTTGAAATAAAAAGAGTTTCAACGGGGCATCTTCGTCTTCTTGGATTCAAGCCATTGAGTTGCTTGAAAGATTATCATAATTTGAGGCCAGCAACATTTGTTTATCCTAGTGATGAGGTGACTTACTTCTGCCTCTTCGCTATGTCGTAATCATTTTTAATTACTTTATGCCATCCAATTCCTAACTGTTTTGGCTGCCTTTTTTCACGATATTACCATAGGTTAGTTATTGCCTCCTATTTTGCTAGTCAATATAGGTTCATATCCATAAGCTCCCAAAGTCATCATTAGTTTTATCTTTTTGGACTTTGATTATGTTTATGTTGCACAATTAGTTATTTATCACTCTTTGACATTTTAATCTTTGTGCTGTTTTTGTTGATGTTTATAATATATATATTTTACCACCCCTTAACTCAACTTATCAAAGCCTTTTTCCAACTACATGGGGTTGGCTACATGAATCTGCGTCCTCCACTCCACTTTATCAAGGGCTAAGGTGACATTTATTATACAAAGTAGTTAGATAATTTTCCCGAATGAAAAATTCATACTAATAAAAGGGAATTACTAAGATACTTGATAATATATAGAAGGATGCATATCTCTTGATGCTATCACACGAAGGGCCATGAAATTCATTTGAGTACAATATTATCCTTTTCGAAGAGGTAGACTAGGAAACAAGGAAGTCTGCAGCTTTGGCAAATTTCTTCAACGATGTCGGATGTTGACTTGAATTTAAGCTCTTAGGATCCCTTTAACTTTTACAATTTATTTTCCAAAATTTAAAGTTTTCATTCTGAGAAAAAATCTTTACTTGGACGGTAATCAAAGTTAAACTCTGTACTACTATACCACTCTACTTGCTATCTGCTGGTGGATGGATGACTTTGACTCCGAAGGACAAGTTACACAAGTAAATCTTGGGATCTAAAAGTTGCACTTGTATTAGTTAAAATGTGGAAGATTGATTGAGATTGTTTGGAGAACTAAAACAAAAGGTTGATATTGGTAATTGAGAAGAGTGTTTGCTAGTGTAAATAAAAGCTCTCTCTCTCTCTCTCTCTCTCTTTAATGATAGATAATGGCATAAGGTGTATTGGGGTTATGAGAACAGTATAAACTCATTTGCCTTTGTGGACTATTTAACACTCTCATAAAAGGTGAATGATGATGCTTTTGTTAACATAGACATAACTATTTGAGTGGGAGGAAGTTACAGATGCTCTGGTGATGAGAGTGCAATGTGTATTGGGCCCAGATTTTCAGATGGTTATTGTTTCACCAGTAACAATATATAGGATTAGTGTTGCTTAACCTCATGCTTTGGGATTGGGAGTGGCTAGAGTAGTGGAATAAGCATCGCCAAATCATAATACCATCAATAATCTGGACAACCAAATGAAGTTAGAAGTAGAACTAATGGCATGTGTATTAGTTTATTTGCTAGGACTCAAGTTTTAGCTGTCAAAGTTATGCATTAAAAGTTCTTTTTATTTATTTATGTAGAGATGACAATTTTAATGTGCTCCTTACTTGAAATACTTGGTCACATAAACATAGAAAATACAAAGCTCTAACAAGGGATAAAGGTGCAAGCAATTTGCATTAATCCCATTGCCTTATTATGGAATTGATGAAGAATCATGAGCAGAGATTTTATTGGGAACCAGAATTTTATGTATTAATTCTCTCTTTTGGTGACAAAATGCAGGAAATAGTAGGGAGCACTTGTATCTTTATCGCACTGTACAGATCAATGTTACGGCTTAAGCGGTTGGTCCTCTGAATATATGGTTTACTTAATACTTTAGCATCTTTTGGTATTGTTGTCTTACTGTTTTAAATCATTGGCGCTTTGTGTCTGTGTGTGAGGAGAAAGGAAAACAAGACAAAGGGAAAAAAAAAAAAAAAAAAAAAAAAACCAACAGTTAAATTTTAAGCTTCTCCCATCCTTTTAACCACTCCCTAAAAGAGAAGCCCTTAGAAAGCTCAGAAGCTGCCGTCCACAATGAAGCAGACACGAAAGAGTCCTCCCACACTGCATAATCGTTCCTCTCTCCCCCCTTAAAAACTCTGTTGTTCCCCTCCTGCTGAAGTCTCCATGCCACTGCTAAGAGTATCATAGGCCAATATTCACAAACTTCATAGCTTACATTTTCTAATACTAAAATTCCACTTTGTTTCCTAATGTTATATCACTTTGATGTTGCAAGCTTCAACTTATCATTCAGGTAAGTTGCAATTAGATTTTGGCTAATTAACATCTTTGATATGTCCAGGCTCCAGCCATGAATGTATATATACTGTATCTAGTATCTACTAGGAGTTCCTAAGTATAACTACTTTGCAACTGATTCTATAATATCTTGATTTCGTGTTAGGAAACTCAAAATTTAATTTTCACTTTATTCTTATGCAGTAAATGTTTTTAAGCTGTGGAACCTCTAACATATTTACGTTGGAGATGTCATCTGTTGGTTTTTAAACTTTGTGAACTTTGTGGAACTACTTTTGCCCTTCTAGTTGACATCATAAAATTTCATGGTCTCTACTGATAAGTTTCAAGTATTATTTGCTAAACATATTGAACTTGTGATTTTTAGCATTTTTGACTTATTGATAAAGTATGTATTGAGCATGCAGCTATAGTGGGTTACTGTTTTAAGGGTTTTCAGTGAACATTGTACATTTCATACTGATATGATGTTACATGTATATTTTAGAAGTTTGTCTCATAATTTTCTATTTTATCCATCTAAGCATGTTAAGAAATGATGCAGCCTTTTTTAAGATCTATTGTGGTTACTTTTCAGGTTTGCACTTGCATTTTATGGCAGTTCAACCCATCCTCAAATGGTTGCCCTTGTTGCACAAGTAATCCTTTCTTTCTTGGCAAACTATTACCAAATAAATTTTAACTGTCTTCAGCGATGATTATTTGTTTTTCTAAAGAGATTGCCAAAATAAAGATTTGCCGGTGATCATCTGATTTTATTGTTGACATTGCTGTATTTGTCGTATTGTTTGGTGCACTACATTTGTGCCATTTGATGGTATTACTTTCTGAAAAGAGAACGAAGTAAAAAAACTCTCGTTCATAACTAGAGACTGATCAAACTATTTTGATGCGCTTCTTGTAGAGAATTTTTGTTGACAAATTCCAGTGTGTAGTATATTTGTGAAGTTTATTTTTGTTCGAAAGATCTCTTTGTTGATAAAGATAGAAGTAGTAAAGGGGTCCAGAATAAGGATAGACTTCAAAGAAAGAGTATCAGGATCAATTTCACAAAACACTCATCGAGTAAGGATAGATTTCAGAGAATATAAAATTGTCAGCAATTAATCCTAAGTTTCTAAAAGGTCTTAATTTGAACTTGTTGTAAAATAAAATAATAAAGAGACACAGAGTGGTTCGCTTCTATGGCCTACATCTACGGGAGAAGAGAGGGGATATGTTCTTATTCTTAATAATGTCTCAATGGAGGGACACCACATATATAGACATATAGGGCTATGCACACATATAACAATAATTACAATTTTGGTAACTGCTAAATAAAACTACTACTAAAATTATCATCTTTCCTTAAAGGAAATAAATCCCACAGATTTTACTCCTCCACAACACTCTCCCTCAAGCTGATGAATAAAGGTTTACCATTCCCAACTTGGACACATTTGCTTGAAATGCAGTATGGTTTAACCTTTTAGTGAGCACATCGGCGAGCTGATTATTGGTAGACACATATGGAGTACAGATCAGCCCACTATCAAGCTTCTCTTTAATGAAATGTCTATCAAACTCTATATGCTTGGTTTGATCATGTTGAACTGGGTTATGGGCAATGCTAATTGCAGATTTATTGTCACAATAGAGTCTCATAGGGCCATCTCAATGTATCTTCAAATTTGTCAAAATTATCTGTAACCATAATAGCTCACAAACCCCTTGTGCCATCGTTCAAAATTCTACTTCAGCACTAGATCTGACCACTACATTCTGCTTTTTACTTCGTCATGTCACCAAATTCTCACCAAGAAACGTACAATATCCAGTAGTTGATCTTCTGTCAACTACCAAACCAGCATAGTCTGAATCAGTATATGCTTAAAGAACCACTCCTGTGTGTCGTTTAAATAAGATGTCATGTCCCGAAGTCCCTTTAAGATACTGTAAAACGCGATTAGCTGCTTGCAAATGAATATCTTTAGGGTTGTGCATGAACTGACTTATTACGCTTACTGCATATGCAATATCAGGTCTTGTGAGAGAGAGATAGATGAGTCTCCCTACTAGTCTTTGATATATCTCCTTATTAATAGTCAGCACTTCTTCAGCTTCTCCAAGCTTGTGATTAAGATTAATAGGAGTATGCATTAGTTTGCATAGTAGCTTCCCTGTTTCTTAAGAAGATCTGTAATGTACTTTTGTTGAGAAATAAAGATTGCCTGTTTAGAGTGTGCCACTTCAATCCCTAGAAAGTATTTCAATCTCCCTAGTTCCTTGATCTCAAATTCCTCGGTCAAACACTGCTTCAAGATCTGTTTCGCATGCTCATCGTTTTCTGTCATAATGATGTCATCTACATATACCAAAAGTGCAGTGACTCCCCGTGAAGTTTAGTGTTTAATGAATAAGGTATGACCCCTTGACTTTGCCTGTACCCCATTCCTTTCATTACTTTGGCGAAGCGGCCAAACCATGCGCTTGGAGACTGTTTAAGTACGTACAAGGCCTTTTTCAATTTACACACTTTATCTGTGATGCCAAATCCTAGAGGCACTTTCATATAGATTTCTTCTTCTAAATCCCTATGTAAAAATGCATTCTTTACATCAAATTGTTGCAGATCCCAGTCATAATTACCTGCCAATGACAAAAAAAATCTCACAGTATTCATTTTTGCAACCGGAGCAAATGTCTCTTGATAGTCCACACCATATGTCTGAGTATATCCTTTGGCTACTAATCTTGCCTTGTAGCGCTCTAGGGACCCATCTGCTTTGTATTTTATTGTATAAACCCATTTGCATTCCACAGGTTTCTTTCCTGCAGGCAAGTCTACCAACTCCCAAGTATCATTTTTTCTCACGGCTTCCATTTCCACATTCATGGCTTGTTTCCAATTTTCATCAGATAAAGCCTCGGACAAAGAGGTAGGGATTTGGATATATTTCAAGCTAGTAAGAAAGCACTTATGAGATGGAGAAAACTTTTCAAATGACACAACATGGGAAAGTGGATACAAGGGATGTTTAGTGCATTTCCTAGTTCCCTTTCTATTGGCAATAGGAAGGTTTAGATCAATGTCTGTTTCGGGCTGAGGTTCTGAAAGGTTTTGTGAGAGAGGGTCAGAGATTGTATCTTCATTTCCAAGAGCTGGTTCAAATTCTTGGACTTGCATAGGTTCAAAGACTGTAACTTCCTTCATTGAGTACATTTGTCCAGTCATTCGATCCTCAAGAGCAAACTGCTCAGATTCAGGTTCCCTACTTTGGTTATCACTGGGTTTTGAAGGTGCAGATGCAAATGGCTTAAGTGTGGAGGGAGATGGTATGGATGAGAGGTCAATGGAGAAGGGATCATAGAGGAGAGAATCCCGATCCTTATCTTCCATGATGGAGTTCTCCCCCTGAAGAGAAGGAGCGGGAAAATAAGACTCACGTTCAATGAAAGTAACATCTGCTGAGACAAAAAAATTTTTAGACGGTGGATGGTAGTATTTGTACCCTTTTTGAGTTGAGGAATACCCAACAAAAACACACTTGAGAGCTCTTGGATCTAATTTCCCCTTGTTTGGATGGTGAACATGGACAAAAGAAACACACTCGAAGATTTTAGGAATAAGATTGTTGGAAGTTTTGATGTTAGGATAAAATTGTGATAACAATTCAATGGGACTCTTAAAACCAAGGACTCGAGAAGGTATTCGGTTGATAAGATGTGTGATAGTTAGGACGACTTCCCCCCAATAGAATTTAGGCACATTGTTATGGAACAAGAAGGCTTGGGTTGTATCAAGTAGGTGGCCATTTTTCCTCTCAGCAACACCATTCTGTTGTGGGGTGTGGAACATAAGGATCGAAATTAAGGTTTGATTAAAATAGTCCCTTGCATTGTCAGATCGAAATTTCTTGATTTCAGCTCCGAATTGATTTTGTACCATGTTGTGAAAGTTTGGGAGAGCGAAACTCACATCAGATTTTTGTTTGAGGAAAAATATCTAAGAGACTCTAGTACAATCATCAATGAAAGATACAAACCAACGTGCTCCAGAAACATTAGGAATAGGAGAAGGATCCCAAATATCACTATGAATAAGATTAAAAGAAGATGAACTTCTTTCATTGTGAACTGGGAAAGTCACACTTGTGTTTTGCCACTTCACACACCTCATAATGGAAATCGTCAACATCTAGTGTCTTAAATAGAGACGGAAACATGACCTTACGGGTTCTAAATGAGGGATGTCCAAGTCGACGGTGATGAAGCCATATTTTATCTTTAATGGAGAGAGAGTGCTCAGAGAGAAATGATGAGTTATTTTTGATAAAATTTACTGGTGTCTCAAGTTAATACAGCCCATCCTGTCCTTAGCAAGTCCAATTGCCTTTCCCAACCTCTGGTCCTGAAATTCACAATGAGTAGGATAGAAAATCACTTTACAGCTTAGATCATGTGTTAACTTTTGTATAGAGAGAAGATTTGTGGATAGCTTGGGAACATAAAGTACATTTCTAAGTGTAAGTGTAAGGCTGATGTGAACATCTCCTATGCCTGCAACTGTGGTTAAAGACCCATTAGTTGTGGCTATTTTTCGATTGCTTGGACATGGATTATAGGTATGAAATATATGACAGGAATTGGTCATGTGATCAGTAGCACCAGAATCTATAATCCAAGAGTTTGCAAAGGATTTATTCGAGACTTTGAATCTAATAGAAATAGGAAACTTACCTGAATGTGCCAATGAGTTGGTACTTGAGGGTTTTCCAAGAGTGTCAAGTAGAGTTCTCAATCTCTTGATCTCATCTTGATTGAATTCGACTTGCTTAAGAGAGTGCTCTTCAATTGATTGTACACTGGACATCTTTCTTTTGGCTCACGTATCGGTGGAAGCAGCAACAACAATAATGATGCCTGGTCAGATTCTTCAATAATAGCGATGAAGGAAACAAGCCTCTCTTTGGCAATGAAGGCCGAAGATGGAGGTTGATTTTTTTTTTAGGTATTTGAAAGGAGAGAGAAGGAACAAAAAAAAAAAAAAAAGATGGCGACAGTAGCAGCGTGAACAACAACAACATGAACAGTTGCAGACGACGAAGACAAAAAAAAAGAAGGAAAGATGATTTCGCAAAGATGAGTTTCGCACTGCTGATGAAGGAGTAAAGATTATGGTAATGAAGGCCGAATAGACTAGGCTTCGGCGATGAAGGCCAACACAAAAAAAAAGTTCTGGCAATAAAGGCCGAAACAAATTCCCAATTGTTCGAGCCTAAAGCTCTGATACCATGTTGTAAAAGAAAATAATAAAGAAACATAGAGATGTAACGTGGTTCGACTCTATGGCCTACATCCACGGGAGAAGAGAGGGGATATGTTCTTATTTTTAATAATGTCTCAATTGAGGGAGACCATATATATAGACATACAGGGCTATGCACACATATAACAATAATTACAATTTTAGTAACTGCTAAATAAAATTACTAAAATTATCATCTTTCCTTAAAAGAAATAAATCCCACAGATTTTGCTCTTCTCTTCAACAAAACTTTGTACTTGGTTTGCCAAGATCTCATCAACGTATTACTGCCAGTTTTACAGTTGGGGTTGGATTGTCAAAAATGGCTGATTTTCACCCATGACCTATGTGACAAAGCTTCTTATGCTTATTGTGTCCGTTGGCTGTTATTCGAAAGTAGTTGAATTTCATGGTGTTCTAGAAGTAATTATTTCTGACTGAGATGTTAAATTTGTCACCTATGGTACACAATTGATGCTAAAATCACATATTTTGTTTGCTTTTCACCCTCAAATTGATGTTAGAAGTGGCCAACGTGAATGTTCACGATTTGTTTGGATGGGATGGGATCATCTTTTACAAGAAGTTGAGTTTTGCTATAATAGCTCATTAATTACAGCAGGTCAATCACCTTCCAACATTTCCAATGTGATCAAGCAAAGATAGCTGCTGTACCTTGTGTATTTACGAATATCCACATTTACTGGTGATGGCGGTAATGCTTTTGCTCAAAATATTCAGTAGCTGCATGAGCTTGTTTAATAAAACTTACTCTTCTAAGGTGATATGGGCATATGGTTCACTTGTGAATGAAAAGTTATCCATCCAGTGCATATAATAAATTCCATGCATACAAGTAGGCTATGGAATGCTTTGAAGAGTAGGTGAGAAATTTTGTATGATATTGTTTTGCTAATTAAGAAGTTTCACTATCTTCAAACTGAAGGGGTATTAGTAATCACAAGGCCATTTGGAGAAATTGAATCCTGAACCCAATCTGCAATATGACTTAACTGCAATATGGCTTAACTGAGCCAAATGCCCATTTTTCATCATGGGCTAAGACGTCTTTAGATTATCTTTAGGTTGTTCATAGGACATGATTTGAAGTCTCAGTTGGCACATTCACAGTTCCAAAAAGGTGCAGGAATTCCCTTGATCCAGAAATCTGACAGATCCACGACAGAAAGAGAAAGTTAGAAAAACCCTAGGAACTCAATATAGTGAGAGGAGGATGGGGGGATTCTGAACCAGTTCTTGTTGCTTTGAAATAGTAACAATCCCCTTGGATCTTTTTGTCTCACTTGTCCAACTGAAATCGTTTTTTTCTCCAACGAATATGGTTGGCTGCTACTTGCAGGTTGGTCATGTCAATCTTCCAGTTAGCTGATTACGCCAAATAAATATCAGTGCTGTTACTCGAAAATCTGCTATGCAGTTGTAGGAGATGTGGAGCCTTCTTTTTAACCTTATACTTAATTTGTGCACGTAGTGCTGCATGAAAAATACTTCTGCTCGGCTATTGCTTCTTTAAAATTGAAAAAATCCTCTTTCAGATTCCTTGTCATTCATGCCGACCCCATGTTGGGAAAAGCTTAGTTGAGTGGATTTGTGTTGAGATTCCTCGTCATTCATCTGTTAAAAACTTAAAATGGCATGATATATCATTGCCGGTGTGTTTCTTACATCTAAATGTGTAACATAATGGGTATTTTTCCAAGAAACTTGCTAATCCTAGTTAAATACTGCAGGATGAGATAACTAATTCCAGTGGTCAAGTTGAGCCTCCTGGGATGCATATGATATATCTCCCATATTCTGATGACATTAGGCATGTTGAAGGGGTAAGTGATATCTGTCTTTTGGTGAAGTCTTTTCTTTATTCTTTTCTTCTTCTTCTTCTTCTTCTTTTTTTTTTTTTTTTTTTTTTTTTTCAGATATGCTATATGTAAGGAACCTGTAATTTTATGCAGATCCATATGGATGTTAATGCCATGGTACCACGAGCGAAGGATGATCAGATAGAGAAAGCTACTGCTGTATTGAAACGTATAGATTTAAAGGATTTCTCAGTTTGCCAGTTTTCAAATCCTGGTAAACTACTAATTCCACCATTCTATTTTCTGGAGCTCCATTTTGAAGCTTTTTCGTTCGTACAATGGGTGAGGTATGATTGGGATATGAATTCATAGCTTCTATTGTCTATTTATAACTTAAGAAATTAAAAATAATAGAAAATAATTGATGCTGTTTTATGTGCTTATATTCTGTTAGTCTTTTATCTATGGGGAAGTACCCTTGTTTTCAAGGCCACGCCTAGGAAAGGACTAGTCTATTGCTTAGGCCATTTGCAACTAAAATAGTCTGAGCCTTAGTTAAGGTGGATAGTGGGATTCTTTGAAAAAAATTTAAAAGTTTAAGGGGGTCAATATTGATATAAAGCTGTAATTTTATTTTTCTTTTTTGTTATATTGTTATATTTGTGAGTGTATAGCTTAAACATTGCCGTGATTTTTAATTCTAGAGTTATAATTGTATTTCTATTAGTTGTAGCATTGGCAGAATGGCTCTAGGTTCCAAACCTGTCATTGCTTCTTTCCTAGATGGCTGCTTTGGGATGAAGTGGATGTCCACGAGTGATTCTGATTTAGATGTCAACATTCAAGATGCTAAGGAATTGAAAATGGCCCACTCTATTTTCAACATCATTACCAAGGTCCATTTTCTCTCTATAGGGACGAAAATGGCTGGTCCTTCAGGGTGGCTAACCTTATTCCAAAGTTCATCGAGTCTCTTTGTTGCAAAGCACACTTTGAATGACTTGGTTTGTGAATCAATCTTGGAGCACTATAGTCCCCGCCATTGTGCTTGGCAGTTGGGGTATGACCAGGGTATCCTAGCCTGTTCCTTCCCTGATTGTTTGCATTCTCTTGTATGCAAGGGTCCTTCTAGGATATTTGTAGTGCTTGGGACTATAATGCAAATTGTTCTGATGTGAAATTTATTTCAAAGTCAGTCGAACAACCAGGAGTAGCAACATTCTTTACTCCATTTCTTTACTGCATGTTATAACCTGTTACACTTTTAATGTACCTTGGTTTGAACTGCCCAATACCCTGAGGGCCACCTTTGCGGGACCAACTTACAATTGCAGTGTACAAATGACCTATCAAGTCTTCTTGTTATGATCACTGTTATCTAAATACATCAACTTTTTCCCCTTTTTTTATTTTGTATGGATGTATCTGACACATATTCAAACTTCCAATGTACTTCGATATGCCTTCAAAGTTGTCTAGCACTATATCATTTCCGGTTGAATATGGTTCCTAGATAAAAGTTGCTACATGAAATATCAGAAGGGTAGTTCAATTGAGAATCTCCCCTGAAGTTCTCATTGTTGGTTCTGTAGTTCCTATCAAATGTTCCTACAGCAGCTTCTCGCAGCCTTGCAGAGACACTATGCAGTTTTACAAGCCTTGGCTCTTGATGAAGATGAGATGCCAGAAGTTAACGACGAAACTCTACCTGATGACCAAGGCTTGGCGAGGTAAATTGCTTCCTCATTCTGCTCTCTAATTCAGTTTGTGCCCTCATTTTTCTTCTTGAGCTCTAATAAAAAAATAAAGTTCATATATTCAAATTGAAAAACGAACGATATTTTCAGTCATTGAAGTTTGCATTCCACAGACAAGGAGTTGTCAATGCATTGGAAGAGTTCAAGAAGTCTGTCTATGGCGAGAACTACTGTGAAACAGATCTCTCTATGAAAACAGAAAGTGAGGCCTCCAAAAAGCGGAAGGTGACCGCAGAAATGGAGTGTGCTAACTACAACTGGGCTGAACTTTGTGAAAGTGGAAAGGTGAAAGGAAATTCTGCAGTTCTCAGTACTATTAGATTTAACTACACATAATCTGTTTATGATTAATTTGGTGATGTATTAAATTCTGCAGTTGTATGGTTTGACTGTTGTGGAGTTAAAGTACTACCTGACGGCACACAACCTCCCGGTTACTGGGAAAAAGGAAGTTCTGATAAAGAGGATCTTGACTCATATGGGGAAATCAAGTAAAGTGTAGCTACCAACTCCCAAAGAAATGTGATCATCGGTACCTCTGGAAGCTAGCTCTCAGTCACAGAAGGAGTTCTTTTTGTTTGCATTTCTTACACCTTTTGTTGTGAATATGGGTGTTATATGTTGCAGTGACAGGTATAAATAATAGAGTTAGGGCTTTTGGGGAGAAATTAGAATTAGGACATTAGGGTGTTATAACAGTATTATATTTATTTTGATGAAAAATGAGAAAGGCTGTCTTTTCTATTTAAAATGCGAATCGAAGAATGGTAAAAGTTTAAGGCTACAAGGGCAAATTTTTTCAAAAAATATTAATATTAGATTCAATTCAATTAAATTAATGGTGGGTGCATTTAGAATTGAAAAGAAAATGGTTCACTGCACGCCCCACACGGCGGGTGCAATGTGGGTGCATATGGAATATGGAATATGGAGTAGAAGCCTTCAAAACTAAATACACCCCTTCACCGCACCCACCACTTTGCACGCATAAAGAACAAACTAGAATGAGTTGAGAGCATTGTTCCAACCACACCCGCACTGCACCCACCATTTATCGCTTTGAATTAGCTGTTTTAGTAAAAAGCATTTGAGCGTGAGTATAGAATTAAAATAAATAAGTTTTAAGCATTGTACTAAACACCCCCACTATTGATCACCTCACTCAGCATATAAGTAGAAGTCTTTGTATCTTTAAGTTAAATTATTTGCCATTGAAAAAAAAAAAACGCTATTTTAACTAATTAAAAACCAATAGAAAAGCAAAGAAAAAGAAAGCGTGAGAATAGATGGGCACACAACCCAGGGAAATTAAAAACACATACAATATTTTACATATGTTTATGGCAGAGACCATTGTTACAAGTACCTCTTTCAAGAATTTAGTATCTTAAGCTATAAATTTACATATTGGTAGATCAAAGGGAAGAGAGCGTATATAAATCACATCTCAATGTCTTCAAGGTCTGGTAGAGGAAAGCGCAGAATTGCTGCAATTCCAGTCAGCTGTGCCAGTTCTGTTTACCACATATTAAGGGGAAAAAGTAATAAGGTGACAGAGAAATATAAGAGAGTAATGATTTCCTTGAATTACGTATATGACATGTGACGTGAGATAATCTAATTGACACGTGTGTTTGAGTGTAAAAAGAGAGTTTGTGTAGCACGACTCGAGATAAAATAATAGTATCTTACAAACGCAGATAGAAAATTCACAGGAAAATTAAATAGCAGTGGGTGCATTTAGAATACAGCAAATGGAGTAGAAGCCTCTTAACTAATGCAGTGAGAAAACGGGGAAATGAAAGCTGCAGTAAAAGTGGTTCACTAAAGATAGACAAAAAGTATTAACAGATTTTATAAATGAAATGGATCAAAAGGAAAAGACCATACGTTCTCCAGTCACGTGCATTGATGAGAATATGAGACTAGTTCCTCCGGAATCCTTGACTGAGTTAACCAAATTCACATATTTTTTCCTTGTCTCTACATCAGCATTTCTGAAAGGAAATCACACCAACCTCTGATAAGATATGTGAAAATAAGATAATAGACTTACCCTTGACTAGTTCCATTCAAAGTGTAGTGTGTTAACATCAACATGAATGCTAAACTGATTTCCAGTAAAATCCATAATTGGAAATGAGTTGAAGGGCGAGTACATAAGATGATTGGGACGATGTTTTGCATATAACAAATGAATGGCAACTAGATAGGAGTCAAAATTGTTCTGGCAAGAGAAAGAAATTAGCAGAATATGCTGACTTATTGGTGTTTCCTAATATGCAAGGCTATTGTTGATGCATGCAACATGATCATTATTATTTTTATTTTTTTTTACAGGAAATATTAGTATTTATATTAATTTAAACTGCAAATAGTAGGGTACAAAATGATCATTTTAGGATGAGGTATCCCAAAAAGAGTAGCAACATCACATTGTATTACATTAATTCTAGAATGGCCTCCCAATTTCTTACCCATTCACTGACATTATAACCCCTAGATAACTTACATACACACATCCATTGTGCAAACCAAAAAACAGAATTGTCCCATATCTTATCAATTACATTAAATGTGTCATTGAAAATTCTTTCATTTCTTTCTTTCCATATAGCCCAAATGACTGCAAAAACCATAACTCTCCAATAGTGCTTCAGGTTTCCCATATTCTCGTCTGGAAAACAAAAAGGATCATTGCTCTGGGGTTTCACAAAAGCTCGGTGTACTTCCTTCCATCTTCTCCATACTTCAGAGGTGAAGTCACATTCCCAAAATAAATGTTTGCACCTTCCCCCATCAGACCTGCATAAACAACACCAGTTTGGGGATATGGAAATGTATGGCTGTTTCCTTTGTAAAACATCAGCACAATGTAATCGATTATGAGCAACCAGCCAACCCATAATTTTGACCTTAGAAAGAACATGTGCTTTCCATATGAATCTGGGATAGTTGGGCTGGTTTAATGGATGTAGAATGACTAAACTGAAAAGGAGTCATTCTTACGGCCTATCCAGATAATTTTATCATCAATATTGAATAGGTTGCAATTGGAAATGGTGCCAATCAAACATTCAGCCTCAATCACAGCTCTAGGAGGTAGGCTTATGGGAGTATGTAGGTTCCAGCTGGGAGTGTAGCTCTGGGTAGAATTTTCTGTGTTTACAAAATCTGAAATTGGAGCATTGTGTCGATTGGAAAGACTGTAAAGAATAGGAAATTGGTTCATGAAATTTTCATTGCCAATCCAGGCATCTTCCCAAAATCTAATTAAATTTCCTTTACCAAGTTTCAGTCTAGTATGTGGGGTGAAAGGGGTAAAGGGATTGTCTAAATTTCCATGGACTTTTGTATGTGGCTTTTGGGTTAATGCAAGCATCCCAGGTATTCTCTGAAAGACCATGTCAACTTTTTATGACTCTAGCCCACAGTGAATCGTTTTCTTTACAACATCTCCATAGCCATTTGCCTAATAATGCCCTATTCTTTCTCAGCAGATCATCCACACCCAAGCTACCATCATCCACAGCACCCTTTGTTGGGGTCCACCTCAGTGGCAAATAATCAAAAATGGTGGGCGGCCAACAAATACTAAAACATTCAACAACAACGTGGGCGGCCACAGCCTTCTTTGTTGAATAGGCTTGGCGACCAGCAACCTCAAATTAAGCAGTCGACGCCGAAATTGCTGAGAAGCCGAAAGGATTATATTAAAATAATATTTTTTAATATTACGAAAATGCCCCTAAATACTCCTATAAATAGAGCCTTACTTCATTCTTGAAAATCATTCCAGAGATATATTTTGAGAGATATATTCTGAGAGATCTAATTCAATACCAATCTGTGAGATCCACCTAAGGGTGAAGTTTGTAATCTCAAATACAAGTTTGCTGCCTCCCGTGGACGTAGGCAATTTGCCGAACTACGTTAAATATTATTGTCTTGTTTTTTCTTTCATGCTTTACCACGATTTCGCATAACAAATTGGTATCAGAGCCTACGTGAAGCTTTGGAAGAAAACGGACCCTCGGTCGAAATTTCAAGATTTCGTCGAAATTTCGAGATTCTGTAACAGTGATCAGAACTGTTTTTTGATCACCGTGGAGGTAGCTATCATTTCCAGGAGTCCAACGCAATAAACGGCGAGAAAAACAGACAAGAAACGAGTTCCCAGGAGCCAATCAAAGTTTGTCCAGTTCGGTGCAAATTTTTTTTTGCAAAAACAGGCGCAGGTGCAGTGAAGGAAAATGATCTGACCCGGATCCGACCCACGAACCTGACCCGGTCCAGCATACCCAGCCCGATACTGTTCATCCCGGCCCGGCCCGTTTCGGCCTGCAGTTGACCAACCATATCCGGCTCATTTTTCGTCTGATTTCAGCAAAGTCAGACTCGTTTCCACCATTTTCGACCGTTCCGAACGCAACCGTGCAATCAATTTCTGCAGATTTAGCTCCTAAGTTATTGATATAGCTTAGTTGGAATCGTTTATCATTTTTCAAGCACTTTCGGTGTCATACATGTATTCGGTCTTAATGGCGGAGGAAATCCCAAAAGATACTGCAACCACAAGCAGGCCTTGGCAAAGAAGTTCGAGGTGGAGAAATTCAACGGCACCAACAACTTTGGCATGTGGCAATGCGAAGTTCAAGATCTATTATTCCGGGAAGGATCACATATCGCCTTGGAAACCAAGCCCAAGGATATGTCCGATGATGATTGGAATTTCGTAAATCGTCAAGCTTGTGGAACAATCAGACTCTGTTTGGCAAAAGATCAGAAGCACTTTGTCACGAAAGAGACTATGGCAACAAGTCTCTGGAAGAAACTGGAGGACAAGTACATGACGAAAAGCATAGAGAACCGACTCTACCTGAAGAAAAAGCTCTTTCGTTTTCAGTACAAGAAAGGTACTCCCATGATTGAGCATCTTGATACTTTCAACAAGATTCTCGCTGATCTACAGAATCTTGATGTTGAAATTAGTGATGAGGATAAGACACTATTGTTGTTAAACTCTTTGCCTGAAAGTTATGAACATTTAACAACTTTGCTATATGGTAAAAATGATGTTAAATTCAGTGATGTTTCAAATGCTTTGGTGAACAACGAGTATCGAAGGAGGGATCAGCTCGATAACAAGGAAGCATCATCAGAAGCCTTGACGGTATCCAGAGGCAGGGCTAACAACAAATCTGATAGATCCAGTGGGCGAGGCCGATCTCGCTCAAATTCAAAAGGACCTTCATCACGTCAACGTCTTGCAAAGGATGAATGTGCCTATTGTCACCAAAAGGGGCACTGGAAGAAAGATTGTCCAAATAAGGGCAAGACAGATGCAAATGTGGCATAGAAGGCTGAAGAAGATTCTGCATTCTCAATTTCATCTATAGACAATCAGTCTGATAGATGGATATTAGATTCCGGATGTTCCTATCATATGTGTCCGAATCGACATTGGTTCTCAAAATTGGATGAGTTCGATGGAGGAGTTGTGCTCATGGGCAACAACAATACCTGCCAAACAAAGGGTATTGGAATTATACGCCTAAAGATGCATGACGGTACAACAAGACGGCTCACGGAAGTCAGATATGTCCCAGATCTGAAGAAAAATCTGATCTCACTAGGAGTCCTTGATTCCAGCGGTTACAAGGTAACCATTGAAGGTGGAGTTCTGAAGGTTGTACGTGGAGCACTCTTGGTCATGAAGGGTACTTAGAAAGGAAATCTCTATTTCCTTGACGGACAAACAGTAATCGGAAGTGTATCAGCTTACACCAGTTCTAAGGATGTTTCATCGAACACTTCCCGACTTTGGCACATGCGGCTCGGACATGTTGGAGAGAAGGCTCTTCAAACCTTGATAAAGCAAGGTTCTCTGAAAGGTGCAAAGACCGGGAAACTTGACTTCTGCGAGCATTGTATCTTAGGCAAGCAGACAAGAGTCAAGTTTGGAACTGCAATCCACCGCACAAAAGGAACATTGGATTATGTTCATACCGACGTTTGGGGACCCTCTCGAAATGCTTCATTGGGAGGTAAACGTTGGTTTGTTACTTTCATTGATGATTTCTCACGCTATGTTTGGGTTTATACCATGAAGCATAAAGATGAAGTGCTAGATATCTTTCTTATATGGAAGAAAATGGTAGAAACCCAAACGGGAAGGAAGATTAAGAGGCTCAGATCTGATAATGGAGGAGAATACAAGTCAGACCCATTTGTGAGAATGAAGGGATAGTCATACATTTCACAGTCCCAGGCATGCCACAACAAAACGGTGTTGCTGAACGCATGAATCGTACTTTGGTAGATAAAGTTCGCTGCATGTTATCTCATTCTGGACTGAGCAAGGCATTTTGGGCTGAAGCTTTGTCATATGCCTCTTATATCATCAACAGACTTCCGGCAACAGCACTAGATGGCAAAACTCCCAAGGAGGTATGGTCTGGACAACCCGTTTCAGATTATAATTCTCTGCGCATTTTTGGATGCACTGCATATTTCCATGTGAAGGAATCTAAACTGGATCCTAGGTCCAAGAAAGCAATTTTCATGGGCTTGGCTTTCCGACTATGGAACCCTGAGTCAAAGAAGATTGTACTAAGTCGAGATGTAACTTTTGACGAATCTGTGATGTTAAAGCATACAGTTTCTGGTAAAGAAAATCGAGATCCAGATTTGCATCAGTAGGTGGAGTTAGATATTCCAGTAACTCCTGGCAAGTTAGCAGAGATATCCAACCATCCTAAAGAAGACAAGGAGGAAATCTCAGTTGAAGTGGAGGCTCCAGGACCAGACATCAGTCAACAACCAGAATCAATTGCCACCAGTCGACCAAGAAGAGAAATCCGCAAACCTGCTTGGTACACTAACATGGATGCATATGCATTTCCAGTCACCGGAGATGATATTCCATACAATTACAAAGATGTTAGTCAGAGTATGGAAAGTGATAAGTGGAAAATGGCAATGAATGAGGAGATGACATCACTCCATCAGAATCAGACTTGGAAGTTGGTTCCACTTCCGAAAGGAAAGAAACCAATTGGCTGCAAATGAGTTTTCGCTAAGAAGGAAAGCTTTCCCAGCACAGATAGTATCCGATACAAAGCCAGACTGGTAGCAAAAGGCTACGCTCAGAAGGAAGAAATTGACTACAATGAGGTATTCTCACCTGTTGTTAAGCATTCGTCAATTCGAATATTATTGGCTTTGGTTGCACAGTTTGATCTCGAGTTAGCCCAACTCGATGTCAAAACTGCTTTTCTGCATGGTAATTTGGAAGATGAGACATATATGTCTCAACCAGATGGATTCAAAGTACCAGGAAGAGAGAACTGGGCTTGCAAGTTGAACAAGTCATTGTATGGCCTGAAGCAGTCACCGAGACAGTGGTACAAGAGATTTGATAGCTTTATCAAAGGGCAGAAATATACCTGGAGTCAGTTTGATCATTGTGTCTACTATCGCAAACTTCAAGATGGTACATTTATCTACTTGCTTTTATATGTAGATGATATGTTAATCGCATCTAAAAGCAAGGTGGAGATCAACAAGCTGAAGGCTCAATTGAGCTCAAAGTTTGAAATGAAGGATCTTGGAGTGGCCAGAAAAATTCTCGGGATGGAGATAACTCGAGACAGGGCCAAAGGCACAATCTGTTTGACTCAGACTCAATATTTGAAGAAAGTTCTTCAAACTTTTGGCATTGGCAATGACACAAAACCTGTAAGCACACCATTGGCACCACATTTCAAGCTAAGTACATCAATGTCACCAAATTCTGAGGATCAGAAGAAGCAAATGGAGAACATTCCATATGCAAATGCAGTTGGTGCCTTGATGTATGCTATGCTGTGTACCAGACCTGACATTTCACATGCTGTAAGTATGGTAAGTCGTTACATGCACAACCCCGGTAAAGGCCACTGGCAAGCAGTGAAGTGGATTCTACGGTATATTCATGGTACTGTGGATATTGGTTTAAAGTTCGAGAGAGATAAGAAAAGTTGTAAGCATCTAGTCAGATATGTGGATTCGGACTATGCTGGAGATCTTGACAAGCGCAGATCTACTACTGGTTATGTTTTCACTATGGTAGGAGGACCAGTGAGTTGGGTATCAACACTACAGTCGACAGTTGCTTTGTCTGCTACAGAGGTAGAGTACATGGCAGTAACGGAAGCTTTCAAGGAAGCAATCTGGCTTCATGGATTGACTAAAGACTTGGGAATTGTGCAGAAGAATGTTGAAGTTTTCTGCGACAGCAAGAGTGCCATTTGTTTGGCAAAGAACCAAGTTCATCACAGTCGAACGAAGCATATTGATGTTCGTTTTCATTTTGTTCGAGAAATAGTATAAGGGAGTATTCTTCTGCAAAAGATCAAGACTGCAGATAACCCCGCAGATATGCTTACAAGGTGGTTACAGGGATCAAGTTCCAACATTGGTTGGACTTGATCAACATCTCACGAGCTCAGAGTGCCTAAGGGCACTAATGGAAGCAACAACAGTTTTTTGAAGGAAGCTTGCTATCTGTAGAGAGATTGCAGGTGTGGAAGAGCCTTGTTCCACATGAGGTGGAGGTGGAGATTTGTTGGGGTCCACCTCAGTGGCAAATAATCAAAAATGGTGGGGGGCCAACAAATACTAAAACATTCAACAATAACGTGGGCGGCCACAACCTTCTTTGTTGAATAGGCTGGGCGACCAGCAACCTCAAATTAAGCAGTCGGCGCCGAAATTGCTCTGAAGCCGAAAGGATTATATTAAAATAATATTTTTTAATATTACGAAAATGCCCATGAATACTCCTATAAATAGAACCTTACTTCATTCTTGAAAATCATTCCAGAGATATATTCTGAGAGATTTAATTCAATAGATCCAATCTGTGAGATCCACCTAAGGGTGAAGTTTGTAATCTCAAATACAAGTTTGATGCCTCCCGTGGACGTAGGCAATTTGCCGAACCACGTTAAATATTGCTGTCTTGTTTTTTCTTTCATGCTTTACCACGATTTCGCATAACACCCTTCACCCAATCCCATTTTATTGCATTTAGTCCAGCAGCTTTGTCCGCCCCTTTCCACAGAAAGTTTCTCTTCTTCCTCTACAAAATGACAGCAACTGATGCTGGTAGTTTGAAAACAGAGAGATAATATGTTGGTATAGCTTGCAAAACAGCCTTTAGTAATGCAAGCCTTCCCCCATTTGATAAAAAACCCTGTTTCCAACCTTCAATTCTTTTGGACACTGTTTGTACAACTGGTTCCCAAAACTCTGATTTCCTTGGATTTCCTCCAAGAGGCATTCCCAGGTAGTTAACAGACCATTGATCAATATCACATCCAATACTGTCCGCTATACTGTTTATGTGTGTTTCCTCCAAATTGATCCCAACAATCTTACTTTTTGATAGATTGATATTGAAGCCCGAAATGAAACAGAAGCCCCTTATTACCATCATTGTGTTGTGAATACTTGATTGGTCATCTTCCAGCAAAAATATGCAATCATCAGCAAATAGTATGTGGGATATGGGAATCTGGTCAACTCCAATTTTGAAGCCATTTATCAGACCTTTATCCATTGTTTTCATATCATCCCATCCAGTGAGTCAGCCACGAGAGTGTATAAAAATGGGGACAAGGGATCACCTTGTCTTAATCCCCTAGATCCCTTCAACTTGCCTCTAGGTTTTCCATTCACAAAGATAGAAAAAGAGACTATGCTCAAGTAGCCGTGGATCCGTTGTCTCCATCTTGATCCGAAACCTTTTCTTTGCATAACAAAGTCTAAGAAACCCCAACGAACTGAATCACATGCCTTGGCAAAATCAATTTTCAATAGCATCCCCTTTTTTGAATTTGGCCTGTAGTCCTTCACGACTTCATTGGCAATTAGAATTGCATCAGTGATTAGTCTGTTCTGAACAAATGCCATTTGGGTCTCAGCCATAGTACTGTGTATTACATTTTGAAGCCTACAAGATAGTGTCTTTGCAATAATCTTGTATAGACTGGTTGTAAGACTTATTGGTCTGAAGTCCCCTACCACTCTTGGATTGCACTTTTTGGGAATCAAACAAATGAATGTTTCATTTGTTTTTTGGTTTATCACTCCGGAGTCATGAAATTCAGCCATCACCAACATCAGATCCTCTTTGATTAACTCCAAAAAATTTTGGAAAAATTGCATTGTAAATCCATCAAGGCCTGGGGCCTTCTCCATCGCAGCTGAAAACTGCAGATCTAACCTCATCTTCATCAAATGGTCTCTCTAACCACACTTCCTGTGCCTCTGATATGCATTTCCAGTTTATACCATCAATGCCCCAAGTATTGTGTACAGAATCAGTGAAAATTTCTTGAAAGTGATCAATAATTTCCTTGGATATTTCCTCCACCTCTTCCAATAAGGACCCATCAGACTTTTCTACTTTAGAGATCATCATCCTTGCTTGCCTGTGATTAAGTGTCTGTAAAAAAACTTCGTATTCGCATCTCCTTCTTTAGCCCATTTTATTTTAGCTGCAGCAACTCTATCTTCCCTGATGTTGATTGCCTGAATTTTGCCCCATGATCTCATTCCTCTTGGATCTGTGTTCATCATTCCAACATCTTGATCCCTAGAAACTGACCAAGTTATTTAGCTCTCCTAGAAGGGCCCCCTTCGTTTGTTTGTCCTGCTCGCAGACATTCTTACTCCAATCCTTGATTTTGGATTTTAGGAAGGATAGTTTGGCCATAAATTTGTATCCTTCCCATCTGACATTCGGGTTATGTTCCCACCACAATCTTACAAGTGAGGCGAAATCTTTGTATAGGAGCCAGACATGTTCGAATTTGAATGGAACAGGACCCCATTTTCCATGTTCTGTGTTTATGGTAATTGGCCAATGGTCCGAAGTCAGTCTTGATTCCACTGTTTGTCTGCATTTGGGAGACATTTCTTCCCACCCACTGTCCAAAAGAAATCTGTCTAATCTGCAAGATGTTGAGTCAACCCTCCCATTTGTCTAGGTAAACTTATGGTTCAGTAATGGTAAGTCATGTAGTTGTAATTCTTGGATTAATTCATCAAACTCCTTCATCGATTGGGATAATGAATTACAACCACTTTTTTCAGACACGGATCTTATGACATTGAAATCGCCACCAACACACCAATGTGGTGAACAGAGGCTCCAGATTCCAGCGAGTTTTGTTGAGAAAATAAAATAATGAAAGACACAAAGATGTAACATGGTTCGGCTCTATGGCCTACATTCACGGGAAAAGATAAAGGATATTTTCTTATTCTTGTATGATGTCTTAATGGAGGGACACCATATATATAGACATATAGGGGTATGTACATATAGCTATAATTACAATTTTAGTAACTGCTATATAAAACGTCTTACTAAAATTATCATCTTTCCTTAAATGAAATAAATCCGTAAAGGAAATAAATCCGTAAAGGAAACAAATCTCACAAATGTTGCTCTTCTTCACAACACTCCCCCTCAAGCTGGTGAATAAAGGTTTACCATTCCCAGCTTGGACACATTTGCTTGAAATAAAGTATAGTTTAACCCTTTAGTGAGTATATCGGCGAGCTGATTATTGGTAGACACATATGGAGTACAGATCAACCCACTATCAAGCTTCTCTTTAATAAAGTGTCTATCAATCTCTATATGCTTGGTTCGATCATGTTGAACTGGGTTATGGGCAATGCTAATTGCAGATTTATTGTCACAATAGAGTCTCATAGGGCCATTCCAGTGTATCTTCAAATCTGTCAAAATTATCTGCAACCATAATAGCTCACAAACCCCTTGTGCCATTGCTTGAAATTTTGCTTCAGCACTAGATCTAGCCACTACATTCTGTTTTTTACTTCGCCATGTCACCAAATTCTCACCAAGAAACGTACAATATCCAGTAGTTGATCTTCTGTCAACTACTGAACCAGCATAGTCTGAATCAGTATATGCTTCAAGAACCATTCCTGTGTGTCGTTTAAATAAGATGTCCTGTCCTGGAGTCCTTTTAAGATACTGTAGAACGCGATTAGCTGCTTGCAAATGAATATCTTTAGGATTGTGCATGAACTGACTTATTACACTTACTGCATATGCAATATCAGGTCTTGTGTGAGAGAGATAGATGAGTCTTCCTACTAGTCTTTGATACATCTCCTTATTAACAGTCAGCGCTTCTTCAGCTTCTTCAAGCTTGTGATTACGATCAATAGGAGTATTCATTGGTTTGCATGCTAGCTTCCCTGTTTCTTTAAGAAGGTCTGTAATGTACTTCTGTTGAGAGATAAAGATTCCCTGCTTAGAGTGTGCCACTTCAATCCCTAGGAAGTATTTCAATCTCCCTAGTTCCTTGATCTCAAATTCCTCGGTCAAACACCGCTTCAAATTTTGTCTCTCGTTCTCATTGTTTCCTGTCATGATGATGTCATCAACATACACTAATAGAGCTGTAACTCCCCCTAAAGTCGAGTGCTTAATAAACAGAGTGTGATCTCCTTGGCTTTGTCTATATCCCATATTTGTCATTACTTAGGCCAACCGACCAAACCATGCCCTCGGAGATTGTTTAAGTCCATACAGGGCCTTTTTTAATTTGCACACTTTATCAGTGGTGCCAATTCCTGGAGGCACTTCCATATAGATTTCTTCTTCTAAATCCCCATGTAAAAATGCATTCTTTACATCAAATTGTTGCAGATCCCAGTCATAATTAGCTGCCAATGACAACAAAAGTCTCACAGTATTCATTTTTGCAACTGGAGCAAATGTTTCTTGATAGTCCACACCATATGTCTGAGTATATCCTTTGGCTACCAATCTTGCCTTGTAGCGCTCTAGGGACCCATTTGCATCCCACAGGTTTCTTTCCTGGAGGCAAGTCTACCAACTCCCATGTTGTATTTTTCTCCAGAGCTTCCATTTCCACATTCATAGCTTGTTTCCAATTTGTATTAGATAAAACCTCGAATAATGATGTAGGAGTCTGGATATTGTTCAGGCTGGTAAGGAAACTCTTATGGGTTTGGGAGAACTTCTTAAAGGATACAACATGAGATAGTGGATACAAGGGATGTTTAGTGCATTCCCTTGTTCCCTTTCTAATGGCAATGGGTCACTGTCAGGTTCAGAGGCTAAAAGATCATTGTTAGTTTCAGGAACGAATGAAATTTGTAAGGAGGGTTCAGGATTTGTTACCTCATTTTCAGGGATTAGTTCAGATTCTTGAACTTGCATCGGTTCAGGAGCTGCAACTTTATTCCTTGAGTACATTTTTCCAGTCATCCGATCCTTAGGTTCGTCATTGGGTACAGAGGGTGTAGGAGATTCTGGTTTGGTTTGTTGGAGGGTAAAGGGGTCAAAAAGATCAAAAGGGTTATCAAGGGAGTTCTGATCCTTATCTTCCATTATGGCATTCTCCCCCGGAAGAGGAGTGGAAAAATAGGGCTTAGGTTCACAGAAAGTAACATCGGCTGAGACAAAGAATTTTTTTGATGGCGGATGATAGCATTTATATCCTTTTTGAGTGGAAGAGTATCCGACAAAAACACACTTAAGAGCTCTGGGGTCCAACTTCCCCCTGTTGGGTTGGTGAACATGGACAAATGAAACACACCCAAATATTTTAGGTATAAGATTATTGGAGATTTTAAGCTTAGGATAAAATTATCATCTTTCCTTAAAGGAAATAAATCCGTAAAGGAAACAAATCTCACAGATGTTGCTCTTCTTCACAACAAGTTCATCCCAGAACAGTTGTCTGTTGGTGCAAGTGTGGGGTCCGTATACTCTTGTGAGCCACCAGTCTGGGGTATCCATTCCTTTTATTTGAATTGAAACAGAGAATGTTCCAATCATTGTGTTCATAACCTCCACCTTTCTGGTATCCCAAATTATTAGGATTCCACCTGCAGTGCCATCGGCTGGTAATAAACACCAATCCATGAATCTCGATTGCCAAATAGCTGCCACTAGTCTTCTATCAACACTTGACTTCTTGATTTCCTGCATGATAATTATGTTCGGTTTTGCTAAGCCCAGAACTTTTCTGATCAATCACTGTTTAACCTTCGACCCACAAGTTCGTACGTTCCATGATGTGATCTTCATTGATAACTTTGATGGTCTCGTGACATTATGAACAAATCAGTGTCTGGATGAGTACACATTGGTGGCAGAGAAGCCTGACATCGAGTTGAAGCCATATGAAACCTTGAATATACGAATTTCCACCTTTTCCAAGAAGCTTGCGATTTCCGTATATGATGAGGAATATTTCCTTGTCGTGGGGTTGCGGTACTCAGAAGTATCTTCATCAATAGGGGTGCATGCCAAATCCAAGGATTGACTATCGCATCTTCGGGATACCAGGGATGTGCTCGGTATGTTTGAGGGGTTATGGGAAGAAAGGGGTTGAGAGGATTGGAGCTGAGGAGAAAACACATTATCACAACTAGGAGCCAAAATTAAGGATCGTACCTTAACTACATTGTGGGGTATGTTTGCATTGGAAGACTCTAACTCCTCCACCCTGTCAGCCTAACGTCTAGGACGGGGATCACCATCTTCATCATTAGAATGTTGGATCATCTTCACGAAGGGTTTCTCCGACAGCGTTGGAGAGGCCGAGACTTGCACCACCTCCGAGCTCGAAGGATCTTCCTGATCAGTGGTTGTAGAGGGCCATCCTGCAAGTTGCCATCTCTCAGGTTTTAGAGGATCTTTGCGCTTCTGAGATTTTGCTGATATGTTTTTCTTTCTTCTATGATATACTCTAATGAGATTGGGCTCCCCATTTTGATCCAAGGTTTCAGGAGCCGAGCTGGGCCTTTTTGGTTTTGTACGAATGGGCCGCATATATTTTTGACCTTCCTTTTGAAATCCACTTGCAACTGGATCGTTCACTAAAGTAGAAACCTTTTGGGCATTGGACTGTCCGTCCTGGGCACATTGATATTGTATACCAAGTGGGGCCAGTTTTCCAGACCAGCCCAATGGCCCATGCCCCAGATCTTTATCTTTCTTCCAGACCAATTGTCTTCTGGCATGATCTCCACGTGTAGCTTCCCTTCTACACCACATGGCCCTACTCAGAGATGACTCGCTGCAACGCCGCTCTGATGGACAAAGATCTGTATTGTGGATTTGCTCTGTCCTATCATGATCTTCTCGGACATCATTGCCTTGAACGTGCAGCTCCGGTAATCCCTGAGTTTTTCGGTGGCCGGAAAACCGAGGACCGTCGTTATTGCAACGATCTCCGATACCACACTCAACAGTAGTTCCGAGCTTGTAATCCCCATCAGCATTCCCACCGCATACTTTAGCAACCATATCTGGAATCCATTGTCAATGCAAGTCGAAAATCCTTACCTCAAAGGATGAGGAATCTGTTGGAATGGTGAAGTATGATGGTAGAAAACCAGATGGGTCACCGACGACCTTCATGATAGCTCGTCCATCGATGAACCGCATAAGGTATCCTTGGATATGACATCTAAAAAGTAGCAGTAACTACCAAACATTCACTGTATAGCAAGGAAGTTATGTGGAAGTTGCAATGTTGGCTACTTTATGATGGTTATGTTGCAAAACATCCAATAGACAATTACTGTCAAAATACTAAACTAGCGGCGTTGACTAGTTCGTGAAATTAGCAATGCTTCTTATTCAGTATGACATGAAAATGGCAGTCACAAGTAATTAGCACTTACTTAAAGAGCTCATCGGTGATTAGAAGTGTTTGAATTGCCATTCTTTCATGGGCAATCTCAACATGCTTTGGACCATAGCAGACACGAGCTGAATCCTGCAAATAACCAAATAGAAAACAATACTAATGAGCAAAATAGTTGCAGACAAATTTTCAAAGAGAAGAAACAGAATATAAGCACAGGTTGGTATTCTAAACATGAAATATTTGTTGATCAGAATGTTAATCACTAATTATCTTGTAAAGAACAAATAATTTTCTACAGTTGAGCCTTACATTAGACAGCATGTTGAAGAAATCTTTGAGAGCTCGAACCTGAAATGTAACAAACACACACACACAAAAAGAAAAAAATGAAAAATGAAAATACAACAAATAATGCATATTACATAGTGAAAGAACAAAAGGAACCATAAGAGAAATAAATTTGATTCACTCTGTTACCTCTTGGGCCGCTTTTGTATCTTTTATCAAATTCATGACATTTGGAGCATCAAGAACTTCCCTTAAACTATGCCTATCCACCAGGAAATAGATGTCAGTATAAACAAGAAGCTTGTTGCAACTTGAAGTAATTTCTTGAAATTGCTATCATCCCAAGAGGAAATTGTCCCTCTTCACACATGATTGGACACAAGGATGTTATTGTTTATGTCTACGATCATGTGGTAAAATATATGCTCCGTGTCATTGACTAAGGTTGGTGATAAGGATCATATCATCATATTTTTTCTCCAGCTTTACCCATTTCAGCCAAGCACGTACGTCATTAGTCGCTCTTATTTGTTTATGTTTCTAGAAAAAGGTCATGAACAACATAGAGCATATATTGTAAAACCCTTGAATTTAACTTGTCTATCTCATGATAGTGACTTTTAGCCTTCTATAAAAACGGTTGCCTGGGTTAAATAAGAGGCAAATACGAAAACGATGTCCTCTAAAAATGACAGCTGGAACAAGTAGTAAGGGTTCCTGCGATAGACTATAGAGATGTGGGTAAAAAAGCTAGCTAAGTGATGATTCATGTGATTACTGCGAAACGAAGGACTTTGAAAGAAAAGGGTTGGGAGTAGTGTAAATGTTTAATACAAAGAGAAGGAAGAATAAATGTACCAATCGTGGGACTTGGTAAAGGACGAACTAATGAAAGTGTTTGATGAATTCTACCAGAACGGTGTAATCAATATCCAAACTAATGAGACATATGTTTGCCTTGTCCCCAAGAAATCCATTTCTTGGAGTCTTAAGGACTTTCGTCCTATCAGCCTAATCACTAGTTTGTACAAGATCATATCCAAGGTCTTGGCTTTGTGCCTGAGAGCTGTTCTTCACAAGACCATTGAGCCATACCAGTTTGCATTCATTAAGGGGAGGCAGATTCTTGATGCAGTTTTGATTGCTAATGTAGCGGTGGAAGACTATAGATCAAGAAAACAAAAAGGGGTGCTACTTAAAGTGGATTTTGCCAAGGCCTATGATTCAGTGGATTGGAGTTTCATGACATTTGTGATGAAGATGAAAGGCTTCGGAAGCAGATGGCTATCATGGATGTATAGATGTATTTCCTCTGTGACCTACTCAATTGTGATCAACGGTAGGCCGAGGAGAAAGTTCAATGCAGAAAAGGGGCTTAGACAGGGGGACCCACTGTCACCCTTCCTGTTTACTATCGTTGTTGATGGCCTAAGCAGGTTGATGTCTCGCGCGAGACAATATTCGTTGGTTCATGGCTTTGTGGTGGGAAAGGAGAAGATCGAGATTTCTCACTTGCAATACGCGGATGATACACTATTCCTTTTGAAGGGGGAGGATGAATATGTACTCAGTGCTCTAAGGGTCCTTCAATGCTTTAGTAAAATATCAGGTTTAAAGGTAAATCTTTCAAAAAGCCAAATGGTGGGGATTCACATGAGTGAGGACTCCTTATCCCATCTTGCACATAAGGTGGGCTGTTCAGTCGGCATGTGGCCTATGAATTACCTTGGTCTTCCCCTTGGAGGCAATCCATTATCCAAAGTATTCTGGGAACCAGTCATGGCAAAAATATCTAAAAAATTGGATGGATGGAGGAGGGCTTTCCTTTCCAAGGGTGGCCGACTTGCATTAGTGTGTTCTAACTTGATGGCTCTGCCCTCATATTATATTTCCATATTTAAGATCCCATCATCTGTGGCAGTTTAGATTGAGAAAAAAAAAAATCAAAAACTTCTTCTGGGGGGGGCAAGCAAGATAGAAGTGATTCCAAATTGATAACATGGGAAGTGGTTCAAAGACCAGTGGAGAAGGGTGGGCTGGGTATAGGAAACATATCCCTTCGAAATGTTGTTTTGTGTAGTAAATGGATCTGGAGGTTTACCAGGGATCCATTCTATTTATGGGCTCAAGTGGTTGTTAGTAGACATTGAAGGATTAGCTTTGATGGTTCGAGGAGAAGGGGGATATCCACATACAAATGTCCGTGGAAGTTCATTTCCTAATTAATACCACAGTTTACATCACATTCGACTTTCAGTGTTGGGAATGGACAGACGTTCAAATTTTGGGAGGACAGGTGGTTGAGCAACTCCACATTGGCTAACACATTCCCCCATCTTAACCGATTATCCACCCTCCACAATCAACCTATTGCATCATTCCTTGACACCTCATCACCCATACCTTCACACTATGGTGCTTGGAACCTCCACTTCCCTAGAGCTTTAACAGGCCGAGAGATTGTAAAAATAGGATCTCTCCTTCAATTACTCAAACTGTTTCAATATCCCCAGAACCTGATAGGATTATTTGGCTCCTCGACTCATCTAAGTCATATTCTTGCAAGTCTTACTTTTCATGTCTCATTGACTCACCTCAAATCCTATTTTCTCCCTGTTCTAACCACATTTGGGTACTAAATTGGGGCAATTGTATGTATGTGGGTAGGGACTATCTCCATTAAAGGGGATGAGGAGTTATGGGTGGATGGACGATATTTTTGTTTTTAGAACTATGCAGAAGCAGGGCCTATACTTTTCATCTCTGGTGAAAAGGATTGTATATTGATTTCTTACAAGATTCAATACAAAGTTTCATTTGTTTCTTCTAAAAAAAAAATAAAAAAATCAAAGTTTTGTTGGGGAAGCCAACAAACACGCTGCCAGCATGTTGCAAGCCACCAAACAACAATTTGAGTTGATTTGTTCCCGCAATCTTAAGATGCCTCGGTTGCACTGTATCACTTCTACTGTCTCCCTTGGCCTTCAAAGATTGCAGCAACAATTGGTTCCAGCTTTGCGTTCGTAATTTACAGCAACAGAAATAGAAAAAGATCATGAGAAAAAGAAGAGAAAGACAAAGAAGAAGAAAGAGAGGACAAAATGAAGAAGAGAAAAGAGGGTGCAGGAGAACAAGATCGAGAAGGCTCTAATACCAATTGATGGTGAGCAGAGGGAGAAGAGAGAAATCAAATAATCAAATTTTAATTCATTGAACGATAATTCTCAAAAGTACATCCTAAGATATTTATAGAAAAATATGACCTCTAAAGCAACGCCAACTATGACTCTTAAACAAACTCGGTATCTATGTAAAATCTTAATTGAATACAACTTTAAAATAAATAATCTAAACAAATAAATAAAATAAAATATCTTTATAATCTCTAAATCAAACAACCTTCAGTCTAACATCAATTGGGGGGGGGGGGGGGGGGGGGGGGGTAAATGGCACCCCCTTTGTTTTAGGCTTCTAGTGCCACATCGGCAGGACTAAAAATGTAGGGGAGGGCTCCCCCTTATAAAAGGGGCATACCTACCCTTCATTGTCAATTGTAATGGCAAGTGGGAAACTTTGAAGAGACACATTGCCTTACTCTTGGATCCCTTTGATGGGTGTCCAAGTAAACAAAAGAAATTGCATATAGTAACTGTGCATTATATATTTTTTATATTACAATATTAAATGTAATTAATATGCTTATGTGTATGTAAGTAAACTTGGTATATATGGTCGGGTGGGTTGGGTAAATGTCGGGTCATATTTTTAGAACTCGATTATTGACCCGACTTATTGGGTGGGTTACTTTACCTAACCAACTGACCTGAAATGAAGGGCTTAACCTGCTGGAACTCGTTCGGGTAGGATCAGGTGGGCGGTTTTTGTGCTCATCACTGTCTAAAACATCATAAAAAGGCATCAAGATCATCTTTTACTTCAAAGACTAGGAGGAAGCAAGACTAATATGTCTAATGAGATCACAATACATGATAAACATGTAAATCATTTAAATCGCAAAGAAAATGTGACTTAAGATGGAAAAAACTCCTATTCTCAAATATAGCATATATACATTATGCTTTCCAATTGGCCTAGAGAGACTGGAAGTTAGTTCAATATTCAAAAAGCCACAAATAGACATTGTGATCTGGCATTTACATTTAAAGGCAGTTTTACTATTCTCGAATATAGCCATTATGCGTTCCAATTGGCCTAGAAAGACTGGGAGTTCCAAATTCAAAAAGCCACATATAGACATTGTGATCTGGCACATACATTTAAAGGCAGTTTTACTATCCACAATTGCACTTACCAAAGACAATATGTATTCACTAAGTCAGAAAACCCTTTTCATTTCTAGGTTCAAGATTTAATGCAGATACAGCATTACAAAGCATGGATACAAAAAGGAAATAACAGGTCATTGGCATACTTGTATCCAGAGGTGGTATGCACAAGAACTATACGCGACTTGTTCTCAATGATAGGCCTCAATTGTTTTCTTTCTGCCTCCAATAGCAAGTAGCGATGGAACTGATCCTGTGGCACATCAAAGACCAAAATTTCACTAAGAAAAAACAGTATTGACTGCACAATACTATCACTATAATTACAGAATTACAAAAGATACACATCCTACATAATGAAGGAAAATCAACCAAAATTGAGAGTTCTTTAAGTAGACACCACCATGCCAAACCTCAAAGCTAAATACCAATGTAGACAAAGGAATAAGGATCACAAAAAAGATAACTGATAACTGAATAAGAAAGAAATACCAACCTACTGCCATATAACCAAGTCTAATCCAAAGAAGACATCTACTAATGATCCCCTAGTTTTGGATAGAATTTTCCCCAAAAGAACATAGCAATTTTACTTCAATTGTGGCAGTTCAGACATTTTCTAGCCTTCAGAAGTTATCCTACAATTTGCCTTCCACAGAGAAAGATGTTGTTAAACAAAAAATACCGATAAAAAACTGCATCAGCTTGAAAAGGGATCCAGCATGGACATGGGGAGAATCCAATACCCATAAAACTCCTAGTTAAAACTACAAATTCATGTTTGCTAAATCTTAATGAAAAAAAATGGTTAACAGTTTTCTCATTTCTCAAACTCAACAATGACACTTTTGCACCTAATAAAATGGAAAAGCAGACTTACAGGCCACAAAATAGAAAATCAAGACGGTGCTACTTTTGACAAGACTCGGAATCCTTTCTACAAAGGAAGAAATCTAAGACGGGAGAGTTAAAAGAAGCTGCCGCAGAACTGCAGAAGAAGAAAGATTAAATTTTGGATAGAGCAAAATAATTATGAGATCAATCTCATAATCATTCAAATTTCTAAAGTCAAATTTTTATTAGGCCTCTGCATCCATAATCATTGTGTCAAGTCCTGATTCTAAGTTGATATTCTTGTCCCATAAAAAGAAAGGGTAGAAATCTAGTCATGAGACAAATAAGATCATCATAATAGTGCTCTACAATGACCCTTTCCATACTCAACATGTTTTCTCATATCCCTTAGGTTTCCCAACTTGACTCTGTCAGCCAACTGAGACCCTGACGTTGATTTCTTAACATGCTCCTTACCTCTGGTTCTATATGGCTGTCGCATCTCCAAATGATTGAAATTTTGATGTTGCAACTCAAATGATCAAAATAGACAAAGCATTACTTATATGGCCTAAAAAACAACACCAACCATTCTACATTTTACCTTCCATTTCCTCAACCAAGATTTCTTTACCTCCTCCATCCACAAAAAACACATTGAATTTCCTTATTCACTCCGTCGCTGACATTTTGCTGAGAGGAAAACCATACACCATTACCTGCAAGGTTTAACTTGATATGATTCAACTCCAGAAGGTTTAAATCTCTATCAAACAAGCTAAACTCCTTTCCACTTTCAATAAATAGGTTCCAAACAGTAGTTGAAATAGGCCAGCCCATACCTTCAACTCATGGAAAGCAGAAAATCTCTCCAAGTGAAAGCCATCCAAACTACAACATAAACAATAAAATTATGATGCCCACTTATTCTCAATGACCTTTGTCCTAATATCTACCCTGAAAATCTCCCCTGCTTGAAGCACATGTCTCGGTAACTTGCAAATTTTTATAGAGCCATACATAGGAGAATAAATGTTGACTGGTTATATAAGAAATTGAAAAATATTCTAACCGTTTCCAATGAAAATTGATAAGAAAAAACACAATTAATATACAGAAAACAAACAGCACAAACTAGATCATAATATTAAGAAAAAGACTTCAACAACAGTGAGAGAGCAAGAAATAGATGATATTTGAAATGCATATTAGCAAAAGGAAATTAAGCTTATACTCTGATTTAAGTGACTTGGATAAGAGTAGAAAAAGAAGAAACTCATGGTTTAGGCTGGAAAATCTGGCTTTTCCCTTGACTTTGCTTGCTTAGATTTAACAAAGTAGGAAAGTCCATTTTGATGTCGAGAATTTACATAAAAAATTCATCATCTTAGAGAAGTTAATATAAGGGAAATCTATGCATTTTGAAAAAAAACTAGAGTTGACATATCATAAATTAAAACACAATAAATTGAAAAAACAAATGTTTTAGAGTAAAATTCACAATCACAAATCACACTTGATGCATTCAACACACACAAACAGTTTTCTACATTATTATATATAATGTCTTATAAAATCAAAATGGTATTCTCAGCATATATAGGAGATTTACGAGTTTGATTAATATATGATTTATTCAAACATGTTCTATTAGTGTTTTAGTTCAATATTGGTTTTTTAACTTTTTTTTTTCTTTCCCTAACTACTATTTAGTTTTTAGTTTTTATCCATTTTACAAATAGTAAGCTTCATATTCTAATAGTTTGTAATCTTTTAGGATAATGTTTGATAAAAAAACAAAGGTGCAACGATTTTTCACAATTTAGATTTCAAACTTAAGAAACTATATTTCCCAACAGTGTTTTTTGAAATATTCAAAATCTCACCTAACTTTCTATGTTTTTCAACTTTCAATTATATTAAGGTAGCGCTTGATAACTTTACTTAACCTCTACTTCTACTTGAAAACCAACCTCTAATTGTAGTAGAGGTTTAAACTCTACTAAAATAAGCAAAGTTTTTTTGCTTATTCTTGTAGAGGTTATACCTCTATTTCAATTAAAGGTTGTAAAAAATGATTTTTTTCATAACCCTCTACTTTTTTAAGAGGTTGCAAATAGAGTTACCAATCACCACCTAATTAAATATGCACCAAACCAGAAATCTATAGTTGTTAGGTAGAGTAGGCTCAATAATGTATATCAAGCCAACACTAGCGCCTTGCACTTGGAGAGACAAACAAATATGTGAATTCCAAAAAATCCAAAGAAATGAATGGAAACAAACAAATGTTAACAAAGAGGCTTGAACCCAAGACCTCAACAAATTTGGCCTCAAATACCATTTTAAATATCGATTGAATCCAAAAGTGGCCGTTGTCAAGTAGAGGCCCAACAATGTATCACAAGCTAATGTTAACCAAGTTTAATGCATAATGTAGCAAATAGTGCTTAACAAAATAAAAAAGAATTGATGGAAGTTTGGGGAATTTGAATTCAATAATTAAGTAAGAATCATTGGCTTTGAGTTAAAGGATTTCGCTTCTTTTGACTGAATCTTCAAAAAGTTTGCAAAAGACTTGCATAAATAAAGAAATACAAAACATAAATTCACACTTTATATATAAATTTTCAGCAAAGCAAAGCACTAAAACTCAATTACGCACAGTAACTCCCCTTAGTGACATCTATTCCAATAAACTAAAATTTTGTTTTGGTAAATGTTATCATGCTTAAGCATATGTGCTATCTATAAAGAAAAAACATCTCGCAGATCATCATCGGGAGGTGTGCAGGGATATTCTTAAGATTTCAACGAGAGTTTTGAAGAGCAATTATGTGGCAGGCTACTCAACTCTTGGATCCAAATTGTCTGCTTTGGCCTCACATGAACCTCATGGATTTGCTCGCACACACGAGACAACTAAATAACGCGTCCAAACAGTTAGCTGAAACCTACCACATGGAAGCTTGCCAACCCACATATCTGGCTCTTTCACATCGCACCCTCAAGGTAACTCCAAAACCCATATTCACAAGTTCAAACTAAGCCCCCACTTTAAGGCCTGGTTCTCCTCCCACTACATATATGATGTGGGATGTTTAACTATCAAATAAAGCCAATACAATATAATTCATCATTATAGCTCATTCAGTTAAATCTTATGTTTATAAGTAATATTCCATATGAAAAACAAAGTAGGGAAAATCTAGTAATGTTACAAGTTATGACAAACCTTAGTAAAACCAGGGCTCGCTATAACAACACAACGAACAACCTTGAAATCAACATGCTTCAAAAATGCCTAGGGGCCAAGGAACAATTTTTATTTATCAGTTACAAAATTAATTACAGTGGTTAAATCTTCTTTCAGATTTCCAAAGAATAATAAAAATGAAGACTAAATTCACCTGTAAAACGTTCTCGAAGAATTTGTTCAGAGCCTGTAAAAAAGATGAGATTACTTTGCATAAATCTTTGCAGATTATTGGAGGTGATTCCCAGCAAGTATATCATTGAAGATTTTATAAATAGACTCCTTCAGATATGATCAGCAGCATACCGCCTCATAACCAGCAATTGCAGGACCGTGCTTGCGTGGAATTGATGTTTCTATTCGTGAGCGAGTTGTTGTGACACTGCTCAAAAATCAGCACAACCATATTAATTTTATATTCCTTACAGGTACCATATTGGATGCAAAATTTAAATACAAAATATTGATGCATGACTCAAGTTAGCAACTTATCATACCCCAAATGGGAACCAGCTAAACTAAAAAGAACAACAAATGAACCTTCTTTATGGTTAAGTTAGTTTAACCTTCTAAGGTTGAGCAACTTTTGACCCACTCACCAAAATTATTTACATTTGACAACTGCCATCAACAAATAACTACTCAAGGGTTGCAGCATATCAGTATATTGCCACAAATACAACAAAAAGTACATTATGTTCACAGAAACGAGATTTAACAAGAGAATGAGAAGAATTTTATCAACTATCCCAGGGTTTACCAGTTGCACGAGGGCTCTGAATGTTTGGAGGTTATCATTCATAAGTAATTATCACAAGTTTTTACCAACCATTTCATATCCTTGCATTTTATTTTTTTGTTATGTTTTTATTTCCTTTTTGTTATAAATGTTCCATATTCTTCATTCTGTTTAGGCATTTCGCAAGATGGTCATTGAAATGGCCAAAGGACATCAACAAGTGGCTTTATTACAACTATTTAAGGTTGGCCAAATGAATTTTGTTTTTCCATTTGATTGTCCCAAGCTTGTTTTTTCCTTTTTTTTTCAAAAATATCAAAGGTACTAACTACTTCAAACTAAGTCAATTTAGGCCTTTGCCTTGCCTTTTTACTACCGCCAACTTCCACTATCTCACTACTTCTCACTAGTGTAGTTATTGGTCTCACATAACATGAATAAACCATCTCAACAACTTGGTGTTCCTCTTTTTACCACCAATTGGAGTAATACCTTCACTCTCACAAAAACATCCAAATGACAAAAACCTTGAGGAGAAGAAAGAAAAAAGTAAAGACTTGCTCGAAAAAACTTAATACATGAAAGAGTATCTCAACTAAATTAATCAAGGTTTATATGTTAAATACATTCATCTTAAAAAACTAGTATTATGTTGAAGAATAACATTTATCAGCATTATTATCAAATTAGCCTTGATAGAGCAGAGTGGAGTAAATGGATTCATGTGGTCGACCCCAAGTAGTTGAGAAATGGCTTTGTTGAGTTGAGTTGTAGAATAACTATTGTAAAATAAACAAAACAAAAACACCAAAATATAACGTGGTTCGGCTCAATGGCCTACGTCCACGGGAGAAGAGAGGAGAGTATTTCTTATTCTTGATAATGTCTCAATAGAGGGACACCATATATATAAACATACAGGGCTATACACACATATAGCAATATATGCAATTTTAGTAACTACTAAAATTATCATCTTTCCTTGAAGGAAATAAATCTCATAGATTTTACTCTTCTCCACAACAATAACATCTATCCACATACATGAAACAAACATCCACTTTCCAAAGCAAAATAATCCAATGTTAATTAACCCTAAACTAAAAGAAATCATCCAAACCATTCTTGATGGTAGAATGCACGTTATGACTAAGCTGCTAACAAGTTATACCCTTCTTGATGGTATAATACATCTATCCACATTATTATCTTATTAGCACTTGATCAAACAGAGTGGAGTAAGTGGATTCATGTTGTCAACCTCATGTAGTTGGGAAATGGCTTTGTTGAGTTGAGTTGTAGAACAACATCTATCCACATACATGAAACACACATTAATTCTAAACTAGAAGAAATCACCCACACCATTCCTGATGGTATAATGCATGCATGACTAAGTAGCTAACAAGTAGATTATTTCCTCGAGTTAGATATTACCATTGGCAGTATGGGTGTCTCAAGTGGCCTTGTATGACCTTTAGAAAAGTAAGAAGAACTCAAGGTCCTTATAAATATACATGGCAAAACCCCCAAAAAATCAAAAGGTGCCAAATTAATGCAAAAAATACTGGCATTGAGATTGATTTCTCTTCCATCATTTATCTTGATGAATGAGATAATAAGAAGTATCTCGTCAGGAATAGTCATAATAAATTATAGCAACTCTGTTTCAGAAACACCTTTTTCCCACAAGAAAAACATGTGCTAATCCTTCTTGCATCAAAGCCACAGCTAAATCAGCACTAGCAGCAGGATCTGGAATTTGAGACAAATGCAACACAAATAAGATGGATAGTATATAAAACAAAACTCAACAGTTGTCACACTAAACTGAGTGAAAAATCAAAAAGCCTTTGTACTTGTCCTGCTTTTAGAAAAACCATATGCACACACACAAACAACTGAACAAAAGAAGAAAAGGCTACCAGGCTGTTTCCAAAAATTTATAATACGCTTCAAGGCATTTGAAATTTATTCCACATCAGGTCAGTTCTAGGATCTGGTTTTTAGAAAAAGGGCCCAAGGACTGACAACCATTATGAAATGTCCTCTTGCCAAGTAAATAGGATCCATAAGATAAGCAATTCACACCTGAACAATAGTTTGTATCATGAACTATATTACCAGCAAATAGATAAGAAGAAATCTAAATATCCATATATTCTTACAAGTAGACATAAAACTATCTGCCCATCCCAAATATCAGTTCTTGATCACTGCACATGGGGTAAATGCCTTGATCATCCCAAGAAAGAAAAAATTGGAATAGAAACTTCCAGTTAAGAGCGGAAAAAAAAAATCATAAACCCAAAAAGATGAAATCAAGAACAATATGTATCGTACTAAAGACCAATTCTGGCCCAAAAAACAAAACAGAGAAGGTATATGAACGGGCTTTTCTTCAAGAAGAACAAAAATGAAAGTTTTTGGTCATACATTATAATTGCATCAGAAGGTGGGCAAGGAGCTATGCATTTCAATATGAAGACTGAACTAAAGCTGATCAGAGTGATAGGATTTGAGTCATTTGACAGCCAGAGGTAAAGGGATTATGGGAAACACCTGTTTTTTGCAAGATCTTCAATGTGTTTTAAGTATCTAGTAGTAGACACTAATATTTCTTGTACCTAAACCATAGTGGACAAATGCTGTCTTCCACAAATCATGTCTAAATGCAAAAGGAAAATAAAACATACTCTTTTCCAAAATAATTCATGTTTTGCTGTTCCTAATGTCCAATGCTCTAGCAGTGTTATAAAGCATGATCTAAGTATCTCATAGCTGGTGCCTCCCCTAACAGACCCCTGACTCCTAGGCAAACCCTTAGGTGGTCATTAGACAAACTTTTCTGCTAAAGTGACGTCTAGGAACCTGAGGTCCTACCTAATGGGTAATAGGTGAGGTTTCTCACTTCTATATCGCCATTTGTAGGAGGTAGCATCCATTCCCACTTGATAGTATTCATTAATTAAAGATTTCCATTTTGTTGCTGCGAAATCCATTCTAGAATCACTAAAGCTATGGTACATAATGGATCTATGAAAGTAAACATACCCTAATCAGGGTTATCCAAAATAGCAATTTGTGTTACAAGTGCCAGGGGACTGGCCACTTCCAATGCTACTGGAGTTAGCGAGGGCACTAGTCTCCTAAATGAGGGGAGGATGTAATATTCTACATTGCCCGTGTAGTGAAATGATCGTTGGGCTAAATCTGTAGAGTTTCCTTACCTATGTACACCAAATTTGGGGGGATTTTGAGGGGGAGTCGTGTGGGCTAGTAGACCTCCACGTGGCAGGATTCAAGTAGTTTTAAGACAGCCTGTTCAGATGAGCCTCATTTGTGCAATGGAAAATTCTTTAGGGTAATTGCCCAAAATGAACAATTTGTTACAAATGTCAAAGAAATGTTGCACCACTGACCATAAGTAGGATCAACCTCAATATCCAAATCCATCAACATTAACCCATTCTTAATTTCACATGGTGGATAAAGGTTGGCTTGCCAATGGCAGTAGTAAGGTTATGTAAAGTTTCTTCAAAACAAAAAAACAAAATATAATAACTCTCAACTTGAATGATAATTTGGCAAGTTCCTATTAATGTAGACAATCTAATGACACAATTGATACTAATATGTGCAGAAGACAACGTACCAGATGCTTGTTGGAGTTGATCCAATGCCAACGAGTCCCAAATGTCCTAGATCATTGATGATGCAGACGTTAAGGCTTAGAACACACTTATTTTATAACTAAATCTGTACTACATGCATTTAGAAATAATCACTCCAAATTCAGTTGGTAATTGACAACAGAACAATAATGGCCAAAGCACATACAAGTAGTAAGCAAGGCTATTTGCAAGATTTAATCCATTTTAATAGCTGAAGTTTTTTAAATAAAAAAAAAAACTGAGACTTGGGATAACTTGACCATAAAACCCTTGTTAAACAAGGATTTAGTTGTTTAGAGGCATTAAATCAAATTAGAAGTCCAAGAATAGGAATTTACCTGGTTATGGTGATAATTTTTGGATAAATACAAGGGCAATTTTTGTTTCAGTTTCAGTTTCAAGTTATTTTCTTAAATTATTATTTATTTTAGTTACTTTTACAGAACAATATTAGCGTATTGAAACATTGGAGCATGGAATTGGAGTTTCTCAAATGCTACATGTAATGACTGGGATACAAAATCATCAATTGGAGCTGATAAGAATGCCATGCAAGATAAAATGCTACATCACCGTACAGCAAGTCACATAAAATGATGTTTTGAGGCATTTTTGAGATCCATTTCAAGTGATGAAGGGGATTGATCCAACGTCATGGGTGCTATTTAAACAACTGCCAACAAATAAAAATGCCCAAAAATTACACAAAAACAGACTACTAAAGTACCCAAAAAAATTCAGCCCAAAATTAGACCAAAACACATATCCTAAAACCATACCCAAATCCTATAAAGACTATCTACCACCCAAAACAAATTATACCCACTTTTACCCTTGCTCTTACATATGTAACTCACTTCTTGCTCTCCAACTCTCTTCTAGTGCCATTTCAGTGCCTAAATAGAAAAAGTTGTAGAAACCTCACCTACAATAAACCAACTTTACGAATTTTCTTACTAGTTTTGGGGACCCAAAACCAATTAGGAAACCACCTATTTTCAGCCTTCAAATCAGCCATGAAGGATCCCAGAACCAGTCCAAATTATGTCCTAAAACTAAGTTAAATTAACCTACTAAAATAACCCACCACATTAAGCTTAAACACAACCTTTTCTAGCATAACCTAGTAACATCAAGGACCCAAAGAGGGCAATAGCATGTCACAAGAGGAACAAGACCAAAACAAGGTGAAACAATTGGGATCATCCACTTATCTGGTGTCATATCTATAGGAAATGACAACTAGATGTGAGCAACAGAGACTAGGGACCTATTGTTCTGGGTATTTTACACACTTGTAGGAATCTGTTTCTCGAGAAAAAACAAAGACTGCAATGACAACTAGATGTGAGCAACAGAGACTAGGGACCTATTGTTGTGGGTATCTTACACACTTGTAGGAATCTGTTTCTGCATGAATTCATTTCTCGAGAAAAAACGAAGACCTGAGAAGAGCTCGTGGTGTGCTCTCGTGGAGGCCATGTGACAGAACATGTGGAAGTGCCCATTGGAACTCAGTGGCCCAAAGAGGACAACATTGTGCCAAGTGTGAGACAAAACCAAAATGAGGTGAAATAGTTTGAATCATCTATATATCTTGTGTTGGTCAAATCTTGCATCAATACTAAGGTTCCAAACACACATAAAATTCCTTATTGGTACAAGATCATGACAAACAACATTCTATATGTTACAAACATACTTCTAAAATCGTATAAGGATTATGCTTGGAGGCTATCGAAAACTTTCTTAAAGCTTAAGCCTCAATGGAACCCTTGAATACGGGTGGCAAGATATGTTTAGACCTAGTTTTATGCTTTTGTCCCACACGGTTTAAACAGGTGGGTCTAGACAAAATTATTAAATAAGCAATGGTCAGGCCTATATAGAGGTGTCGCATTCAAATATGAATCTAGGCCAAGTCCAAACAAGGAAAAATGGACAAACAAGTCTTTATTGTTCAGTTTTCACCCTAAAGGTTAAATTGCTTCACCTTAACAAATTTAGGATGTCACATAGTTGTAGTTTGTTATCATAAACGATTACTAGATTTTAAGGAAATTCTCAATTTTGAGAATTATAATGTGTACATATGAGAGAAAATTAAGAGGAGAATATCTTTATTGGTGGAATAACAAAATAATTAAAATGTATACAAGTAACACACAATGTTATCTCTATTAATCATTCAGTTGTTCAATAGTTCTTTTGAGAGTTTTTAATTGTTTCACCTTTGTTAATGATTAGTCTTTTAATAGAAAAAAATATTTTTTTTTATGGGATGACAAAAAGGTACAGTATCTCTAGTTATATTTGTAATACAATAATACTTTGTAAAATTAAATATATAAAAAGAGGTGAAATCCAATTATTTTTGCTATCAAATTTAATGACTAAATTATACTACAATTATAGTGATAATAAAATAGAAGTCTTATAATTCAGACGAAACCAAGATCCAAGTCCCCAGTTTTAAAAGTGAGTCAAGTCTGGAAAAGAGTGATGTGTCCGAATTCAAAAACAAGTCTACTTTAAACACAAAGTAAATTCAATAATATAAGGTGTCATCCAGACCTGCTTTCGTCTGGACCCAAATTTTTTACACTCCAACCTGTAATCTTTGCCTCACTTACATGAGGCTTACAACTAAAGGCTTTGTGAGGCTTAAGCGTCCCTCTATGTGAACACAGGTCGCAACTTAAGCCCTTTTATTTATATTTTCCCTTTTTTTCCAAAACATTTCAATTGATATTGGTAATATGGTTAACACAAATAGGGCACTAGGTGATTTTCAAAATTGCAACACAAAAGTCTTCGAGAATTCGTCAAGGGAGAGTCGTAGGATTTGGAAGTTAGATTGGTGGTTCGTAATTGGGTTGTTTCCTCCAAACTAGTAGGAGGATTTTCTCTCTCTGATTGGAATAGGAATTGGCCTAGTTGTATGTAATTCAAACTGTTTGATAAGTGTGTCTTCGAGGCCAAGTACTTCTAGCACTCTTTCTTTGTATGTTGCTTCGGATTTGTTTTAATACTATCCGTTTCTTGTTTCGTCTCAAAAAAAAAAAAAAGAGAGATCATCCAAGTTTTGGACCTCCAAGCCTAAACTCTAAGCAATGTTTTTTTGTTTATATAAGGGGGAGTGGCGACCTTTTTCAATCAATCCTATAACTCTTATCAGTTGGTCTAGTTTGAGATAGCATTCTAGTCCAAATTTAGAAGAGTTGAGTCAAGTACATGCTAGATTGGTTGTTGGGTCAAAGAAACACGCTTAACCAAAGATAAATCATAGACTCGCTCCTTTAAGAGAGCAAAGCAATCCGTAAATTCTATGTTGTCTTAAAATGGGAAATTATGTAGATTTTCAAAATAATGGATGGGAATTACCACAAATAGAGCCATCGCGACAACCATCAAACAGGTAGTTGCCCATCCAAGGGCTACCTTACCATATTTTGAACTCAATGAATCTTTGGTTTCAATGAATCCACTACAAAAGTTTGTCTGGGACCAAATCTAGAATTACCTTCAACACTTTGTGTAACCATAAATCCTACTGTATTGGTTGAGATTTGTTGACTTTGCATACATTCCATAGTAAATAAACAATCTTATCATATATCCATTGAGGTCTTGAAATTGGAAATTGTATAATAAGAAAACAACAAGCTTAGTCACCAATAGCCATCTTTAGACTTGAATTACTTGTAAGTTTTTATTGGATTACACTTTATATATTGCAATTGGTCAACGTTCTCAACAACTAAGAGATCCATTCAAAGAACACGAGGACTAGTTGGAGTAATGAGCCTCCCAATGTGGGCAACTCATTACTTCAGTTGAGATATTTGGAAAATCATTTCATCTTTTTAGTCAGAACCTTAGATAGTTCTTGAAAAATGATAGTGAAAAAAGATGACTCCTAGACTAGAGACTAAAAGGAATGTAGAAACCAATGTTTCCATAAATTTGATTATGTTTACAATTATAGCTTCCATTCCAAACCAGTTCATTTGAGATTATCTCCCAAATATTTGGTTCACTGGTAATCCCATTGATCCATAATTGGCTCAAGTGGATATTCGAGGAAATCCTTTGTTCCATTGCCCCCAGGAAGGCTATTTTAGCCAATTAACCAATCCTTGATAAAAAAAAGAAAGAAAACAAAGTAGTGCACTAGTAGGGAAATATATAAGTTCACCCTCCTCACCTACATAAGGGTGATCACTCTATTCGTTCCTCAAGAGGGATCTAAGTTTGCAACTCCAACCCTAAACTTCTTTTAGATTACATGCACATTGCTCGTTGAACTTCAATGTCAATTGTTTTTATGAGTTCATTGCAAGGAGTGATCATTAACTATAATAAAGTTAAAAATTTGAAGAAGTTACAAGAGATGCTGAAAACTAAAGTGGTAATACTTATTACTTAATATTGTTGCATTTTATTTACTAAGTTTCTATTAGTTTCTTTTTTGATAGATAATAAGATAGAAAATCTTGACTTGTAATATGTGCTTATTAAGGTTTTACTAATGTTTATTATAACTGAAGCAATTGATATATCAAGATATCAAGTTTTTTCCTTAGGTGCTTGACATCGTTTATGTGATAAGGTAGACATACATAAAAATAGTTCAAGTTTGCTAAAATTTATTGTTTCACTAACTATTGATGATGGTTGCTTTTAAAAAAAAATTATGAAAACTTTTATGTATTACTTAAAAAAAAAATCTTAGGCTTCCTTGTACCAACTTGAGGCTTACATCTTGCATCACGAAAGAAAATCATCTCGATACACCTCAAGAGATTTAAACCTTAGTTATAGATGGAAAAAAAAAAAAGAAAAAGAGTTCACATAATACAAATATCAAATTAAAACAAGAGAAAGATTTACATGCTAATACGCCCACTAAGGGGGCAATAGTGTCCACTTCAACTATTAGTATGATACAAGACAATGTCATTCCAAAGGAACCAAAGACGTAGTAGACCTCGTACTATCTTGCAGGAAGTGCACAAATCAAACATAATGATTAAAAGGGATACACAACAAAACTCAATTTGACATCAAATAAGGAAAATTGATGCAAGTCCAAAAATATACCTTTCTTAGTACAAAAGGTCGATGCTGCTCAATTTCTAGGGTATGAAACGCACCAATCTACAATAGCATAAAAGTTAAACATAGAAAGCAAACAACAGTCAACAAATATAATCAGAGTTTTTCTGGTACTTACTTTTACATATTCATTCTCCAGGATATTCTTGCCACGTATACGCAAGACTGACCCTTCCTTGTCATATTCTACAACCTAAATGTCAATGAAAAGCAAGGTTATTGTAAATAATAAGTTAGAATAGTGATAAAATCTTTATTATGGATAATGTATATTCTCAATTCAACACTAAGTATTAGAATAGATGATGTGTATGCTACCAAATGATGTCTATGTTGTTACAATAGCTAAGTAGTCATACTAAATAGGGAAATACTATTTTAACTACAAAAAAAGAAACTATACTATTATGGTCATTGTATAATGCTTTCTTTAAGACAAGAAAGAAAAAATATTAATAACCTCAACGGTACAATGAAAAGGACTAGGTGGACAAGAAGTCCACCAAGCCACATTACAAGCTATCAAACACAGAAAGCCAACCCCTTAACTACTCACAAAACCAATAACCCACAAGGAAGCAAACATTAACAGCTTCTCCCAAACCTTACAATTCACTTGGAATATGTCTTCAAAAATTCTTGAGTTCCTTTCTACATCAAACCACATAACCGCCAACACCACTACTCTCCAATAGTTTTTAAACTTCATATATAGGTAAAGATGCCCTAAAGGGAAAAGAAAACAATTGCACCTCATTGGGCAAACAATCCCAGTAAGATAACTCTTCCACTTGTCCTACACATACCTGGTAAAAGCACACTGCGCACACTAATTGAAGTTTCATTGTCTTGCATACATAATGGACACTAATTGAAAAAAAGAGCAACCTGGAGGAACCTGCGCTACAAAACATGTCACGCCTGGGTTTCACACAGTGCCCCCTACCCAGGGTGATGAGTACCCCCGCAGGGCATACTCCAGCCATTATATACCACATAATATTGTCACATCCCAGTACACAGCACACCGCAGCGTCTAGTACCCCCGGGATCATTTGTCCACACTAGGGGGCACTGTGTGCAACCCAGGTGTGACAAAAAGGTCTTATGTATACATAAGGCCTTTTTGTCACACCCCATACCGGCGGTGTGATGGGCACCTCATACCGAGCGTACCCCAGCCATTATATACAACATAATATTGTCACATCCCAGTGCACAGCACACCGCAGCATCTAGTACCCCCGGGATCATTTGTCCACACTATTCACTGATGAATAGTGCAGGACCTCCCCCAGATTCGAACTCACAACCTCATAAGGTTTGATTTCGCAATCTGAGTAGCAATTTCGCAATCTGAGTAGCCACTGCTCAGATTGCGAAATCAAACCTTATGAGGTTGTGAGTTCGAATCTGGGGGAGGCCCTGCACTATTCATCAGTGAATAGTGTGGACAAATGATCTCGGGGGTACTAAACGTTGCGGTGTGCTGTGTACTGGGATGTGACAATATTATGTGGTATATAATGGCTGGGGTACGCTCGATATGAGGTGCCCATCACACCGCCGGTATGGGGTGTGACAAAACATCAACAAAATTCAGCTTATCATGAGCCACTAGCCAACCCAATACTCTGACCTTTGATGGGACATAAGCCATTCAAATGAAATCGTGAGGAATGAACTGTGGTATGTTGGGTTGAGTGGATAGGATCTCGAAGAAAGACTTTGGAAAAAAAAAACTACCACTCAAACTAATAGGCTAAACTACCCTATCCTCCATTTTTGACAGACGGATGAAAGTTCTCAAGACAATCTACGTCTCTAGTTTCTCTAGTTGCAAGATTCCTAGACAAGTTGAAGTTCCAATCCAAACCCCCTTTCCTATCCCAACCTCGATGGACCCACAAAGGAGACAACTAACCCATTGTGAAGTGAAGACAGATTATAGAGACTTGGGCATAAGGATGCCAAACTCTCATTCCCACACTACACATCTTCCCAAAAGTGAATACTTCCACCATTTCCCAATTTGAGTCAAACTACATTGTCAAAGGACGGATAAATGGAATGAATAAGTTTCCAAGGACATCAAAGGGAGCCACTGAATGCACCACCTATGTTTTCTCATTACACCAATTTAAATATATTTTATTATTATTATTATTATTAAAATACTCTCTTTTAAATTTACTTCTTAGGATATAACTTTTTAAAAAATTATATTCCTATCCAAAATTTTCTATCCTCACCCTTCCGTTTTCACTTTGTATCTTATATTAAAAATCCTAAAAGCTTGCTTGATTTATCCCTTGCATTTTCATTTTATTACCCTATTTTAAAACATCACCATGAATAAAAAACGAGAAGAATATGAGCTTTAAAAAAAAGTGAGGAAAACTTGAAGAAGATAAGACATTTGGAATACTTGTGCCAGCAAATGAAGTAGATTTGATGTTGGGTGACTCAAGTTGAAGTTGCACAAAGCACTGATTGAGGCCACTTTATCGGAATTAAAATGATAATTTAAAAAATAAGAATTTGAAATAGAAAAACTAAAAAAATTTCGCCAACATCTTGCCTAGAAATGCTTTTCAAACTAATTGAAAGAGTGACATGGTCAAAATGAAAAAGGTGAGGAAAACTTGAAGAGGAGAAGAAAGGCTTCAAGAGACGATTGAAACTGGCCCGAGGAAGACAAAAAGACGATGAGTTTGAAGAATACAATGCGGATGGGTGTCGTTAGGTGATGGGTAAATATGGAAAATAGAAAGTGCAAAAGAGAAAATAAATTCAAAACTTTGGTGATTAAAGAATTGTGGTGAAATGAGAAAAAGTTGTTGGTACGGTCATCAACTCCCTTGAAGGTGGCTTTAGAGCCCAAGCTAGCAATCTTAGCATTGCCTTTCAAGCCATGTCTACTTCTAACCACTCTGGCTCACAAAGCATTTTGCTTTATGGGAAAACGCCAGCCATTTTCCAGAAAGCTATATTCCTGTTGATAATGTTGCCAATGATCAAACCGCCCTACTCCCTCTTTCCTCGTACCACCTCCCATTTGACGTAGTGACTCTCCTTCAGTCCCTCTTCCCCTTTCCACAAGAAGTGTTTCATCATCCTTCAATCAAGTTTTCCACCAATACAACATAATAAGAGCCAATCTTCCTCCCTTGGTAAAAAATTCTCACTTCCACCCTTCAAGTCTTTTAAAAGATCTATAAATGATAGAATGTGTAACACGTGCATATATAATGAATGCATGCATATCTAATGACCATGATACAGTAGTAACACTTTTTGTAGTTAGAGCAACATTTCCTACTAAATACACCTCATTATATTAGTTTAAGAAAATATGAAAGAATAAAAAGGAAATAAAATATCAAGTATAGAAATATTTTAATCAGAACTATGTAATGAAGACACGCATGTAGGTATGCATAAGTGAGAACAGTCCAAAAGATACTGAACCTTTGAACCTCAAAGTTATCATTTTCATAAAATTTAAAAGACGCTCTTATTTATTTATCTTTTTTTAGTACTTTAGCTAAATGTAAGTATGCAATATCAATAGGCGTTGGGAAGCGTAGGCAGTGTTATTAAGGCGCACCCCCCTGTGCCTAAAAATAGTCCAGGTGCAGGCACATCAGTGAGGGGCGCGCCTTTTTGCGCCTCACTGATATTTCTCTTTTTTAATTTTTAATTTTTAATTGTTTGATTAATTGATTTTTTTTACTTTAGTTAATAATAATATTATAAAAACTAATAATATATGATTTAATAATATTATTATTACATCTTAAAATACAAAAACAAAACATAATTGCTTGCTTGCCCTAATCTAAAAACAAAAGCACCGCCTTCTTCTTTCATTTTTTTGTTTCAACGGCAACAACAACAGGGAAGCCTTCTTTCTTCTTCTTCTTCTTCTTCTTCTTCTTCTTCTTCTTCTTCTTCTTCTTCTTCTTTTCTTCCTTTCTTTCTTCCTTTCCTCTTCACGTCCTGCAACCCTTTTTTTATACACTTTTGCAACTTCTTCTTCTTCTTCACGTCGTCGTCTTCTTCTTCTTCTTCTTCTTTCTTCTTTTTTCTTCTTCCTTCTTTGTTCTTCACTTCTTCTTCCTTCCCTGCTGTTTTTTTTTTTTCTCTCTATGTTTCTTCTTCTTCCTCCCCTGCTGCTATTCTCTCTCTCTTTTTCTTGGACTGCAACAGCCGCAAGCTGCTGCTATTGTTGTTACAAAGAGGACGAGAGAGGAGGACAGGATGATGGGGGAGTGGGGGAAGAAGCAGCAGCAACAGCAAGTTCCTGCTGCTGCTGAAAGAGGAGGGGGAGGAGAATGGGGGGAAAAAGAAAGCAGCAGCAGCAGCAACAGACGTGCTACTGTTGCTGCTGCTTCTTCCCCCACCCCTCATCCTCCTCCCCATTCTCCTCCTCTTCCTTTTCTCTATTTCCAAGAATTCCTACACATGAAAATAAACAAAATTATTAATGAATCCCAGAAAGTAAGAAAGGATTGGATAATTGCATTATGATTCATTGAATTGTTAACTTGTTATATGACTTATGTCTGGTTTGCCTATCTTTTGAATTTGTGGTTCATTGATTGATAATAAATTTATAAAAAAAAGTTTTTGCATTTTTGCGCCTTGCGTCACTCGGGCAAGCTCCTCTCCTTGAGTGCGCCTTGCGCCCTTAATAACACTGTGCTCAAGTGTGTATCTCACAATTGTTATACATTACAACTGCAAGAAAAATAAATAATAAAAGGTAGAACAACATATAAAGAGCCTATCAATCATCAAGTGTTTGAGGTTCCTACGTTGCAGGCTTTGAGGAGGGTCGATGTGAGAAGCCTTGCCCCTACTTTTCAAAGGTGGTTTTTGAACCCTTGACCTCCAATTAACAATGGAGCAACCTTATCATTGCGTCATGGCTTGCTCTTCTAGATAGGAACGATGTATGTGAATAAATGTAAGATGTATACCATCAAAAATTAGGCATGTTCAAAACATGGAGACAGCACGACACCCATCATCCAATCATGTACCAACTGGAATGTACTAGTCACACGGGTTCATACTTTATAACTTATTGAACTTAGATTAATTGAACCACCCAAAAAAGAATATGTGATCATCATTGCAGGCACTGATAAAGAGCTTTTCTCACCTCAACAACAATTTCCAACTTAAGTTTCACACGTTCTGCATCCCTTCCACCAGAAGCAGCCTCCCTTAGAACTTTTCTGGAACAAAACACAAATCAGTAGGAAAGCATGTTGAGGAAATATCCTATATCAACAGACCTTCAATTCATAGAATCTAAAAAATACAGTTTACTAGCAACTATTGTTCTAAAAATCAAATGAGGCATACACCAGGCAAAGCACCCAAAAAGACACTTTAAGGCTTAAGCCTGAAGGTTTCACATCTCAATACTTTGAGGCGTACGCCCCAAGGAACAATGAGGTTAAACCTCAATTTGCATGAGATTTTTTTTTTCAAAATAAAATTATGATTATGATTTTTTGTTTATTGTAACTAATTACTTTAGTTTTAAAATTAACTCTTTCATTTGAGATAATTTAAAGCTTTTACTCTTAAACATGCCAAGGCCGTCTCTGGAAAGGCCCCCTATTTACAATATATTTTTTAGTTTATTGACAATAGCGCAAATACCAACCTCACAATTTAAAAGCTTTGAGAAATTAGTCTAAGTCAACTTGTATTAACTAAAAAGCATAGGGTGAAAGGCCTAATAGTTTTACAATGTATTTGCTAATTTTCTGTTTTTTTATGTTTTTAACCGTTTAAAACTTGGAATTATTTAAAAAGCTTAACATATGATACATGGTCATTTGGTTCTCAATGATGTTAGTGACAATTAAAATAGTTAACATATCAAGAGGAATTACTCGATTCCTTAAACACCTTGATATATACTTGCAATTCATTGCAAATATGAAATGAAGCCCTCGATGCATCCATGTGAAGAAAACAAAAATAGCTTTGCAGAGCATATCATAAAATCCTCCAATGCATCCATTTTTATTTTTTTTGGTTTCCCACGAGGTATCCCCACACTCTTTGGGCATGGGACTAGTCCCCGTTCCAGGCGGAAGCATGAATGGTAAACCTCTCCCAATGAGGATGCCTCCAAAAATCAAACCCTGAAACTTCTATACAAGGACGACCTTGGGGCTCTGCCTACTTCCACTGAGCAGAATGCATCCATCTTTGTGCATATAAACACCTAGATTTTCCAATAATACATCATGACAGCTTTGTAGGACAGCATAAGTGTTATCAAGGTGTGCACCGCGCACACGGTTCAATACTTGACAAGCATAGCGCATTTAACTCGGGCGTGTGCCTTAGTGCGCCTTGATTTAAAATATATATATATATATATATTTAATCATGAAATAAATAAACATTGTATTATATAGTTTTTTTCTCTTTTCTTTGAACAAATATAGATAATACACAATATATAAAAATAAAACATTAACCGAAACTTGTGTTTTGCTTTTATAACAACTACAAGAAGCTGTTGTTACTTGTTACAAAGGCTTTTTCTTTTTTTCTTTTTTTCTTTTTTTGCTTCAATTCACTTGATAACTGTAAACTGTAAAGAAGAAAAACCTGACGGTTACAGCCATGACCGAGTCTCCTTTCGATATTAGGTTGTAACAGACCCAGAGATCATCCGGCTCTTCTGGAATGATCTGCAAGAATGAACAACAAAAAAAACCCCCAAAATTCAAATACAAATACCAAAAAAAAAAAAAGGTGAAAAATCAGAGAGAAAAAAACAACAAAAAAAAAAAAAAAAATTAAAGAAAACAAGGTCGAATTGCCCTAATTGATGTTGACCTTGATGCTTCCGGGGCCGTCTGGAACGTAGTCTTTGCGAACTATCTTCATTGGAATCGAATTGAATTCTGCCGCAGCGTTTGCAAAAGATCGCAGAGGAGAGATGAAAACATTTATCCAAATAAGAAAGAAAACGAACGTTTGGGTTTTGAAGGAACCCGATCGAACAGAAAATGGTAGGCCGAGACTCCCGGCCCGGCCCACCATTGAGGCTCGCTTCTGCGAGAAAGGCCTAAGATGGGAGCAAGTGAAAATGAAGGCAAGGATGAAATGCCTTTGTGTATGAATCGTTCGGACATGAAAATAATTTTTTGCAATCACTTGAAATCACGAAAAATAACAAACTAACTAACATGCGTCACAACATTTCGATGAATCTGATAGAGATAATTAAAAAATATATAACTACTTATAGTGTCAATTTAATCTTAATCAAGCTAGAGTAAGTGAAATGAATTTTTGTTCATTATTTTAGTTAAGATTGCATTTGATTTGCAATTCAAAAATAAGAATATAATTTATAAAAATTAAAAATAAATTTTTTATCATTTTTGGAAAATAATTTGTTTTCTTAACAAAAAAAAGTGAAATATTATTTTTTAAAATCTTTTGAACCAAATAAATTTTTAATAATTTTAAATTTTTGAATACAGAAAATTATATTTAGATCACAAACCAATTACAATCCAAACAATCGCACGCCAAGCTTTGACAATGACCAGAATTTGCATTGTCTTAGTCTCCATCTTAAGTGAGGAAGAATTCTATCTTTTCATGAAAATATTCTTTAGATATTAGGAGGATAATGTTTCCTTCTGAATATAGGTGCACTCATATTAATTTTTTATTTAAAAAAAAAAATCAAATAAATGATACTAGTAAACCGTTCGTGCTTTGTGCATGATGAATTAAGGGGGAGTAGTTAAGTTGTAAAACTTATAATTGGTTATTAGATAACTATCATATGTGTTGGGACACACCAAAAAAAAAAAAATTTATGTGACTTTTAAAGTAAAATTATGGGAAATGGGTTTTATATGACTAAATTATCCATGGCTAATTAAAGATGTGTAATATAAAATTAGGAGCAACTAAATATATCATAAGTTTTAATGTTCCTATCACACCCCCAAAAAAAAAAAAAAACTCTTAAAATATCTTTGTGTGATTTGTGTAAACTACCCTTCAATTAATTATATTTTCATCTAATCCTATCGTTACTAAATTTATCCCATCATAAACTCTTACACTATTCATCATCTTAATTCCACAAATCCTAAACCCTTCATCTTTATCCCATAAACCCTAAATCATTCTCTTTATTCTAATGTTCATATCTTTCTTCCCCTAAACACTATTTATAAGATTTTACAATAATTTTTGAGGTGTTTTTTTAGTAGTTTCCTCAAGTATGTAAAAACTCCCAAACAATCAAAATATTCAATTTTTACACCATTTGAAAGCATAATGGCAAATGATTTAAGTTGGAACAAAATTGAGCAATCTTTAATGAGCTTTTTTGCAATTTTTTTGTGTGTATTATGAGTTTTAACTGAAAAATGCCATCATCGATTTGACCTTACGTGCCCGAACCGAATCGAACCTTATATTTTCGAGTTTTTTTGAGGAAATGACCCCTCTAATAAATTAGGGTGGTGGTCTAACTTGTTTGTTAATATTTTTATGGTTTTCGATGCAATTTGTATCTGACGCATCGTTTATCCCCTGTATTGTTGCATATTGGTGGCAAATGGTACACCGACGCTCAAATGAGGTTATGTCGCTTAAAGGGTCATGAATGTATACTTGTCACACGAATATCCTTAAAAACAACTAAAAAATATGAGGGTTAGTTAAATCAGACCGAATCTCATGCATCGGTTAGGTGGGACAAGACTTAACCTGTGTATAATTCAATACTGTCCAACCGAACCTATGCATTAGGTTCGGTCGTGTCTTACTGACCCTTATATTTTCGATTTTTTTCGAGGATATTCGTGTGATAATTATACATTCATGGCCCTTGAAGCGACATGAGCCAATTTTAATGTACCTTCCACCTCATTAGAGCGTAGGTGTACTATTTGCCACTAATAGACAATAATATAGGGGTTAACGGTGCATTAACATACAAATTGCATCAAAAACCACAAAAAAATACCAACAAACAAGTTAGACCATCACCATAACATACTAAAGGGGCCATCCCATCGAAAAAACCTAAAAATATAAGGTTCGATCGAACTCGACCGAACCTTATACATTGGTTCAGTTGGACAAAATTGAACTTGCTGTCATAGGTTCGGGCACGCAGACGTGAACCGATGACGATTTTTTTCATTTAAACTCAGAATACACGCACAAAAAATATAAAAAAAAACTGCAAAAAAACTCATTAAAGATTGTTGAGCTCGATTTGAAGGTGCTTTGAGTTAAGGTTCATTTTTGGACGAGACATATGATAACGACAACGTCAATCGTGTCGATGAAGAAGAAAGGTTCGTGGATCGAATATCGAAAAAGAAAAAGAACCAAAGGAGTACATCGAGGGAAGAAGAACGAGTTTGTTGGAGAAGAGGAAACGAAGAGGGAAAGGGAGGGTTTATTTTTTATTTTTTTTCAAACGAAGTTAGTTTAGGAAGTTTTTGGCATTTTTTTGGGGTAAAAAAAGTGGGTAGCAATTGGGTGGGGTAGCAAAAGTAAATGTGATATGGGGAGTAATGTTTTGATATGTTTAGTTGCTCCTAAAATTTAGTGTTTGAATATATAAAGACTTAATATTTTCTATGAGCTCGACTTGGTTTGAGTTAATTTACAAAATTTGGACTCAATCCATCGTAAGGTTCGGGTTAGTTGGTTAGTGCGACACCCCTAACTACCTGAATATATTATTTAGGTAACATTTTATTTTGGTAACACTTCAAAAAAAAAATCTTACCTTATCTAATTGCAAAAGATGTTACGTTGAGCCTTTCGAGACAATCTCCTCTGCAAAACGGAAAGCGGCTGATACTCTCTCTCTAGGCCATGTATGCGAGTAAGACAAGGAGGTGAAAAAAAAAGTTCGACACGCGTCAGTATTGGGAGCATCTGTCATTTCTTTCTTTTGCTGCCACGTTGCAATGCGTAGCTTGTGCTCTGCTCTGCTCTGCATGCATGCAGGCGCTACCTTTCTTCTTCGTCGTTTCAGGCTTTCAGCGATTCACTGTGACGCGTGTCTACGTCTCTCGTGTCTTCTGGTTTCTGTTAAGCACTTCTCGCCGATTAATGAAAAAATTAGGGTTCTTCGGTGCCGATCGACGATGATGGAACCATGAGGTTGAATAGATCTAGATGTTTAATTAATTGAATAGAGCTTTGATTGTAGGTGAGATATATAGCATATGATACGTTTTACTTTTTTGAAGCTGTAATTTCTGTAATTTGGTGATTTTTATTCTAGGGTTTATCTGATGGATTCGTTTTTCTTTTTTTTTCTCTACTTCTGTAGAAGTTTTCGCTGGGATTCTTGAGATTAATATTGCTTTTGTTTTCTTAGTTAGAGGTTCCTTGTTCTCCTGTAATTATCAGTTTCTTTTACTAAAGGTTTTTAACTTTTAGGTTTTCGAGATTCCTTGATGGATTTGTTTTTCCTTTTTAGTTTCAGCGTTAAATTTCTTTAGCTTTAGGAGTGTTTTTGCTTGATCTAATTTTTATTTTTGTTTTTTGTTCAATTTTCTGGATGCAGTTTTTTTTTTTTCCAGATTCTTGAGTTTCTTAGATGGATTTCCTAATTTCCCTTTTCCATTCCTTATTTTTTATCCTCTTTTAAGATACAAATTTGGTGGTTTTAATTACTCTGGCTTCAAATTATATTGTTTTAATTGACCGTTTCGCAATTAAAACATTTGGCTGTTACAAATTCAATTTCTCATTCACTATTTTTGCAACATCATTTAGTACTGGTCATCATGAACTTTGGTTTAATTTATCTCGTTTGTTTTGATCTTTACAACAGGTAGGGTTTATGGAAGAACCGAGCGAGGAATGGGAGATCGAAGAAGAACATGAATCAGGGGACAGCAAAATGAGCTGGATCTTGAACAAGGGATGGGGAATTGGGAAGAAGATGATGATTACAGGAGCAGTGATTTCCTCTGCTCCAGTTGTTCTACCACCACTGCTGATCTTCTCAACAATAGGATTCGCCTTTTCGGTCCCTTTCGGTCTCTACTTCGCCAGCTACGCTTGCACAGACAAGCTCATGAGCAAGCTACTGTCCACGCCCTCGCCCGTTCCTTCTCAAAATGATGATACATTTGTGTTCCCGGATTCAGAAATTGAAGAAGAAGAAGAGCAAATTATGAAAGATTATCGAGATCAGAGAAAAGAAAAGGTTAGAAGCCAAGAAGATCAATTAGATCAGACATATAAGCAAGAAGGGGGTGAAATAGAAGAGGATCATCAGGTGGAACCTGTGGAAGAGAAAAAAGGGGAAATGGAAGGAACAAAGAGGGAGAAAATGAGTGATTCAGCTGAAAAGAAAGAAGATGGGGAGGTGAAACCAGTAGTAGATGAACTAATTAGGGAAGTTGGACAAGAAAGAATAGATGACCAAAGCACCAGTACTAATCTTACCGAAAAGAAGGAAACAGAACTAGAAGATAGTGTGGAAGAAGAGGAAGAACCGAGGAGAGAGTCTAATGGAGTGAGAGTAGAAAGTAGAGGTGTTGAGGGTCCTAATGAAACCAAAAAAGAAGAGGAAAAACCTGTGAATCAGAACCTGGGAAACAATCAAAAAGAGGAAGGACTTGAAAGAGATGCAAATGGAATGAAGGAAGTAAGTGATGAAGATGGGCAGAATGTAGAGGCAAACAACAACATTGAAGAAGGGGAAAAGCCAAGAGAAAAGATAGAGAATGAGGTAGAGATTAGTATAGATGAGGAAGATAATAATATTGTAGATGACAAGGCGAAACCGATTATAGAAGTGGCCATTGATGACATTGAGGAAGAAAAATTTGAGGGCAAAGACGAGGGAACAGTGATGAGAAAAACTAGAAACAAGGAATATGTAAATGAGACTAAGGAAGAGGAGGATGTTGAAGAAATAGAAGTGGCGGTATTGTCTAGCTATGAAGGTAAGGAAAAAGATGTAGGTGACACCAAAGAAGAGAGGGCAATCCCTGTACAAGGTCAAGTGGATGAAGCCGTAGAGAACAATAACGGAAGTCCAACAGTGGATGAAGAAGCAGTGAGGGCAACCCCTGAGAAAGATAACATAAGAGAGATTGCAGTTGAAAGTGGGCTTGATTTAGTAGATGAAGAAGTCGCAGGTACCAATGAGTCTCATGAAGTTAAGGAGTCTCAAGCAACAACCGGTGAGGATGTTAAAGGGGCTCCTGCAAATGACATGTCGATTTCCTCCAAAGAGGTAAAATTTCATTCCTACAGCATTTGTAGCTATTTCCCAATTTATAAGTTGCAATCCCTTTGTACTATACACTACAGGGCTAATTTTCATAAAAGGAAGCATGGATTGGATCTAATAAATAGAATTAAAGCAATGAAATTTGTTGTTTCAGTACTAAAGGTGAAATGTTTTTAAATTGATGCTATGTTCGTAAGAAGTGTAGCCTTTCTTGTCTGGTTCAAGTAAAGGTTTAAAGTTCTTGAAATATATAATTTCAGAGAATTGTCATGCTGCTCAATTTTGAATATTGGTGTCAACTGTCAAGCATATTATTTGCGCATGGTGTAAATGCTTGAGAAGTAGCTGAATTCTGAAGTCATCTGGACTCCAAAAGCATGCATGAAACATTGCCTTTATATACAGTAATGAAGGTTATATTTGATCATTTCACTTGTGAGTGGATGACTTCCTTAGCTAGTCAGATAATAAAAATGAGAACCCAGTATTATTTCCAGAAATAATAGTCCATTTAAGATTTCCATTTTTGAACCCACTATAGTCCATTTAAGATTTCCAGAAATTAGTGCACGTATATTTGAGTACTTGTGGCGGTCGATTATAATTTGAAAACCTTTATTTTGTTCTAATACAATCTTAATTGTGATTCACATTTTTTAATTTGTAAATGTACAATCATTGAGGTTCTTGAAGGTGATATTTATATACAATGCCAACAATGCTAGATACAACACAAACTACCCAGTAAACTACTCTAGCTCAAAACCTTAGGATTGTCTCTAGATTGCCCATCTTAAGATAGTCCTGAAGTGCAAGAATAGAGTAGTTTGAATCATATATGTTTTGGTTTCCCACAAGATCTCCCCACACCCTTCGGGTATGGGACTTAGTCCACATTCGAGGCGGGAGTAGAATGGTAGACCTATACCGACGAAGGCGCTTTCAACTTTGGGACTCAGCCCGCTTCCACTAAGTCAATCACTCGTCGGTTTTGAATCATATTTTTATTGTAGTCAATCTAGCATTACTATAATATATATATATAGACATAATTAACTCTTTTAAAGTTCTGATTTCTGGCTGTTAACAGGTGGTAGTGGTGTACACAGAGGAGAAGACATGGGAACAGATAGATGCACTAAGAAAGATTGTGGGATACAAAGCTTCTGCTCAGGAAAGCTGCATGGAGGAAGTGAAGGCTCTCTATGTATTTACAGGTGTGGAGCCACCAAGTGCTTTCAAGGATCCATCTGATCTTGTAGAGGTCAATAACAAGCTTAGGCTCCTCATGTCAATTGTTGGAGTTAAATAGCTAGCTAGGTCTTTTTTTTTTATTTGCTTTACTTCATGACACATTATAAGATGTTTGTTGCTATAGAACCTTACTCTCTGGTTTTGGAATCTCAAGTGTGACCTGTTAAATTACTTTCTCAAAATACCACTCTCTCTTTGTGTGCACTTTTGTAAGTTTGATCTGCAAAGCTTATGAGTAGTTTTGGTATTATATGTTATTGCAAGTATATCTTGAATCTCCTCTTGTGAATTATAGCATTGTAACATTTAATGTCAGTTTTTGTTTGTTTTTCTTCTCTATTTTTAAAAGAAACTCTCACATCACAAGGTTCAATTAGGGGTGTAGGTTGGTTCACTTTAGTTTCTAAAAGAAGCTGATTTGAATCGGTCTCAAGGAACTAATTGAAAATTGAAGTTAGAAGCGAAAGAGTAAATTACTCTCAATAAATGGGCTCTTATGCAAAGTTTGAGTTTTTGTCCAGGGCATTGGCCTTGACTAAAGAATATATTTAATTAACACTTGATTGAGGAACTGAGTATAAGTGAGGTTGAGGTTTAGGTTTTAAGTTTAAGCTTGGTGTGCTCTCATTTATCTGCCCTTGTTAGGAGGACTAGCCCGAACGTTTTTGTTATATTCGAGTTTGAGAGGATTAGTCTCGTCCAAAAGAAAGGAGGACACCTTCGAGTGCCAGAAAATCAGTAATAAAAAAAATAAAAAAATAAAAGAATATATTTACAAACATCTAAATATATAACCATGTTTGCTGATATATATATATATATATATATTTAGAAAAGGAAATACGAGGGCCTCTCTGCCTAATTCAATTGATATTTCATCTTGGGTTATTGTAACATCTCGATTTTCAAAACTTAAATATTTTATAAAATAATGTATATTTTAATTTTATCGAGAAAATCACTGAAAATCGAGATGTTACACGTATTCGTCTATCTTAACCCATAACCATTATATAGATAATAAAATTTGTAAAACTATGAATTTATATTCTTCCAACCAACTTACTGGTTAAGATAAACGAATACCTTTAATTTTTCATACGAGGGTACTTGCCCTTGTCCATTCATTATGGACACAACATTTAAATACATTCATCAAATAGAATTAATGAATTATATTCCAAGGCATTCACACGTGAAATAAATCACAGGGTCTTTACTAACCGTAATAATATTTATTGAATTTCGATTATCAATACAATTCGTTCAAATAATAAAACTTTAAAAATTCAAATAAAAATATGCAGTCTTATCACCATAATACTAATTAATTAACCTACCCCTACTACTCTGAACTATGTCACGAACTCGCGATTTTATTCTCTTAAGCACCTGCGAAAATAGGGGTGAGCTTGAAAGCCCAGTGGGTCATCTAAACAATTCACAATATTTTATTATGATACATATACAAGAACATTACAAACAAGTTTCACACATTAATCGTTGCAACATTAGATTGTTTGAGTCGAGAATTTCATCACGTTCTAAATCACGTACCTTTAGGAAATCAAACTCAGGGTGGCACAACCCAAAAATTAGAACATTGACGATATTTCTTAGAATAACTGCCCCATATGTGTGATTCTTATCTTAATCGTATTCTTTAGTGATGTCATGTCATACGTACGGTATAAGTACGATATTAAGTGCGTTCATAAAACGTATTCAAACTCCACTACACATGGTATCATGTCACAAAGTCAATTATAATAGTATTCACGCATGAACTTTACAATGCCAATATTCCAAGTCATATATTTCATTATTAGGCATTATAATTTATAAATGAATTCAACTACTATATGAATTTCATGCATCCAATTATCATTTGATCAGAATAAAAATCATATTAACACACATATCATCATGGCTAAACAATCACAACATTGTATATATATAATCATGTACAATAGGCATGCATAAACAATCTAATAATACTATAGACCTAATTAATTTAACATTCATATCTATATATCAAAATAAAATATTATGAAAGCCTAAAATCATTTCCACCTGAATCGCTAAATTCTAAAAGTGTTGAGATTCCTCGACGTTGGGCGTTATCAACCTATCCACCCATAAATCACACGTTAATCACTTGTTTTGTATTATATTATATTAATATAAATTGCATACATGTCTATGTTGTATGGTGATAGTCACATTATACATATAATATAGCTTAGCTAATAAACTTCCACCTGATATAATATGATGATTTAGATAGTAAAATATGATATAGCATAATCTAATATATTATATGCGGTATTGTATGTATGATATATATATAAATATGTTATATAACATTTTGGTTGCTTAAAAAAAATAATAACGTATTGTATGTATGATATATATACAAATATATTATACAACATTTTGGTTGCTTAAAAAAAAATAAAATACACTTGAGTTGCCGGGCGGAAGGAAGAAAACATGAGAGTTTATATGTGGTATTGTATGTATGATATATATATATATTATATAACATGTTGGTTGCTTAAAAGAAAAGAAAAAAAATAAAATAAAATAAAATACACTTGAGTTGCAGGGCGGAAGGAAGAAAACAGGGGAGCGAGAGATAAAAGGGAAATAAAAGAGGATGAAGAAAAGGAGAAAAAGAAGAAGAAGAAGAGAGTGAGGGCGAGCGGACTAGAGATCGAGAGAGCAGTGGCGGATGGCAGAGAAGAGAGAGAGCGGCGGCGAGATCAGGGAATGGCGAAGAAAAGAAGAGAGGGCGGTGACGGCGAGATCAGTGGCGGAGATGAAAAAAGAGGGCGGCGGCGGCGAGATCTGTGGCAGAGAAGAGAAGAGAGCGGGATGGGGGTTTCGGGCACTGGGGTTTTGAGCAGAGAGTTGAGAGAGAGACCTGGCGAGAGAGAGACAGCAGAGACGGTGATGAGCGGCGGATGTGCGATGGCGAAAAAAGAAAGAGGGAAGAGAGAGGATTTCGAGAGGAAGAGACTTGTGCGTTTGGATTTAGAGAGAGCGTGAGCGAGATTTTTGCTAAGATGTCGGAGAGATTCCAGGTGACATGTCGGCGAGATTTTCGAATTTCAGGATTATGTTTGAAATCTTTTTTTTTTTCTGGGTATTGCAGTTATAGTTTTTCAGTTGGTGTTATACAGTTTGCTGGTGGTTGTTAACTCTACTTGGAATTTCTGATAGTTTTTTTTTACTTCTAACTTATATATAATTGAGTTTGATTTTTAACTATAAATAGAGGTTCAATATTTCAAAATAAAAGTAAAAGTTAAATAGAATTATCAAATGATATCTTAAACAGGCAAGGTCAAGGTCAAGGTCATTTGAATAGGGAACCAAGGCCCTTTCTAAAAAAAAAATATTTTGGTACATGCATCAAATGGCGGCAGTTTTTAATGAACTTGTGAATCTATTATGTGAAGTACCTAGCTACAATAAATATAATATTTTTTTTTTGTTTTTTTTAAGTGGGGAAATTGATTTATTTATTCGTCAAAGGTTTGGAGGTGGCTAGCTGTTATATATAATATTTATTTATTTTTTAAGTGGGAAAATTTATTTATTTGGTCAAAGGTTTGGAGGGTGGCTCTTATATATATATAGTTATTCTGGTCTAAGTCTGGTTCTTACACTGGGTCCCACCTCCCACGCTTACATTCAGAACTAAGAGATGTCCAAGTGCATGCATAACTATAACTATATATATATAGACCAGCATCAGCATGGAAATGAGAAACAAAGTGGTTATAAATTCAAATCAATCACTTTGAATTTGCTTAAAAATAAATAGATCATCTAAAGGAAAGAAGGAGAAAAAAAAGGGTAAGTGGAGAACAAGGGAATTTATAGATAGATAGAGAGAAAAAAACAAATAAAATGGTGGTGTCACTGATAAGGGAAGGAGCAACAATGGCAGCTCCTCATGCAAGTATGATTATGGTTCAGATGTTCTCAGCTGTTTATATTGTTCTAAATGAAGTGATATTGGTTCAAGGAATAAGCTCTCCTGTCTTTGTCTTCTACCAGCTCATAGTTGCCACAATCTTCATGGGCACTCTTGCTTTCATTTTTGAGAGGTACTTAAGGATTAAGAATATTATTTTTTTATTTTTTTTTACCAGTTTTGGGCTGTTTTTATTTTCTGTCAGAAATAGCTTAATTTTGATCTTGTTTTTAAGCATTATTTCTTGCTTATAAAAGTTTTCTTTTGATTTTCTCTAATGAATTGGAGGAGTTTTCAGTTTTGGGTTGTCTTTATTTTCTGTCCAAAAGAGCTTAATCTGATCTTAATTATTCTAATGCATTATTTATCTTATAATTCTCTTGTCTACTGATTGCAGAAAGGGTAGGCCTCCTCTCACCAAAAAGATTCTCTGCTGGATTTTTCTAATGGCTTTGTTGGGGTAAGAGCACCAATATCTCTCTCTCTCTCCTCTCTCTAAAAAGATGATGAGCTATATACTGCCATTTTTTAACTTTTGGGTTGATCCAATCAAAATCAAATTAAATGGTGATTTGTGGAATTGGGTTTCTCAGAAATCAGTACCTTAACTAAACGATAATTAATGATCTGATCAGTTTTTTTTATTTTTTATTTTTAATTGGGCAGGATAACATTAATGGAAAACCTGACGGTGGCATGTTTGTACTTTGTATCTGGTACTATAGAGTCTTCAGTTTTAAACATGATTCCCATTTTCACTTACACATTATCAGTAATATCAAGGCAAGAAAAGCCCCGATTAAAGACATTGTGGGGCAAAGGGAAGCTCTTTGGGACACTTTTATCTGTGTCTGGTGGCTTAACTCTCATGTTTTGGAAAGACCCATCTGCTGATGCTGTGGTTTCTGCAAGCAATTCAACAAGTTTTGGGTATTGGGTCCTTGGTTTGGTTATGGTGGTTGGTGGAGTTCTTGCTCTTAGTTCATGGCTTTTATTGCTGGTGAGTTTAATTGATCAAAAAAAAAAAAAAAACAGATTGTTTCTTTAAGCTAGAAAAAGCACCACCCAAAATTATAGTACTAAAGATCACAAGTTTTTTTTTTTTTTGAATTGTAGAGGCCCATGACAAGCTTGTATCCAGCTGAGTTTTCTTTGACAGCCATGATGTTTGGCTTTGCTTTGCTACAACAAGGGGTGGTAGCTGCAATTGTGAGCCACAAGTCTTCTCAATGGAAGCTCCAGTGCAATTTGGAACTCATCAACATCTTTGTTGGAGTATGCTTCAAAACCCTTTCTATTCAATTCATTATTAGTATTTTTTTTGGAGATCAATATATATATATATACAATTTATTAATGCAGAGATGGCCTAATTTTTTACAATTAATTTTAATGTAGGGAATGCTTAATACTGGAGCATCAAATCTGTTCATGACATTCTGTACTGCTGCAAAAGGTCCTGTATTTGTTTCATCATTTTCAACATTAGGGTTGATATTCACAACCATCTTAGAGATTGGGTTTCTGGGAAGCAGCTTACATCTTGGAAGGTACTGAAAAATCAAAATCCTTTTAATTTATTCATCTTATGTAGTGCATTGGGCCTGAAACTGTCACTTCAATTATGGTCAAATGTGTAGCACACATAAAGATTGAACTCATTAAATCCAAGATGGCTCAGAGACCTTGTTTTGCCCTGGTCCTAACCGCAAAAAAAAAATGTTAATCTAAATATAATAATTGTAATTTTAAGTGTGATTATATATGTTTATTTATTAAATATGTATGTGTTATATATGTATATATATAATTATACTTGAAATTATAACTATTGTAGTCAGATTAAATTTACATAAAATTTGATATTTTTGGCAACTTAATTAACAAGTAAATAATGTGAACCCATTTAGTCCATTGAATTAATTGAGCTTTTGCTGTCAAGTTGATTCAATAGATCTTTTGGCTAGCCAAAATTGACTTAGCCGCCAACTTTTTGTAAACATAAAATTTAGACAATAATTGGAGATCGACAAGTACTTGTTTCTTACTAACTTGTTTGATTATTGCAGAGTCATAGGAGCAGTCATGATATTGATGGGTCTCTATATATATCTATGGTGCAAGTCAAAAGAAGAAACATATCAATCAATTGATGGATATGAACCTATCAAATGCTCACTACCGACTTAATACTGAGAAGAAGCTCATGATTTTTGGGACACACAATTTGTTGGATATTATAGCAGAAGATTTTCCTGCTTGCAATTTGCTTCTTAAACCATTTGCCATTTTTTCATTTTATTGAAGGAGAAAACAAGGATAAAAAGTTGCGTGTACTTTATGAAGCATTCAAGGGTTTGTCATGCAGTGACTCCATGTATAAGGTTAAGGGTGGTAAAGAATGGGTATGAACGGGTATAGATACGGATAAACCCTTATACTAACGAATATATAATATATCTGTATCTGATCCGATTTAAAAAATGGACAACAAGTGTTTGTTTATACCCATATATTTTAAAAATTGGGTAATCTAGTTTTGTCCGTATACTTTTTTAAAAAGATATAGTAATGAAATATGTTTTTTCATTAAAAAAAATAGAGATCTCGTGCTAAGAAAAGTGAAGAATGAAGAAGAGGAAAAATAAGATAACTAGAAGATAGAAAAAAAGATTCAAGAAGGAATATAAGCAAAAAAATGTTCTAACAAGTAACGGGCATTGACAAATTAAAATATATGTATAATGTTTATTTACCTATTATATTAATTACAAATTGGGTATCCAATTTTTAAAGTTTTTGTTTAGACCCAGTCTAATTTTTAAAATAGATATAATTTTTCATCTGTACCCGTTTTAAAGTGGGCTGGATGAAAGCAGACGAACCGACCTGAACCCATTTTGTCAACACTATATATGGTTGTGGAACATAAGCCCAAAAGCATCTCAAATGAGTCTTAACAACTGTACCGAATCCTATCATATCAATATATATATATATATATATTGAGTTGAAAATGCCACTCATGTTGCCCATAGATCTTAAGACTGCAAGTCATGTTGCCCATACGTTCAAATTCATACAGTTGAAACTGTTAATATGTCAATTGGCCAGCAATAATTGTAACTTATTAGCAGACAATCCTTACATGCATGTATACACACATATCAACCTCTAAAGTTAACCCAACAAAGAAAGTTGTTCATTAAAAAATGGACAACTATTCATATAAAAGGACACAGATACCTCAAATCATGTTTCTTTTCATAGCTAAAGTTCCAAAAGGTAAAACACCAAAGTCTTCCCCTTGAAGAAAATCGTAATATACTATGTTAGGTACTTTTATATGAATACTCCCCGTATTCCACTTTTAGCGACTAAGCTTTGGTTTCGAACAAGAGAAGGCACGAGTCTAACATTTTTAATAGGGTGTAACAGTTTGAATTGGAGCCAAATTTTAATTTAATTCAAATTAGTTAAAGTTAAAAAAATTGAAATTCAATCCAATTCAACCTAAATTATCTGGAGATAGGTTAAAATTTTAAAGCAGGTTAAATTATATACTAAAAGACATCAAACATGTAATATTTTAATTTTAAATACAATTATATCAATATGTATATTTGACAATAATTTTAAATTAATCATAAATATCAAAATATTTTAAATAAATCATAATATTACAAATATAAATATCATATCACAATATAAAAAATATATATTGAGAAGAATTTCATCAAAAAAGTTTTATTACAATCACAAATACAAATTCAAAACAGTTCAAATTCAAAATATGTCACTAAGATATGGTATTAGTGACATATTTTTTTGAGCTTGGCTTTAGATTTATTGTCACTTTAGAAGTTTTACTTTTCTTCACCTTGCTTCTTTACATCTTCACATTTATAGCAGTAACATTTGCTAAGATAATTTTGATATGTTGGTTGAATCCATAATCTATTGAATCATATCATTTTCAGTTTTGTTCTAGTCTTCTAGATAAGTTTCTTCTATCATTTTCAGTTTTGTTCTTGATAAGTATCTGATTTTAATTTATTTTGGTGGTCAAGAAATAGTTTTATATACCCTCATGGATGAATCCAATTTGTATTTGTAATTGGGCTTGGGTTCAAATGTGAATATAATAACCTGAAAGTGCTGCCCTGTTTGGTCTTGCTCCATTAGGATATTTTCTATCTCTAGGACTGAAGAAATACCATTCCTTCTCACTAAAGGCAGCTTTAGCTAATTCAAAAAAAGAAAAAAAAAAAAAAAACCCAAAAAATTTATATGTGATTGAAGATTTATATTGTGCATATTTCTGCCTCGAATTACTCACTTAGGTACCCTTACCAGCTTGGTGGAAGAAAAAGTGTCACCCTTTCTCTTAAAGTTTCTAGTACAAATACGGATTGGGGAGTCTTTGCCCACCCATCACATAGCCTACTTAATTATGCAAGAACTTATGAGCTGGTGGAGTGAGCTTCATGTACCAAACCTCAAATTGTTCTCTCATTAGAATTTTATGTTGTTATAAAGTTAATTAAGATCATTTTTTAATGTATTCTGGAACTTAATCTAGATGAATACTTACGGGATCATAGTGTTTAATTGTGTTTCCATGCTATGTATGATGATACACATCAACATGTAGTTTAGAAATGATATATAGCTAACTTCTTACTTTGCAAGAAGTGATAGTAATAGTGGTATTAGTATTTAATTGTGTTTCCATTCTATGTTTCATGATACACGTCAACATGCCATGTCAATAATATCTATGATTCTTTGGGTATGTCGGTATGCTTCTTTCATGTTTTCTTGTTCGTTTTAGAAGTTAAGATAATAAACTGCTCTACCTTGTTAATGCATCTGACATAGTGAGTTTTGTAGGGGAGTTTGTATTAATGATGTGATACCAGTTTATCTTGGAAGGCTTTTTAGACAGACATTTGTTCCAAGGTCTGTTGCTTCTTCTAAAACTAATGAAGATTCAGGAATTTGTGGTTTATGTGTTTGTCTATTTTGCCTTCATCATATCTTTGCACTGGTATTCAAAGCATCCCTTGGTCATCTCCATAATTTTCTAGATCTTTTGCTGTTGGACCTGAATCTCATTTGGGAAATTGGAATTCGTTTGCTTTGTAGATTATGGTGGTTTTCTTGTTTGAATGTTTTTTTATATTTATGATGTGAGTGAGCATCTCATATTCATATAGTTTTATAACAAAAAAAAACTCTCTCTCTCTCTATATATATATATATATATATATTTTTTTTTTTTTCCATTTTTGTAGGAATTGGTCGCAGCTATGATATGGACATGATAGTGGAGATGTTGTTTGTTCATAAGCCTTTGAACTCTATAGAACTTTGTAGAAGACTAACATCATATACTCACATCACATTTGACCTTTTGAGTATAGTCCACTTTTATTATATGTGGACTTAGAACCTATTAACAAATATTATCTCCTTATTTATTCAATATACATTTACATTTTTTGTTGTTGAATATTGTGCATGTACAATTTTATCTCTATATATGGAAAATTAATACACACCCAAAAAAATAAAATTCACCAAAATAAAATTTTAAAAATTCTTCGTCAAAGATATTTTAGAGACCACTTTTTTCGTGTCCAAATCTTTTTAGGGACGAAATGAGTGATTGCTAAAACGGTTCAGCGACTAACTTTGCAAAATGACTTGTTGCTAAAAAGGTTTGATAACGTAAATGCTTGGTGGCTATAGAATAAAATTTTGGTCTCTAAAAACATATTTTGCACGGCGGGGTTTGATGATCTTGTTCATGTGGGTTTGGTTTGGTTTTTGTTGTTTGATTTGAGAATGAGATATTTGTGATATGGGTTTTTTATGTCATTGTCCACTTTTGATGATTTGGTTTTTAGATATTTCATTTTACTTAGATACATTTTAAGGGTTGTTGGGGTTGATTTTGCTTTAAATTTCATTCATGGGTAAGTGAAATATGGTTCATTATGTCTCTTCTTTGTAGGTATATAACTATTTTTCAATTAATTGAAGTTTGTTTAAATTTTTTTTAGCCCATCTTAAATAAAATTTTTAGCTAAGCCAATTTTTTGCTACACCGCTGTAGCTAGCACTGTTCAATCAAACTAAACATTAACTTCAACATAAATCGTATGCCTATACAAAACAAATTCGGATAACCGAAAAGCTTAGTTGAATAGAGCATTTATAAAACAAATGTAAAATGTAATATCTTCTCCAATCCCTCGTTGTGTACTTCCTTGCCCTTTCTTGTTAAAAAAAGAAAAATAGGGATATGAAAATGCACTTTTAACACTATACCCCAAGTGTCATTGGATTACCTTGAATCACATATTGAATATGTTATTACTTGACTGGCAAGCATCAAAAGTGAGTGTCTTTAAGTGTGTAATTGTAACTACTTGATCTTCTTGAATCTACTCATGTGAATTATAGCATTATGTAACATTTAATGTCAGTTTTATTTGTTTTTCTTCTCTATTTTAAAAGGAACTCTCTCATCACAAGGTTCAATTAGGGATGTGGGTTTTGGTTCACTTTGAGTTTCTAAGTTGATTCGTACGGTTTTCTTAAGGAAGTAATTGAATATTCAAGTAATTAGAAACGAAGAGTACGTTACTCTCAATACATGGGCTCTTATGTGAAGTTTGAGTTTTTGGGTTTTAGTTTTGGTCTTGGGGGGCATTGACCTTTGAGTTAAGAATATATTTACAATCTCAATAAATATACAATCTCAATTATAATTGAAAGTATAATTGATATTTCATCTTAGGTTATTGTTTTTCAGGTGGTGCTTGTTGTTAACTCTAGTTTATAATTTTTAAGAAAGTTGAGGATAGTAAAAAAATATATATTTTTTTAGATTTTTTTTTTTTTTTACTTCTACTTTATATATAATCTTTCTAAATAATAAAAGTAAAAGTTAAATAGAATTATCAAATGATATCTTATCTTAAACTCATCAAATTCATCAAAAAGGGAAAGGTCAAGGTCATTTGGATAGGGAACCAAGGCCTTTTATATATATATATATATTATATTGTGCATGCATCACATTGGCAGTTTTTAATGAAGTTGTATAAAGTTGTGGATCCATTATGTGAAGTACCTACAATAGATATAATATAGTATTTATTTTCTTTTTTTAGGTAAAAAAATTTATTTATTTATTTATTGGTCACATATTTAGAGGTGGCTCTTATATATAACCGCAAAGTTATTAAGGGCCCTAATGGGCCAAAAATAATCTGAGTTTCATTAATTTAAAGTCTTGAAATTTAATTGAAACAAAACTCAAAACCTCTCAAATTTAAAACCTTTATTAAGTCAAAAAAATTAATTTCTTTTTTAATTTAAGGCCTTAAACTCAAAGTCAAAGCTTCTTAAATTTAAAATTTAGCAGGGAAGTTTTATCTTCCTTTATTATTATTATTATTATTATTATATATATAGTTATAATTTATACGGTCAAACTCGGGTTCTCTAATTGTCACATGTTATTTCTTTCACTGGGTCCCACTTCCCACGCTTACTATCCAATATAACTGGAGTTCATGGGCACTTCCTAAGAGATGCCCACGTGCCTCTTGACTCTCTCTTACATGCTGAGCTATATAAGAGGACTCGCCAAAGTGTGGTTATCAATTCAAATTAATCACTTAGAATTTGCTTAAAAATAAATAGATCATCCAAAGGAAAGAAGGGAAGAAAAAAAGTGTAAGTGGAGAAGAAGTAAATTAAGAGATAGATAGAGAGAAAATGGTGGTGTCACAGCTAAGGGAAGGAGCAACAATGGCAGCTCCACATGCAAGTATGATAATGGTTCAGATGATCTCAGCTGTTTATATTGTTCTAAATGAAGTGATATTGGTTCAAGGAATAAGCTCTCCTGTTTTTATCTTCTACCAGCTCATAATTGCCACAATCTTCATGGGCACTCTTGCTTTCATTTTTGAGAGGTAAAAGATTAAGAATAGATTTTTTTATTTATTTATATATATTTTTTTCAGTTTTGGGCTGTCTTTATTTTGTGTCAGAAATAGCTTAATTTTGATCTTGTTTTTATGCATTATTTCTTTTTGAGAGGAAAAAAGAAGAACAAATAAAAGTTTTCTTTTGATTTTCTCTAATGAATTGGAGGAGTTTTCAGTTTTGGGTTGTCTTTATTTTCTGTCCAAAAGAGCTTAATTTTGATCTTAATTATTCTAATGCACTATTTATCTTATAATTCTCTTGTCTTCTGATTGCAGAAAGGGTAGGCCTCCTCTCAGCAAAAAGATTCTCTGCTGGATTTTTCTAATGGCTTTGTTGGGGTAAGAGCACCAATATCTCTCTCTTCTCTCTCTAAAAAAATCTTGAATTTTATTTATTTATTTTTTATCTTAATCCAATCAAAATCAAATAAAATGGTGATTTATGCAATTGGGTATCTAAGAAATCACCTTAACTAAAAGATAATTATGATCTGATCAGTTTTTTTTTATGTTTAATTGAGCAGGATAACATTAATGCAAAACCTGATGGTGGCATGTTTGTACTTCGTATCTGGTACTATAGAGTCTGCAGTTTTAAACATGATTCCCATTTTCACTTACACATTATCAGTAATATCAAGGCAAGAGAAACCCCAATTAAATACATGGTGGGGCAAAGGGAAGCTCTTTGGGACACTTTTATCTGTGTCTGGTGCCTTAACTCTCATGTTTTGGAATGACCCATCTGCTGAAACTATGGTTACCACAAGCAATTCAACAAGTTTGGGGTATTGGGTCCTTGGTTTGGTCATGGTGGTTGGTGGAGTTCTTGCTCTTAGTTCATGGATTTTATTGCTGGTGAGTTTAATTGATCTCTTTTCCACCCCTTGACTGCACTTAAAGGAAGTGAAATTTACATAAAAAGGTGGTATTATTTTGAAGCAATTCTAAAACATTACAAGCAAATAAATCAATTGTAATTGCTGGTTCTTTCCTAGCAATTTGTCTTCAAGATTTTTCAAAAGTTTTGATGGCAAGCCATACATATATTCTTGCTGAAACTTGAAGGCAACTCAGCTCTTCTTTTACTCTTTCTTTTTCCGAAAATTGGCTATGTTTGGATGGTGATCCAAAAAAAAGATTCAAAAAACTCATAAAAATTTTTTTTATCGTTTTTTGAAAATAACCTGTTTTTTTTTATAAAATGTTAAAAAACTGTTCTTCGGATTCATTCAAACCAAACGGATTTTTCATGTTTTCAGAATTTTGAACACAAAAAACTATATCCGGGTCACCAACCAAACAAGCCCTAAACTTCTCCTTGTCTCTTTCAAATTCCATTTGTCTATCTTTGATTGTCAAGCAAAAAAAAAAGATTTTGTTTCTTACTTCAGGGTTTTATTTGTTTCATTTAGACCACCCAAAATTATGTGCAAAATTATAGTAATAAAGATCACAAGTTTTCTTTTTTTGTTGAATTGTAGAGGCCCATGACAAGCTTGTATCCAGCTGAGTTTTCTTTGACAGCCATGATGTTTGGCTTTGCTTTGTTACAACAAGGGGTGGTAGCTGCAATTGTGAGCCACAAGTCTTCTCAATGGAAGCTCCAGTGGAATCTGGAACTCATGAACATCTTTGTGGGAGTATGCTTCAAAACCGTTTCTATTCAATTTATTATTAGTATTTTTTTTGGAGATCATATATATATATATATATATGCAATTTATTAATGCAGAGATGGCCTAATTTCTTACAATTAATTTTAATATAGGGAATGCTGAATTCTGGAGTATCAAACCTGTTCATGATACTCTGTACTGCTGCAAAAGGTCCTGTATTTGTTTCATCATTTTCAACATTAGGGTTGATATTCACAACCATCTTAGAGATTGGGTTTCTGGGAAGCAGCTTACATCTTGGAAGGTACTGAAAAACCCTTTCAACTTATACAGCTTATGCAGTGCATTGGGCCTGAAACTGTCACTTCAATTATGGTCAAATGTGTAGCACACATAAAGATTGAACTCATTTAATCCAAGATGGCTCAGAGACCTTGTTTTGGCCCGGTCCTAGCCGCAAAACACATTAAATTCACATAACATTCGATTTTTTGGACAACTCAACAATGAAATTATATGCACCCATTTAGTCCATCGAATCAATTGAGCTTTTGCAGTCAACTTGATCCAATAGATCTAGTGGGTGGCCAAAATTGACTTTGCCAACTTTTTGCAAACATAATTTAGACGAGAGAAATGCTAAATGTAAGTTGAGTGTTAACGCTGACATCCAATTTCCTTAGATATTTTAAGAATGTGCTTATATTATACATCATCTCTAAATCCGCAAAACATCCAAAGGAGGTTGGAAAGAGAGTTTTTAAAAATACACTTATATTATACAATATTCTTAAACACACGTAAATCTACAAAACATTCAAAAAAAATTGAGTGTCATCATTTAAAAAGCACCCAAAGTACGTATAGCATTACCCTTTAGGCAATAATGGGAGATTGTTAAGTATTTGTTACTTACTAACTTGTTTGATAATTGCAGAGTTATAGGAGCTGCCATGATATTGATGGGTCTCTACATGTATCTATGGTGCAAGTCCAAAGAAGAAAAACACCAATCATATGATGGATATGAACCTATTGAATGCTCTCTACCGACGTAATACTGAGAAGCTCGTGATTTTTGGGAAACACAATTTGTTTGATATTTATTTATGCTTCCTGAGCAGATGCTCCTCCTGCAGAAGATTTTCCTGCTTGCAATTTCCTTCTTAAAACCATTGGCCATTTTTTCATTTTCTAAAAGGAGATAACAATGATAAAAAGCTTGTATACTTTGTGAAGCTTTCATGGGCTTGTGGTGCACTGGCTTCATGTATAAGGTTGTGGAACAGAAGCCCAAAAGCATCCTACATGAGTCTCATCAACTGTACCCAATTTTATCAATATATTGAGTAGATATTTATCCTGGATTTTAGAGCTCCCGGTTGTGCCCCTGTGGCAATTGAAACTGCTAACTAATGTTGCCCTTTTGTTAAGAATAATCAACAATACTGGTATTGTCCTATAGTGTTACTACAAGTTATGTCGCCCATACATTCAAATTCAGAGTTTCAACTGTTAGTATGACAATTGAATTTCCTTTCATAGCTGACGGCTTTAAAGGAATTTCCTTCCAATATAAAGCCAATTTAATTCCATTTCTCAAAGTTTATGAGATCAGCAGCCTACCAGACTTGGCTACTCAAGTGTCTGCCTCAGGCCCCCCTCATCTACCATATTTTAACGCTCAGGTCAACAATATGAATCCACACCTCTCAGAACTCGGCCCATCAAGAATTAATTCTACAGTTAAAAAAGTAGATAGCACTGTTCAATCAAACTAAACATTAACCTAACATAAACGGTATGGCGGTATGCATATGAAATAAATTTGAATAACCGACTGCATATAATGGAGAAAAGGCTTAGTTGAACTGCGCGTCTATAAAACAAATCCTTCCTTCTGTACTTGCTCTCTTATAAAAAAATAAAAAATAAAAAAAGAAAAAGAAAATAGTGCTATGGAAACATACTTCAAACACTATACCCCAAATGTCATTAAACTACCTTGAATCACATATTGGATATGTTATTCAAGCATTGACAGTGTCGTAAGTGTGTTTCCGTAGAACTTTCAAAAAAAAAAACAAAGTTACCCGTTTCCCAGTAACTAGACTGCAACACCATTCAGTCAAAGATACTCACGTGTACCAACAAAAGGAAATAAAACAGATCATGCAGAAATGCATTGAGTATTATCAATCCCCTCCTCCCATTTTGACTATTAAGTATATAAAGAATAAATTAAAAAAAAAAAGAAAAGCTGTTTTACATTCGGCAGCGATCCACCACGATTAGGGCACCCCGGACCCGCCTCAAGTGAACCAACGAAAAAACAAAAAAAAAAACATAAAAACAATGGACTCTCCTCTTCATGACAATCCTCCAATGTGCACCAACAAGAAACCCCTCACCAGAATTGAAATGGTTTCAATCCTGATGAACCTCAAAAGAAAAAAGTGAAAGAACCAACTCATCAATATACACTCTATACTCGAAACCCTATCCCTGCTTCTGTGCAAAACAAAACAGTTCAAGGGTTTCTAAACCAATAGTAATAATGATAAAAAAAAAATTAATTATATATATATATATATATGCTTTTGCTGGACCAGGGCAGACCGTAGAAGGGACAAATGGAGAAAAATAGTACACAAATTGAGGGACGACTTGAAGAAGATGAAGAAAAAGACCAGATGAGTAAAAGAAAGAAAACTGGTGGAAACATGGCTCTTCCTCCGCATGAAAAACCATATCTGCCGGTGTAGGCTGACACGCATTCCAAATGATGTCACCTTCTCTAACAAAAGGACTGCTTTTTTTTTTCAAATCTTTTCGTTCTGTTTGGGAACTGAGACACGAGCAGGTCCAACGAAGCTTGAACCTGGGGACCGATAGACTCGCAGACCACCATGACCAGCAAACCAACTCTTCCGGGACGGACGACTTGCAAACTGCTTCTCTGTTTTAACACCACTGACCAAATGAATCGAGCAAGAAAAAAGAGGAGAACATTAGGTTGCGTTTGGTTTGTGATTCGGATACAAGTTTTTATATCCAAAAATTTGAAAACATGAAAAATGCATTTGGCTAGTTGAACCAGAAAACAGTTTCTCGAGATTTCACTCGGAAACAAATACTGTTTTCAGGAAACGACAAAAAGTTGCTTTTTCTGAATTTTCACTTTCCGGATCATGTTCCAGTTTTTAAATCACAAACCAAATGCAGTCTTAGAATTTCAGAACAAAGTGCTCACCTTTTAATCATGAGGTTGCAGCAGCTGCAGCTTTCTCCAACTTTTCTTTCTCTATTTCTGCTCTTCTCTGTTCGGCGTGCTGAGCAACACCATTGGCCAGCGCCTGGTAGTGAAAGTCAAGTGTCTGCGTAAGGCTCTGAAACCTTGCTGGGTCAAGTGCTTGAAGGCCTGTGAGCAGAAAGTTTTTACATGTCAGTCTGTGGAAAGAGATTTGAAAGAACTCAAATAGACCTTTCAATTCTTAATCATTTTGATTTTTTCCCCAAACATTGTAAATATTCAACTCAAGAAGTTACAAGCCAAAGACAAGATAAGATTTAAGTCACTGACAAAAATACTTATAGTTACAACGAGAGGTTTGAGGAATCATGAATCTGAGTTACCTTTGATAGTATCCACAAAGAACACAAATGGGTCCACCTCATCAATTGGTGACTGCAATTCTTCATCATCGCTGTAATCATCATCAGAATCATCGTCATCTTCATCATTTGGGCGAAAAGCTTTGGCCTGTGATTTCCAAAACCCAGTGAACCCATGCTAATTAGTAAAAATTGTGATTCATCCAACTTTTAAAAAATAATAAGAAACCATATTATCTATGCAACTATAAAGACCTTTAGGCTATCGTCTTATATATATATATAATGCCAATATGAGCGCATCAGTACCGTGATGATAACAGAACTAATGAGGGAATTGGTAGAATGATTCAAAAAACGCAAATATTATATATATATACATAAGAAAATATCAAACCTGGGCTGCTAATTTCTGAAGCTTGACACTGTCTGCTTCATCCCCATCCTCGGCATCAACTCCCATTTCCTTGTCAGACCCATCCTCATCATCATCTTCATCATCAGTTTGGAAGTTATCCATATCATCATCTTCATCTTCACCATCTTCCTCCTTTGCCTCTTCTGTAAATAGCAAAAGAGGGAAAAATAAAGTAATGTGTAAAGAGATCTTAGTCTTAGTAAAAGAGAGTCTAAAATAATCAAGGCATAATTATGGAGCAACCTGCCACTTGATCCTTGTAAGCGACCAGCAGATCTAATGTGGCCTTGAAAACACGTATTAGAGCCTCTCCTGGTAACTGATCACCCGGAAGTGCAAGAAGTGACGTCAATCCCAAGCAGCAAACTTTTTTATCATGTATCCTGCAATCATAAAATTAGAATATTTGTCAAATACCATCTCCAAAAGCCAGAAGTAAACAACTAAAATAAAAATTCAAGAAATGAGGAGTCACCTCTTGAAATTTGCACGTACACCACTCTTTTTTACTTGTTGCAACATCTGAAACCATAGATTAAAAACTTCTGTTGCCACCCCAAGCTTTTGCAATACACCGAGTGTCAAAGTTGCGTTATAGTAAAGAGCATCCGCTACCTGCAAAACAAAGTAGCACACTTGTTGAATCATTCCCCAGCCGCCTCTCCCTCTTGAACTTGAAACTTGAGAAACACACACACACAAATATATCAAATACAACAATAGATTACAATTAAAAATAAATCCTGCTACCCTTTTTTAAGCAAACTAATTACTTTCTTATCACATTTTGAAAGTTAGCAATTTTTTTGAAAAAAAAAAGAACCGAAATGAGTTTATCTAGCACTTGATGCTATCCAAAATGGCGTAAATAACCTACCATAAACCATCACTAGAAGAGGGGAAAACGTCAATGATCACAAGGACCACATACTTGCATAAAAATCAAAAAGTTCAATCAACCATCCATACACCTGAATGGTCATAGCTTCTCAAGGGTATGCTATCCAAAGAAGTACCCTTCCATAAAATAAAATACAAAGCATTCAAATTGGAGTGAACAAGGAAACAGCCATGCCCAGAGTCTAGTCAGATCCCCTTGAGGATACTTGCTTCACCATTAATATTTTCAGGCAGTATTGGTTTCAGTTATCAGTTAAAAGTTTTTACGACGTCCAATATATGCTCCTGATTAAATTAATTTAGTGACCGTTCCTTTGTTCGCGAGTCTTCTCCTGTCCAAGTCTGTTTGAGGTCCTATGACTTTGTGAAGATGCATGGAAAAGAAGATTTTAACACGAATCACCATGCAAACTATTTGTAATGAGGATTTGAGTATGATATCGTGGTGAAGCATGGTGAGAACACACAAGAAAGGTGCAAATGCATTTAATTTTCTATTCTCACCACTTGCATAAGTAAACATTTTAAGTAAGGTTTTTCTGTTCGACGCAACCGATCCATGGTGATTCTGAGATATGGCTCAACCCACTGATCCACCTGGCCTCGGCAGTTTTGGAGAACTACTTGAATTAGCTTAGGAGCAGGTTCAATGTCACCATCTTCCAGATTATTATCTGTCATGATCTGCAAATCATGCATATCACGCGTTAAAATAATCAGAAAACAGATGAAACCCAAAGAGATCAAAAAGAACTAGTCTAGAACCCAGTTGATTAGACAAACTTAATCCTATGGTATCCTACAGCTGCAATAGATAACATGAGAATCGTATGAAGGCTACTCACAGTAGATAGCATACTCCAAAGGCTTTGCTGGTAGTCTGGATCCTTGCCCGTGAGGAAATGTCCAGTACTCCTGGATATATAATTGTCCAATGGAACCAATATATCTAAAAGACAAAGCAATAAGTGTTATCATTAGTCTAACAATCATATCCTAGAGAAAGGTTGTATTGGAGATAAACAATTATTAAGACTAATTTTTAGTTTTAGTTTTTCATTAGGATGCAAATTTTAGAATTAACAAGCTTTTGTGATAGAGATTATCTTTACAAAATATTAGCCAATCTTGGTTTTGGAATTAGGACTAAAATGACAAATCAACAAGACTATAAATTAAATCCCACATGTATATAGATATTGACTGATATATGTGTTTTTATAAATGAATCTTATGAACAATCCATTTGAATCCTTTTTGAATCACCAAACTCTAAAACGATTCAATTCCAATTCACAATTCTAATATACTATGCATTTTGCTAGAATCAACAAAATACAAAAAACAAAAGAAAAACTATTATTCATTTGCTCCATTTGGACCAAGAAGAACCTGGTTCGTGAAAGAATGCCCAAACTAGATCTTTTGGGCAATATTTCATAACAAACAAAGAAGGTGATTTGATAACAACTTCATGAAACTGATACACTTAAAAAGAATATAAACGTAGAACCAGAAAGCGCTTTAAATTCATCAAAATCAAGTGAAGGAAACAAAATTAACTAAGAAAATCATAAATGGAAGGAGTAGCTATGGTCAAAACTTACTAGGAAAGAAATCTATGGCCCAATCCCGCAAAGCTTCAATCATCAAAGGCCAGAGACTCCACATCTCAATAGATATTGTCGGTGAAAAAAATGTCATATACGAAACAATTTCTAAAACTTCCTCAAAAACCTCTGCAAGACAAGTCAATCTTATAAGCAGAGCAATAAGAAATGAAAATAAAATGAAAGAAACCAATCTATAAGACATGAAGTACATAAATCAATTGAATGCATGTCAGTTATAAAACAATATTTCACAAATTCCAAGCATCAATGAAAAAATGGTAATTAGCAGGGTAAAAGATAATCAAATATTTAGCATGACTTAGGATGATATCACAAGCCAGTACTTCAGTGCAATCACTAATCTATGAACAATTATTGATTCGTGATTCAATTTAAATAAAAGAAATTTTGAATTTTTCACTCAGATACCAATGCGTATGTATCCAATTTTGAATCCTAAAAACCTAGAGTCTTACCATTGTAAACAAATCACATTATTCTTACACAAAACAAGAATGTATGCTTTGAATGTTATAGATTATCAATTATCAAGTCTCAATGTTCAAACTTAATCAAATTCTCTTTCATATTTTGCTATGTTTAACCTAAAAATTATGTAGTTATTATTTATAATTTTTTCCATGCCTTGTGACCATTTTGACAAATGAAGAAATTTTAGAATGAGCAAAAAGAGCAGGTTGATGTATGAAGCTCCTGCCTATGCAGGGTCAAGGGAGGGTTTGGACCACTTCTAGAATGAACAATGAACTAACAATCTTTTTGTGAGGATGAGTTCTTCAGCGAATGAACCATTCCAAGAAATTTTCCTATAGAAGTGAGGGTTGGAATTGCAACTTTTTATTCTCTTTGTTTGGTATAAACCTCATTTCTAGAAGGAATTAAAGCAGAATGATACTCTTTTTATTTCCCCCGTATTTTTGGCAAAAAAAGTGAAGTCAACCCCCTGAAATAACTTACCTCAATTTTCATGGCTTGGTCAAAGGCTATCCAAGAGATGGATAATTCAAAATACCACTTGTTTTCCTAGAGCGAAGTGCTTTTTCTTGTACCTGTCCTTTTTCTTCTTTTAAAAAGTGCAAATTTTCATTGTTAATTTGAACAATAATTGATCAGATAACAAAATTTAGACCCAACCAAAAATTTTGAAAAATTATTCTTCTCAGTGAAGAGATCAGACTCACAAAGATTAGCCCATTTTGAGCATTAAATTGGGCCAAATGGCCAACTAATAAAAATAAAAGTCAATTCTATGGTTCAATGAAACTTTATTTGATTTCTACACATATGAACATTATTTGAATGCATGTGAACCTTGTGATTCAGAAATTCAAGTCCCAACTCAATTAATGAAGCTCATAGAAGATTTAGTTCTGATATAAGATTATGACATCTACATCTTAAATCTTCTTCAATTGAAAAGCAAAGATACCTTGCCTTAAAATAAGAAAATATTTTGAGAGCAGTGAGACAACCCAAATGCAACCTTCATGCAAAACAACACTCAGGATTTTGTATATCAAACTTGCCCTCAATCTTAATAAATATAATTTAAATAAACACAGCTTAATTAAAATAACATGAACCTCAAATAAGGGTCAGCCCGTCACTCCTAGCCTACTCAATACTAAGTTTTTCATCAGGAAACATGATGTATGACTGAAATGATCCAATATTTGACAGCACAATGTTTACATCCATGATTTAGCATTATCACAGTTTTCTTATTGATTTTGAAAGCAAGAAAATGTTGCTGTCAACATACAGCTGACTACTCAAAAACTTTAATCTGTAAGTTTTCTTTCAACCAAACTGACATAAATCAACGAATAAATGAAGGGTTTTCACACAAATCATGTGCAATGGTTCATCAATCAATATTCCAAACATCACAACATCAAATAGCACCCAATAAACAACTCCTGGCAGAACAATATTTCCATCCATGCTTAAGCCTGAAAATTTGTTTTCTTAAGGATTTAAGAAGCAATAAAGTGATGCAAGCAGTGACGTAACAATCATTTGACAAAGATGTTATTATGAGATTAGAAAATAATTGTCCTAGGAGAACAAGAACATATATAAGCACTCAACCACATCAATTATTATAGAAAAAAAAAAATCCAAGAGACAATTATACTCAGCCAAGGCATATCACAGGCCCAAAATAGTAATTTCTTTCAAATATATTGATCAAAGGAAAGACACGGTTAAAGTATTTAGCAATTGTGTTTTCAAGAATCAAAACAAACATTTTTCTGTTTCTACCAGCAGAAGAAAATTTAGAAACTATAAAGCATATAATGAAATAGGCAAAGACCACCTTAATTCTAGAATGCATACCTTGCCCATCAGTGGTCAACATCCTACGCATGATAGGTAATAAAGTTGGCTCAATTTCAACAAAAAGATTGGGAAGCCTGCTCACAGATTCAAGAATTGTGCTAATGGCACGCAAACAACCAACTGCAGCTAAAGCACCAGGATCATCAGCCTCATCTTCGGCTTCAGCAGTGTTCATACATTTCCAAAAAGCAGCAGCCTCAACAAGAAAAGAAAATGAGGTTATCAGAAATTTAATTTTTCAGAAACCAGTTTGGAAAAGAATGGAATCTGTTTTAATGTTTCTAAGACCAGTTATTAATAGATAATGACAATACCAAGTTAAATGCTGACTTTGGACCTTCAACTTTGGGCAAAACAGGATTTCTTAAACTAAACCATGATTATGCCATTAAGTTAGTGGATTACCAGATTCTGGCATAACCCAAAAGCGTAAGGTGCCATTTCTTCCCCGAATTTGTCCACGATAGTCTCAAGAGTGAAAACAAGGTCCTCATTCTCAACCTCATTCATAAGCTTAAAGAACTCTGCAAGGAAAAGCTCATTTATTATCCAAAACACAAATTGAAAGGAAGCTGGAAGTAGTAATAACAATTTTATAGAAAACATACCATCAAGTAAATTAGGAAGAATTGGACGGATCTCACCCACATCTGCATGATTGATCCAGAAACTATTGGTGATATACATGCCAAAGGAGTAAACAAAATTCTGAGAATCATATAAAAGAGTGGAAGCCAGGAACATTTACCTTTAGAAGCTTCTACAAAAGAGCGCAATGCAAAAACAGAATCAACACGAACTGGAAGCTCTGGATCGCGCAACCCAGAAACTACACTGTGAAAAGCTTTGCGGAAATTATTCTGGTCCGCAAAATTGATATGTGCATACTGGCCCGCAACCCATGCCGCCTAATATAACGAAAACTAAATGAAAAGTGCACAAAAATAAAGTGAACTGCAAATGTAACAACTTTAGAAGTCCATTAGAACCAAATCTTAGCCTTCAACCCCCCTCCCATATATAAACTCAAATACTTAAAGAATAGTACACACAGAAGGATTGACACAGAAAAGAGTAACATCTTTTAACATGTGGGGCCAAGGGGAAATCCTCACAAATGCTTATTGAGTTGCAAGATACTAATGATCCCATTGACAAAGAATTTCACAGAACATCACCGGTAGATATATTTTCCACTCAATACATCTAGTTGTTTTCATTTTACGAGTACAAACTATCTTAATCTCTGTTGAACAAAATCAATCAACATATCACGTGATGCTAACTATGGCTTAGATTTTGCAATCAAACTTCTTAATACCTTCTACTAATCCCCGTCAACATATAAATTTTCAGCAACTTTTCTTTTAATTTCTAAACTCCTCATACCATGTCACTGACCCTGGATAGATTGGCTTAGCGAAGGAGAAGAGAGAGGAAAAGAAAAGAAGACTTACTCAGCCCCATAGTTTTAAAAGACCATTGAGGATTACGCCTTGGGGCCCACCTCGCCTCTCGCCCCAAGGTTATTGAAAACCGCATCAAGGCTTAAGCCTCAATGGCACCTTCTTGAGGCTTACTCACTTACATGAGGCTTATGCCTTAGGATTTATGCTTTAAGGTTATGTGAGGCATAACCATAAAGCTCAACCTAATGCCCCTTTTTCTATTTACATTTTCTCATTCTTTCCTAAAAATAAATATGCTTCTTTGCCTTTCTTAAAATTTTATTCTTAATTACTTAGGAGAGATCCAAGTTCTAAAACTGCAAGTCTATACTCTAAGTTGTTTTTCCTATTACACATTTTCCATTTTCTTTCCAAAACACTGAAATTGATATTAGCATAAATATGCTAGCTCCTTTTCTTTTTAAAAGTTGTAATATCAATTAGGAAAGGTCCAAGTTTTGAAACTCAATGCCTAAACTTCTGTAAACTACATACACCTTACCAACTGAACTTCTAATGCTAATTGTGTCTATGAGTTTTATTGCAAGGAGTATCATGAGAACAAGTTTAGAAACTTAAAGTTACTAGAGAATGCAAAAACTAAGAAGTGATATACCTAATAGTGTTGCAACTTTATTTGTTAAGTTTCTAAAAGTCTCATTTTTTTATATACAAAAATGTAACATTTGAAAAATCTTGGCTTATAATATATGCTATTGACATATCAATAGCATCAATTATAATGAACATTATTAAAAACTTAAATGTTATATGATAAGGTAAGTATACATAAAATAGCTCAAGTTTGCTTATATTTCATGTTTATCAATATATTAATGACGTTGCTTTTTTAGAATTAATATAAAAGCTTTTATTATGTATTAGTTTTATAAAAATATGAGGCTTACGCCTCATCCACATATTGTACAAAATCTTTTTCCGCTCAGCCCTATGTAACTTTATTCTAGTTCCAAGACTTAGCATCAACTTTCAATCACCCATCACAAGCCACCAAGAAAGGACCAGACCATACATTATTCACTTGCTTTTACTTTTTCATTAGGCAACAAGATATCTAAGGCCACTATCACAGGACAAGATTCATTTGCATGCAATCAATTTCATTTAAAATTCATTGCCATTGATCAATTTATTCTAAATGCCAATAGTAAATAATATTTATCTATCTATGAGAAAGATGCAATAAATATTCATGGAATCAAATCCATATTTATTCTTTGGATAGTATGGTTGCAATGACTCATCGTGCACCCGAAATTGTCCATCTATGAACCCATGCCATCCCAGATGTTTTTCACCAATTGGACTCTTGGAAAAGACCTCAATAGTGGTTAGAGAGAGTCACGTAGATTGATCACAAACTTTTCCCTCCATAGAAATGCAAAATATAACAATCTACCCCTCTTAGGAGCCCCACATTTTCTTGGGCATACTTTTGGCTAGGGATTGGTTTTGATACCATTTGTAGCAACCCTTTGGCACATGAAATGAAAGGTCTACTTCATCCACATTCCAGATTCACGGATTTGCCCCAACATGCATACACTTACGCATGTGATGCATGTTCAACATGTTCAAAAAGTAATCCACAAAAGGAGTTTCCATCATTGTTCTTAAAATCGTGAATCGGAATCAAATCATTTCGGAAGTTTGATAAATCTAATTAGGATTCGAATTGGTGAATCATAGCATTCACAATAGAACTGCGAATTGTATACTTACATATATTAAGCAACCATAGAATTATAAAAACAATAGCATTTTTTAACTAATTAACAATTTGGACCAATTTACCAAGATTCAACTAGTGATTCAATCCGATTCATCACCTACCAATTCACTTACAATTCACATGAATAGAAATTTAGAAATCCGATCAAAATCGTTTTGGGGTAAATCGAATCATGAATTTTACATGTCGCCAATTCAAATCTCGATTCTAACAACTATGGTTCCCACAAAAGGGTGTTCACAAGTCAAAGCAACTCTACACATTCGATCCAATTTCTCTTCCACTACACAATCAATACAGGAGTATCACAATCCACCCCCTTAGGGTCCAATGTCCTTGTAAAGACTATTGACACACTTCTAGTTGCCTTGCAGTGGCTCTTATACCATTTTTTACAACCCTCTGGCACTTGATATTGTTTGGTTATAGACTCATGGGATCCTAATTTTGCTTCCTCACCACTCTAGCTCTTAAAAGGGCCTCTATGGTAGTTAAAGAGATTAAAGAGTTTCACATATATAGATAACAAACTTTTCCCTCTCAGATGATGTGGGACTATATCAATTCACACCCTCAGTGTTGCGAAGGCCACACATAGGCAACAACTAGTCTGTTACCTAAGTCATCTGCAATTAAACCGCCTAGACCATACTTAAAGGCGGGTAAATAGGGGCTAAATGAAAATTTTAAAGATGTTTAAGGGGGGGTCGTTTAATGTAAATTTTAAAGCATAAGGTTATTTTCTTGATTTTATTATAAATTTGATTTTACAGTTTAAACTTTGGCCTAGATAGCACCAATCGTCTAAGCATCGCCACGATGCCTTAACAAGTTGCCAATGACAACACTACCCCTATCAAAAAAATATATTAAAAAAATAAACACTACCACAAGGTCCACAACACAGTTGAAAAGAGACTATCACAATAGCAAACTAAATATAAATGTATAAAAATAACACAAACAAATTATAAAGGTACCAAAGCAACAAGGATGATTAGAAACTTAAGAAATCTTCTATTTATCTATGCTTGTGGATTATGTTTCTTTTCTCATATGTATGTTGTTGGCGGGTGTAACCTCTAATGCACATAAAAGAAGAAAGCATGAGTTGATGGTACAGAACCTTAGCTCTAAGATGTCCAACGGGACTGCTAAACTCAGGGAAAACATGCTGCACCAACATATGCTCAAGCTCGGACTTGTAAGGCTCAGCTTGTTTTAGTTTATCACATAATGCTCCAATAGCCAGAAGAGCACCATCTTTTTGCCGATAAGGCTTATACTCTACTGTAGCTTCATCATATCTGAATCAACCAATGAAATGAAGAGATCGAGACACCAACACTGAGTACAGTACAAAAAAATACTGAATTAAATTCGGGAAACCACAAAAGCTAGAGCTTACCTCTTAAATATCTCTACAATGAAGAGAATAAACTTTTGAAGGTTATCTTTTCCACGTTTCCGAACCAATTCACTCACAAAATCCATTGCAGCAGTCCTAGGACTGTATAGATCTTCAATGATATCTGCAGTGAACCACATGAAGAAAACCAGTTGTCTAAAACCCCAATTTCTCAAATGGCAAAAAATTAAACAATAAAAAAAAATAAAAAAAGAAGCTTGGTCCCTAAGTAGTATGACCAGATTCAAAAAGACTCACCATAACCCTTCCTCACATACTCATGTGGATCTTCATTCCATAGCTTTTGGTCATTGTCATTGAAGCACATAAGTGGAAAAATGATCTCAAAAAGAACAATGTCTAGCTTTGGCTGCAGCAATTGATACATGCTATTCTTTGAGATACTGCAGAAAATTTGGGGTAAAGTTACTATTACAGTTGAAATCTGTATAAATTTAACGAATGATAAAACAGTAAAGTATAAACAAACAGAAACAACATGGGTTAATGGCAATACAGCAGAATAAAATTAATTTTCATCATAGGGAAGCAACATTCAGCTCAAAAATCAATTAACTGAGCACCAATTTTGAGATAAATTTTGAAATAAAGCATGGAAGAATTTTATTTGGGTTTATGTACCGTGCGAGGAGTATCCCAGAGTACACAGCATGCCTATTGCATTTCTAGTATGGGCTACTTGTTTCTTTTATTTAACCCTCCAAATGATTTTGTGGTCCCTTGAATTGTCATTAAATTTTTTTATTTTTTTTGAGAAGAAATAATGTTAGTAGTTAGTAGTTAGTTGTATAACCAGCTCCATCACCATCCATCACTCTCGAGGAGGTATCAAACCCATTCCTAACCCATTAACCCCCCTCGACAGTGGCAAGAGTTGAACCTGAAACTTTTGGGTTCCAAAGCCACCTCTTTACCAACAACACCAACTCCATGTTGGCTTGAATTGTCATGAAAATGGGTCTTGCCATCGATCAAAAAGTCAATGGCTCAGTCAAGAATCTTGAAATCTAATATTTACCAACTACAATGAATATGTTAGTGTTGACAGTTGAATAAACAGGAACTTTCACAGCAGTACTCAACAAATTCCAGTAGAGAACATAAATCAAATATCAAATTATAATTCCCGATCTGAATGCTCATGCAGGCGAACCAATTTACCTCAGGAATGACAGCATATTATTGGAGAAAGCAAAATGAAGGCCGGAGATAAGTAAATAAAACAAAAGGGAGTAAGCTTCTTTTCTCGAAGGTACTAAACTCAGATTTATGATGAACAAGAATGCTTAGGAAATTTGTTCTTCTGCCTGTGTCTACAATCACAACTGAGGGATTTAATGCATTGCAGAACTTTTTCTTTTCCTTGCATGATGTATAATAGATTAATTTAAAATGTAGAGAGAGAGAAAGAGAGAAAGAAACATTGTGCATTAAGTACGCCCTTTTTACTTGCGACTATGACCAATATAAATCAACAACAGAAATTTCAATGAAAACCCAAATATTAGGATTAAAATCACAAGAACCTGTTGCTCAGATATTGGAGAATGAGGTTGACAACTCTATCAGGTAAATAACCACCAGTGCGGATCACATTCAACAAGTTCAAGTGACATTCCAAAATCTTCCCAGCATAATTCTTCTGGAACATTTGAGCAAAAGCTTTATTTTCTGCTTTTTGAAGCTTCAAGTCTCCAAACCTGTGATGCAAAGATGTAAATTCCGAGCATTGATCAATAAGATATTACAATAAATTTATATCAATTCTTTACAAGTGAGGTCATAATCATGTGCTGACCGAGTGTATAATCGGTTTAAAATGTGCACCGTCCATTTTTTCACCTTCCACCATCCCCAAGATTTCCTGACTTCTGGGTCTGTAGGCTGACCTTCTACAGGTACAGGCCTTTCCAATATATTTAAGAACAAAACCATCCACGCATTGAACACATTAGGATCAAAAAGCTGCTTTGGAATCTCTAACTAGAAAAGAAGACAACAAAAACCAAAGGTTAACATAGAATATACCACTTAAAAACATAGATTCAGTTAATCTATCAGCACTGTGTAAGGAATCATACATATATAGAGGACCAGAATATTTTGCAAACAAGTTTTATAAGCTCCGCGACTTCCAGAGACGGGTTAACAATGTGAACGAGCCTGTTAAATATATTGAGGAGATGTGAAAATGTCTCTTCAACAATTTGATGAACTGGTGTCCGTTCCTCATCAGACTTAAACCTGCAAAAAAAAAAAAAAAAGAAGAAGAAAAGATAAACCACTTACATACATATTCCACCTCATAGAAGTCAAAGCTTGAATTTTTCTTTTTTTGAAAAAAAAAAAAGACAAACTATATTTTAAGTCTTCGAACAAAATTGAAAACCAAAAGAACATTTAAAAATAATAATAAGACAAGTTAGCATATAGTGGAAGTGTGTGTGTGCGTGTGTGTGTGTGTAATTACGAGTGTATATATATAATTAAGAGTTATACTAATGTTTAAGTTACATAATCACACGCTTAAGAAAAAAAAACTTAAGACTTCATACATTGAAATTGACCCCCTTAAACTTTCTAAAATTTTCAAAGAACCCCCCAGACCCATTGCCCTTTTTTACAAAAGAACAAAACAACTCCAACTCAAAGAAATAGAAAGACATTCTTTGCCCTAAATATGGCCTAAGCAATGGACTACTAGTTGCCTAGGAAACAGCTTGAAAACATTGATTAAGATGGTCTAGACAGTTAAAACGAAGACCATTAAATAAATATCATGAATAAAATCAATCTTAAAAAATGTAATTACTTATAGTTAAATTAACATCCTTAATAGAGCAGAGTAGAGGAAGTATATTCATGTAGTCAACCTTATGTAGCGTAGTTAACTTGAGTACTAATACGTGTATTATGACAAAGGTATTTACTGTATTTTAAAACAATAGACTTAACCGACCGAATAAGTACTGAACTAAACTTGGAAAATTTTGGGGAAAGCATCTGAAGAAGGTTCTCAGATTTTCAGGTGCACCAATCAAAAGATCTCTCTTTGTCTTCAATGGTAAAGCCAAGAATATCGAGTAACTTAAAGGAAAGAATAAGCATTAGCATTTGTTACATAAGCCTCAATTGACTGAAAAACCTAGATATGCTGATGACACTGATAAATCATAATGTTTCGTTGTCAAAAAAAGTACACATCCCTGACAGAAGTAATGCCTAATCCACATACTGGTCAGCAGAAGACTATGACAATCAAAAACTCAAAATAAATAGGTATGTAGATGAACAAAATGTCAAAACTGCTCACTCAAACAGAGGTTTCCCTCATTTGAATGGAGATTAAAAGAGCAATGTTGAAAGAACTTCCACTGAAGAAAGGCCGTGCACTCACTCATATTTCCTTGCAAGAATTCTCAACACAAATAATGCGCCATAGACTTGTTGTTGATCTTGTAGGTTATGCTTCACCCAATGGAGAAGGCCCGGCCACTGCTCAGGGTAATCGGCATGGATTATTGTTTTCAGGCACTCCCCAAGTTGCGCTCTGTACAACATAGAGTAGAAATTACAATCCATAAAATCAGATAACAACCATGTGGCATAACTGAACATTCATGACTTGGAAAGACAAAATAAATAAATAAACTCCAAACAAACCAAATGCACGACATGAGAGAACAGAGCTGAAATATTTGGGTGAAAGTCTTCTATGTCATACAAGTCAGACAGCTGGAGAGACAGATGACAGATCACTACTTTAAAATTTCAAAAATCAAGTGAATTGATTCATTTCATTTTTATGAGAAAGTTTAAATTAGTAATGTCCACATTAATGGTTGTATCCAAGGAAGGGAAGTTGACAGAAGGAATTCAAAATAACTTTGTGCAGTAGCTTTGAAAGGCATTGTTCCAGTTTGTATCCAAGAACACCTCTCCCATTTATTCAACTAAAACAAAATACACATAAATATGAATGAAAAATAGAAAATACATGATCCTAGGTGGCCCCAAAGTGAATGAAAGATGACCAATTTTTTAATAAATTCAATGAAGAAGAAACAAGAAAAAGTTAGCAAGTAGCATGAACTAAAAAAATCCAATAGCGTACCTCAATAGAGGGGGTACTTGTGTGACAAAGACAAGAATATGCTCCCTCACCATGTCTTTATCACCAGGCAATATCTTCTGTTGCTCGTCTATGAGACACACAATATTAAGTGTTTGCTAAAATCTCCACAAGAAAGATGAAGTATGCTCTTTCAACACATTAAATTAAATATCATACCTGGATCATGAGGCGACCAATTCTTTCCTACAAAGTTCTTGAAATGAATACTGGCCACTTGCCTTACTGCCATGTCACAATTACCATCCACAATGATCTGCAACAGCCTCACCAAATGCTGTGGCATGTACTGAAACTGCAATAACCAAAACAAAATTCACATCCCACGCAATAATAAATCATTAACATCGTTGAATATACACAAATTCCCTCCATAGATGGAAGAGAAAAGCAACATGTCAGCTCCTCAATAGTCAATCCAATATCAAGTTTAGAAAATCCAAATGATTGAAGAAGAAAAATAACCTGAAACACAAAACTAATTCTGGTAATGATTGTCCAATACGAAAGCAAAGGGATCTTTTCATTGCAACTCTATTACCAAAGCAATTCAATGTAAACAGAATTACAGAATCGAAACAGACAACTAAATCACAATTCCTCAAGCTCAAATATCAGAACACTATCATATACAATCCATAAGAATAAGCAAACGCACTCATTTACACTAAAAAAACAAAAACAAAAACAAAAATCCAAACGATTGGAGATTAAAAATAAAAAATAACGTCAAAGAGAAAACTAATTCAAGTAAGGATTGTCCAGTACAAAACCAAAGTGATCTTAGCATTGCAACTCAATTAACAAAAGCAACTCAACGTAATCAGAATTACAGAATCAAAACAGACAATCAAATCACAGTTACAAAAGCTCAAATATTCTCAAACATCAGAATACTATCCAATACGAATCCATTTGAATCAACAATCGCACTTAATCACACTTCAAAAACAAAAACAAAAACCAAAATCCAAATGATTGGAGATTAAAAATAAAAATAAAACTAAGACGAAACTAATTCAAGTAAGGACTGTCCAATACAAAACAACGTGCTCTTCGCATTGCAGCTCAACTCAATCACCAAACGCCAATTCAACGTAAATCAGAATTACGAAATCAAAACAGACAATCAAATCACAATTCCTGAACCTCAATCATCCTCAAACATCAAAAAACCATCAAACATAAATCCACTAGAATCAACAATCGCACTCATTCACACTTCAAAAACAAAAAAAAAAACGGAAAACCAAAACAATCGGATTCACCTGATTGAGGCTTTCTTCAGCAGCTTTACGCTCATTCGGATTAGGACTCAGCGCCGTCTGAAGAATCACCGCGAGACTAGGAAGATCCATCTCCACTCTCCAACGAATCGAAAAAAACAAAATCAAAAATACGAAACCCAATAAATAAAAAAGATCCAAACAAGCTTCGGCTCAATCAAGCAATCGAAACCCTAGCTTTGATAATCACAAGTGGATATATATAAATATCGAACTCTTAGGGTTTCGAGAAAGAAAGACACGAAGCTTTTTCTCCCAGCGTTGGCGTGTGTGCAGCAGACACAGAGAGAAAGAGAGCGAGAGAGAGAGAGAGAGAGAATAGAAGAAGTAGAAGTGAAGTGGTATTTAAAGCTCTAGGGTTCGTTCGTTCGTTCTTACGTTTCTCGCGTTCGTTCGTAACTTCCTTATGCGGTCTTGTAACAATGACTAGTTGACTTAGACCGTGACTCTCTCTCCCTGTAACGTTGTTGTGTGTGTGTGTGACTCTCTAGTACCGTAGTTATAGTTTCGCACGTTTGTATGTCTAAGTTGGGGTGATCTACAGTGTAAAGCGGGTAGTAGTGAGTTTAGTATGCCAATAGGAGTAACGGAGGCCACGTGGCAAGTCGTTTGTTGCTAAGCCCATGATTGAAATTCTAGAGCCCAAAGGCAATTATGGTTTATGGAGTGGGTGTTTTCTGAAAAATAAATAAATAAATAGGTATGTCAACTAACATGCCAAACAAATTAATTATGAATATGGAACTAAAGCATATGCTCAAAATGAAAAAGCGTTTTTTGTTATATATGGAGTAGATAGGAGATTTAATTGTTAATGCAAATGGGTTATAAATTTTTTGATTTGAAGTAGTTTGAATAGTCTTAATTTGTGTTTTTAATATATTTTCATTTAATTATTATCAGAAAAAATAAAGCTTATATTTGTGTAAAGAATAAAAGGAGGAAAGTTCAGAAGGATAAAAATAAAATGTAAAAAAATAGACCCATTACAATTGTGATGATATTGTACAACAGTAAAATTCTACTTTTAGATTTTTCTTGGTCAAGATTAAATTATTCTAAAACTTCGTTTCTAGAATACATTCTCTGAAGCCTATCACGACATTGGCTCATTGATTCGGATTAGGACATAAAATTTTGACTAAGACAGAGGTCTGAAGTTTAATTTATAAAGTGGTAAAATTAATTCTCCAATTTATCTGGACTGATACGTGGTAAGTGCAAGTAGGTTCCCGTAAACTAGTTTAGCCTCAAGACATTAAGTGCACTGTCATAAAAAAATAAAAAATAAAAAAATTTCTGCTAACAAACATTTAATACATTATGAAGTACAAATTATATCAAAATACAATTAATGGACCATTGAGACTGACTCGAGCACATAGGCCGAGGGTAATACTCTGAAGGAAAGAAGGCTCCTATCTCCACAACATTTCTTTTTTAAAACATTTTTCAAATATACGAAACATTTTAATCACAAATTGAACAATCATCATCTTTTCTTTTATTCGAAACCTAATGCATGACATTAGACAATTGAATTCATTGGGATTTTGACCATAAAAATATTAAATATGAAGAGTATATTTATTGCAATATAATACATATATATATTTTTAAATGTTGTGATTGGTTTCTATCAAAACTCTAAAACTTCTTGGATTTAAACCTTTAACTAATTGTTTTGGCTGTAAAAAAAATTATATATGTTGGTAAATTTGTTAAAGAACCCTCAATGATTGATTACGTAACGCACACATATGATGGATACATTTACATTTAAGTATCTAGTCATATTTGAGTAGGTCAACCTCAATGATGTCATTGAGACCAATTGAAAATTGAGAATAATAACATAATTTTGAAAATTTCCCATTGGTCTTTCTTACCGATCTCATGACCTATCATTTTACTTTCATATTATTTGTTTCTAAATCTATTACAACAAAAAACCCAAATTAATTTCTTAAAATTTAAGCATATGCATATTAAACTCGGTTAATTATAAATATATCCACAAAAAAACACTTTCTATATTCACTTACAGTATTTTTAAGGCTTCGCCTAGGCACACCTCGACGCTATGCTAGGTAGGTAATTAGGGGTTTATGAAATTATTTAAAAAGTTTAGAGAAAGAAATAATAAAAAGCCTCTCAACACCTCGGCGCTGCGCTAGGCAGGTAATTGGGGGTTTATGAAATTATTTAAAATCTTTAACGGTCTTTGCAATAAAAAATAAATGAAAATAAAAAGCATTAAAACTATCCCCTTCCCTCTATAGTAAACCCCCGACCTTTCTCAATTCTAAACTCATTTTTCTTTATTTGCACAAACCAAGAAACGATATTCTAGCCGTGAAAATCTTTGGCAACCTACGGACGAAGCTCCGACTATAGTTATTTGCTGCCAAACCAAGAACTTTTTTTGTTTGATGCACATGAAAACTTTAAATTTCATCAAATCTCTTTTGTGCTTGAGTTGTGCCTTTGAACCTTTTAGATGATATGTATTGTAGCATGAATTAATGTTTTACTGATATAATTTTAATTAATATGAAATGTTTTTAATCATTTTATGAAAATTTAGCAATTATTGTAGAATATAATTAGATATACATATAATTTTGTATATGAACTATTTAAAAACCTGTAAATAATTAATTAATTATATAAGAACCTATAAATAAGTATTTTTTATTGCTTAGGCCACGTCTTGTCTTTGTCTAAAGTACGTCTCGTCTAGACATGACAAATCGATTAGACATTGTCTTAGCACCTTAAAAATATTGTCCACTTGTTATGTATCATTATTAGAAATTTATAAAGCACGTGAGCATAAAAAATGTTTTGATGAGTGTATCTAGGATTACCCATTAAACTCATTTCAAGTTTCAATCTCATTTATGGGCAATGTAATTGAACTTTTAACTCTAATTAAAAAATATATATATATCAACTTTGAACAATTCTTGTTTATTCACTTATGCATCTCTATTCTCTCACACAGGTTTTGAATTGACTGAAATTAATATTACCAATAAATTCTCAAACTTCTTCCTTCCTTAGACCATAATCAACGTAGTTTTATTTCTTTAAAAAATTGTTGCATCCATGCTTGCCACACTTTACTTGGAGCATTGCATAATCTTATTCCCTCTATTATTCTTTATATAAAAGGGTAAACATTGTTTTTAAGGATTAATAATAAATCATCACTACATTTTTAAAAAAATTGTGTCAACTCATACATACGAGAACACATATAAAAATAGGCCCAGGACTTCAATTAGCATTTAGTTCTACGAAGAGTGACCCGCTTCCGGTGGGATTTAACCTTATAGGACTCGTTTCCTGAGGCTAGTTCTTGATCGAAGTTAAGATAAAGCAAAAGAACTGTAGCCAACATGAAGTTGGTGCATTTGATAAAAAAATACCTTTAAAATCCAAAGATTTCAGATTAATGGGTCAAAAACAAGTCTGATACTTCTCAAAAAATATGATCTATTAATGAAGCTAATCTACAACTAACTACTAACATTGTATCTTGTTAATAAAAAACAAAAGTGAAAGAACTTCAATTAATATTTAGTTTTGTGAAGAGTGACCCCGCTTTGGGTGGGATTTAAACTTAGGACCCGTTTCCGGAGGCTGGTTCTTGATCGAAGTTTAGATAAAGGAAAAAAACTGTAGCCAAAATAGAATTGGTGCATTTGGTTAAAAAGTGTCTTTAGAATCCAAAGATTTTAAGTTAATAAGTCAAAAACAGGCCTTATACCTCCCCAAGAGTATGATCTAGTAATAAAATTGATTATACAACTAACTACTAACATTGTATTTTATCAAAAAAAAAAAAAAAAAGTGAAAGAATTGTAAAACAATATTACTAGTCTTTGATAAAAACCAGATGGGCCATTAGAAAAAGGAAAATCTGCAAGTGTCTCATGTCCAAGATTGAGGCGAAAAGCTTGTAGCCTCATCCAAGTCAATGTCATCAACTAAGCCAACAAAAGATCTATGTATGTGCACTGTAATCCACATTTCTCCAGCTTCCTACAAACAAAAGTAGCCTCTGATGTCTGTTGAAGATATAGATTCTATTTCAAATATTTGTCCCAGAGTTACTCAAAGAAGAACAAGAAAAAAAAGAAAAAGAAAAGAAAGAGATGGTACAAAACAAGAAGATCTCACAGAAATAAGAAAGCCCAGATACTGTTGTAAAGTGATCTGCAGGAATCTCATGTGAACAGTGAACAACAATTGCTAAATGAGTGCAATATGCAAGAACTCAATAGAAGAACCACAAGAGTTTTTACTAATTCAGAGGGCAATAAACAAATAAACTCTCACAAATCAATAGTTAGATATGGTAGAAGGTTCCCTTGAGCTGACAAATCAAAACAAACTCTTGGGTGCTGTTGCCAAATACCCGATGAATATATACTGTCAAAACTATGATTAGCAATCACAAGAGTAAATACTGCAACAAACCAGAATGACTCCTTATTCTACCATTGCTCCGTGGCATCCAAGATTCCATAGAATTCCCTGCTTCTTCTTCTTCTTCCTTTTTTATTTTATTTTATTTATTTATTTTTATTTTTTTGAGTTCATTGGTTTCACAGTAGAAGCACAAGATCATAGAACACAATCTCATATTCTCAATAATGCAACTTGTATCGATGCTCCTTCCTGTCATTGTGGGTTAAAACATATAAAAGGAAAGCAAACTATTTGTAGCAAAACAAGTAATATGAACCATGGACTACATGACTGAGCAGCCTCTCATTTAGAAATGCAATCCACTCTGAAAGTACACTGATGCTTGGGGACAGACCCAATGGATTTGAAAAAAACCCAAGTGAAGTTTTACCTCAAACAAGAGTTCCCGCTCAGAATAAGCTATAATTGGAGATTCTGATTCTGATTGCATTATTTAGCACCAAGTGAAATTGTTGAGAAAGAACCCAAGTAAGAGAATGTGAAATTGTGGCCACAATTGAATAAAAATGGAGACGTAGACATCAATGTCATTACACATGCATGTTCAGATATTACCAAGTTTAGCAAACACACAAACATGCATACATGCACATGGAACATGCAAATACACACATGCTTAAACATGGCCACCGCATCAAGAACATTTCAATGGAGAATACATACATCCTTCAATATCATCAGAAATTCTTTTCTTGATAAAAGAAATTCTGATTACAATTAAGTAAAATTCACTTTATTCATGAAAGTTCCAACTTTAGTAAAACACTTCGATGTGTAAATCATCCTACCAAAGCATCTCCCACCATTATTAGAGACATTTGAATAGCTCTGGAATAGACTGCTTAGAGAAACAATTCGTTGAAAAATAAGCACTCGAGACAAAATAGCCCATTATTAAACTCAGTAGACACTGGCGAAAACTTGTCTCACGGAGCATAGTACAAAATCAATTCAAATAATCCTTGCTCTCAAGACTGAACTTTTCATATTCTTTGTATTCTCATTCACAAGCTGAAAAACAATGGTCTGGTGTGCAATGCCCACCAACCAATTAAAGCCAAAATCATGTCTAGAGACTCTAGACAGAGGTATGAAGCAAAGGATACTGACTCGGGGGTAGAAATAAATCAAAAGAGAAGAAATAATAGTAGTAGAATACTCAACAACTAGAAAAATCCTTTTTCCCAACTAAATTGGGTCGTCGGCTACATAATGGATATAGTAGAATGTAAAATAATAATAATAATAATAATAATAATAATAATAATAATAACAATAATAATAAAGAGTAAAAAAAAAATTATAAAGCAGTTTTTTCACCCTATAAGGAAGGATATGTACTTCTTACCTCAATTTAAGATGTGGACACTACATACATACAGACAGATCCCTGCATTTACAGAGAAACTCGATCGAGCACTCATATCTATTATATAATAAGAAGAGCAACATAGCCATAAGTAGATTTTTACCAGCTAGCTATGTCAACCAAAACACTCCATCTCGCCCTCATCCTTTCTTTTTTTTTTTTCGAATCTAACACACCCTTTTCCCGATGAATCCTCTTCTCTTCTCTCCATTACTTTCTCTCAACTCATCTCTCAACCAACAATTTTCTCCCGTTTTCTCCGACGTAGACAGAGCAAGTGGCCAACTAGTCTGCACTCTACTGTAGGCAAGCGCACGCCATTGAAAGAAGCATAGGAACGACTTCTCAAACCAGACTCTCTGAGACTGCCTCTTTAAGATTAAACAAAAAATCCACAATTTTTGATTGAGCTAGTGTGATTCTTTTTTCGCATAGTTTACGCAACCGCCTTCTCTACATATTCTTGATCGAGTTCATACTGAAGCTTGCCCGATAAACTCTGCATCAAAATGAGAAGATTTTTTTTTAAGATTCTATATGCATACACTCAAAACAACAACAACAACAACAAGAATCAAATAACAGTATAACAAGTATAAGAATTTTGAAAAAATTCAATCAAGTTGGCATAAATCAAGAGATCCTATAAAAATTGGGAGAAAAATCCAAGCACCCAAGATTGTATTCATAATGAGCATTTCAAAATGAGCAAGAACGATCAAAAACATCATCCAAACCACTAAAATCAAGAAACAAAACAAAAAATTGGGAGAATAGTCCAACACCCAAGCTTGTATTCATAATGGGCATTTCAAAATGAGCAAGAATTATATCAAAAAAATAATCCAAACCACTAAAATCAAGAAACAAAACCAAATATTGGGAGAAAAATCCAAACACCCAAGACTGCATTCAAAATGGGCACTTCAAGAAAAACCAAAAATTAGATAAAAAAACATCATCCAAACCATTCAAATCAAGTAACAAAGCAACAAAAAAAAGAAAGAAAAAAAAAATCCAAACACCCAAGATTGTGTTCATAACAACATTACAAAATGAGCAAGAATTAGATCAATAAACATCATCCAAACCACTGAAATCATGTAACAAAGCAACAATTTTTTTTAGAAAAAGAAGAAGAAAATCCAATCACCCAAGATTCTATTCATAATGGGCACTTCAAAATGAGTAAGAATTAGATCAAAAACATCATCCAAGCCACCCAAATCAAGTAAAATAACCCAAAAAAAAACTAAAAGTAACTGTAAGAACCTTCGAAACAGCTTCAGCAATGGCCTCCCCTTCCCTAAGATCAGGACCAACACTATTTCCAACTCCAATCCCATCACCCACAACCGTGCAATCACGAGGCGTCTCAAACAAAGACAGAGAGAATTGCTTATAAATAACACCAACATCAAAGTAAATAAGCCCAGAGCTAGGAATATCAACACGAATCCCTTTAACAGGGAACCAAAGAAAAAGCTCCTGAGCAGAAATCCCAGACAACCCACGGATCTGCCCATAACTAATCGTACCCGAAACGTTTCTATCGTAATGCACAACACTCTCAAACTTAGCATTGCAAGCTTCTTCTAGATGAGCTTCAAATCTGCCATTGTTGTCTAAACTGAACTCGCTCACACCCTTTGGAAGTAGACCCATTGGTAGCCCATGAGAGCTTAGCACTTGATATATGCTCTGTTCGGGTTCTGCAGAAAATGGGTATGAATTGAAGAGGAAAATGAAGAGAATTGGAAGAAAAATTATGGGAATTTTCATGGTTTGCTGGTAGTGGAAGAAGAAATGGAAGTGACAGAAGCGCAAAAAAATTTTTTTCTTTTTTTTTTTCTTTTTTTCAAAAAATAAAGAGAATATTTTGATGTGGGTGTTGTTCTTGAATTTTTTTTTTTTTTTCCTCTATTGGTGGTGATGTGTGTGTGTGAATAAATATATTAAGAAGTGAGATTAGGGTTCAGTGATGGCAACAGTTGCAGGAGAAAAACGAGAAATTATTATAAATAAATAAATATGTTTTTTAAGAAGAAATAAAGGAAAAATGATGAAGAAGAAGAAGACAACGGTGCCAGCGAAAACACACTCAAAAGGGATTAAGCACAATTATTGGAGAGTGGTGGGACATCTCGTGCAATTTCTCGTGATTTTGTTTAATTTATCGCGATAAGTTGAGGCTTTTGGATAATGCATGGTTTTGTTTGCTCGGCACCGTTATGGGCCCACAGAACAGAAGGCCCATGGGGTTTAAATCCACTATAAGTTTGACGTCATGAGCCCGTTTAGTTGGGGGGAGGAGGAAGGGGAGGGGGAATGAGAATCAGAGTAAGAATATTATATTCAAATTACAAATGTGTTTTATATTCATTTGAAAAGCACAATTTCTATTAGAAAAGAGCAAAACCATTTAATTTCTTAAGAAGTTGCAGCATCATTGTTTTTTGTTTTTAGTTATTAGTTATAATAATACTTTGAGTTCAATGCATGTTGTAGTTTTTCTATGTGCAATTTGAGTGTCTGCTTAGCCTTGGATAGAACAAAATAAAAGAAGTAGATTTACGAAACGTTTTGACTATATGTAATTAGGAAAAAACTTAGTTAAGTTGACTTCAATGCATGTTATAGTTTGTTATATTGTATATTACATATATTAGAATGCACATTGATAATCGTTGATAGATTTTGATAAATGAATTTGGCTTTATAGTTAAATAGAACAGTTACATAATGATTTCAAATGTAAATATATTAAAATGTAATGTAATATACACATCTACGAGAATTAAATAGTTGTTTATATGAAGGATTGAACTGAATAGTTATTAATATACAACGAGGGTTGGCTTGAGTGAAAGAAGCTTTGATCATTTAAGCAAAAGGTATCGGTTTCGAATAATTATAAATGCAAAAAATTTTGTTGGAAGAGATTTCTGTTTCGGCATTCAACAGTTGCCTCGAGTCTATGTGGATTAGTTTTAGTCTTACCGCGAAACGGAAGGAAGACATCACCTAGGTGTCAGAATCCCAGTAATAAAAAAAAAGAACTGGACTCTTTAAAGTAATATATATATATATATATATATATATATATAAAAGAAGGCTTTGCACAAACTTACCAAGCACTTCCAAAGAAGAAAGAGATTTTGCAATATCTATCACCTATTTCTAACTTTTTGAGTCCTTCCAAAAATGAAATAGACACGACAATATCACCTATTTGTTGGGTAGGAAATTTTTTTTGACATGACCACTCAAAAACTCTATCAAGATCACTTAAAATAAAGTCATTTTACAAAATGAAATAACTTGAATATGGTTTTTTTTTTTTGAATGGTAAGAAAAAAGGGTTTTATTTTCATCAGTTTAAAATAAGTTTTATTATTAGATAAAATATAGAAAAACAAAAGATAGAAAAATTAAGGTGTTTAATCTTTATTTTCATTTTTTACTTTGTTGAATTCAAATAACATAGAACAATACTAAGTGATGCAATAGGAATCTTTGTTGCTAATATTTAAATTATTATACTAAACATTAGTAGTGTAATACAAGCCAATGAACAAAGAGAACATAGGGAATAAAAAATAGAATAAAGTTTTAACAATATATTATCTTCATGTAGTACGGAATATATGAAGTAAGATAGCATAGATTCAATGAAAATAATAACATGGTATGTGGGAAAAAAGTTGAGTTCGAGTAAGAAAGAAAGGAAAAGGAAAACCATTGGTCTAGGTATATATAAATTTTCTTTTTCTTTTTTCTTTCCTTTTATTTAGAAAAATATTAATGTCAACCTTTACTCATATTGTATGTGGACATAGATTTGGTTTTTTATGCCACTTGCCCAAAAGATATGCTAAGAGATCTATGCCCACAAAAAGTGTAATTAGTTCTAATAGAAAGCGCACGAAAGAAAGGTAACATAAGTTGGTGAAAACAATTATACAATATATATATATATATATATATATATTGATCAAATAGAAGAAGAAAACATACTTTATCTTAAGATTTGATTTTAGTACCATTTCAATGAGATCAAGAGACATAGTTAATTAGTTATAATTCTTTTGAATATCTAGCAAAAGTGATTTATAGTCTTAATTGCCTAGGATGATCATTATTTAGCATCAAGCATTGTGTTTTAGGCTTAAAGAACCTTCAAAATAGATGCCAATGTGATAATTGGTTGGTATAGATAATATATATATGAAACACCAATTAGGCACTGTATATATGAGATTGGTACAATTGATCATAAGCTTTTTGCACACTTTGCACACCCAAGAAGCACACTCACCCATGATTTCCCAACCACTCCTTGGAGACACACTAACACTAACAGCAGCTAATAATTTCAAGCCCTGAGATACTAAAACACTTTCATTTCCAAACCCAACTAGATTACTTATTATTATTATTTTTTTTTTTGGGATTAATTTGACATGTTTTTAGATATTATTCAATATTAATTGAATTTTATCTTAATCTAAAGAAGAAATACACCTCATTTTTAACCTTTGATAACAAAATTTAAAAACTATCTATATTGCCTTCTTTTGTGAATAAAACAGATGCTAGGAGGGCTTGACCCAATACGCGATAAGGCCTTTATATCTACACACATCTAGAGAATATTTTCACCGTACTATACTGATGCTTAAGTTTAGGATACCCTGTGGGTAAAACTTGGGATGTAAATATGACTCCTCGTCAAAGGCCACTATGGCGATTCGAACTTTGGTAATTGTTAGAGTTGCCCTTCATTTATAAACATCATATTATTACTAAACGAGAACAATTCTGAATGAATTTAAAAAAAACTATCAATTTCTTATGAATTATGTAGTTTATATACAGCAAAAATAAATAATTAAAGAGGTTAGATCATAATATATCATGTACATACGCGTTCCATAATAACATTAGAAAGCCAGGAAAGAGCAATTATATAATTATTTTTACCAACTCTGACGTGATTGGGTGCACAGAATCACTTATACATGCAAAAATCTCCATCTTTTTCATTACTACCTATAAATAAATATAATCACACTCCATTTCAACCTCTTGTTGTAACCAATCCCACCAACCCCACTGCTGTGTTGATTGATTAGTTGAAATAATGGAGTTTGGAAGAGAATTGAGAAGAGGGAGAGGGGGGTTTTGCCGGAAGAAGCATCCAAGGAAGAAAAAAGAAAGAAAGAGAAAATGGGGTTGAATGATACTACTTATCGTTTTTTGTCATGACATGTCTCCATCTTCTTCTCACCTAACTCATCCATGCATGCACCACTCGCTTCTTACTGATAGGGACAAAAGGCAGTTATTTGTTCCTTTCATTTCTGTTCTGTATCCCTTTATACAAGGCACTTCTTCAAAACAGACACAAGGCAATTTCTTTGCATTTCTGTATTTTGTCAAAAGGTTTTTTTATCCTTTTCTAGCAAATAACTGGTCATTGTTTTTTATTTATTTTTATTTTTTACCAAGGGATGTGAGGGGTCTTTTCAAAAATACTTAAAGATGGTAGTGGACTTATTTCAAAAGTAATGTTCATTTCATCAACTACTGATGATATTGACATTGACCTCAAAATTTCCAATAAAAGGGTATTTCATAATTGAAATAGTATGTGTTGAAGCACATTTTGTTCCGCCGCATACGTTATAAGATATTGTCTTTCCAATGAACTTTTAAGTTTGGCCGGCCCCTAGCCTGGAGGCGCCCACGCGATCCATGCCATAAAGGCAAGTCATAGGGGATTTTGTTTTTCTTCTTAAGAAAAAGGCCTCTGACTAGTGTAAAAGGATGAAACTTCTTATATATCTTAACTTAAAAAAATACATAATTGAAGTGAGACTAATATCTAAAATTGAACCACCAGAATATGTTTTCATATTCCCTTCTCCATTTCTACCAAATAATATTATTTTCTAGCATAAAACAGTGTTTATTTAATAGGGTATCTTTATAGCCATTTGTCTGACATGGGATTTTGTTAATATTATGGTTTACAATGTACTAGGAGGCACTAATGTTTTGTTCAAGTTACCATATTTTACTTACCTCATTTATTTTTTGATGAACAAGACAAGATAAAATATGAACTTAGATTTCATTTGAAAGAAAAAACTCAAATGAAGCAAAATACATCAATTCCAAGCACTACTACCTTTTACAATAGCAGAAATTAGAAAATGCTTACCTCATTGAGACTCAGAATATTTTGTGATAAATTATTTGTTAAAAATGTTTTAGGAAACTAGTTATGTAAAAGTTACCCAATTGCCAAAATGAGAAGCTTAGAGGATCCTGACCCACAAAAGGGCATAAAGGGCATAACATAAATCATAACAAGCTGAGCTACATTTGAGCCAAAATGCACATGAAAGAACTGTAAGATGTGAAGAGAAATTAAATAAATTTGGGATAAGAGATTTCTTCAGTATAATAAAAAATTGAAAATTTATTGAAGTGTATAGAGAGGTTTGAGAATGTTTAAGAAGATCTGCAGCATACATAAAGAAGGAAGATTTATAACATGCCAAAATATAGAAGATAATGTTGCTTCGTTCAAACCAAAAATAACTTAGAAGACATTGCAACAGTGATATACAAAAAAGAAAGGCAATGGAGCAAAAAAGACCTGTAAAACACTAAGAACACATGGAGAAGAGGAAACAATACCATAAGCACCACCAAGTAGAAGATTAGAAATGAAGGAGAGATTCCATAAGAGACATTTCCAGTATCTGACATGGATCATCTTGGCCATAATAAAAAAACATTGTTCTTATTCATCCATCTTTTATATCTATCCAGACAAGTGATTCCAAAAGTGAAATAGGAGCAAAGAAACATAGAAAAAGGTCTAAAATTATGCTGTGGTGGAGGATACAACAGACTTCCAGAGCTGGACCCACTTAATCATAGCATCGGCTGCTCGGCCAAACAGAGGATCCACTTGCATGAGTCGCTCCTTTACCATTACAGCAATTTCAAGAACACAGTCCTCTGCAGTGACGGCAGATCGTGGCAACCTTACTGACTGAAAAAAAGGCACAACCTCCTCCATCAGCTTCACCCCTTCCCATTCTTTCTTCAAACTCTCTATCGCATCACCACCCTCTTTCCTCCAGACATATGGAAGCCCACTTTTCACACCATGTCCTAAATGATCACATACTACTTTGGCACACATGCCACACCATATGTCTTCAATAGTTTCCCACCTCAGCTTCCCCTCCCCGGCCAACCTAAGTCCTGGGAACAAGGCGGGTCCTATGAGTGCACGATCAAAGGCGATGTTAACACCACTCACGGGTAGCATTGTCCGTGTGGGAATGGTGATCACAGCATCAACATATCGAGAATTTCTTGCTTCGGGCTTCAAGGCCTGTGTGGGTGCATCCAAGTCTGCCATGTTGAGCCAGAGACCACAAGATAGAGCACATGTTACTCCGTTCCGAAGGCTGAATGGATAACCACGAACAAAGTCTGTGCCCATTCGATATGGATCATAAAGGGTATTAAAGAAGAACGGTGTTGCTGGAGTACTCAGGTTGGTGATATGCTGGGCCGCGACATCCAGTAAATGACCCTTATCATCCCTTGCGGGAACGCAGTCATCATCGATTGAGATGATGTACTTTTTGAGTGATATGAGATAACCGAAGTAACGACATGAATAGCCTGAGAATTGGACACTGACACCAGAAGAACCAAGAAAACGGTTTATATCGGATTTAGTGTAGATGTCACGGTTGAAGCCATCTGGTATCTTGAGGTCCTCTAGGAGATCTGGGTCTTTAACAATTATTAGATGGAACCGGGAAAAGATTGCTCTCCATTCCTCCATGAAGGAAGTAAGGTCGGGCCGAAGAGCTGCAATCACAATATCAATCTCATCGTCCTTGATGACTGTTTGAGACATGTTCTTGTATTCAAATTCAGAAACCAGGCTCAAGAAAACACACTCAACTTTCTATAGAAGAGCTCCTTTGATATAAACAATGCCAAAATGCAAGGCTGATGCAATCAGAAATTCTAGAACTTCTCAGAGCACCCTGTCGAGAAAGCTTCAGTAAACAGTGCTACCTTTAGTGGAACAAGACAAAAAGTTCGTTTGATTATAACTTACGAGTTGGAAGGATAGGGGAAACAATTTGCTGGATGTTCTTCTTGATAAATGATAAAATTTCTTCGTTTCCAGTGGCCATAAACAACTTCAAAACTTTCTCTGTCAGCTTTCCAGCTTGCAATGTTCTCTGCTCTTCGAAAAAACAAAAAGCGTTACTTATTTTATAGGCTACTGCTACCAATTTATCAAAACTATCTGACAATAATTTTAAATTCGTTGACACAGAGAATAACTGAAAACAGTAATCCCTATTTATATTTAGTTATGTTGGACAACAATGTTATGGTGTTGTCAAGGCACCAAGACGATGCCTTTAAAGGCGAGATAATACCTAGGTCATAAGAAATAATTGTTTGAAGTTCCTTAAATAATGTAATAAAACATGAATACATACATGTTCACATGCACACACACACACACACACACACACACACACACACACACACACACACACACACATATATATATAGTAACAATGAGCAACAAGGAACACTATGAACAAAGAATATAATAAAGAATTCAAGAATCACCATGAAATGGCATTTAATTTGATGCAATCACAATTAATAACTCATTGTCCCAATTATATTATATTACTAATGCCGCTACGATATTAAGTCCTCGGACATTTTGTGTTTTAAAATATGAAATATACAAATACTTAAGCCATATTGTTAAGAAAAATTGTTCCCAATCAATCATCATTTTATACATGTCAAATTTAATAAAAAGAATAATTAGGACTACAAAAAGAAAGAAAATTGAAAACAAATGTAGCTACAAATGCTGAAACTCTTCAAGAACTTATATTCTCCCAAATCAGTCTTACTTTCTAGTAATAATAGTGGTTTTTGATATAGATTTGAGAAGTTAGAAATTGCGGGTAATGAATGAAAGGAATAAATTTTAAATTACTTCAAAATTGCAATAAGGTTTTGAGGAGATTTCAAATAACTACAAATCTTTAATTACAAAGACATCCCTACCACCTGCTCTACTAACTAATTAGTGTGATCCCCACCCCCCCTCTCCTTTTTTTCTTCTTTTGAAAACCTAGGGTATTTGGGTTAAGTGGACCACAATGGTCACACTTGGACGCCACCCTTCGACTAATCCCACGGGCCCCTGATTGCTCGAGCACGAGATGCCTCCAGTGGCCTTCTAGGTCTGCATGCATCACTTAAGAGATTGCACTAAGCCACTAAAGGCCCTCCAAAATGGGTTTTGAACCAAGAAGCCCAAGTCTCCACCACACCATCCCTAGATGGTTATCAAAGTTTCCCAATTATATAAGGGTTTGACAACATACACCGCAACTAGCAAGTTGCGAGTGACTAAATAAGCCACGTGAATTGCTGCTCACAATAGATTGAAATCCGAAGAGGAACAATGCTAATAGGAATTGGCCTATTTTGTCGACAGGGTTTATCCTTATCATGCCTTCATCAAAGTTTTCAAAAGCCAGAACTTTGAAGAACATGAATCATCTAAAATCCGTCATTCTATACATTTTTCCTGTTGTAACCATTTATGAATAATCTAAAATCCATCATTTAATAAATTTCTCCTGCTGTAACCATTTCGAAAATCTTCATCTCTTTAATACTGAATATGGGAATGATTTCAACAGTCAATTTAGATGTGTTACATAGTTGATGTAAAATGTAAGGATTACAAAGATGTCATTGTCATTGAAATTACAAAGTCTACATCATAGTGAGACTAGAAGAGAGGGAAAGAAAATTCTTGGAAGTCAAATCAACTTAACTCAGCTTAGAAAAGCATTTCCACGACTGCATAAACTTCACTCTATCAAGGACCAAGTCTACAATTATCTTACAAGTACCTATATCGTTACTAATTATATTTATCCACATTATTTTCAGGTTTTCTCTTCCTCTACGTTTACCATTAAATCTTAAAACATTGCCAGCTACTTGAAAAAAAAAATACAAAAGAAAATAAGGAAAACAATAATTCTAACATTCCCCAGCCTTGATGCATATATGCACAGCTCTCCCCATTATACTGGAACCAAACCCTCAGGGCAAAGACTTAAGAATAGGATTGACGATTGTACAAGCCACGCATTTCACATTCATCCACCACTAGGATTCTCAAATGAAAATCCAACCAAAGTTAAAGTCAATTAAAGCATACCCAGTTAATAATTCACAGGGAATCGAAGACTCCAGACACAAGTATATAACACTACAAATCAACATAAGTTCATAAGTCACAAAGAAAATCTCCAACAAAAGAAGAAGAAAAAGAGAAATCAAAGATAACAAGCAGACCCAGTTTGCAAAATGTTAGAAAATCGACGATCAAGTGAAGAATCAGAGAAAATCAAGAAGACGCAGTTGAAAATTCACTGAGAAAATCACTTGTCGCACAACAAATCCACTACCCCAGTTAAAATAAAGGCCAATCAATCAAAAGAGACCCAGTTCGCAATGCACGCAAACAAATCAAACCCAGTTGAAAGAAACGCAAGATAGAAAGAAAATCAAGACAAATAGATAGAATCAGAGACAATCAAGGAAATCTAGTAGAAAACTCGCATAAAAAATGAATTCTCGCACACAAATGCACAAACCCACTTGATAAAAAGGCCAATCGAAAGAGACCCAGTTCGCAATTCTCACAAACAAAATCATACCCAGTTCAGAGAAACGCAAGATAGAAAAAAAATAAAGACAAATAGATAGAATCAGAGACAATCAAGGAGACCCAGTAGAAGTCGCATAAAAAATGAATTCTAGCACACAAATGCACAAACCCAGTTAATATAAAGGCGAATCGAAAGGGACCCAGTTCGCAATTCTCACAAACAAATCATACCCAGTTCAAAGAAAATCAAAAGAGATAGTGGGAATAAGAGAAGAAGGGTACCTGGAAGAGCTCAAGAAGAATTGGGTCAGGAAGAGAGGAGAGATCAGAGATGCGAGAGATGTTAAGAAGAGCGGAGTCAATGGTGAGGGAAAGAAGGGAAGGCGGAGGGCTCATTCAATCAATAAAATCAAAAGCAAAACGAGAAGAACGCGTGGCGTTGTATCTTGAAAAGGAACAAACAAAAGGGAAAAGAACGAGGAGGGTTCAAGTGAAAGAGAATGAATCGGACCAACCAACCGAAAGGCTTTCTGCGAGATTTGCGGAGCTCTCACGGAACACAAATGTCTCTTCTTCTCCTAGGTTCTCTCTCTCTCTCTCTCTCTTCTGCTGCCAGTTGTGGAAAACCACTTTGCCTTTGAAACTTTTTGTTTTGTTTTTTATTTTATCTGATGCTACTCAATGTTCTATAATATGCCGCTACATTCTCTTTGTTGGGCCACATGATCCACTAGAGTTGTGGGCCTTGGAATTAGGGCAAAGATCCAATGGGTGGAAGCCCCCAGTTTTATTAAGCCTTTACCTGATAAAGGGGTTTTTGACATGATTACCCCTAAAAATAAAAATAATTTTACAAATGCCATCAAAATATAAATAATGATTAATTTGCCATAGTTTACTGTTCATTGCACAGTTAGCGCGCCAAACAAGCGCCACGTCGGCGCCCAGGTGGCATTTTAAGGAAGGCGTCTTTTCATTCATATTTTTTTTTAAAAAAAGACGTCTTCCCTTCACTAATTTTTTTTTAACGTGAAGAAAATGCGTCTTTTAAAAAGACACATTCCCTTTAGAAATTTTTTTTTTTACAAGTGCAAGGGAAGGCGTCTTTCCTTCAGAATTTTTTTTTTAAATGAATGAAAAATCAAAGTTAAATTCAAAGTTATTACTAAACTGTTCGACCTCACCGAATCCAAATCACTTGGTTTTTTTAACCAGACCACTTTCAGCACGTCCCACTATCCTCCCCCGATCCCCCGGAGTCGACGGAATCTCATTCCCATGCCCGGTTCATTTTTTGGACCCCCATCCCCAATTCAAGTTTCAATAAAAAATCATTCGTATTTCTAAACTGTTCGACCTCACCGAATCCAAACCACTTGGTTTTTTTTAACCCGACCACTTTCAGCACGTTCCACTATCCTCCCCCGATCCCCCGAAGTCGACGGAATCCCATTCTCATGCCCGACTCATTTTTTGGACCCCCATCCCCAATTCAAGTTTTAATAAAAAATCATTCGTATTTCTAAACTGTTCGACCTCACCGAATCCAAACCACTTGATTTTTTTTAACCCGACCACTTTCAGCACGTCCCACTATCCTCCCTCGATCCCCCGGAGTTGACGGAATCCCATTCCCATGCCCGGTTCATTTTTTGGACCCTCATCCCGAATTCAAGTTTCAATCAAAAATCATTCTCACTACTAAACTGTTCGACCTCACCGAATCCAAACCACGTGGTTTTTTTTAACCCGACCACTTTCAGCACGTCCCACTATCCTCCCCCGATCCCCCGGAGTCGACGGAATCCCATTCCCATGCCCGGTTCATTTTTTGGACCCCCATCCCGAATTCAAGTTTCAATAAAAAATCATTCGTATTTCTAAACTGTTCGACCTCACCGAATCCAAACCACTTGGTTTTTTTTTAACCCGACCACTTTCAGCACGTCCCACTATCCTCCCCCGATCCCCCGGAGTCGACGGAATCCCATTCTCATGCCCGGTTCATTATTTGGATTCAGAACAATACAAACAATAATTTCTGAAGCTTAAAATCTGATGCTTCCATATGTTCTGTTTTACTGATAACACGCGCTAGAGATGACTTATAGCCATTATATAACCATGTCAATCACATAAAGTTATGAGTAGGAAATATCATCGTATCTGTGTTACATATTTTTGAGAAGAAATAATTGGAATTGAACAATCACATGATGTGCATTTTCAGCATCCACCTAGTAATCATTTAGGATCACAGTTTCATAATGATTTAATGAAGTGAATCTCAATTCACAAAAAATGGCATATTTTTTGAAGGAGATCAACCTTGAAAAAATTGAAACCTGTCAAATTCCACGACACATAGATCTAGACACGTCACACATAACACACAATTCACACTTCATATTAATCATATGATTTAATGAAGTGAATCTCAATTCACTTTGATAAGCGGTTCAACTCTAATTCAATGCTAACAACCAAGATAAAAATGAACTACAACAAGATGCTCCCTATAAGTATATTAGCCTTTGAAAAAACTCACTCAATTGAACAAGTAGCTAAGGCTCTATTTACTTCATGACTTGATACAATTTTCTACATCTAAAAAATCTAAAAACATGTAAAATGCATATGGTTTGTTGAATTTGAAAACAACTTCAATCCTCATTGTCTCTCTTCCTACTTGTGTAAGAGGTACAATAGAATACTCATAATTTTCATCTCACCTACACTTCCATTTTTATGAGAAAGGAAAGATTTTATTAAGCAAACTGGACAAGGAAAAGATTACACACTACAAAATTTTTCACTGCAGCCACGTCAATAATAATAATCATTAGCTCCTCAGGGATCTCATAACGAGAAAAGATTGAAATTGATGTTCAAAGAACTCACTAAACAATCAATAACTTGATAAGCTTCACGATATTGATAGTCAATGAACCAGCTGCTAACAAGTTCAAGAGGGACCAAATAGTAGTCACTGTTGGATGAACACACCATTGACATCTATGGGACTTAGAAGTTATCCTAACGATGACTTGCGAATCCAAGTGATCAAATAGTAGACACTTCATTTCAACGCAGAGAGAGAAGACAGCGGCATAGCTCCTAACAAAAGGCTAGGATGGGATGCCAACATATGACACAAAATAACCCCAAAGTCAGGCTTTGTTCTGCAAATAGGAATCATCCACAGCCAACTTAATCCAGAAGGGGGAGTTCCATGCAATCAACAACTTTAGGTTCCCATATCAGCTTAATATCCCAATGCAAAGCTATCAAAACAACCCAATTTTAAATGGCATTCACCAAGAGAAGCTACAGAGAGCAACTTCATTTTGAAATAAAATGGTAAAAGAATTTTGAAGGTCGAATCACCTAAATCTTGGCCAACTTCATTTTCAGCTACCTTCTTTGTTCTAGGTTCATTTTCAGCGATATATCAAAAACTCGGGTTCATTCTTGCTAGTTTCCCCGTAGATATGCAAATTTTCCTTCTCCGAATAAACTAAAAACAAGTAAAAAAAACTGAAATTCCATCCCTAAAACCCTAAAAACAGCAAAAATATCATGCCAATCACCCTTTGGTAGACAAAAAACGTCCACATTTTTCGACTCAATCATTGGTTGCACCAAAATAAAACCGAGATCGAGAATGGCAACAAGAAGAAGAAAATGAAAAAATAAAAATCAAAAATTGCACCTTTGTTTAGTGATCGAGAATGGCAACAACCACGACTACGGCGACGACACGGCTACGACTATGGCTACACGACGGAGACGGAGCGAGACGATGGCGATGGCTCGAAGAGTTTCAGAGAGAGGAGTGGGGCGACGAGTGTGGGAGTGTGCGTGCTCGCGGGTGGGGTATATGTAGGGTTTAAGGGAAAGCGTCTTTTGAAAAGACGCCTTCCCTTCACGTCAAAAAAAAAATTTGTGAAGGAAATGCGTCTTTTCTAAAGACGCCTTCCTCAAAATGCCACCTGGGTGCGGACGTGACGCTTGTTTGGCGTGCTGACTGTGCTATGAACAGTAAAGTATAGCAAATGGGTCATTATTTGTGTGTGGATGACATTTGTGACATTATTTTTTTTTAGGGGTAATCATGTCAAAAGCCCCCCTGATAAAGTATTAGGTTGCCTTTTTTTTTTTTTATTGGGTTGAAGCAAAAATGGGTATATAAAAAACTTGACTTCGTGGCAAGATGCACATAAAATGCCTACTTCACTAAAGACCACTGACGTGACTTAAACATTAGTCTTCGCCAAAACATTGCGGTCATCAAACAAACTGAGCCCACCTTTGGAGTGTGCGTATGTGTGTGTTTGATGAATAAGAAAATTGCTATTTTCTCAACAAAGTAGTATTTTTCAGTATTATTTTTATTAATTTTTTATTTTTTTTCATATAAAAGCCATTTCTAATCAGTAAAATGGGGAGGATAAAGATAAACTCAGCTAACTATTTCAAAATACTAATGGCTTAGCTACTAAGCTCCTCTTAGTAAGAGCTTAAAACAAAACAAAAAAAAACCTAAAGAAAACAAAAGAAAAATGTTGTTTTAAATAAAATTAATTGTACTAATGTTGATAAAGTTAAAAAGTATGTATAAAGGAGCATGCCAATGACACATGGCAAGAAGGAAGAAAACAAGAACATAGAGAAGAAAAAAATGACATTGGAAGGAAGAGGAAAAACTAAAAGAGAATCAAACATCAAAAAGCCATAAAATGCATTTTCAGTAAAACACCATCCATATAAAAAACCTTACCCCAATTACTTGGGGACTCTATTATACTATTAAAGTCAATCAAAATGAAGCCCCCAATGTAATCACAAAACATGATTATTAAATTTACCAATGCCCCTGTCCACGGCCCATTGCTCCTGTGGAGTGACTTGTTTGTTTATGCAAGGAACCAATAAGCCAAGTGAGGTAGAGTTAGTGATAACAAAAGCAATAGCATCCTTTGAATAAATTGAAACATTGAAATGTTCCTCGTCTTGTGAACTTGTATTGTTGCAGGAACTGGTTTCATAGGTACCACTTGCAAAAGATGAATCAAATAGCTCATTGCATTTTCTCCGTCTTGTCCTATTCAAGTGAATTTGTTAGCCATAATGTAAAGACAAACAAATAAGAGCTGAAATAATATTAAAAGAAAACAACTAAAATTCAAATATCAATATGCTTATAATATTTATAACAAAAACAACAAAATGAGTTTAGAAAATAAACCAAATTACTGCAAAACAGAGGTTAAATAGGATGAAACCGAGGTTTGTCAGATACCACGAGTGAATTGAAAAGTTGGATCTATCGGTGTCACCTAAATTCCCCTATCTATCCTCCTGAGGACAAGAAGTATGCCATGTTTTGGATGATCCACATCTCTAGGTCAGGCACTGATGAGCACAGTGAACTATCCATGTGGCTGAGAGCCCTCATAGCCTAGGCACAACGACGCAATTATCAAGGGTGGGCTCAACAACTAAGCTTATAGCCCGTCATGCAGCCTCCAGTTGGTGGCTGGCTATGCCAAAAGCGAGAAAAAACCCCATCCCTTTCTTTCCTTTTTGCTTTCCCATGTTGCCACACGAGGGACATGGGGACACATAAAAAAAAGGGATCCTATCAACTTGTTCCGACCTAGGATAATAAGCTTATGAGCTTGGTCATACTTCACCATTGAAACACGAAAAAAGACTTTGCTCAAACATAGCTCACTATAGAACCTGAATTTTGATTGTCCTACTACTACTATTGGTATGTGATGAGGTGCATCAAGCAAGTACAATTAGTGAATAGTGGATGAAAAACTCTTTCAGGTGCCTTGTGGCTAATGCATCGGACAATGGCACTTAGGCCTAGCCTTCTAGCTAGAGCCCTTATATGGACTTCATTTGTTTCCATCCTTGCTTCAAACTTGGGAAAGTGTGATTACTTCAGGGATGAAGAAAGGGAGGAAGCCCTACAAAAAAAAGGCTTAAACAAAGGCTTATCGAAAATCATCCCTTGAAAAGTCTTTTCTCAATGAGGGCATAGTTCTTTTTTCTTTTTTCTTTTTTTGAGTAGAAGCAAAAATTGAGATATATTCATAATAAGTAATAAGTCAATACAAGAAGAAGAATTAGCACTAGAAGTGCTAAGACCACCACATTCGTCCTAAGATAGTTACGAACCATCACTCATCTAATCATACGCATCAACCCCTTCTATCAGAACCAATACAACCACTATGACATTTTCTAAATACCAACTTGACTGCTAAGTTACAAACAGACCTTAGAGCATGTGAGCTCGATATAAACAAGTAGACCAACTTAAGAATCAATCAGACAAAGAAGAGCTCCCAATTATGGAAGCGGCATAGACCTAAGTGCTAACAGAGAACTTAATTTCTTCCCATAGTGACCATTTCCCTTGGACAGATTGTTGAAAATTTTGTTATTGTGTTCTAACCAAATAAACCACATAGTTGCTTAAGATGTGATTCTACTAACTTTCTTTTCCATCCTCGACATATTTGGAAGATGTGCTAGTGAAAAAGCTTCCTCCAAGCATTGGGGTGGTCTAAATCCATCTCCAAAGAACATGAACCAGTTGTGCCATATTCTTCTAGCATAGGTGCAATGTACTAAAATGTGTTCTGATGATTCGCCGTTCTACAAACAAAATGGACAGCAATATGGGGAATAGCAGATGGAAGGGGACCTTCCCTACAATACCTCATGTGTTAATCTTGTTGTGAACAATTAGTGATTTCATCTTGATCACTAGGGCAGTGTTATCAAGGCATGCTCCTTAGTGCGCCTTGAGGCGGGGGGCACCTATTGTGCCTCAATACTTGATAAGCAGGGCGCTTCAACTCTGGCGTGTGCCTTAATGCGCCTTGGCGCACCTCACTTCCCTCCTCCTCATTTAAAAAAAAAATATTTAATCAAGAAATATGTTTAGTATTATATATATATATTTTTCTCTCTATTCTTTGAATAAATATACATGATAAACAATATAGAACATAGAACATTAAAAGAAACTTGTGTTTCGGTTTTATAACAACAATAAGATGTTGTTACAAAGACGTTATAATTGCTACTTGTTCTTCCTTGCATTTGTGTTTCTTTCTTTAATTAACTTTTAAATATCAAAAGAAATAAACATAATATTAAAAACAACTATGAAATAGAAACATTAGTGCTATTATGAATATTATGATGTATGATTGGAAAATTTTAAAACTTTTATTGATTTTTATATATTTTGAATTCTTTTACTAAAAATTAATATATAATTAAGTTTTTTTAAGAATTATGTGCCTCATTTTACTCAAGTGTGCGCTTCACATTGCGTCTTGCGCCTCAAGCTAAAGGGCCCCTCATTGCCTTGAGTGCGCCTTGTGCTTTTAATTATCTTGCTCTAGAGAAATGAAAATTTTAAGGCAAAGAAGAGGGGGAAGGGGAAGGCAAATTAGATGGAAGAAAGGAGACTATGGGTTGATTGTAAAGTGTGGATAAGCGAAAAAAAGAAGGAAAAGATGTGGCCAAGGGCAATTCCCTAATCCAAAATGTCTTCCCAAAACCAGAAAGTACTCCCATTTCCAACCTCAGGATTCAGATGCTCAAAGAAAAGTGGAGCAAGGGATGAGATGAATTTCCACGGGCTTTTGAAAGTCACTCTTCTACTCAGTCTAGATGCACTGCCACACTATAACATGTCGTGCCTACTAATTATAACACGGGCCCATACGAAGTTTGATCAGAGAGAAGTCTCCATATCCATTTAGCACATAACACAATGTTCCTTTTCAGAATGTTGCCAATAACCAGACCACCTTTCTCCATCAGTCTTTGGATCACCTTCCAACTGATAAGAGAAGAAGCTCCTCTCCCATCCCAACCCTTCCAAAAGGAGGACTAAAATTTCTTCTCAATTTGACTAGCCACTAAACAAAGAATCCTGAACATGGATAGATAACAGGAAGGTAGGGCTGCAAGGAAAAATCAAATGAGGGCTGGACGACCCCCTTTTGACAAAAAGATCTCTTCCACCCCTCCAATCTCCTCTTTTTGAGATTTTTTAAAGCATACGTTCCCAGAAGGTAATAAAATTGGGATTCCCTCCTAATGGAAGTCCCAAATATCTCATAGTCCATGCTCCAACTACGCGTCCCACCTTATTAGCAAGTTGAAGTAGCACATCTGACTCGACATTAATCCCTGTCATCAAACTTTTTGCCTTATTAACAAACAAACCTGAGATCTCACTGAAACACTACAATAATTGGATAGCACTAAGCACACCATCTTTTGATCTCTCTAGAAAAAAAAATGCGTTGTCTACAAATTGGAGATGTGAGATTCCACCTTATTCTTTCACACTAAAACCCCTTTTATCATAGAACATTGTCTTGTCTTTGTCATCATCCTTCCAAGACCATCCACAACTAAAGTGAAAAGGAATGGAGATAGTGGATCTCCTTGTCTCAGTCCTTTACCACCAGAAAACTTACCCCTTGGTCTGCCATTTATCATGATCGAGTAATTTGCCAAGTTAAAGCATCCTAGAATCTAGCTAATCCACCTCTCACCAAATCCTCTTCCTTTAACACGAACTCAAGGAATCCCCATTTTACAGAGTCATATGATTTGGCAAAGTCCACCTTGAACACTACCCCTTCTGATTGTCTTACCCTATAGTCTTCCACTGCCTCATTGGCTATGAGTACTGCATCCAAAATCTGTCGACCCTCAATAAATGTCGATTGAGTGGGCTCAACAACTTTGGATATTACTGGTTTAAGTCTTAATGACAATACCTTAGATATTATCTTGTATAAACTTGTCACAAGACTAATTGGCTAAAAATCCTTTAGACTCCAAGAACGCATCTTCTTAGGGATTAGACAAATACAGGTCTCATTGGCCAAGAGATCATAGCCCGAAAAGAACTTACGAAAGCCTGACAATAGGACTATTAGACAGAGGGTATGCTGAAAAGGGTTTTCTAGTAAGTACGTGGAACTTCTGCTTGTTTACTTGGCCCTTCTTTCAATTAGTCAACTCGACCATAAGTATAGGAGCTTCAAGAAGTGTAGGAAACTACAACCCCATTGTTATTGGAAGAACTTTCCGTTGTAATAGAATCCGTCCATATAAATTGTTCTATAATTTTTTTAATTGATGACACTAGTTGGATTACTATGGAAAGCAAGTCCTTAGGTGTAGGTATTTCCTTCCTCTCGAAAGATTAGCTAGCTCAACTTTATATCTAGTCTGCTTTTGAAGCCTAGTTCCCATTTCCTTCGTGTATAAGTGAAATCAGTTTCGGATGAATAATCTAGTTCTTACTACAGTTAAGCAATTCTCTTCGCTGCTGGAAAACTTGAGAATCACTTTCCTTTGTTGGTGCTTTAGGTTCATTTCGATAGTTCTTAAGCCTTCAGTTCTTAGTCTTCCACTAGTTACCAGCTCATAACTTGCAAGTAACTGAGGATCTACCCTTTCGGGGGTAATTGCTCCCTTATTTTGCAAGTTAATCCCCATGAATTTTTCCTTATTTTTTTGTTCAATTGGTGAAAATCAAGACAAAAAACCGGGCACACGATGGTTGGATCTGTTGTGCGGAATCGAAGTAAAGTATGAAAGAAAAACAAGACAACAGATTTAACGTGGTTCGGCAAATTGCCTACGTCCACGGGAGACAGCAAACTTGTATTATTAGAGAATACAAACTACACCCGTAGGTGAATATTACAGATTAGATCTCTTAATAATAGATCTCAGAATAGAACTCTCTAATTCTCAGGAATGAATTTTGAATACTGAAGTTGAGCTATATTTATAGGTGTAATCGGGGGCAAAAACGTAATTATAAATATATATTTAATATATATTTATATTTAATTAAAACTAACTTTAGGCGCGCGACGGCTCTTTCGGCGCGGTTTCTTTCGGCGCTCATTTTCCTTTGTTTTTAATCAGCCACCTTCCCATTTGTTTATTAGCCGACCATGCCACCCATTTTTTCTCAGCCGACCAAATATTCTGTCAGCCACATGAATGGTGGTCCCCAATAAATCTCCACCTCCACCTCATGTGGAGCAGGGCTCCTCTACACCTGCAATCTCTCTACAGATAGCAAGCTTCTTTCAAAAAAAACTGTTGCTGCCTCCATTAGTGCCCTTACGCACTACGAGCTCGTGAGATGTTGATCAAGTTCAAATAATGTTGGAACTTGATCCCTGTAACCACCTTTGTAAGCATATCTGCGGGGTTATCTGCAGTCTTGATCTTTTGCAGAAGAATACTCCCTTCTTCTACTATTTCTCGAACAAAATGAAAACGAACATCAATATGCTTCGTTCGACTGTGATGAACTTGGTTCTTTGCCAAACAAATGGCACTCTGGCAGTCGCAGAAAACTTCAACATTCTTCTACACAATTCTCAAGTCTTTAGTCAATCCATGAAGCCAGATTGCTTCCTTGAAAGCTTCCGTTACTGCCATGTACTCTGCCTCTGTAGTAGACAAAGCAACTGTTGACTGTAGTGTCGATCTCCAACTTACTGGTCCTCCTGCCATAGTGAAAACATAACCAGTAGTAGATCTGCGCTTGTCAAGATCTCCAGCATAGTCCGAATCCACATATTCGACTAGATGCTTACAACTCTTCGAATCTTTCTCGAACTTTAAACCAATATCTACAGTACCATGAATATACCGTAGAATCCACTTCACTGCTTGCCAGTGGTCTTTACCGGGGTTGTGCATATAACGACTTACCATACTTACAGCATGTGAAATGTCAGGTCTGGTACACACCATAGCATACATCAGGGCACCAACAACATTTGCATATGGAATCTTCTCCATTTGCTTCTTCTGATCCTCGGAATTTGGTGACATTGATGAACTTAGCTTGAAATGTGGTGCCAATGGTGTGCTCACAGGTTTTATGTCATTGCCGATGTCAAAAGCTTGAAGAACTTTCTTCAAGTACTGAGTCTGAGTCAAACAGATTTTGCTTTTGGCTCTGTCTCGAGTTATCTCCATCCCGAGAATTTTTCTGGCCTCTCCAAGATCCTTCATTTCAAACTCCGAGCTCAATTGAGCCTTCAGCTTGTTGATCTCCACCTTGCTTTTAGATGCGATTAACATATCATCTACATATAGAAGCAAGTAGATAAATGTACCATCTTGAAGCTTGCGATAGTAGACACAATGATCAAACTGACTCCGGGTATATTTTTGCCCTTGGATGAAGCTGTCAAATCGCTTGTACCACTGTCTCGGTGACTGCTTCAGGCCATACAGTGACTTGCTCAACTTGCAAGCCCAATTCTCTCTTCCTAGTACTTTGAATCCATCTGGTTGAGACATATATATCTCTTCTTCCAAATTACCATGCAGAAAAGCAGTTATGACATCGAGTTGGGCTAACTCGAGATCAAACTGTGCAACCAAAGCCAATAATATACGAATTGACGAATGCTTAACAACAGGTGAGAATACCTCATTGTAGTCAATTCCTTCCCTCTGAGCGTAGCCTTTTGCTACCAGTCTGGCTTTGTATCGGATACCATCTGTGCTGAGAGAGCCTTCCTTCTTAGCGAAAATCCATTTGCAGCCAATTGATTTCTTTCCTTTTGGAAGTGGAACCAACTTCCAAGTCTGATTCTGATGGAGTGATGTCATCTCCTCATTCATTGCCATTTTCCACTTATCACTTTCCATACTCTGAATAGCATCTCTGTAATTGTATGGAATATCGTCTCCGGTGACTGGAAATGCATATGCAACCATGTCAGTGTACCGAGCAGGTTTGCGGATTTCTCTTCGTGGTCGATTGGTGGCAATTGATTCTGGTTCTTGACTGATGTCTGGTCCTGGAGCCTCCACCTCAACTGAGATTTCCTCCTCTTCTTCAGGATGGTTGGACATTTCTGCTGACTTGCTAGGAGTTACTGGAATATCTAACTCCACCTGCTGAGGCAAATCTGGATCTCGATTTTCTTTATCAGAAACTGTATGCTTTAACATCACAGATTCATCAAAAGTTACATCTCGACTTTTTACAATCGTCTTTGTCTCAGGGTTCCATAGTCGGAAAGCCTTAACTCCTTCACTAAAGCCCATGAAAATTGCTTTCTTGGACCTAGGATCCAGTTTGGATTCCTTCACATGGAAATATGCAGTGCATCCAAAAATACGCAGAGAATCATAATCTGAAACGGGGTGTCCAGACCATACCTCCTTGGGAGTTTTGCCATCTAGTGCTGTTGCAGGAAGTCGATTGATGATATGAGAGGCATATGACAAAGCTTCAGCCCAAAATGCTTTGCTCAGTCCAGAATGGGATAACATGCATCGAACTTTTTCTACCAAAGTACGATTCATTCGTTCAGCAACACCGTTTTGTTGTGGCGTGCCTGGGACTGTGAAATGTCTGACAATCCCTTCATTCTCACAAAATTTCTGAAATGGGTCTGACGTGTATTCTCCTCCATTATCAGATCTGAGCCTCTTAAGCTTCCTTCCCATTTGGGTTTCTACCATTTTCTTCCATATAAGAAAGATATCGAGCACTTCATCTTTATGTTTCATGGTATAAACCCAAACATAGCGTGAGAAATCATCAATGAATATAACAAACCAACGTTTACCGCCCAATGAAGCATTTTGAGAGGGTCCCCAAACGTCGGTATGAACATAATCCAATGTTTCGTTCGTGCGGTGGATAGCAGTGCCAAACTTGACTCTCGTCTGCTTGCCTAAGATACAGTGCTCACAGAAGTCAAGTTTCCCGGTTTTTGCACCTTTCAGAGAACCTTGCTTTATCAAGGTTTGAAGAGCTTTCTCTCCAACATGTCCGAGCCACATGTGCCAAAGTCGGGAAGTGTCCGATGAAACATCATTAGAACTGGTGCAAGCTGAGACACTTCCGATTACTGTGTGTCCATCAAGGAAATAAAGATTTCCTTTTTGAGTACCCTTCATGGCCAAGAATGCTCCACGTACAACTTTCAGAACTCCACCTTCAATGGTTACCTTGTAACCGCTGGAATCAAGGACTCCTAGGGAGATCAGATTTTTCTTCAGATCTGGAACATATCTGACGTCCGTGAGCCGTCTTGTTGTACCGTCATGCATCTTAAGGCGTATAGTTCCAATACCTTTTGTGCGGCAGGTATTGTTGTTGCCCATGACCACGACTCCTCCATCGAACTCATCCAATTTTGAGAACCAATGGCGATTCGGACACATGTGATAGGAACATCCGGAATCTAAAATCCATCTATCAGACTGAATGTCTATAGATGAGACCGAGAAAGCGGAATCTTCTTCTGCTTTCTGTGCTACATTTGCATTTGACTTGCCCTTATTTGGACAATCTTTCTTCCAGTGCCCCTTTTGGTGACAATAGGCACATTCATCCTTCCCAAGACGTTGACGTGATGAAGGTCTTTTTGACTTTGAGCGAGATCGGCCTCGCCCACTTGATCTATCAGATTTGTTGTTAGCCCTGCCTCTGGATACTGTCAAGGCTGCTGGTGATGCTTCCTTGTGATCGCGCTGGTCCTTCCTTCGATACGCGTTGTTCACCAAAGCATTTGAAACATCACTGAATTTAACCTCATCTTTACCGTATAGCAAAGTTGTTGTTAAATGTTCATATCTTTCAGGCAAAGAGTTTAACAACAATAGTGCCTTATCCTCAGCAAGAGGGTCGACATCAAGATTTAGTAGATCAGCAAGAATCTTGTTGAAATTATCAAGATGTTCACTCATGGAGGTACCTTCCTTGTACTGAAAACGATAGAGCTTCTTCTTCAGGTAAAGACGGTTCTCTACGCTTTTCGTCATGTATTTGTCCTCCAGTTTCTTCCAGAGACATATTGTCATAGTCTCTTTCATGACAAAGTATTTCTGATCTTTGGCCAAGCAGAGTCTGATTGTTCCACAAGCTTGACGATTGACGAAATACCAATCATCATCGGACATATCCTTGGGCTTGGTTTCCATGGCGATATGTGATCCTTCCCGGAATAAGAGATCTTGAACTTCGCATTGCCACATGCCAAAGTTGTTGGTGCCGTTGAATTTTTCCACCTCGAACTTTGCGTTGGACATCGAACTTCTTTGCCAAGGCCTGCTTGTGCTTGGGATTTCTGCCGCCATTTAGACCGAAGATATTTATGACGCAGAAAAGTGCTTGAAAAATGATAAACAACTCTAACTAAGCTATATCAATAACTTAGGAGCTGAATCTGCAGAAACTGATTGCACGGTTGCGTCCGGAACGGTCGAAAATGGTGGAAACGAGTCTGACTTTGCTGAAATCAGACGAAAAATGAGCCGGATCTGGTTGGTCAACAGGAATTGATGAATAGTGTCGGGCTTTACGCGACCGGGGCTTGAGGAACAGTGGCGGGCTGAGTCGATGAACAGTGAAGGGCCGAAACAAAGACGGGCCAATGAACAGTGACGGTCCCAAACGGGCTGGGCTGAGTTGGCGGATGAACAGTGATTATAGAATGGGTTGGGCCAGTGGATAAACAGTTCTGGATCAAGAAAGTCTGGGCCTTTAAAACTGGGCTGATGGGGGGCTGGGCCACAATGATGAACAGTGATGGCAGAATGTGCTGGGCCAGAGGATGTATGGGCCTGTGAACAGTACACGAGCCTTTGTGAACAGCGTCCCGAGGTAGAACAGTGCGTTGCCGGTGTGAACAGTGCTGGCCGGTATGAACAGTGCACGCCGGTAGAACAGTGAGCTGCCGGTGTGAACAGTGCTGCCAAAATACGGTACGGGGATCAAACTTTGATCGGCTCCTGGGGACTCGTTTCTTGTCCGTTTTACTCACCGTTTGTTGCGTTGGACTCCTGGAAACAAGAGCTACCTCCTCGGGTGATCAGAAAACAGTTCCGATCACTTTTACAGAAACTCGAAATTTCGACACAGTCTCGAAATTTCGACAGTGTCCGTTTTTTTCTTTTAAAACTTCACCTTGGCTCTGATACCAATTTGTTGTACGGAATCGAAGTAAAGTATGAAAAAAAAACAAGACAACAGATTTAACGTGGTTCGGCAAATTGCCTACGTCTACGGGAGACAGCAAACTTGTATTATTAGAGAATACAAACTACACCCGTAGGTGAATATTACAGATTAGATCTCTTAATAATAGATCTCAGAATAGAACTCTTTAATTCTCAGGAATGAATTTTGAATACTGAAGTTGAGCTATATTTATAGGTGTAATCGGGGGCAAAAACGTAATTATAAATATATATTTAATATATATTTATATTTAATTAAAACTAACTTTAGGCGCGCGACGGCTCTTTCGGCGCGGTTTCTTTCGGCGCTCATTTTCCTTTGTTTTTAATCAGCCACCTTCCCATTTGTTTATTAGCCGACCATGCCACCCATTTTTTCTCAGCCGACCAAATATTCTGTCAGCCACATGAATGGTGGTCCCCAATAGGATCATCCCTTAGTGAACTGAGATTAGGTAGGTGGGATTGTGCAACTATGGTAGGAGGGAACAAGTTTCCTTGAGAGGTATTTGGTGTGAGTTAAGAGTGACAATCATGCTTTTGAGAGTGAACGTCCAACATAAGTGGAAGAGATTGAACTATTTCCTATTTTTATCAAGCAACTAAGCCAGTGAGAGCAGTCGAATTAGTCTAATCCTTCTTGGTTTCATCATTGAAAATCACAAGATTGGGTCAAGCGTCAAGTCAACTTGTTGTCAAGGTGTTTAAGAAATCTCGTAGTGGAATGGTTGAAAGAGACGAGCTTTTTCTCTTCTTTTTTGGAAGGTAAGGGCTCTCTTTAACAAAATATATCATTTAATGTTACAGAGCCCACAAGAGTTGTGGCTACTACTATATGAACATCAGATGTTGGGTACCAAACTTGTAGACTTGAAGTAGTTTAACACATTGTTGTTACATAACTATCGAGAGTCAACATATTCTATATAATGAGAATATTCCACCAAAAAGGTTTTAGTTCAAAATGGTCAATATGTAGAACATAACGAGTGATAAGGAATGACATATTCATACGCTTCCCCTAAGCACATACATAATTTGGGGTTCGATTATTGTATGATACAAAATAAACTTGACATCATTATCCGAACATAATACTGTTCTGGGTAATTATTTGAATTCAGAAAAGAAAGTCGTAGCTTTTTATTTCCCTATATAATGGGAGCCGTAGGGCTCTATCCATTTATTCACTCAACCCACATAACACATAACTTACACTTGAAAAGGGTGGACAATAAGCTGGAGTAGCGGAAGTCGTAGCAAAACTGATTACAAAAGAGGGTAAATCAACTATTTTTGTGGAAATCAGGGTCTCACTTTGCTATATATGAGTTATGATGGAACCCTTCTTCAAGTAGAAATATAAAGGAAGGCTTCGCCCATGTCATGTACAAATTATCACTAAAAAGATGAATACTTTTTCTCACTGGGTGTGAACTGTTGGACAGACCCCCAATGCATGTCGGAACCAACCCAACAATGAATCATAATATTGTGATAAGTGGGCAAAACGAGAATCTTAGGAAAAATATGTTTTAGATTTTCTTCCAATTCCCTCATATATCCTTGATCAAAAGCATTATTAGCTTCATCACTTTTTGGAATCACCCAAAGACTATAAATTGTATAATTCGTCGATCCATCTCTAATTTGCCTGTTGGTTCTTTTCTTTTAGGCAAATGTTTTTATTTTTTCTACCTCTATTTGAAGTCGAGGTATAACCTCTATAAGAATAAGCAAAAAACTTTGACTTAAAGAGCTTAAACCTCTAGTTTAAATAAAGGTTCAATTTAAAATAGAAGTAGAGGCTTAGAAGAGCTAATAACAAGCACTACCTAATTAAACTTGGGTTGCAGTGGTTAGGAAGATATTTGTTGCTGTAGTGCTGAATGTGGTGGTTGTATTGAGAGTTGAATGACAAGAAAAGTTTATTTTTACACACACATAGTGAATAGAGTTGGATGTATGACAGACTGAGCTTTTACCTCCTCCATGAGTGACATCCCTTATCGTCGGGGTCTTTTGTACCCCACTCCCCCAGGAAGCCAAACTTCCATCCATGCCTTTAAGTGACACATTAGTAATTACTATCAATGAGTTTTATAATGGATATAAGATTCATTAGCAAAAAAAGTAAACGACTAGTATATAACATGAATGTTAGAGAAAACAAAACAAAATTGCAATGAATAACACAATTTATACCTTGAAGAAACCCCAGTTCTAAAAAGCTTGGTGCAGGAGCTCCATTGTTTCATTCCTCAAATTGAGTTCTATTAGAAGTGTCAAGTGTGCAAACACAATGCCATGGACATACAAGATCACTGATGTAATTGTACCATGAAGACGACTAGAATTTGAGATTTTTCTCTACTTCATGCTCATCATAGTATTATGAAATGCAAGTAAATAGATACGAAAATGAACATAATAATAACAAAACTTTTTTTTTTTCTTTCTTGCCATTATAATTCAAGTCAAAAAGAGACAATTACTAAAAGTTAAGAAAAGATGTAGGTGAAGCAGTGTTAGAAAGCTGAAGTTAACTAACAAAGGAACAAAAACAACAAATTAGTCCATATTTCCTTAAAACCGATCCTTCTAAAACTCCATGTAGTGATAAGAACTGCCAAAAAGAGGCTTCTTGTGGAAATGAAGATATAGGAAATCTAAGAAATCCCATGGGAACCTTTCTTGATCTCAGACCATAATTCAGCTCAAGTTGAACTCAAAGCTCAATAGTTTTACATGTGCGTGCAAGCTAGGAGGTCATAGGTTCGATGTAAGTCTCACATTTATCCATGAAAAAAGGGCCCTAGTGGCTAGCCAGTCTATGAAAGAAGGGCTCTCAACTAGGTCTTGTGTTTACTAATTTTGAATTAACATGAGATTACGCAGAATTAAAAGAAAGGGTGTTTGGGCCTCTGTGAAGAAAGCAAAATAAATACATAAAATACACGAAGAGCAAATAGTGTACCAACAACACTTGGCTTTTGTACATGAAATAAAAGTGGACTTTTCTATGTTCCCTTAATTGATCAACACTGAACATATGATCGAGGGACCGATCCAAACAAGAAAGGAATCATAGATAGGACTTTGTTGGCAAAAGAGGTGGAGAGGAAGGGTGAAAAAATTAAGGCAAATGATCAACATTGAAAAAAAGGTAACAGACAATGCACCTTACCCTAGAACACATGGTCTGAGACAAACCATGCATCATTGCTTTAAGAAAAGATTCAAACCCTATGTTCGAGTCCCATAGCTTCAAAATCCAACAAAAATATCCAGAAAAAATGGAATCATTTAACTCATGATATGAGTATTACAACTTAAATGATTCAATATCAACAAGGCCTTTTCCCAACTACATGGGAACGACTACGTAAATCTACCCCTTCCACTTTGCTCTATCAAGGGCCAAGTCTGTAATTATATTACAAGAAACTATCTTTTTGGATTATCTCTATTCATGTTATTTTAAGTCTTCTTATATCGTTATTGTTAATATTCAATACGTCCTCTTCCTAAAAATGGCACATCTATAATAATATTCGTTCTTTGTGTCCAAACCATCTTACTTGGTTCTTTCTCATTTTGTATCCAATTGAGACTACTTCTATTATTTTGTGAGTAACTTCATGTTTAATTTTATCTTTCAATATAATAGTTGTCATCATGTGACCCCTCCTCAGACCCTGTATAGGCGGTAGCTCCATGCACCATGGTGCCCCTTTAATATTTTACCACATATCCATTTTAACATTCGTAGTTCCATTATACATAATCTATTAAACTATTGAAGTGTTGTGTCTTTATTACCAACGAATTATTGCATAAAGCATGGCTCACCTAATGGTGATCTTATAAAATTTATTTTTATTTTAATGGGATGCATTGATCATACAATACCCTGTCAGTACTCTACATAATTCAACATACTTTTGTTTATGCATAACCCAACATACTCCAAAATGACTCTACGATGTATAATTGAATCCAAATACCTAAACTCTCTCTAAACATCTAATTTAGCTTTGCCTGTGTATTCGGTATTATCACGTCAATTAACAATATCACCAACATGAAGCACACACCATGCAATATCTTCTTGAAATTGTTTAACCAATTCACTGAAAACTAGTGCAGAAGATATGGGTTTAAGGCTAATAATGGTGTAAGCCAACTGTAACTGGGAACTAACTAGTTTATCCTACTGTTCTTTGTACTATAGTTATTGTTTCATCAAGCGTATCCCTTATCAAGTCAATGTACATATTTGTGAAACATTTTTGCCCACATATTATATCCCTAGGTACACAATTAAAAGCTTTCACTAGATCAGTAAACAAAAATATGAAGACCTTTGTTCTGGTCCCTTGGCCTCTCCATCAATCTCCCCAATAAGTAACTTCTGCGGTTGATTTCCTAAGCATAAATCCAAATTAAATTTTTGACACTGTAATTTGCAGCATTTGCATATCCCTTTTATTTCATAATTTGCACAATTTTTAGCACACATAGATTGGGAACTTGCCCCTTCTTAGCTCCAAATATCCTGTTTCTTGTCTCTCCACAAATGGATGATTGCCCAATGATTTGTTTCTCTTTCAAGATCTAGAACTTTCTCACCAATATGTCAATGCCTGTATGGTCCATTGAATGTTGCCAGACAAGTCTATTTTGTGGACAGCAATACAAAAGCCTAAAATTGGTCCTTTATGAATTTATTTTAGGACATCCTGTGTTTTGACAGGACATTCACATTTTATCTGTGAGGACCTTAAGCAAAATAGGTGATGCACGATATAACAGGTTTTCATCTTCAACTAACACCAGCCAAAAATTCATTGATTCTGTTGGTTCTCATTCAAATGAGACTAGTTTGCAAGTTTTGAAGCAATAAAGAGATCTAAAATTCATGGAGGCTACTAATCCAGGTTACAGATTCTTAACACAAAATTGGAGGAACAAAAAATGATCATATGCTAGGTTGAAACAAACTTAAAATTCGAAATCTACAGTAAATAAGAGCAAATGCAGAAGGAAAAATAAAATAAAATTACATCACAATCACTAACTTACTAGTTATATGGAAGCAAAAGGTCAGTCATATAATTATCATAACAGTAAAAGAGTTAATGGAAGTCCCACTCAAAAAGGGCCGAGTCAAAGTATTTAACCAAGAGGCCCATCAATGCGTTCATGAAAGCTTAAAAGCTGAAAATACATTCCTTGAGACGTATAAAACAGGAGTGCTCAACTACCTACGTACACAAAAGATCAATTTTGTTTTATTTACTGTACAATAAATCTCCTAGTAAAAACAACAGAATTTAGAGGGGAATGTGAGCACAGCACAGCCAACAATAATAGATGCATGTGTAGTATGATAGAATGAGCTAAGAGCAAAAATTATAACATCATGTGCTCTATACTATAAATAATTCAACTTTCTAAAAAAAAACTAAAACCAATAAATTATTAGGGTTACTTACCAAAATGATAAGTTCTACAATAGGAAACTAATACCAACAAAACCTTGCAGCTATGACAATATACAAAATTGTTAGAACTAGTATATGACCTACCTTTATAAGCTTTGGTGATTTATTATGAAAACAAAAACATTAAGATCTATTACCTCTGGGAATGTCCTTGAAGTCTTTCTTCTCCTCTAGTCATGTACAATTTACTTTTGACAGTTATAGCAGAATGGCAAGGGTTCATAGAAGTGTGTAGATGCTATTTGGCGCATACCACCTCCCATCCTTTGCTTAAGCTGATGCTTAAAAAGGGCACCATCCTTATGTTGATTTTAGCACACGATTTACATCAAAGCCTAAGAGATGTGTAATATCAGCAAACACATTAGCTAACCTATAAAATGATTAATCCCATGGTTTTATACTTTATATCTTTCTCTCCCTCACATTTCAAGTGTGTTAACATCCATTCATTTCAATTGCTTATCATTATTATTATTATTATTATTACTATTGACCAGATTTCGATTGTTCATTATCATGTAGACAGATGAATTTTCTATTAATAAGCTAAAATGGAAAAAATGAGACAATTTTAGATGGGGGAACAAGCTGGTGTACTAAGACACAAAGAAAACAAGAAACTGAAAAGACCGGTTTAACTGAAAACATAAAAAAGAAAAGAAACCCTTCTCCAATCTTCCATTGTCAAATAGAATAGTTCTTAATCCTCCACAAACTGCTCAGCCACAACACTAGACTTAGCACTGATAATTGTCTGAGATGCATCTTTTTCCACCCAATTCAAAGTTCTTCATGCCTCAGCCCAACAAGGCACCAAACAATCATAGATGGTAAGAAGCCTCCAGATACATCTAGAGATAATGATTTCATAACGATAATTAACAATATATCCATCAAGATAACTCAAGAGATGACTTCATAGAGAATGTATAAGAGCAATATTGAAGCAAATTAATTACAATTCACTAGAAGCTTTATCAAATGAGCACAACTCAAAAATGATTTGATAATGAAGCCAAAATATACCATATTTAAGATTTTGTTAAACATAGCATAGAAGATGAAACTTCTTAAGCAGCTTTCCCACTATGTAGCATAAAAGAGAAGGAAGTAATAGTAAAATGGTCTCTCAAGAGGGAAAATGAGAAGATTGTAAGTTCAAGAGTAAAGTAAAAAACATGACAAGATTATCCATTTTAGCATTGATTCCTCCATCCTCATTTTCCAAAAGGAGAGAAAAGTTAGAAATTGACATGATTAACCAAGATCACTAATCTTTACAACAATTGATAACAGTTTCACTTATATGTGTAAAAAAGAAAGACACCAACAACAATAACATCACTTGAGATGAAAATCTTAAGGCAAAAAATAATAAAAAACTAGTGGAAATACTTCAATACAATCAAATATGCACATGTTTTAGTATTACAAATTTAAGGTATGTTTTTGTAACAACGGATCAAGATTTTGGATAGGATAACTCTTCTTAAGGTGTCCAACGTGAATGACCATCCCAAATTTAAGGTATGCAATAAGGACAGCATTAGGAATTAGAGATGATCACTGAGGAGTGGGAAAGTTCGTTGAACTTTAGCCCTACTGTTTGATGCTTCACCAAAGATGCAAATTTGAATTCATGCAAAAAAAAAACTGAGAGTGTTGAAAAGCCGATGGAGAGGATCAGGGAATATTCTCACTTGTTGGCCTCGTTCTGGATTGCAAATAGTAAATTGTCTAAGGGGTATTCTGTAAATGAATGGGCGAGGGGTTGGAACTCTATTGTATCTTCTTAAGTTGCTCACGAGGACATGTTCTCTTTGCCCACTATTACTGTAAATTCACTTTTATACTTTATAATACATTATTTTCTAGTTTTGTTTCAAAAAAAAAAAAAAAACAGAATTCATGCAAAAAAGCAGTACTTTGAAGTATCAATATTTTTGCTACATCTGCAAAAAAGAACAGTCTTGTGCAGGACATAGCCAGGGAAGATGAAAAAGTTAGTTAAATTAGTACAGTTTTATCGCTTATTAATGCTTAGTACAGTTTTCATTTACAGAAGATTCAGTTTAGCATATATGGTTCTGAAAGACCTTCAAATTATGAAACTTTCAACATTTTGAAAATGGAAAGTTTTAGCCATTAAATTAATTTAATCTCGACAATTTATGAATTAAATAGAGAATTCTTTTGCTTTTTTCCAAGTTTTATTTTCATCTTTCAGGTTACTCCTTTGACTAATTGGTGTTACCTTGTAGCAAGTAGCAACAATCAAAACTTTATATAGTGCAACTCCGCATATCAAAACAATCAATTAGTATGTCTCAAATGAATCGTTTATGATGTGACTCCATATAAAGGTAAATTAAATGGTGGGACTCCTTTACTTTTCTAAATCTCTCATTTTATCTTTGCCTTGAATAAATTTAGTTTTAGTTCCCATACATCAATTTTGGTTTCAAAGCTAGAGGTCCCTCATCACCTCAGTTATACAAGTACCTCATAGTCATAGTTCAGCCAAAAGTAAATGACAGTAAAACCATTTAGCAAAATGGAAAGGTATATCAATTATATAACTAGGAATGCCCTTGCAATGTAGAAGCTTAGGTTGCATACTAACCTCAAAGGCACAAACCATAGAAGTCAAACCATAACCAACTAGGAATGAGCTTGGCATGCAAGTTTAAACCATTATTATGCATCAATTTATTGCACTATTGGATACAAAAACAAAAATTTAGAGAGGGTAATCAGGACATCAAACAACAAAATGGAGCAGCATAAACACTTCAAAATTTCTTCTGAAAATCACAACTGCCAAAATGGCATTCCTTTTTGCACATTAAACATCAAAGTTGATTATCTTCCTTTTACTTCAGCATTTAATCCTTGAGCACAAAACACTTTCAGACTACAAAACTATAATCTTCGTTTTACCTCAGCTTTTCAACACTTCTTTAGACTTTTATGGGTACTGCTATGCATGGTACAGAGAACCAGCTCTTAGCAACTCCATTCCCAGTCAATGTCATGATTTTAGAAGCTGATAAAGGCTAACCTCAAGGCAATAAGATGATCAGGTGCCAATATCCTATAACCTCAGAATCACTAGATTAGACAATGCTTCGTAATATGTCAATAAGACTATAGCCTCCAGAAAAAGTGATACATAAGTCACAATGACACATGGTTTCAGGCAACCTCAAAATAAGCCTCTTTTCTTGCCTATCTCCCGAAGTTCATCCCCACAATTCACAGCATATACGTACTTGCACCTTAATCCTCAACAATTACACATCCAACCTTCTCTGTCAACAAAAATCCAAGTTCTTATCTCCAACCCAAGTTTTTGAAGTTTGAAAAATCAATAAACTTTGTTTATTTCTAACCAGATTTCAATAGCATCACCTCTATGGTTTTCTTTCAAGAAACTGGTTCAAATTAAAGCAAGAAATTTAACATTCGGAACAATTTTAAGAATGTTACATTCATATTGTTTTCGTCAATTATTTCGTGCTAGAAGTTAAAAATTTTATTTTCAGATTTTGTCTTGTTTTAGTGCCATTAGCACAAAATCAAAATACAAATTGTCATTTCTTTGTCTTTCCAATAAGGTATATAATAGATATTAAGTTCCTTGTTAATTCTAGTTCTCAAATTTCTTGGAACTTATTATTGTAAGTACTTTTAGTGTCTTGCCTCCTTATGTGTTCCATTTCCCTTGGTCATTTCCAATTTCTCAGAAAATTATCTGTAACTTTCAATGTTGAATCACATTCATGATATGCCAATATCAAGCATTCAGCTCAATAGCACTAGATTAAACATCTAACAGTATCTTCTATTATTCTTTTCTTCTAATCTTTCTTCCCTAATGATTCACTTGTTTGTTTCAGAAATTTGATTACTCTTTTGGAGAATAGATGCCCTAATTTCATCACCAAATGAGACTTATGGCTAATGTTTCATGTCCCAATACAAGTACACCTCATGATCTCCAAACCTTGCTCAATCTACTAGTTAAGTGAGAGAAATGAAATAACTAAAATCGATAATTTCAAACAAGATGAAGCAAAAAACTGGAAGTAGACAAGAGAAGTAATAGAAGACTACACTTTGCAATATAAAATATTGAAAAATCATGTTACAGGAGCCAATGAGGCTCTTCAATATGCAATTACATCAAATATTATCGTTCTGAACTGTACAATAAATATCAGTTCTGTTGAGTAATTTCTGTTCAGCATTTGAATCCTTCAGCCCCTCAACATCGTGTGCGGTAAGATTGAACAACTTCATTCCATAAATTAACAGGAAAGGAAGTAGAGGAGACATTCCATACAAGATTTTGAAAAAGACGCTCCCCAATATTCTTGGAAGGTGAAATCGCAATTCAGAGACGGGCAATCATACAACTCAAGAGAAAAGTCCAACCTGCAAAACCTAAATTTGTCAATATTGTTCAAGCAAGAAATAAGAAGAATAGAACTATTCCAATTGAAAAAAACTTACATTTTCGCAGCTTGAAATGTGTTAGTATATGACACTGATGCTTTACACCTTATTTTGAACAATCTGCAGCAGAAACCAAGAAGAAGTAAATTTGAAGGATCCCACCATTTCTTCACATTTGCATATATCCAAAATTGTAAAAAAATAATGTATCATAATTAATAAACTGATATTTTTCATTTGCACAAAATATTTGTGCGGTCGCTGATGTAGACTTGGGTGCCAAAGACCGGAAAAAAGAGAGTCAAATAGTCATTACACAACTCTGTACACTATTCACTTTAAGATGACTTACAAAGCACATTGAGTTAAAAGGCAAATATAGCACATTTTTGTGACCTAACACATTGAGTTATATGCTCTAAAGCCTCATCAAAGACAAATCTATTCCTAGAATCCTTAGGAGCTGGTAGCAACAGTTGTTTCCAATTTTCTAATAAACAACAAAATAGCCACATCAATCAAGCCTCCTCTGTGGATTTCGATGACGATTTTTTTTTTTTTTTTCAATGTAAATACATTATATTAAGCAGAGGGAAAACAATTATAATCTATAATATACAATGCCAAAGGCATCCCTTGTGACTAGAGACAAGAGTTGAGAAGGGATAGCATAAGGAAATAAACTTTCAGAGGACCGGTCTCCGATTGGTAAGCCAATCTGCCAGACTATTAATCTCTCTCCACAATGATCAATAGTAGCCTTGGTGATTTCCAACAATCTCCAACACTCCAGAATCGTACTACGGAGGCAACATGGGGGATCACATTCTTTTCTTACGATGTGCACTAAGTAAAGAGAGTCACATTGAATGTGCAGAAGCGGAAGCTTCATCAAACATTATTCATTGAAAACAACAAAGCCAATTAATTTGATATTATCAGAAAGAAATCTAATCTAAAAGGCTTTGTAGAAGGTAGAGCCCAATAGTTTTTCCTTTTTTTTCTTCATCAAACCTTGCTAGTGGAAACCAAGGAAGATCGCATAAAGGATTTTACAGAGACTACATGAGAAGGACAAAAGTGGACAAAATGCAAGATTATTCACATTGATTCCTATGATTGAAGGGTAAAGGAATCAAAAGAATTAAGGTGTGAGACCCACTAGCTCAGTATGTTGTGTAGTAAATTTTAAGAAAAACTAAGGCTATTTGATAGAGTTAGAATAGAAATGGTTGTGGATGCAAATAAAGAGACATGTGAGGGATAGATTAGCTCTTTTCATTGTATTCATAACTTGTATAACACATAAATTAAAAAAAGAAGGATTGATGATCATGTAGAGTAGACTCCAAAAAGAAAAAAGAAAGTGGTGGACAAAAAATTTGCATTCACATTGTAGAACAAAATTTATTTGACTGCCATATATGAACAATCTTAAGGAAAAGTATAGAGAGTAGATGACCTAAGTGTTTCCGCCCAATCTCATCCTCATGCCTGAACTTCTATTAAGGAGACTCTTGTATACTAAAAAGCATTTCATAATACCTATTAAGAATTCTAGAAAGGATAATCAAGGCAATCGAGAGGAAATTCTTTCTTGTGGAAGGGTTTGGACAAGCGAAGCAATGCTCATTTGATCAATTGGAAAATTGTGCAATGACTCGTCGTCAAAGCCCTCCTTGAGGTCTTGTTCATGACTCGGCGTCAATTCCTCTTTTTCTCGTCTAGCAACATCGCGATGAAACACTATACCCTTGCATTGTTCTAGAAATGTGGGAAATCTATTTTCCATTAAACACAAACCTCCTTGGAGATCATCAATTCCTCCTATAAATATTCTGCATGGGCAGTGTGATCAACCAACTCATTCTCCACGTTTTTTCGCCAATTCAAGAGCACTAACCTTACAGCGAAGAGCTTCAACATCTGCAGACTGAGCAATTAGACTCTTTCCTTACTTCAGGGCCAATATTCGAACCATAAGCTGTTGATCCTCCCTAGAGCAAATGGTCAATCGCTCTGTAGCAACTGCTGAAGCAGCAACTAATCGTAGAAGACTATTAACAGGTAATTTTCATAAATCCTCACCAAACAGTTGGCAGATTTCTGCCATCATCATTAGCCAGCAGCCGTACTCCTCCATCACTAGCAACAAAAATATAATTAGGAGCCTTAGAAGTTTCACCAGTCTCTCCCCTTGGGAATCTGCATCACCCATATTGTCAAACGCTAAACTCTTCTTAGGAGGAGGTGAGACTGCTCCAAACAAAGTCCTAGCGGCCAAGTGTTGGGCAGATGCTAGGGCAATATTGATGCCGGTACTAGACCCCACTTCATTAGTGCCCTACGTGGCATCATCACATTGTTCGAGGGAGAATCACATCTCCCAGTCCTTTTGCGTCCCATAGGGTCCCCAGCAGGGCACACGCTACACCAGAATAGTTACAATGTCTGTAACAACATTTGAGGGGCCACAAATCCTCAAGGCCCATCAGTTCACTACCAACAAACTCAAAATCATTATTTGCAAAGGTCCACCAGCATACGGCATAATAGGCCCTTCATTCCCTCGAACATCAACCATCCCTACACCACCAATTAATGAAAAACTAAGCCTTCTTCCCAAAGCATCACTACTAATAGCTTCACCAATAACAGGTGTGCCCCTAGAGAGGGACAATGGCCAAAGCACTTTTTTTTTTTTTGGAGAAAAAACAATGGCCAATGGCAACTGCACTAAACTCCTAATAGGACAAGCTCTAATTTTGCGTCTCCTTTTTGGAAGCACTAAACTTCCATCCTCCTCTCCAACCTCATCAACAAAAGCAACTGCAATGCCCATATTTGTAGCCAACAACTCAACTGTAGAATCACTCTTTAACTTCCAAGAATCTTAAAAAGAAATTTCAAACCATGAGATGAGAAACACCATGGTCGATCATTATCTCCTTTAACAAACTAAAAGCTTGTATAATAGTTCATCATTTTCCAGAAACCTAAGAAAGAAACTACTCTTAAGTGGAAAACTCCAGATGCATGCAGCTAAGTCAAATCCAATTAAGAACATGAAATTGAAGAGGATTTGCGTAATAAACTGGTTGTATCCGATTCCACTAGTAGATGGCTTCCAATACTAGAAAACAAAAACAGAACAAAAACAGCAATAATATCTACATAATTGACACAAAGAAAATGGATAATGATAATAAGATTATGCTCATGAAAAACGAACAATGATAAGATCTAAAGATGCTGAAAAATCAATTGGAGTCGCAAAACAGATCAGCACAACAAGACAGAAAAAAAAGAACATGATATAATAATAGTTTTTTTTACAATAAACAAATATCCAATATGGTTTCAGAGTAAACTGCAGTTTTTGCAATGGTTATCTGAAAAAGGAGATAAACCAGTAACAGCGAATGAAAGCAAATAACGAATAGACCCGTTACGTCTTATTCTTCTTTCCAATCAATTAATTTGCTGCATGGCACATATAGCTTTGCTGCTTGCTCTTCTGCATCAATGTCATTGACAACACCACGACATCTTGGAAAGCCACAATAGCATGCAAGTTGTTCGTCAATGGAGAAGAATCTACAAAAATGAGTAAATGAAGACAAGTTTAGGTGTTCAGTGTCAAATAACGAAAGCAAACTACACATATAAAGGCACAAAGCAAACCTGTAATCATATGTTAGCTCTTCCCATTGTTCAATATCTCTTTTTGCAAATATAATTATATGCTCGTCACCATGAACACTTATTACTCTTGAATAACAATTAGGCTGCCAACAGAGAAAAGCAGGTTAGAGGTCCCAAGAAAATTAAAAATTAACATAATGAACAACTATTAAGAAATTGCAACACAATGTAAGACCAAAAAAGTAGCTTCTTTGTTCTTGAAACCACATCACTACATTTCAAGAAGTCTAATTGAGCAATTATTTTTAGTTCCATTGTTCTTGCTGCAAAGCAAATAGTTAGGTCACCCATCAAAGAGCTCATATTTATCTGTCTATTAGAGTTTACATACCAAAGAAAACAGCCACAACTAGAATAACTGTCAATCAGTCTTCTCTAGAAGATCTCCAGGTTGTTCACACACCTCTAGACTACTTTCCGAGTAAAACCTCTTTTACGTCAACTAAGCAATAAAATCTAAGGCTGTTCATCTTTCTCATTGCCATCATATACCTGGCTTCTCATTTACCTATGTCATTACATTCATTTCACTCACACAAATCACTCTCTATACGATCCTCCAGGTCACTCATGAACCTCTAATGCTATTTTCCAGACAGAACTTTTAAATCCACCAAGCAAAAATATCCAAGGCTGTTCATCCTTCTCATTACAATCATTTTTCCTGACTTCTTGCTCGTCTTTGTCATCACAAGCAAATATCATGCTAAGGAAATCACTGATAATGCTCCCAGATGTTACATTAAGAGTTTTCATAATCGTTTGCCTCACTTCTTGCTCACCTGCACGTCATGGTACAGACTACAGAATAATTTTCCATATCACTTTGAACGGACCTTTTTCTTCCCTTCTTATTCAGAAAGTAAGAGTGAAGACTTATCTAACCCACAACAGCAACCACAAACCATAAAACAGACATCTATTTCCATAACATCCTTAGTTCCACCTTTGCGTTTACTTTTGGACATTGCAGCAATCGTCTACAGAGTAAAGCCGCCTTAATAAGTTGTCAGCGATACCGTATCTCGATGGCATCCAAACTTCCAAAAAACCAAACTATAGGCATGTCAATTGCCCAAGTGAGTTCTTGCTTTAACTACAATGGTATTGCACTTCCACAAAACAACGTTCTAAAGTGCTAAGAAGTAATTTGAGAATGCCCTTTTGTAGGTAACCACGTTATAAAAACTGTTAAACATACTTGATCTACACTCTACCATGAACTTTCCAGTCATAACAATTATATGCAGAAAGAAGATAATTTATCACATACGTTGTTAAACAATAAGAATCAGAAAGAAGCTTCTATGTGGACTACATACTTCACATGAGTGGTTGATTAAATGAGCTATGCTCCCAGCCCTGGTAGCATCAACAACCCGTTCATCATCTACTCGGAACATATATGTCCCAGCACCCTGCAATAAGGAAGAATTCGAGAAGTTATTTTTAACTACTTTAAACAAATCTTTTTTTTATTACAACACGAGCTAACTTTCTAGAAAATTAATCATACTCAGTAAAACACTTCAAAGCTTACTATAGCTTATACTCAGGAAAGCTAAACATTGGTGACATTCTTCAAAGAGATACCCGAACTTCAATAACTCGCCTCAATGGTTGCCTATGCACACAGGAATTTGAGTCATTGACCATATCTTTTCGCTATGTTCATTTTCTAAAGAGGTGTGGAGAAGATGGTCTTCTCACTTCCATGTGACTACTATGCAAGGTGCGGGTTGCAAGGGGGTAACATTTTCACTAGATAGACAGGGTCCCGTTTGTTTTGTTGGGGTGTGTGTATTTGGAAGGAAAGGAATTTTGATGGGGAAGAATCGAACCTGTGCAAGGTGTGGGAAAGCTCCCAATTCCTCGTGCCTATTTGCGTAACAAATTGTAAAATGATTGGGCAGTACACACATTTGAATAACATTACCAAGAGTTCACCAAGCAACTGAAACCCACCATATAACAACAACACCCGAGGTAATACAATTCACTTTCTCAAAAAGGGAAGCCCGGTGCACGAAGCTCCCACCTATGCGGGGTCCCAGGAAGAGTCAAACCACAGTTGGGTCTATTGTACGCAGACTTAACTTGCTTTGCAAGAGGTTGTTACCACAACTCAAATTCGTGACCATATATGGTCACGCGACAGGCGGCAGCAACTCTAACCGTTGCACTTCAATTCACTTTCTCACCAAATTAAATTCAAACCATAAAAAACACTACAAGTTATTAAATTGAAAATAGAAAATATCTAAACCTAACATGTTGTACAGGCTAACCAATTCAGGTTGGTGTGATAGTCATAAACCTTCTTCAGGAAGTGAGAGTCTTGAGTTCGAATCTCACTCCAAGAGAGCTACTTGTGAGGATAGAGTCCTCACACATCTCGAGGGAATAGTTGAATGCTCTAAGAGGCCCAATACCCTCAAATAAAAATGATTTTATGCTAAATATAGAAACATGGCATATTTATGGTACCAACCATAAATATTTCTTTATTATGTTTCTAGAGGAAAGGATACTGTAACACAAGTCTCCATTACATGTTACAACAAATAATTCACAATTTAAAACAAGGTGACTTAATTCTTTCTAATCAAAATAAAAAAAAAACATTAATGTAATCCTCCTTTTCTTTTAATTTTTTCTCTTTTTTGTTGGAGGGGAAGGGAGTTAATAAGCACAGTTGTCACTTTTTAAGCCCTTTCTTGTTAGGTATCTTTTGTCTCTTCATTAAATGTTCAAAAAACAAAGTCATTGTGGTCCATTTATTTTTCAAACTGCTCAAGTCATTGTTAATTTTAAATTGCCAATAGAAATCAGTGTTTTCAAGGCGCCAATACGATGTCTAGGCAATTTGCCCTGTTCAGACAAGGCATGGCCTAGACAAAGACTAAACATGGCCTAAGCAATAAAAAAGTATTTATTTATAGGTCCCTAATTAATTAACTAATTATTTATAGGTCCTTGAATAGTTCATATACAGAATTATATATATCTAACCGTATTCTATAATGAATGTTAAATTTTCCTAAAATGATCAAACACACTTCATATTAATTAAAATCATTTCCACAAAGCATAAGATTTGATTTCGAGCTTATGGAAGATGTTCGAAGAGATTCCAAGAGATTTGAAGCACTCCCAGTGCGTCAAAGATGAAAACCAATTTCGTCGGAGAGAAAAACAACGGCAGAGCAGCCAAAACCCGTCAACGGAAGGTTTTTGAAGTGTCGTCGGAGCTTTCGAGGGCTAGTGATGACAGCGAAAGGGAAATCGATGGACAGAATGGGGTTTGGGAGAGAGGAGTCAGCGGTTAACAGTCGAGAATGGGGGCGGGAGGTGCTTTTAAAGGGTGTTTTCTTATTTACAGAGACTCCCCCTCAAAATTTTAAAAATTACAAATACCCCCACCACCTACCTAGGATGTCACCTAGGCGATTTCTCTTCAAATCGCCTAGGCGTTGTCTAGGCGACGCCTTGAAATCACTGATAGAAACGTGACTTCTAAATACAACAATATAATATCTCTAATGGGAAAAGCCAACCAGAAAAGGCTCAAGTTGGTCTCTTTGACCAAAAAGAGCTCAAAGTAAAAAAGTCTTAAAGTTGAAAAACTTTACCAATAAAAAAATCAAGAAATTGTTTAGGCTGCATTTGAATTTTTTATTCAAAACAAGAATACAATCTGAAAATGAAAATATAAAATCAACTTTTTATCATTTTTTGAAAACCAGTTATTTTCTTAGTAAAATTCCTGAAAACAGTTTTGGAATATGATTAACCAAAAGCATGTTCTTTGTTTTCGGATTTTAAAACAATTTTTTTTTTTCAGTCAGATTTTCAAACATAGAAAATTGCTTCCAAATCACGAACCAAACAAGTCATTTTTTTTTCGAGTTAAATTGATTTGTAATAAATCTACGGTTCCAACAAAAATCTTACAAATGTTGGATTTTTTGAATTTATTCATAAAATTGAATGGTCGCTGGTGCAATTCAACTTGAATCATACAATTCATACAAAAAAATTGCACCAGTTTTATAACTGATAATTGATGCTATTAAAGATGAAGGCACCTATGCAAATGCCGTAGAACACTTTGAGATTATTGGAAGTCATAGAAGAGTAAAAGAAAGTATCAAAAGTACAGCTGCACAGATAGTATATGGTATGATAGTAGATGAATATAACAAAGAATAATTGATTATAATAATATCACGTTGAACTCCATCTTTACTTTTTGTCATGTGTTCATTAAGGTTGTGAATAATAAATAAGTAAATTAATGGCCATATCTACAAATGGAATGATGGATAGATTAAAAATTTGCTAAGGTACAAATGTATCCATTCATTGTTGCTTGTTGTTTAAGGAAAATTCGCTCTTTCCTCATCAAACACTAGTTAAGGAAAATTTGCTCTTTCCTCGTCTAACATTTCATATTGATAAAATGTCGTTGTCGCATCTAAAAAGATGAAATTATAAAACCAAGACAACAAAAGTTTTTTGATTAATAAAGTAAATTCTATAAACTTCAAACCATCACCAAGAACTATATTCACGAACATGCATTTGTCCATGTTTTCCACATGGACAATGAAGATATAAGAGAAAACAAAGAAAAGAACGCACCACTAAGGAATTGTATATTAAGTGTTCCCTTCTATCAGCAACTGAAGGTCTAACAACTTCACCAGTGTATTCAATCACCTACAACAAGGGTGACACAGTAAATGCATCATAGTATAAAACAATCAGTAACAGATCATAAAAATTATAATGTCATACCATGTCTCCAGCTCTATGAGGATGCTTCGCAAAGATGCCAAACCCATGTATCCCAGATTTACCTGCAAGCAAGAATCTCAATCCAAGAAAATTAGAATAAAGAGAGTAATTAATACAACACTTACACTACCATATGGTTATGCACTATAATGGATCTCAATATCGCAATATTACTACCAAAGAATTAAAGAAAAGGAAATAAATTAATCATTAAATATATAGTTTTGTTATACTTATCATAACCAATTGGCAATGATTCAAACATTTAATATGTTACGTCATTGAAAACTTGTCTATAGGCAAAAAGGGAGAAAGTAGAATACTTTGATGGTGCATTCTTCACAAACAAAATGTGATTTCAGTGGAATGTCTCTGAAATACTATATTATCAACATATTCTACTAAAATTGATATGAAGACTCTATAAGACTAGTATTAGCATTGTCATGCTTTATGGAACATAAAGTTGGAAAATAAAATATAATGCATTCATAAGTTGGGTATAATTTAAATACAAAATGTTAAGAGGGTAGCATCAAATTTTTGAGAGATGGTAGGAGCAAACCTAATTCGAGTTAATGGAAGATACTGATTTAAGGTGGTATGTACACATATAAAGAAGAGCATTGCATGTCAAAACAACTCAACAAAGCCTTTACCCAACTTCTTGGGTTGAGCATTGCATGTAAAAACAACATAAATATTAATAGAAGTAATGGCAATGGAATAAAAAGGCCTCAAATAACATTGTTTGAAGCAAGGATCAAAAATTCAATTTCGGCTTGACTTTGGCCACTTGAAAATTGGAATTAATTCGGAGAAGTTTAATTCCACATGGAGAATTTTTGTAAAAATTCGCTAAATTAGAGAAGTTTAGAGAATTTTTGCATATATACTTAAATATCTATATTTATTGTAGTATACGCTAAAAACTAATTTAAATAGAAATTTTTAATACATAAAAATACCAATAAGTGACCTAACAAAATCAATCTTGTTAAGTGGGTTGATGAATTTGAAATGGTAGCTTTTAGTCTTAATTTTTTTTCTTTGCTTTGATATTTAATTTTGTGGTAGCTTGTTTCTCAACCATATACTTTGCTAGTTTGAATTCCACCATGCTTAATTTATTAGTTTATTATTTAAATTTATTGTTTTTTAATCTTGTTTTATAAGAGTTAACTAAAAGATGGCTTTGGAATTTTTTTATTTTTGACTAGAAACATAGATAGATATTATATACAAGATAAAAGAGTACAAAAAGGAAGGGATGAGTTATCCCACGAGAATTACAACGAAATCAGAATATTGTTCCAGTTCAAAGCCCAATCTCCAAAACTATACCCTAGGGAGAGTTTGCTAGAACTGACCCATCCCACAAATAAAAACATACTTTTTTCCCAAACTTTCAAGCTAGAACAAAAATTGTCTCGAAAGACTACCATTTCTCTCTGCCCAGATACTCCATAAAACAACAAAAAACACACAATTCCAATATTTCTTAACATGATGATTAGATAGACTAACAGGATAACAAAAAAGGGAGTCATCATTAGGGGGGCAAAGTTTCGAGCATCTCCTCAACCATTCTGTCCAGACTTCCTTCACAAAAGCACACTCCCAAAACACATGGTGAGCAGTCTCATCATTCAATCTGCACAGGCAACACCAAGAAGGGAATAGACAAAAGTTAGGGAACCTCTTCTGAAGCAATCAACACAATTTTGTCTATTCAAAGCAATAAGCCAACCAAGAGTCTTGATTTTGAGAGGAATGGTAGCAGAGCATATGAAAGTGGAGTATGGAAAAATTGGGTGGTTGGCTGAGAAATTAATGATGTGAGAAAAAGATTTTGAAGAAAACTTTCCAGAAGAGTCCACAGCCCAAACAATACGATTATCAAAGTCCTGCAATTGAACATGGCACAGGTAATCCAGAAGGAGAGGAATCTCCTCCAGAGCATGAGGAAGAAGGTTGCGAATTAGGTAAAGGTTCCAGTTGGGTGAAGCGTCTTGGATGATGGGATTAGGATTAATGAAAGATGACATCGAAGCATTGTGGAGCCTAGAGATGCTAAAAATATTGGGGAACAAGACTTTGAAAGGGGTTGAAGCACCCCAGGTGTCTTCCCATAAACGGGTAGAAGAGCCATTGCCAACTTTAAACTGGAAAGAGGGTAAAAAAGCAAGATATAATGAATTAATGAATTTCCAAGGGGATTTGAAGGATACATGAGAGAAAAGACTGGCATCCCGACTATTATCTTGAAGGCCATGACGACTTTTGATCACCTTTGCCTAAAAAGAGTCCTTCGCAAACAAGAAGCATTATAACCACTTCCTAGCCAAAGCCTTGTTTCTTGTAAGAAGATCCCCAATTCCCAAACTATCATGTTTCATATCCAGTTTGACCTTTGCCCATTTAACCAAAAATGATCCCTTATCACGGTCCTCATTTTTCCAAAGAAAAGCTCTCATTTTTTCTCAATGAGAGTTGCAACCATTATTGGCATACAAAATGAAGACATAAAGTAAGTAGGAATTGCTTCCAACATTAACTTGAGTAGAATAATACCGCCACCCTGAGAGAGATGGCTCTTCTTCCACCCATCCACCCTTTTACTTATAGTTTGAATGACTAGATCTCAAAATAACATTTTGAGTGGGTTGCCACCAAGGGGCATTCCCAAATAGTGCAGAGGCCATGACCTCGTAGAAACAGCAAACTCCCTAGCCATAAAAGCCACCTCAGCATCTGGGACATTAATACCGACTAATTGACATTTGGAGAGGTTCACTTTGAGACCCAAGATGAAACAAAAGCAGTTGATAATCTCCATGACCATTTTCAAGCTGTGACTATCATTCTTTACAAAGAAAAGGCAGTCATCTGCAAATTGTATATGAGAAACATGGACATTATCCTTTCCAACTTTAAAACCATGCAACATGCACTTGTCATTTGCTTTTGAAGTGAGACCGTCTAGAACATCTGCTACAAGGGTGTACAAAAAGGGGGATAATGGATCCCCTTGTCGTAACCCTCTTGCCCCCTGAATTTTACCTCTTGGGCGACCATTTACAAAAATAGAATAAGAAACAGTAGATAAGCAACATCGAATCCATCTCCTCCACCTTTGACCAAAACCCTTCTTCTCCAACACAAAATCAAGGAAACACCATTTTACCAAGTCGTGGGCTTTGGCAAAATCAACTTTAAACAAGAAGCCTTGTTGCTTTGACAAACAATAATCATCCACAGATTCATTGGCGATCATAATCGCATCAGTAATTTGACCGTTCATTACAAAAGCCATTTGTGTCTCATCAACCGTTGAATGGAGAACCTGTCGGAGACAATTTGCGAGGACTTTGGAAATTATCTTATAGAGGCTGGTGGTGAGACTAATAGGCCGAAAATCATCGACTTTAATAGAGTTGGTTTTTTTGGGGACAAGACTAATATAAGTTTCATTGGTGCATTTATTAATGATACCATCATAAAAGAACACCTCCATCACTTTGAAGACGTTAGCCTGAAGGATTTCTCAATTTTTTTGATAAAAAAGCAACGAGAATCCATCTGGGCCAAGGGCCTTCTCCCCATCACAGCAAAAAACAGCTTCCTTTACCTCATCCATATCGAAAGGCCTTTCAAGCCAATGACTCTAGTTATGGCTGATACTATTCCAATTGATGCCCTCAATGCCCCAACTGCCATTATTATCATCGGTAAACACACTAGAAAAGTGGCTGATAATCGTTTGACAAATCGCATCAACAACTTCGACAATTGACCCGTCATCGGTTTCTAACTTAGAGATCAATTTTTTTTATTTTCTTATGCTGAGGAGGCGATGGAAGAATTTTGAATTAATTTCACCTTTTTTAGCCCATTTGATTTGAGCTTTTTGACAGACAAACCTATCCAGTTTACAGTCTACTGTTTGAAGTTCCTGTAACAACACTATACGAGTCTGTCTATTACTTTCATCATTGGGATCAGACCCCAATCGGGAATCAATATCTTTAAGATGATGAAGCAACTATGAACAACAGATAGTGTCACAAGCTGCAAAGTTTCTGCTCCACTCTTTAAGCTTGACTTTGAGGAGTTTCAGTTTCGACATAAAACGGTGACTAGCCCAGCCAGGTCCAACAGGAATGAGCCACCAATTTGCAATTAGTTTATCAAAGTTTGGATAGGAGAGCCATGCACGTTCGAATCTGAATGGCGAGGGACCCCAAACACCAATGGAAGTATTAAGAGTAACTGACCAATGATCTGAAGTTATCCGGTATTCAACTTCCTGCTTGGATAAAGGGAAAATATCCTCCCATCCAGATGAGAACAAGAATCTGTCAAGTTTGGACATAGCTGGAGAAGAACGGTTATTGGTCCAAGTGAACGGCAAGTTAAGGAGATCTGGATCATGCAGCTGAAGTTGGCCAATTAGAGCATCAAACTCCTTCATACTCGTCGTCATAGAAGAACAATTGTACTTTTCTGACATTTTACGAGTGACATTGAAATCCCCCCCTAAGCACCAGTTGCACGAAAGAAGAGAAGAAAGGCCTACAATCTCATCCCAAAAAGCCTAACGATCATTCCTTGAACAAGGGCCATAAACGGCAAAAAACCACCAATCTGAGTGTTGATTACCAGCAATTTTAATGGAAATTGAAAAGGACGCAACAAACAATTCCAACACATGAATGGTGCAAGTATCCCAAAGAACAAGAATCCCTCCCGATGAACCCGTGGCTAGAAGCAATACCCAGTCCAAAAACTTTGATCGCCATATCTGAGAAATTAAGCTGCGAGATATTTCTGAACACTTAATTTCTTGTAAGGCAACTATATCTAGCTTAACCAAACAAATAGATTTCCAAATGTTCCTTAACTTAACCCAAGAGACACATCCACCGATATTCCAAATAAGGATCTTCATTGGAAACCACACGAACCCAGGCACACAGGACTCGGATAGAGATTGTTGTGTTCTTGGATTTGTTCACCAATTGAACATCTAACGAACTCAAAAACTATGCTACTGTCAGGAAATTAGTTCGCTGCTCCAAAGATTCCATAATCCCAGTTGTATCTGAGACAGGTTTGACTGCCACTTCACAGCTTGTAGTCCCAGGCCCAGCCGGAGCAACAATCGGGGAGCCAGTATGTACCATATCGTGATGAGAGAGAGATTGAGAAATGATGGGAGAGGGAAGAATAGGTTGGCTGGTAGGGGGGGGAATCAGAAGAAGCATTGTTGATAGTTAAGACCACAGAACGTACCTATTTTCGAGTCGTCTATCTGCATGGTTGTTGCTAACCTCCTCAACTTTATCTGCCCAACAGGAAACTCGATCATTTGGATTTACGAGACACCCATCATCTTCTCCGCTTCCATTCCCGTAGTAGGACTCCGAAACATGGTCATCACTCGGATCCGATGAAACGTCCTTGTTGGATGAACCACCCCTTCATTTGCCAACGATTAAAAGAAGAGCACGCCATACCATTTCGTGATTTTTGGGTTCGCCTTTTATTAACCTTAAGGCCCATTTCATTTTCTGCTTTTGATCCACGGGGTTTATGGTTCTTGGAAGGGTTGGGTTTGTGAGAAGATGGAACATTATTGGACCCATAATAATAAACAATATCTTTGGGCCTACCAATATGGGTCCATTGCAATGATCCGAATGAGTGAGGTTCCATGTCAGATCGGATTCGATCAACATGAATATCTCCACGTGGCGACCTCCTATGGCGACATGCAGGAGACGTTATTTTTAAGTTTGTATCTTATTTCAAGTTTATTTATTTATTTGTTTCTTTTCTTCTCATTTTGGTAAAGCATATTCCATAAACTACATAATTTGTTAAATTATTTTTTAAAACTTATATTGTTTTGTTGGTTGATGAAGTTGAAAATAATACATAATTATTGATTTTTTTTTGTTTTCTATTGATGAAATAATGTTTTTTACTTCTCTATCGAATTTCATCGAATTTTGTTGAATTTTATCGAATTTTTGCATTTTTTTAATTGAAAAATAAAAAAATTATCGAATTTTGTCGAATTTTTCAAATTTTATCGAGAATTATTTTGGCAAATTTTTGCATTTTTTATTTTACATCCACTTCGCACTTCGGTGGTTAAAAAAAGGAAAAAAATCGTGAAATTTCGCCTAATTTCGATGAATTTTTGAACCATGGTTTGAAGTAATTAGGAAAGATTTATTCGAATATGACATAACAAAAGATTTGGTTTGACAAAGTAGAGTGGATGAGGCAATTGAGTCAAGTTGAGAAAAGGCTTTATTAAATCATATATTAGACACCATAAAGATTTTTTTTTTTTTTCATTCCCTTAATGACAAGGGTACAGCACCAAGTGTTCACATTAGGCCTTTGCATCATAAGTTTGAGATCATTAGATCATTTCCTATTGTGACAAGTTTCTTAGCTTTTTCCACTACATTTTGGTGGTCCTATAACACTTGAAACCTAGACAAAAAAAAAAAAAACGGAACAATAAATGCAAGATTGGAGGATAGGGAGAATGAGGTGATGATGAGTTTTGAGGACTTTATATACTCTAGTCCCAAAAATTGGGATAGTGCTCAAACCTTTCTTTTGCCACCACTCTTGTATCTATTTTGGAATCTAACTCTAGCAGAATAAGCATGTTTTTTCCACGTGCATTTCTTGGTCATCTTGATTATCCTTGCATTGCCATTCTCTACATCTATAATTCAATTTCTTTCCCTTCATCAAAATAGACAAAGTAAAGGAAATCGACAATGAAATATATAAATTGTTAAAAACCAGTAAACCCAAAAGTTGTAGTTGATAGGGGGAGGCCTAATAATGCATATTAAGCTATTATTAACACTCTCCCTCACATGCAACTACATCATGCGTGTGTTGAGACAAAAGAGAGATATATGAGCAGAGAAAAATACCAATCATGCAAATGGGGAATATTTAAATACAAACAACGAGACTTGAACCTAAGACCTCTTACAAAGTGGTTTAGTTTCCCTCTTCCTCTTTACCTTAATAGCAGACACTCTAAGAAGAATGATGAAGTAAGTTTGTTAAAGTTCTTCAATCAAGGGTTTCTTGATTGGGAGAAATAGAATTGAAGTCTCTCATCTTTAATAAGAGGTCCTCCTAAGGTTGGCTAGAAAGATGGGTTGCTCCATAGGGATTTGGCCCCTAAATTACCTTGGATCACTTCTCGATAGAAACACCCTAAAAGTTGAGTTTTGGGATTTGTTTGTGGCAAATGTTTCTAGAAGACTTAAAGGTTGGAAGAGAGGGTTCCTATCAAGGGGGATAAATTAACTCTAATTAAGTTCATTTTCTCAACCATACCTACGTTCATTTTTCTCTTTGTTAAGAATTCCACCAAAAGTTGAACGAGTTAAGAGAAGAAATTTTAATTCTTCATTAGGAAGGGCGTCGATAAGGGGAGTTCTATCCATTTGATTCACCAGAAGGTGGTGCAAAGGCTTGAAGCCAAAGGAGGTCTTAAAAATAGGCAATATTATTAACAAGGCACTAGTCATACAAAAGGCGAGAATGAGATAGGCGAGCATGTGAACCACAGAATTAAAGCAAAATGGGTCAAGTGGAGGAGTGCTTCTAGAGTATTATATGATAGGTGCATCCCATTGAAGTTAAAAGGAAGATTTTATAGAGTTTCAATTAGGCTAATTGTATTGTATGGTAGAAAATGTTGGGCAATTAAAAAACAACATATTAACAAACTAAGTGTAATAGAAATGTGAATACTAAGATGGATATGTGGTAAAACCTTAAAAGATAAGATTAGAAATGAGAATATTCGAGCAATGGTAGGAGTAGCACCAATTGCAGATAAAATGAGAGAGAACCGACTAAGATGGTTTGAACGCATACAACATAGGCCTTTCGATGCACCAATTCATAAGAGTGACTAATTAGTAATGCATGGTAACAACAGAGGTAAAGGTAGACCTAAAATAGCAATGGACAGGGATAATTAAAAAAGATTTAACTTCTTCTAATTTGAATGTCGACTTAGCCCTCGATAAAGCGAATTCATGTAGCGACTCCATATAGTTGGGAAAAAGGCTTAGTTGAGTTAAGTTGAGTTGTAGAACAAGGCACTAGCCATCAAGTGGTCGTGGATTACAAAGGGATGGACTCAAATTATTAACAGTAATTTGGCCTTTCTGAGTTACGCAGGGACACCAAAAGGCAGAAACTCCTCTATGTCTACCTTTAGGAGCCCTTAGAAATTGATCTCCTCGATTACGCTTGAGTTCAAAACCCATATCTCCCTAAAAATCAACAATAGGCATTCCATTTGGTTTTGGAAAGAAAAGTGTTATCCTAGCTTTTCCACTTATCAAACTTCCCTAGCCGCCTTATTTCTTTCTTTTATCATCTCCCCTCACATCCTCTAACCCAATCCCTTCTCGGACCTTCTTCTTCCTTAAGGCTCTTACTTCCACGAAAGAAGATGAGATTGGCTCCCTCCATTCCAATTTAGAGCAAATCAAGTTGTCTACTAGCTCTTGCGACAGGTTTATTTGGTCTCTTGATCCTTCAAGCTCCTTCTCCTGCAAGTTGTTTCACAAGGCACTGACTGATAATCCCTCCTTTCAGTCCTTTCCTTTAGCTCCTTGCATTTGGAAAGCCCAAGTCCCATCCAATGTAAAAATTTTAGGTGGTTGGTTACCCATAAAAGGCTAAGCAACTTTGATGTCTACAGAGACATTTTCCTATTTCTATGTTGTCATCCCACTGCTATTGTTTGTGTTTTCAAGATGGTGACTCAATTGATCAGTATGTTCTTTCAACGCTCGAACGACAATAGAATTTGGGAAATATGGGAAGTGCTCTTAGCAGAAAGGTTTGAAACTCGAGGCAGCTATAAAGAGTGCTACACTCTTAATCACTAGCAAGGCCTCTCATGAAGATTAAGGGACATCGAAACAGTTGTTTCTTTTGTTTCTCTATAGTCCATTTGGATTGAAAGGAATCTTAGGGTGTTTCAGAACACTTCCAAGGATCCTATTTTAATTTATAAGTCCTCGAAGCATAATAGTCATAATCACGATCTGAATCGTTAAAATCATACAATTCACAATTTGATTCACCCCAAAACGATTTGAATCAGATTCCTGAATCGCTATACCTATGAATTGTAAGTGAATCAGTCTGAATTTTAGGTGAATCAATCCGAATCGGCAGTGAATCATAAGTGAATCAAACCAAATCACTAGCTAAAGAGTAGCGAATCAGTTTAAATCATTAATTAGTTAAAAAACATTAATGTTTAATAATTTTATAGATACTTAATATATACAAAGTACAAACATACAATACACATATGTATCGTGAATCTTATGATTCACCGATCCAAATCCCAATTCGATTCATCAAGCCTAGAAACGATTCACAACCGATTCACGATTTTGACAACCATGCCTCCAAGTTAGTAGCTTCAAACTAAATTGCTTCCTCCAAGCTACAAAATGGTTATTCTATCTTCAAGTAGCTTAGGAATTGACACATCTTAATGTAGTTAGGTTTTGGCCCGGCTAGTTTGTTGTTTAGGACCACAGTGATTCAGCTATTTGCATTTTGGAAGATATCTCATTTAGAGTAAGTGTACATCTAACTAATTCACACCCGACCTTGTAGCAAAATTTTTGTTTTTTTTTTTTGTGTGTTTGTGTGTGTTCATTTGAGAAGGAAAAAAAAATGATTAAGCACAACTACTTGAATCAACAAGTAAAAAAGATAAACCACCATAAGTTTAATGGCAACAGTTGTGCAGACAGAATTGTTATCAAAAAAATTCTTGAATAAAAAGCAAAACATGGAAGAAGAGCGGAAGATTTTCCTAGAAAAAATCGTTTTGTTGAGAAAAAAGAAAAGTTTCAGCATACAAACTGCAAAAAATACTTAATAGCTGCTACACCAATACAAACTTGAAATCATCACATTACTTAGAAAGTAAATCATCAAGCATGCACACATTAGCTGCATTCTTCCCCTACACTCTTAAAAGTATATAGTCATGGTCACTCACCACATGCGAGTCTCTTTCTGAATGTTTCTCGCATATGTTTGTACTTCTCAGCCATTGTAACTACAATTGGTGGTGTCTCAGGTTGACATGTTCTCGGTTTTTGTCTTTCAGAAGGATATCTTGACAGCAAAAGCTCATTGAATATAGATGCACCTTTTGCAGTTCCACTTTGGCAATAACCAGTAACAAGATACGGTCTGTTTTCTACATATAACCGTTTCAAGGAAGCAGCAGCAAGGGCTTCAGGTTCTTTCCGCCCACGCCTCCCCAAAAAATCATAAGGCTCTGCAAAATAACATCAAAAAAAGAACATGAGACATCTATAAGAATGATATGAAAGTATTAACTAACTTGACCAACCTGCAAAGTACTTCATGAACTGGATGGCACACAATTTAACAAGGCAAGGAAATGTAGCATTCAAAAATACACTCAAAAAACCCCTTAAGAAAACTCTGCAGTGGTAAAAAAGCATGTACATACCAGTTCGAGCACAGCCAGACGGATTCGATGGGGGAGTGTAGTTGGAACAGCGTCGAGTGACAGGCCCAGTTTGTTCATCACTTGGTGAACGTTCATTCGATGGCTGCCTATGCTTCTTGCAGTAGGAAAGTAGGCGAATGCACTGATCATCCTCATCCTCATCAAAAGACATAAGATGAAGTTTGTCCTCGTCTTCAAGCTATGCAAACATAAAATAAGAGCAAGACATGGCAGAAGTCAGACTCTATGCAGACAGGGAGGACATACCATAATGATATAATATAAAGAAGAAATCCCTGTACTGACTTCTTTGCTTTCCTTTTTTACCCAATTAAGTTTCTTTTTCTTATTGTATCCATGTCTATTTCTTTAGCAATTTGTTTTTGTGCCCTATCAAACTTTTCTTCCCTCTCTCTCTCTCTCTCTCTGGATGTTCATTTTAAGAGACTGCATATAAATGAGAATATGTGACCAAAAGAAATAAGCATATAAGAAGGTACCTCAACACAAAGGCCAGCGGCACGTGCACAAAGTGGATGATAAGCAACACGACAGGTATTGTTGGAACACTGAAAGTAATTTGCCAATTTTAAATTAGATATTACCAAAATAAAGGATGAGAAGCAAAACCAGAAAACTTTAACCCACAAAAAATCAAATCCATATCATGTACAGAAGTCTAAACCATGGCTAGTCAGGGGATAACAATCTTTTTTTCTTCTTATTTAATAAATTTACCTTCATTTATTTCCTTCCAGTAATTTGGTAACTAGTTTGAAAAAAAAAATACCAATTATAAAAAGTTTTTTTGACTATAACCAAGAGAGATTGACAAGTAAAGACGCATCATGGTACTTTTAGAAGACTCAGTCAGAAGATAATTTATTCTGCCAACCACCATTGACATGTTGCAAAACAAAAAGTAACAAAAATGTCAGAAAAATAGCCTTATAAATGCATTTGGACACTTCATAGATTTTAATGAACAATTAAGTGTCACCAACCAGATAGGCATGGAATACTAAAAACCCGTATGAAAATAATCATTTACCTAACAAAAATTAAACTGGCAACGGCCTTCCTAATTAAATTGGACAAAGGATTGGAAGAAGTTTCCTCGTTGCATGTAGAAAAGATATTGAAACGATGGATACAAAGCTCGGGCTGCTCAGCTTCTTAAAATATATAGTTATAAGTGTTATCAAAATCCTATGGTTCCTAATATGAATCCATTGAATCAAATCATGTCTTAACCCAAGATTTAAACCTCATGTATGAGGGATGACCTTTCATGTGACAAGAAAGAAAGGTAGAAACCCACAAGCTTTGTGTGAAAATTTTGATTCAATAACTAAATAAGACTCATTCACAATGAAACATGAATCAGTGGAAAAGAACATTCTAATAAATTATAAAGGTTTTTAATCATAGCAATATTACCTGGATACAGGCTCCATAAGCAACACCACAAATACTACACAAAAGTTTCCAGCGGTCCTGTATAATTCACAGCACATAAAAGGCTTATCTTCATTTATATCAATACATTGCATAGTCAGAGGTTTTAGCAAAGAATAATGCCTTCCAAGAGAGAACCTTGCAGTTCATCGAGAAGATCAACAACTGTGAAAACATAAATTACTGCAGCACGACAACAAAAACAATGCAAGAAACTGAAAAAACATCAGATGTACCTTATTGATTCTATTCAGCCCATCAATGGGCTCCATTTTCTTGATATCAGATAGGCATGTCTCTGCAGATAACTGGATCAGTTAACACGTCACAGTAAAAAAAAATTCTGAAAAAATGAAATACGAAAGGCACAAATCTACATACCAGGTATCCATATGGCACATGCTAGATGAGCCCAGCGCCCATCAGTTGTACGCTTCATTGCACCCCCTAGAAGGCCAGGCCACAGTTTCAATAATCATATAGGTTATGCCTATAACAACAACAACAACATATCTGACAGATAAAATTACCTATAACAGGACATAGGCAGCAGGGTGGAGGACACTTAACCCCTAGACGACAAAGGTTGCAAAGCCAAAGTACCCCATCAGTAGGTTCCAATTCACCATAACACCTAGCATGTACCTGAGTAATCATTGACAGCTTAGGAGTAAAAAGCAACAAGGAAGGTACAGCACTATGAAGCAGGAAAGTGATAAGGGAGAACCAAGGGGATGGAATATTCTGATAAAAGTTAGCATAGAATGCATCATAGACACAAATTAAGGTATTAAATCATCTGAGGCACACTACTAGAAATCTCAGCCAAGAAATAAAGCTTCTCAAATAATACAAATATGAGCTTGGCTGAGAAGTTGGTCCTCCCTAGGGTAATTTTGGTTTCTATTTTTGGCTTTCTTAGGAGGACTCCATGTCTTCTATCTCTTACGCCCTTCATTTCGAGTTAACATACTCTTACATTCTCATTTCCTACAGACACACGCAAACACAAAGGCAAATACTTCTTGGCAAATAATTAAGACAACAGAAAAAAACTTCTTACCATCATACGGCACTTATCACACTGCAGGAACAAATTATTCTCATATTCCTGAAGATGTGCAAAAAACATGATCAGTATAATTTTCTCCTTGTAACACAAGAAGAAATCCCATTTATCAACCCCCAAAAAAGAGATGAAAGAATGACTACTAGTTTCCAATAAGAATGGACAAATTTGTCACTGAGTAAACAACATTATAAGTGAAGAGTTTGGCTTTCTGAAAATAAGTGAACAAAATAAGTAGGAACTGAGGCATGCCATCAAATGGAACAAATAGAACAGATGTATTTCACCTCATCCATGTGGCAAACATTGCACTTATCAAGGTCTTTCCACTCAACACGAACAGGTTGGTAACCAACTGGCAGGTCCCTATATCTTTTGGAGGCCAACTTACAACCAGAGTACATAGAGGGCATACTAGAATAAGATAACTCCTGCAAAACCATGAATTCCTCTTAGAACTGAAAACTATAGAAGGTGGTGGTGAAAATTTGCTCATCTCCAATACTCTGCAACTTCTTCCTATTGCTAGTTCTTGCCGATAATAACCAGCCATAGCCCTTAGCAGACGCAAGGAACTAGCAACCGCTATAAGCTATAGAGATAGTTGCTTGCAACTCCAGCTAAGAACGTTCACCATTTTCCTAACATCATGAGAACAAAACAGGAACACACACACACACACACACACACACACACACAGAGCAATAGCATACCTGGATAAGTTTGAAAACTTTACGGTTTGAAAAACCAAACATGTAAGAACCAGATTTTTCAATAATCTCCACATGACCTTCAGTATTACAGCCATTAGACATGCTTTCACGCATCTTCCTTATCTTTCTGTAAATTTTCTTCCAGCATGCAGATGGGGTGGATCCTTTGAACTGCGGAAGAAGCATGTCATGAAAATATGCATAATTTCACATTAACCTGTTAAAATAAATAACTACAAGTCTACAAGGGTTCCTTTCTTAACTCTATTCATCCTCTATTTCTACTTTAAAATAAAATTTTATTTATAGTAGAGTAGAGTTTTAAGCCCTAATAGAACAGGCAAAAAAAAATTGGCTTACCTTACCCTCATAGGGTTATATCTGTACTTCTAATTAGAAGTATAGTCTAAATACTTACCAAAAAAATACAATTTTCGCTAACATCTAATTTTTCTAAGGTTACATGCAGACTTAACATGCACCACAATGTCAAATGGATCAGAATCATCAATTATGGTACAGGTTATCACCGTCCTTTGCCAACCAAATAAAAAATTACAGCACGCTCTTTGATAGGAGAATTAAATATATAGCATTTTTCATATTGTGCTCCATTTAGAAAGTAGTTACCAACTATCTGCAAATAGTGAGAGAAAATTCTCCATAGTCAAAGTTTAAAACCTAGTGCAAATAATCCCCTCCCACCACCTCAAAATGTTGAAGCATATGCCAACCTCCAAGTGCAACTCACATTTTTCTTTAAAAATTGGATATTTATTTCTTAAAAATCATAATTAAAGCTTTTAGACAATTATAACCACTTAATTTAAAACTTTTTTCTAAAAAGGGAAAAAAGTTGCTTCAGCCAACTATCTCAGCCCATTGCCCTTTGAAAAGACCCCTTACTAATAATATATCTTTAAATTCATCAACAATGATACAAGTACTAACCTAACAATTTAAAAGCTTTTGACAAATTATTCTAATTGCATTAAATAGAAAATGGTGAGAACTAGCAAAGAGCTAAGGTTATTACAATGTATTTCCTAGTTTTCTATTAGTTTATTGCTTACAGTTTAAAATTGGAAATTGGAAATCTTGACTTATTATATATGATCATTTATTTCTCAGTGATGTTAATGAAAATTAAGATAATTGATACGGCATGACAAATTAATAGAGTTCTAAACAGATATAAAATTAATTCATTTTGTTCTTATATTAGATATCTATTCATTCACTATTAATACTTGCATTTTCTAGAATTTATTGATCTTTTATGTATCTTAATAAAAATTTGATGCTCACACAATATGCTTGTCACTACCCATGATTTTTCATGACAAATCAATCGATAAGTGTAAATTCTCTAAATTTCATTCTAATTGAAATAACTTTTCTATATTTATTGACAAACTTCACAAGAGTTCTTAAGGGCAAACATGCAAATATCCAAGCGGCTTCAAAAAGAAAAAAGTTGCTTGAATCGTTCAACCGATTTAAGCCCACTTCCCTCTAAATGGCAAAGCTAATTTGCCAAGGTGGCATTCTTATTATAATTTGAAATTTTGGACCTACTGACACATTTTGTGAGGTTTATCAGTTTAAGTGGTCCATGGTAAGGATAGAGGTAGAGGGAGACCTAAAATAACATTGACAAAATTAATTAAGAAAGACATAACTACTTATAATTTAAATGTCAATTTAGCCCTTGATAGAGTAAAGTGGGGGAAGCAGGTTCATATAGCCAATCTCATGTAGTTGGGAAAGGCTTAGTTCAGTTGAGTAGAGTTGAGTATCATTTTTTTTTACAAGAAACTGAGCATATTATAAATATTTGTGCAACTTAAAGTTTGCACAAAAACAAAAGTACAAAAGAGGCCCCCCTAGAGACGAGATGCCCCAAGGTAGGCTTTACATCGACTCTAGAATAGAGTCTCAACTTTGAGTTCATTCCCCAATACTATAACCCCTTGACAGTTAACAACTACTAATCCAATAACCAAACCAAAATACAGAATTGTTCCATACTTGTTTCTCCTCAGTACATCTATTATCAAAAATTCTAACATTTCTTTCAGACCATTAAGTGGTGATTGTTTCTTAAAACTCTGGACTCATTCATCGAGTCCATTTCCCAAACTTTTAGCTTGTATATTATATATTAATTTTCAAAAATCACCAATGTCCATACTTCAGCTCCATTTGGTCACACCACACGTGTCACAATATTGTCATCTATGACCCCTTGGTCTCCACTATCACTTCCACATATTTGCCACATTGTCCCCAAAAGAGCATCAAGCTCTTCCCTCAAGGTTTTTCTCTTCCTCTTAAGGCAATGCATTCTATTAGTGTAAGGGATTGAGGCTAGAAAGTATGGGAACCCAAGAGTCTCATAACAAATTTGGGATTATTCAAAAGCCCCCACAATAATCTATAAGTGATCATCAAATATCGTTGACATTTTTTTAGTACAACAAATAAATTTGAACTACAAATACAAACGTCAAATAACCAAAAAAAAATACCTCGTAATGTAAAATTACCAAAAGAACCCCAGGAAAAAAAAAATTAGTAAAAATACCTTAATTCACATCATCAAGCATGCCTAATTACCAATTCTGAACTAGTTATAGTGATGCCCAGTTATTAATGGCATTTTTTTAATAAGATAAAGATATAAAATAAAACAAGCTACTTGAATATGAACACAGAGAGACCCAGGTGAAGTCATGGAGTTGAAGAAATTTAATGGAAGCAATAATAATACATTAAAAAAGTGCATTAAAGCACCAATATCAACCAAACATATCAGGCTATATTACATTGTCCACTAAAATAGCCTGACAAACATGATGAAACATCAAGCCTCAACCCTTACATCTATATCTTTTTTCTTAAATCATAATTTTGCAAAGAAAACAAAGGGTACTTACAGCCTCCCCACCCCCAAACAAACAAACACATCAAAATAAAAAATAAAAGAATCAATTTCTTGAAAACTTCACAGTAAAACAATGAACATTCAATACCGCGTCTGTTCTACACAAAAACACAAATAAATCAAGGGAAAACAGTACAAAAAATTGGTCCATAAAAAAAATATGTAGTGAAACTTCCACGTAGGAAATAGTACCTTTTCTTTTTTGTCCATTATTACTCTAAATAGAGGCTTGAACTTTGATCTAGGATCTCTCAACACTTCCATCTTGTAAAAACCGTAGGTACTAGGATCTGAACACCCAAAAAAAAAAAATGAAAACGAAAAACAAATCACAAAACCTAGTTTTAACACATTTATACAAAGAATCAATAATTGGATTGTCTAAAGAACACAAAACTCAAAAACAAATAGTCCAAGTCTTGAAGAAATACGTAACCTAATACAGAAATGTACTTCCTCACAGCAATATATCCCTCAGGCCAGATGTATCGTTTATTGTGGAAATACTCTGAATCCTTCACTATCTTTCCTGTAAGTTAGCCGTGAATCAAAAAGTAAAATACGGCCTTCAATGTTCAATTATTTCAATTAACAACACCATAAGTTGAATTGATCAATCATCAACAAGAACACATGAATGCAATGCAAAATCAATGACTAAGAAGATCAATGGTCAAATACCAAAAGACGGCAGTCATTAGAACATCCACACTCACCAAGACTTAATATACACAAATCTCCTATTTCAAATGGACAAGACTGGACAGGTTCTAACGTTCCACGTGGACCTTCATCTTCAATAGAACCAACATTTTCCTCATCCTCTCCACTTGAATTCTCACAGTCACCCACTCCAGTTCCATTTTGCATTTGCAACATTTTTGCTGGAAGCTTTTGTTCACTCAGATACCTGTCAAAAAGAAAATCATTTTAAAAATAGCTAAAATTGCAATTGTAATAAAACTACATATGGCCCCATATCAGCCACTTAAAGTTAAATTCATTTCAGTGCAAAGCACAATAACAAAGACAAACAAGTAGGACAGGAAAGAATGCCATAAAGCTTAATATTAATGCATTAATTAAACAAAACCCACACAACAAGTCAAACGATATAAGATTTGCATGAAGTGTTTTTTCAGCATTTTTATCAATTATTTAAAAAGGTAAAGTAAAAATAAAATTTAAGTCAACTTAGCTCACAAAGCCTTTCCAAACTACATTAGATAAATAACATAAATCTACTCCCACCACTTTGTTTTATTGAAGTCAAATATGATACTATACAACAAGTAGTTATGCCATTTTTAATTATCTTTTTTTAAGTCTTCCTTTTCCACTTTTATTGTCGTCAAAAGTTAATAGGTCACTCTTCATAATTAGAGCTCCGTATCAAATCGTCGTTGCATGTACCCAAACCATCTTCATCAGTTTCGTAACATTTTATCCCCAATTGGGGCTACACTTACTATCACTAGGATTTATTTCTCCTATTATAATTTTTAATATTTTGGCACACATCCATTTGAACATTAAGAGTTTTGTTACACTTGGTTTATTAACATATGGTCTATTTATTGCCCAACATTTTCATTTTGTTCCACAAAAGCATGACCAATAGTTATCTTATAAAATTCTCTTTTAATATCAATTGGATAAGCAATCAATCATATGGTATTCTAGAGGCAACCTACTTTAGTTCTATGATTGAAATCATCTTCTATCACTCCCTAATGACCAAAAATGGTCCTAAATACCTAATGTCCCTTTAGTTTATGATTAGAATACAAATATTTGTGTCTAAAACAAAATGTACATCGAAAACCCAAAAAGACAAATACTTGGTTCATTTAAATTTGAAAACAAAATTTACGATGCTACCTAAAAAAGCCACTTTTAGAAAACAACCAAATTATCTTGGGTATTTTTTCTTCTTATTGTTAGTTTTTTCTTTTAAATAAAACATTTTTTTTTCTCATCGACCAAGTAAGTTTTCATTGATTTCACTAAAGCTTATGACACGATAAGTTAGGACTTCCCCAACTTGTCAAGCAAAGGAAAGGATTAAGAGAGAGGGAGGAGTTGGAAAATGGTTGTCTTTGAAGTTTAAACGGCATCTTATTCAATCTTCATTAATAGCAAGCCTTGGTCAAAAAGGTTTCAGACAAGGGGACCCATTGTCTCCTTTTCTATTTTACCTTAGTAGTGGATGTGTTAAGTAACATGACGAAGAAGGCTAAAGTCAACAACTTAATTAGGGGGTTAAAAGTAGGCAAGGACAAAGTTAAAAGAAGGTCACCTCCAACTTGCAGATGACATTATGTTCTTCCTTGAATATGATGAGCACGGCCTTCAACGTACCATGCAAACCTTATAATGTTTTTGCTTGATCTCAAGCCTTCATATCAACATGACTAAATGTTAGTTCGTGGGTACCATCACAACTACAAAGGTAATGGATCTTCAAGCTACAAGGATAGGCTACCTCTTAGGAAATGGCCTTTGAAGGACGTCAAATTTGAAATGCCTTCAAAGGGTAACCATATAAGAAATGACCTTTGGAATCAATGCTTACAAAAACTTCCAAGAAAAACATGAAAGGTGAAAAAGGAATTTTCTTTCAAGAGGAGAAGATTTGCATTGCTAAGGTCAATGTTAAGAACTATCCTCACTATTAGACTCTCTTTAGGGTTACAGAAAGAATGGTTTTTTCTATTGAGTAGAAGTGGTCCTTTCTATTGAGTAGAAGCTTAACAAGTAGAAGCTTAAGCAATTTTTGGTGGAAAGGTGAAAATAAAGGACAAGAGTTATCACTTGTTACTTTCGGATTTGTTTCTGATGAGAATGGAACAAGGTGGGTTGGCTATAGGCTATAGGCAACATCATCAAGAGGAGTAAAGCTCTCTTAGGTAGATTGCTATGGAGGAACAAAATTATCTTTGGGCAACATTTATCAAGAGTAGGAACGGTCTTCTGGACAACAAATAGGACGTCAATCTTGCAACTAGGTCCACCTTTATGTCTTCTAGCTTATATGATTCAAAGATCTATTATTCACCGCTTGGGCTTCCAAACTCATTGAAAATTCATCTAATCCATGTATCCTTCCCTTCTCCTCACAAGTTGTACTTAGGCTAGGCATTAGGGATAGCATTCATTTGGGGGAAGATGATTGGTGTGAGACCTCTAGTTTGGCCCCCCTATACCTAGCCTTGTACTTGTGATCTACTTTCCACAACAATTTTGTTTCTTCCTTTTTGGTGTCTTGTGATGACGAGGGTCAATCGTCTTGGCAATTTCACTTCACTAGGAATCTAGGAACATGTCTAACATGGAGGAATCAAAGGTTGGATCCTTACTAATGACCTTAGAATGCATTAGTCTTTCCAAAACAAAGGATAAACGGGTTTAAATTTTGAAACCTCTTTTAGACCATAACAACCAAAACCCTCTTCGTACATCTTACTAATCACATCACTAGACCTACTTCTTCTTTTTCCTTCATGTGGAAAGCTCATGTGACTTCAAAAATCTGGGTTTTGGGGTGGTTCATTGCCCATGATAAGATCCACACAGCAGGTGTTCTTCAAAGAAGATTTCCTCACTTGGTGATTTCCCCATATTGGTATTGCTAATGCAAAGAACAAGGCAAGACAATTGAGTATCTCTTCTCCACTGCCTGTTCTCTTAGAAAGTGTGGGAGAGTTGGGAAGACTACATGTCCCACGCTATTCTCTATGCTAGTAGTTGCACGGACCGTTTCCTCTTTCCAATTAACGGAGGATAACCTAACATCTTCAAGGATTACTAGAGGGTTATTATTTTGCCATTACTTGGAGCATCAAGAAAGAACAAAATGGGAGAATTTTGATTTTCAAGGATGATCACTATAGTGTTGCTTCAATGTGTGTGGGATAGCTTCCACTTTCTAGGTTCTCAGTGGATTGTCGCCTCAAAGTTCTCAACAAGCTTCAGTCTTGGGGAGTGGAATAGGGTTTGAAGTAATCTTGTATTTCTATAGTGCTGCTTCAGAGTGGGATAGCTTCTACTTTCTAGCTTCTCATTGATTTTGGCCTCTAAGCTCTCGACAGGCTACAATCTTTGGGAGTGGAGTAGGGAGTGAACTTCTAGTGCTTCTAGAGAGGGTTTGTGTATTCTCCTTCATTTTAATGAAAGTTCTTCCTCGTTTTTTATCAAAAAAAGGGTCCAATTGGGAACCTTTCAAGGTTGTAAATTTAACTTTTGAGGATACAAGTTGGGATCCTAGCAAATTCAGATGTGTCAGGAGTTTTAGTCAAAAGGAGGGATGGAACCAAGAAAACACATCTAGATGGCGCGAGAGAGAAACCCTTTCCATAGTCATATAAAACTATATGTATGTGCAAGTATGCATGTGTCAGTGAACATCCAAAAGCAAACATACTGTCCATAACTGACGATCAGCCACAATACAGTGAAACAATACATACTCTAATTTTAGATCAGAATTTTTTTATTTTTTATTTTTAAAAAAAGGTGCTTTCAAATCACTTACGCTTTTGCTTCTTCTAGGCCCTGATGGAAGCTGCTTCGCTTGCATTTCAAATGAAAAGAAGCGAAAAGGCCTTTAAGAAATGGGATAACCTGTTTCGTCTTAATCCTAAATAGCCACAAAACAGTGTTTGATTAGAACAACCATCACAAGATGATCCAAAACTGAGGCAACACGATCAGCTCATCCACTTAATAAAAGATACTGTGATAACATCATCTTGAAGGAGAAACTGTAGCCATTTCACATGCACTAAGCCAGAACAAGTTTTCAAGCCAAATTAAAAAGTTGCAACAAACCTTGCAAAGTCATGAGTTCCAAAAAACTGTACAGATACAGATTTCTCTCCATTACTGGGCTTAAGACCCTTACAGATTGAATCATTCACAATGACCGCTGGCCACATAGCATGACCTGTGCTGACATAATAAAGCAATTGTAAATATAAGATTCACATCCATGATTGAGAGAAGAAATGCAGCAGAAGATATCCATGTCTGTTAATCAGCTCCATATGTTTAGGAAGATTATCCAAGAGATTTTATATTCTATAAAAGTACCAGCATACACTGATCATAGAAGGGCCACAAAATTGAAAAAGACCATCAATGCAATCATGGAAAAACTGACTCACTGAGAATCAAGCAATCAAGAATCTGGCATTGAAGACTGGCATACATAGACATAGTCACAGAGGTACTTTCATATGAACTTAGTCAATGTGAATAAAAATGTTTTGCAATTATCAAAAGGAAACTACATCATAACACGTAAAATAAAAAGTGTTATAGGATATAATTATAGTATTAATTCATTCATAGAAGCAAACCATCAAGAATCTGCAGATTTTGCACCGCTGATAATGCATATATGGACAAAGGTATTCATAGAGGAACTTCCAATGTGATGCTGCAAACTCAAAAGTTTTGCTGTTATCAAAGCGTTGTATTACAGTGCAGAAAAGAAAGGCATATTGTATCTAGCAATGGTAATAATGTGGCAGCTTTGTAATCAAAGATGAAGTAAAAGGAGAGCTAAAGTAGCAGCAGACAATAACCGATTTACTAGCCTATAAAAATTAAGGAAAGGTGAACCTTGACGCACCAGTAAGGTTACTTTCTTATGACCTGGAGGTCGCATCAAAAACAACCTCCCTACAACACGGGGTTAAAGCAGCTTATGCAACTCTACCTGAGACCCAAAATGGGGGGAGCCTCGTGCACTAAATACAACCTTTTTCGAGTATAATTTAGTATAAATAAATTAACATCAATAATTGATTTTTCCATAGGTTGGCCTTTAATAAATATTTTTCAATAAAAAAGAGAGAAATGGAATACATTTATCCCATGAAGTATTTGCTACAAAAAATTAAAGCAAATGAATCAATTATTAATGGTAATCAACATCTTGCAAATAAGGAAAGGAATAACAAAATAAACTTGGAAGTTTCGCTCTAGAGTTCACATGGAATCAGATCCTTGCAAATAAGGTAAGGACAATACAAGAAAAGTTTAGGATATTTTGCACTAGATTTCCCATGGAATCAGAATTTAAAATACAACATATTTGGCATATGTGAGATAAAAAGTCAATGCAACAGAACCGCAACAAGAACATCGCTACCGTTGATTTTTTTGTTTTTTTTTTTTTAATACTGCTACCGTTGAATAATACATTAGTCAAGTGCAACAAAACTAAACATAACAACAAAAAGAACAGTTCATCCACCACTAAACATTGTATTTCTCCAAAGAGATACAACCAATGTGGTGCAAGCGCACCAACCAAAAATGCAGAAAGTGTGCCACCCAGAAAAAGGGACAAAATAAACCACAATATGAAGGAATAATTCAAGGTCTCCGTGCTTCTAATTGTCTATGAAAGTAAATCACGTCTGTGACAGCAAACTTTGAATGCCATTATATGAGTTGTGTGCTAAACTCATTCAACAGCGTGAAGAAAAGCAAACATTAGAAAGCTAGTTTCTTAGTGGAAAATGCATTATGCATCATAATTGGCATGAGAAAAAAGCAAATAACAGTGAGCAAACCTGCAAGTTTTGCCCATATTATATCCCCAGGTTCAAGCTCTTGGCAATCATCAAAACCAGCAGCCAGCACAGCCATCTCACAATAATTCAGGAAACTTTCCTCCTCACCGGTGACAATGCATTTCAAATTCAGTCGCTGCATTTCCTCATGAGAAATTTGAAATTTTATCTTCTCATTTACAAATATCAAATTTTCCTCATCACCATCCTCATACTTAACCTGCAAGTCATTTTTTCACATAATAAATATACTCAAATCAACAACACATCCTTTCAATAATCAACATTCCTCCAAATCATAAAATGCAGCATAAATTCCCAGATGCCATAATATATAAACAAAGGTAAGAACGATACTTGATGCTCCCTTTTCTCTGAATTGTATGCAATAACGCGTCCCTGATACCAATCATCGTCCAATGGCCAGTAAACCTGTAAAGGAACACCTTAAATTTCAGAATCAATTGTTGGGCATGACCTAATTCGATATAAACTGACAATAAAGCATTTACCTTGCACAATAAGCCGACGAATTTGCTTGGATCAACATCCTTAAAACTCACTCTACATCAGCAGAAAAAAAAAATTAAAAAAAAAAATCAGAATTTCCGCGCAAAGCACCACAATGTGAAGTAAAGTAATCCAAAAAAAAAACAACAAAATCTTACTGGACCCATCTCTTCCTTTTCCTCAAACCAGAAGAACCATTTTCTTGACAATCAATGGACGACAACTTGCGTTTCCTTCCCCTAACAGACCCACCACCACTCAAATTTCGCACTCGATTCTCTCGTAAACGAGGACAATCAAGAAACCCCGCAAAACCCTCAAACCCTAATTTCAGTATCTCACAATTCCGCAACACTTTGTCCTTCTTATCACGAATTCTTCCATTATTCTTCACCTCCTCAATCCCCTCCGCGAAATTCCCAGGGGAATTCGACTCCGATTCCACGCGCCTCAACAAACTATCAAAAAACGAGGGTTTACACGAAGAAGAAGAAGAAGAACTCGAACCTCGGGGTTTCTTGGACCGCCGTGTGTACACTTGAAGAAACGATTGCAGCTGCTTCTTCTTCTTCGGATCTTCATCGGAAGGATTGTCGAATGCGTCGACGATCTTTCGCGCCTTGACCTTCTTGGACATCACATTGGACGATCCACTGGCGCTAACGCACGGGACAGTGGCGGAGTAGACGTGTTGGAGCGGAAGGTAGCGTTTCGGCGTGCCGGTATCGGTTTCTTCGTCTTCGTGCATGAAGTTCTGTGATTGCAGTGACATGGAACGAATGGGGAAAGAAAAAGTGAGAAAATTAGCGAGAGATTTTTAGGTTTTGGTGGTTTTTAGGGTTCTTGAGGAAGGAGAGATAGAGAAGAAGAGGAGAGAAGTGGTTGATTTTGGAGGGAATGATTTTCCCAAAATAACCTGTTTCCCGCCGGGTGCTTTTGGTAGAGGGGAGAGAAGCAACTACGAGAAGCGAACAGCTCAGACTATTTATAGGTACTGTACTGTAGCAAGCACCTTTCATGCTAAAAACAAAAAAGTAAATGAATTGTAGCACTCTTGTAATGGTAATTAGCACCGCGGTTAGGGCCTCAGCTCTCCGTGACCCATAACCCAAATTGGAATATACGGATCTTTCTTATATATAATTAAAAGGCCTTAATTAAAGACAAGACGAACAAAAAAACAATCAATGAAAGATAGTGATAATTACGAGTAGAATTATAATAATAACAACAAAGATACACAAAATTAGAATATCCAGAAGCTTAGTATGTTTTTCACGTGCAAAATTATATTAAACGAACAATAGCTAGTTTATGATCTGCAAGTGACAACAAAATTCTACCTGTATTGAATAAATTCATATACTTTTTAAACATAACCAATCTCATTTTTTAACAAAACAGAAGGATCACATTAGATAACCGGTGATCGATGTAAAAATTTATTACATGAAGTATGGCATGAATCCAGTCAATTAAATTAGGTGAAAAGTTAAGTCTTTTTAAAATGCTAACTTAGTCGTTGATAGAAAGTAATTTTACATCGCATAATAATCACATAGCTAAAAAAAAGAACTTAGTTGAATTAACTCAGCAACTCACTCTTGCAACCACACCCAAATAGAATTATTCGCACAATGCAATCCAAACTAACACGAAAAGGAAGAATCAAGAAAGAGAGAGAGTCATAGAAAGTAAATGTGTTAATAAATTGGTTTAAAGCACAAAATCGAACCAAATTGAACTAATGTATTTAGTTTGATTTTTTGATAAGTTCGGTTTGATTTAAATTTGAGAAAAATATAAATTGATAGATTTAGTTTGAATTGTAATTTAATATTTTGAAAATCGATTTTAGCTGAACCAAATTGATTCTAAAATTAAAATTATTAATATTTATTTTTAACGTTTATAATTTATTTTATGAAATAAACATTTACATTAAAAAGTTATATAACTATTTTTATATAGTAAATATAGTTTTTAAGTTTTTTAAATATATATTAAAAAAATTAAAATTATTTTATATACATATATAATATATGTATAAAATTTTAAACTGATTAATTTAAATTGAGCTAAAATGATGATGTTTGAATTAATTCAATTTAACTTAATATTTTAAAATATATTAATTAAAATAAATTAAATCAAAATTATTTATATCTAATTTAATTTAAATTTAAACATTAAATCCATCCCAACTGAACTAGACGCCTCTACGTGGGCAAGGAGAGCGGTGAGGAGAGAGAAAGAGAGAAAGAGCGCGATCTCTCGGTGTCATCGACTCCGCCCCAACGTCTCTGTCATGAGACGCATACCCTAAACCCAACCATTCATCGGCGGACTCCTCCAAACTCTCTCTCTCTCTCTCTCTCTCTCTCTCTCTTTCTCCCTCTCTCCCTCTCTCACATCTCTATATATAAATTCAAGCTCTTTGAAACCCTCATTCTTTTTCGTCTTCTTCTTCTTCGGAAATGGCGTCTTCAGTTCCAGCAGCTACCGCAGCGGCCACTTCCGTGACCAAAACCAAGAACTTCTCGTCGTCGACTCCACCGCGCCATTACTTACGCCAGTCTTCTGATGCATGCTCGTCTCGTCTACCTTCCAGTCTGAACTCCAAGCTTCGACTATCTACAGAGGTAAGTACTTACTTACTCAGGATTGGTTCTTTTTTCTTTGTCTTTCTTGGTTTTGAGATTTCGGAGGTTGCGATCGTGATTCTCGGACTTGAAGTTTGTGTAATTTCACGCGGTTTGGTGCGTGTGAGATTTCTACTGGAAATGGAGTGGAGTTTCGAGGAGATTCCGGTCGTTTTCAAGTATTTTTTGGAGAATTGTGGCAAATGCGAGCTTAAGTTTGTGCAGGATAGTGTAATCTTGAGATGCCGGTGGATTGTCGTGATTTTGTTGGTTTAGCTTGTTTGATGTTGTGTTTGGACGCGACAATCGAGATTTGCAGTGAAAATGAAGTGGAATTTTAAGGAATCTGTGATCATTTTCGAGTTTTTTTTGAGAATTACAGAGAAGGCGAGCTTAGTTTTATTCAAGACAGTTTGGTCTGTTAAATTACCGTGGATCGTCTTGATTCTTTTAATTTTAGTTATTTTATCTTGCATTTAGACGAGACGATCAATATTTTGGCCTTGGAGAATTCCTCTAGTTACACCCGGTCTAATATCTGCGGGACTCGTAGTGAAAATAAAATGGAATTTCGTGGAGATTCTGATTTCTTTCAAGTATTTTTTGAGAATTGCCACAAATGCGAACTTAGCTCTCCGTGCAGGACAGTACAATTCATTGTCCATAATTCTGGTGGCTGTTTATGAGTAGCACAATTTCAGACGTGAAAATTTCTAGCCTCACGAGATGTAATATCAATGGGATTTGTAGTGGCAATAAAGTGGAATTTCGTGGAGATTCTGGTCACTTTCAAGTAAGTTTAAGAATCACAATGAAGTGAGTTTCTATCTCTATGCAGGATAGTTTAGGATCTTCAATATTGTGGTGTTTTATTGAGAGTTTTGATTCCAACCAGAGAATTTAAATATATATCATAAGAAAGGAAAAATGCATATTTGTCAAATTTATAAACTTCTCTATAAAGCAATTCTGTCTTGAATTTATAGAAATTTCTGAAGAAGTAAAGAATTTGATCTTTTCAAAATTATGAATTTATTAAATATAATCCTATGCTTTATTGGAGTGCAAAGTTATGAAAAACTGAAATTGCGGTTGATAGACATGGAATAATGGAGTTTATCTAACTCCAAAAAAGTTAGTTCATATTGCCAAAGTTAGCAATTAGCACTTGCATTCGATTATCTTGCTGCAGAAGAAGTTACAACTCCATACTGCAAAAGTTACAAATATACGTGGCAAGAGTTACGGAAGACTTGTTTTAGAGTTACTTTTATCATAATTTGCAGCACTGTATCTTGAAGCTATTTCAAAAAAGTTTTTTTATTAAGTTTTTGGAATTTGTGACTACTGATTGCGACTTTTCAACATTTGATCTGGACTTGTGCTGGTTGGTGCAAAATGATGATCCTTTGGTCATTATTCAAAAAAAAAAAAATGGAAATATTCTCTCTTCACAAGTTCAAGATCTTCAGAAATTCTCTTAATTGTTGGGTCTGATATCTTGCATGCTTATACGACATTACTATTTTTTCTTTCTTTTCCAATAGTAATCTCAGGAATTTAGCTTATATTTTTTAAAATATGCCCTTTTTTAATCATAAAAGGCACTTATATGCCCAATAACATGGATTTGGTGATTACTCCACAGGGTCCGTGGTTTAATCGAAGCCATTCTTTTTTGGTGAATGCCCAATCAAATGAGGTGAGGTCTTGCCAATGGTTTTCATTAAAGGATCTGCTTTCTATTTTTTGTTCTTTCTGGAGCATGTATACAGAGCCATCTTCTGATTTCAAGGTTGGTGCTAATGGGTCCTCAAATACTGTGGTAACTCCTGCAACCAAGTCTGATGGACCTGCATCAGAAAAAAAGGACGTGAAGCCAGCAGAGGAGCCTTCTCCAGCAGCTTTGGGTTCAGAGACACCCATCTCTGAGTTTATGAAGCAAGTTTCGAGCCTTGTCAAGTAAGCAACCAAGAAAGTACTGTTTCTTCTTTGCTCTTTGTTTAGAATGACCTTTACTTGCCAAAAAGATTGGTGTTGCTCGTGTATCTCTTTATTGCAGGCTTGTTGATTCTAGAGATATCATGGAGCTGGAGTTGAAGCACCATGACTTTGAAGTAGTCATCCGTAAAAAGGAGGCCTTGCCTCAACCAATCTTACCTGCTCCTGTTGTTATGATGCATCCACCATCAACTGCCCCACCTGTGCCACCTGCAGCGGCACCAACATCTCCTCCTATTCCTTCTCCAACCCCATCTGCTGTACCTTCTCCACCTACAGCCAAGCCAGCTAAGCCGTCACTTCCACCCCTTAAATCTCCCATGGCAGGAACTTTCTATCGATCCCCTGGACCTGGTCAACCTCCATTTGTAAAGGTGATTATCTTCGAAATAAGAAGTGGGTTAGAATTTGGACAGCAATGCCTTTTCACAGTCTGTTGGCACTGGAGGCACATTTGCTTCTTATGTGTTTTACCAAGTCTATTTTTTCTGCAGGTTGGAGACAAAGTTCAGAAGGGACAGCCCCTATGCCTTATCGAAGCAATGAAATTAATGAATGAGATTGAAGTAAGTGAGATCCCTTCCCCGCCCTATTTTAAAAGGTTATTTGAGAAACATGGCTAAAAATGTTGATTTATCATTCACCAGAATATAACTTGTGCTCTACACTCCTATTATCTTGGCGTCTTCTTTCTCCCAATACGTGAAAGGAATTGAGTTGATGGGACTGTCCTGCATCATCTGTGTACTACAGTAGTTGGCATAAATCACCAGGCGATCAATGATAGTCCCTTGTACTTTTATATTTGCTTCGAACATGTTGGTTGGTATCATTTGTTTTATATCAGCGGTCTATCACCCAGGGAATTGTTTAAGATTAGGAAACCCAGAAACCTTTCATAAGCTTTATCAAATGTTTTAGTTAGTACGAATTCTTTTTCAATGCTTGTTGAAGCATGAATGATTTAGCAGCTACTTAGTTCATATTAAAAGTTGAAATTGTCCTTTTTCCTTTTGGTTGGAAGCGACAATGGAAATTGTATTTCTGCTACATTTTTCCTTCTCCTAGCATTGGATACTTGATTCAGAAATTTGGTCCCTTCATCCTTGGACTTTCCATTTGATTACTTTACATCCTACTATTTTGTAACTTCATTTTTAGGAAATTTTGTCACCATTCAAAAGGTAATCTTCCTTTTCCTCAGTTCCTTCTGGTTATTGTTGGCAATTTTAATTCCAAAGTTATGTTTTCTTGGTGCTCTCTCAAATTTGCTCTTCTTGATCTTAAACTTTTCTTCCAGCATATTCAACTTTGATCTTGTAGTAAACATAGGATGATTGGAGCTGGAAAAGCAACCCCACCATTCCTTGACCCTATCTTTTTAATGAAGGCTCTTGTAGGCTAGAGCTGCATCAGAGAAAATGGTAATGGTCAGAAAGAAGTAATGGGAATATAATCACAAATATTTAGGAAGCCACATTGAGGCTTTTGTACCATTAATTATAAATCTATCAAACTTGCTCCTGATTGGGTAGTCTATGTGACGACATATAGAGGTTACCTACTAATTATAAATCAATCAAGCAGTTCCTATTCATGATCATGAATTCTGCGAACTCTTGATTCTTGAGTCATTTGCAACTCCATGATCATCCTTTTCTTTTTTCAAAGGAGATGATTGCCCATGAGAAAACAAGTGCTGGTTTAGTGAAGCATAGGTCATCCTCGAGGAGGGTGCGCCTTCAATGGCTCACCCTTATCAACACCTATGAAACCTAACTCTTCTTGGTACACTCAGATACACTAAGTCCCCACTCCCAAATATTTTCTTGTTAATTCTCTTCCTTTCTTTGACTTTTTGGACAACTGGTGGGGGAAGATCATGTGGGGGTTGTAGCGTTGTTGATCAGCTTAGTTGTCATAGTTATTTCATTATTATTGAGTGCGTAGTGTGTTCAAATGTGGGGTAATGAATTGGGTTAGAAATCACTTTGTTGGATAACTACTCGACCTAAAAACTTTAGCTAATGGTAGAGGACCAGTAATGCATATCAAGCTTCACCAAAAAATTTGTTGGATTACTTTAATTGCATTATTGCAGTTGGTTTGAATGCGAAGATTCCCAGTTAATGTTGGTGGTGTCCGGATATGGAACAGTTTTGCTCTGTTTCTACACTGCTTTTTATACTGACACCATAACGACTATTATCTTCAACATAGCAACAATGAAATTAAGAAATTGTTAAAGTTGTGCTATTGTATTAGAACAGTTTAGAACAGTTACACTAGAATTAGTGCAGCATTTGAAAAGGCATTTTGATGGTTAATATGGGGCTTTAATTACCTTTTTTTTTATCCCTGATAAGCAACATACTGAGGACATGCCTGATATTTGACCCGAGTGTAGTAACTTGTATTTGTAAATTTAATAGTTTTCAACTAGCAACATTAACTGGTTGGCAATATCTTCTCTGCAGGCTGATCAATCTGGAAAAATTGTCGAGATCCTCGCAGAAGATGCAAAACCTGTCAGTGTGGATACAGTGAGTTTCCAAATCTCAAATTCTTCTTATGATTTACTATTTCCTGTGTGTGAGCCCTAAAACTTCTTTTGATGATTTTCTTGATGGTTTATTTGCTCTAATTTCTTTGCAGCCGCTGTTTGTGATTGAACCATAGAAAATGCAGGTTGATTAATAAAGCAGTGAAGTTGGTGATTCATTTTTTCCATGCGGGTGGAACATTTTGATTAGAGTGGAATTGTTGATAGAGTTGGAACGTCCTCTGTCAAATTTCTTCATATGAGGGATTTTCTTTTTTTCCAGTCATAAGATGACAATCAGATTCCCTTTTTCCAATTATTTTGCCAAATTTGAACATAATCAAGCTATTTTCTTGACAAAACCAGCACAACCATTACTCTATAGCAAGAGGATCATGCTGGGGGTGCCACAAAATGCTCACATTTCTTCATTGTTTTTAGATGTTCATCTAATAAATGGATTGCTGCTATTTGTTGAGAAAATTATGGATGGCAAAGAGATCCTCTGCAGCTTTGGTACTCTATTTATTCTCTCGTAGGCTCCACTGTGAGAAGTGATGTCCTGGTGTTTGCATCACCTACTGCAGAGTCCTTTTATATACATATAGGTAGCATTTGTATGGTTATCTCATCTAAGAATTTAGTTGCTCCTCCCATTAAATCTGGTTTCTTGCACTTAGATTTGCCTAGCAGTTATAGCTTTTATATGAAGCCAATTCTATTGGTATCCTTGCTTCATAATTGACTTGTTTGAGTGAATTGTGACACCTTTGTTAGCAGCATATACTTTGGCCCTGTCTGGTAGAGCTTTTTTCGAAAGTGGTTTTTAATAAGTGCACTTTTAGAAAAAGTGCTTTTGGTAAAAGAAGTGAAAGGCCTATTTGAGTGAATTGTGACACCTTTGTTAGCAGCATACTTTGACCCTGTTTGGTAGAGTTTTTTCAAAGTGTTCTTTTAAGAAGTGCGTTTTTAGAAAAAGATGGTCTCTCCCATCTTTTACCAAAAGCATTATAGAATAGCGGCGGAGTTGAGGGGCATAATGTTCTATTATAGAACAGATCTTGAGTTTGATCCTCTCTATATGAATAACTGCAGCCTTAGTGTTTGTGGTCGTGTCTTACGAGACTAGTAGGGGTGGGCCTCTTGATACCCCTTACTTCGAAAAAAAGAAAGTAAAAGATGGTCTCTCTCAGCTTCTTCTTAAAGTAGAAAATTTATTTTTTTTCACTATAGTTTCGCTAGAAGCAAGTATTGTCAAACACTATTAAAAGTGTTTTTGCTTTAAAAGCCTTTTTGAAAAGCTCTATCAAACGAAGCCTTTAGCCGATACTTGCTAGGCCTCTTAACAAAAATCATTATGCCGTCTTGATGTTGCAAAACTGTGCACCTTAATTAACGATTGAGAACATATATACATTCAATCAAATCAATTACACAATAAATAGCTTATTTTACTTGGTTTTGTCGTTGATCATGCTAACATTCATTGGTTTGTATATTTGTTATGCTTATGTTTGTCATCGTTCCTTTACTATTTCAGTGAGCCTTTATTGTTGTTTTTCATACTCTGAAACATAATTTCAGTAATATAAAAGATAATACTATAGTAATTTAACTGCCTAACTTTTTACTCCTTACTTTTCACGTGACACGTTATATTTTATCTTTTTGACTTACTAAAATTGATATTTTCTATTTTGTCATTCTCATTTATCAGTTAACGGCCCTGTTTGGGAGAACGGCGGCAACGTTTTGGGTGAAACATGCTTTCTCCAAATGCAAACGGAACGGAGAAACAAGCATAAAGATGTTTTCTTAAATCTCTCAAAAATTGCGTTACACACGAAAATACAATTATGATTTAACTTTTCAAACACACCAATTTTGCGTTTCTCTTGACTTCACGCTACAACAGTTGCGCTCTCAAATAGGGTCATATGGGCTTGAATTTTAACTAATATCAATATTGTATAAAATGTTTTTACCTTGTTTTTATTGGTGAGCTTGAATCTCAACTACTATTAATAATGTGCATATTTAATCACCTATGGGTCTACTATGAAGTTAGGAGGTTGTACTCCAAAAGTAATGAGGAAGAAATTTACACTTATATCACATATAACAGTTTTTTCACTCTGCATTGCTATTTATTTGCTTAGTTGTGTAGACAGAGAGAAACCGTATTCATGTATTTCATTGTAATTGACAAAAGCTTTTTATAGAGTGAATCAATTGAGTTGTTTTCTACTAACTTTTGCTCAAAGCATTTCTTTTTTGGTTATTTTAATTAAGGACATTCTACCTTGGTTATATTTTCTATTTTATCCTTAATTTATCTTGTTTTACCCTACTTTACCTCTTATTTTTATTTAAACAATATAGCACAGGCATTTCTAAATTTTTTTATTAAAAGAATGAATAACCATACCAATCCAGTTTTATCAATAAGCAACAAAAACTAACTTCGTGGCTTCCACGTTTTCACCGTCAATTAATTGCTTGGTTGTTACTACATTGGAAGTTAGCCGGCAAGTGGAATGTTTAACAATTCAAGTGAATGGTTTGTGTCCAATTGTCAAGTCAATCCACATGTATAAAATAATAACAATGCGTACCTCTCGTAGGCCGGCTTCTAATACCTTGACCACTTACATAAGCAAAGTCTTTCAATTAACAAAAATAAATAAAAATTAACATTCCATTTATTACACAAACTTTACAAAAATGGTCTTTTTTATTTTGAAAAATATTTTATTATATGCTGGGTGCTAACGCTATTGCGCAATATTTCAATATTCAAAGAAAATTGAATGTTAGCGTTAAAAAATAACGTTGACATCCAATAAGTCTTTAGCGTTACTCTTTTATTTTTTATTTTTTATGGGTATATGGTGATATGGATCCAACTTTATTATGACTAAAATATTATGTGATTATGTGTAGACATTTTCAGCTCACCCTTTATATATATATATATATATATATATATATATATATATATATATATATATTGCAAACATGGTTAGGTAACCCATTAAAAAAATGCACTTAATCATTAGCTTTATGGAATTTTAGAAAAAATAAAAAACGTAGTCTTTACATACAAATCAAGATCTCATTGAATTAGCTTAAAAATTAGCATACTCTATCAATAACGTAGTCGACCTCCACCACTTAAAATATACTAAAAATTAACCTAATTAACTAAAGAGTGTTAAAACGACCCAAAATCTCTACCATAATCTATATCCACAACACCAAATCATCATGGAAAAAAATAGAAAAAGAAAAATCTTCTATTCATCCTACACTATATCAACATGAATATAGTTTTAAGTATAATTTTTGGGTGTTAAAAGTATTTCTCTTAATTAAATTGTAGAATCCAGAGCTAAATCAAGATTATTAATTTATATATCATTATAGAAGAAAGATTAAGAAGAAGACGAAGCAGCAATTGATCATTCCAAACTGCCCCTTCGTTGCTTTCAATATATATATATATATATATATAACAATCTTAATTGACTGCAAATACCAAGTCATCAAAACTTGTAAGAATATATTCTCATCAGGTTCTTCTTGAAATATTCTGTATACATATGCATGTTCTTCAATGAATGAGATGGTTGACTTGACTTACGCCATGGCGAAGCTGTGACGACACAACCAAGAGGACAAACACGAAGGTGTTTCCAAGGCAAATATGACAACAAGAAGACCCTTCTTCATAACACCTTGTGTTCTTCGTCAATTCATCGATCCAATAATCTCCAAATCTAATTCCATGCACGTAAGATAACACTTGTGTATGTGTGTGTGTGTATATATATATATATATATATATGTGTGTGTGTGTGTGTGTGTAATTTATATACATATATACATAGATTTTTTATTTAATTTTTCGGAATTTAATCAAACGGGTACCATGGAAAGCGTAATAAGATTAATGTTTTGGATTGTTGGTAGTGTGTCAATTCTGCTATCATTTGATAAAATCTCCAGTGTTTCTGCCATTGGAGGAGGAGGAGGAGTTTTTAGAGTGCAACACAAATTTGGTCTGGAGAGGTCGCTCAGTGCAGTTAAGGAGCATGATACTCGCCGGCATGGCCGGAGACTGGCCGGAATCGATCTCCCGCTGGGTGGAAATGGCAGTCCTACTGGATCTGGGTTTGTTCTATATATCCTTTAATTTGTTCATCATCATGAGAATTGATTATACAATAATATATCTCCTGTCATTCATGTATATAATTATGTGATATATTTGTCAAAAAAGTCATCATATTATTGTTGTAACATTTTTGAAACGTTGATAAAAGGCTAATTTTTTGTAGTGTGTGAAATATGCTTGACATGAAATTGAAAATCTTGTAATGTTGCCTCTTATTGTCGGATTTATCTCCTAATTATATGATATGTTTCTATAATTTGGAGATTTGTATATAATTGGCATTATTCTAGATATTAGCATTCTTTCTATAATTAAGAGATTTATATATATGGCTTAGCATTATTCTAGGGATTGTAATAGAGAGATATTAACATTCTTTCTATAATATGTGTAACTAGAATAGTATATATATGTTAGACATGTAATCAAGCAATTCTCAATATACAGAAAAATCATTCTCCAATATTCATTGGTTCATCTCTGTATCCTTTTCTTCAACCTTCCTCTCTATATCTTTTTCTTCACAATTATATACAAATCTCCAAATTATAGAAACATATCATATAATTAGGAGATAAATCCGACAATACCTCTATTTCATTAAGCATGTGTCCCTCAATTGATGTTGTCTCCTCTTTTTTTCTTTCCAGAATTGTTTATCAAATATATATGTTTGACATGAAAGTTATCAAGATTCTATACAGCGTAAATTTAAATGGGTATTCTTATGTTTTCCACAGTATAGTTCTTTTGTTATAAATGGCCTCTTGATTAGCCTCTAATTAAGAAAAAAAAAATTGAATCCAAAAGCTGAAGGCACCAACTAAGATGAATTTTAGGTAATATAAAAGTTCAACAACTAGGAGCCATACAAAATTACCACTAGAATGAATATTGCTAATTCGATCAGGTTAAAAGTTTTCAAAATGGGCTCCAAATATGAGAAAAATGACCTTTCAATATTGAAAATACCATCCTCAACAAAGATTGAATTCATCATTCTGAAATTCCCATACATGGCAAGTAAGCATTTTACACATATTCCTTATCTTTTTTACCTCTTATATTTCATTGATTACTTCTTGTTCTTCCAGGCTTTACTACACAAAAATCGGTATTGGATCTCCTTCAAGTGACTATTTTGTTCACATTGACACTGGAAGTGATATCTTCTGGGTGAATTGCATTGACTGCCAGAACTGCCCAAAAAAGAGTGACATTGGAGTATGCTTCTTTCTTCTTCTTCTTCTGACAATCTTGAAACATTCAAACAAATCTTGCTATGCTTCTTTCTTCTTCTTCTGACAATCAACAAACATTGCCCATGTTAATTATCTCAATAATTAATACATATATACACATACATACATATATATGCTGCGGAACTTTATTTATTTATTTATTTTCCTGAACAGATAGACCTTAAACTATATAATCCACGCATCTCAGCAACCGGAGAAACAATTACCTGTAGCGACCAGTTTTGTAAAGCAATAAGTACAGGCTCAGGTTCTGATTGTTCTTCGGGTGGGCTGTGTGGATATGTTTTGTCATATGGAGATGGAAGTGCAACCGGTGGATACTTTGTGAAGGATTTTATACAGTATGATCAGGTATCTGGAAACCTGCAAACAACATCGAGAAATGCAAGCGTCATATTCGGGTAAGTCTCTGAATTCTGTTTGATATGATCAATCAAGCACCAAAGTATATATGATTTGTTTAAGTTCACTTAAAATGGTATTAATAAGATTAAGACATGACCTGCAAGCTAAAATGAATAAAGGAACATGGTTCACTAAGCCAGCCTCCCTTCCTTGTCACTTTGATTCATCTGGACTAGGCTTCTAGTTAGGGTCTGTTTGTTAACTCCGTTTCGCCTCTTCTTCTACTTTAAAATGATCTTCTATTTTTGTGAGGTGCTCGGAGGGTGCACAGTTGTCTTGGGAGTTACATTTAGGGAGGAATGTGTACTCTCGGGAGGAGGATAACGTATTGTCTTTACTCGGGATGTTAGAGGGGTGCCATCTATCTGGGGATGATAATAGAGTTTCCTGGCCCTGGGATTCATCCGGTTTGTTCTCCACAAAATCCTTTTACTCAAAAATCCTTACCCAGTCTCATGCTCCTCGTTTCCCTCATCACAACTTATGGAAATTTCCAATACCATTGAAGGTTAAATTCTTGGTGTGGGTTGCTTCCCATGGAAAATTGAATACGGGGCATATGATGCAAAAAAGGTATCCATACATGTGCTTATCCCCATTTTGGTGTTACTTGTGTAGACATGATCCAGAGTCTGTGCGTCATATGGGGTGGGGATACCCATTCGCCAGGGAGGTTTGGTGTAGATGGTGTGTTCATTTCTCTGTCACGTATGAAGAGGTTGAGTTGCAAGAGTATGTAAACATTTTCCCTCTACTGGATAGGGCCCATTCTTCATGGAGAGATCATTGGAAGGTGGTGTGCATGGCAATACTATGGTCTCTATGGAAGGAGCGGAACGAACAGGTGTTCCACGATGAGTTTTCATCGACGGCTGCAGTGTGGGAGAAGTCTCACCTTCTAGCTTCTTTTTGGGTTGCTAATAGTAGTTTGTCTAAGGGTTATCCTTTAAGGGATTGGCTAAGGGGTTGGGGAAATATTGTTTCTGTTTAGGATCACGGTCTTGTGGTATAGGCGTTGTGCAAATTTCTAGATATCATTTACACATATATATAATACCTTTAGTTTCTTTTTTAAAAAAAAAAAATGATCTTCTATTTGTATAAGCTCTATTAAAATAAGCCAGATTTTTATTTTATTTTATTTTTTATTCTTGTAAAGGATAAACCTCTACTTCAATTAGAAATAACAAAAATTACAAATATTTACAAAAAAAATAAAATAATGTTTTCATTACCCTCTATTTTTTCAGAGTTTGTAAACGGGGCTAAGAAACTGCACCCTTAGACTGATAAAACTTATGAGTCACATTAACTAAGTTGTTTTCAAATCCAATTCCGAAAATATATCACCTAAAAATGCAAAGACAAAAACTGATATTTGTTATGCACTATATACAGCTTTGCGTGTATAAACATCATATATTAGCTCAAAAATTGGAATGCATAGAACATCACATTATGTTAATTTAGCATGAACTTTATCATACTATCTTTAACATATTGTGTTTGTAATCTTTGCAACAGGTGTAGTGTTCAACTAAGTGGCAATCTTGCCCAATCTAGCATGGCAACTGACGGAATACTTGGTTTCGGACAAGCAAATACATCTGTGATTTCTCAGCTAGCATCAGCTAAGGTAGTGAAGAAGAAGTTTGCTCATTGTTTAGATGGTATAAATGGAGGTGGAATCTTTGCTATAGGAAATGTGGTGAAGCCAAAAGTCAACACAACTCCATTGGTACCAAATCAGTATGTCAAAACCATCCTTTCTTTTGCATTTACTGTTACAATTTTTTTTTACAATATTGTTTTGCATCAATTTAATATTTGAGTTTGGTGGGTGACCATTAATATTGTTACATCTTGAGAAATTGTTTTAGTTCATTTGAATAAAATTTTCTTTTTTACATAGATAAGGAAGGAATTCGTTATTTTTTCTAGATGGATGCTCCAATAAAGATGTAAATGTAATAAGCATTAGAAATACTAGAGATTAAATCTCCATTTACACTATCAAAGGCTCTCATCAATTTACAATCATGTGGCACTAATAACAAAATCAAGCAACGGAACAATGTGAAAAACAAAGGTTTAGACTTCATGCATTAATGCAGAAAACGAAAGAATTTTGAAGTCAGCAGCAAATAAGGGTAGGAAAAGAGCTCATCTTGACTTATGAGGCAAGATATGAATATCTCAGGTCCTATAGGGATTCAACAGTGCAAGAATAATTATACACAGCTATAAACTACTACCTCTCAGAGCAATATGTAATTAGTCTTTGAAGGATAAATGTTAGAAGATATCTTCATTAACACATGAATTAGGTGAGGGTTTCAAAGAACGTCAACAATGATGAACAATAAATACTCGAGTGGGAAGTTCTAGAAGTCTCCAAATGAAAAATATTGAAACCAAAATAACAAGGAATACTAAAATAGCACTTGCACCATCATCTTAGAATATGCTTAAAATATCAAAGAGGATCGTAGAAGTAAACTTATTCCTTAAGCTTGAGAAGAATAATAAAATAGTGCATTTCAATCGGGCATGATTTAATAAATTTTTCATCTTGTTCTTGTTTCCTTTCCATCTATCCAGCTAGATCCTGCTTTATGAGGATGCATCATATATTTAAAAATTGACCATTTTCTTAGGCCACATTACAATGTCAACTTGGAGAACATTGCGGTGGGCAAGGATATAATTAGCACTAATTCATTGGGAACGAACACAGTTATTGATAGTGGTACAACCTTGGCTTATCTTCCACAGGAACTTTTTGATCCATTGATGGATAAGGTAAGCTCAATTGTGAAAAGTCAAATTCATCTAGAGATTCCTTCAAGAAAGAATACTTAACCTTTTTTAATTGGCAATTTTATCAGATAATGGCGGGCCACCCCGATTTGCAAGTAAATACTGTGGAGGACATTTACAAATGCTTTCACTACAATGGAAGGTATTGTTTCACTACAATTGAAAATCATTAGTCCAAGATCCAATTCTCTATCTTCTCCCCTAACTATGTATATCCTTCACAATTAAAAACTTGTTTCACTAATATCTATGGTGTTATTCAGCTTTTCCTAAAGCAACGTACAATGGAAAAGGTCTTATTGACTTGACGCTGCTTCTTTTTTTCTTTTTTTTTTCATTGCAGTTTGGATAATGACTTCCCAGCTGTTACTCTTAATTTTGAAAATTCGCTGTCGCTAACGGTTCTTCCTCACGAGTACTTCTTTAAAGTCAAAGTAAGTAGAATGAATAAAAAATTCAATTTGTGTGCCCATCCAATTATTCTTCTAGACATGGGCTAGTGGTGTGGTTCTTCAGTGTCTTAAGTGCTCTGGATTAATAATCCTACAAATTGACTACTTGATTGCTACCAAATTCAGGGCATGAATGGTAAACTTAGGCATGTGCTTTCTAATCCTATCAAACTTAAAATTTTGTACTTTAACTGAATTTATATTTATAATCAATTTGTAGTATTATTAGCTTGATATATATATAGTCTTTCTGTATTTTCTTGGTCCCCATTCATTTATTTGTTATTCTCCTATTTGACTTGAAGTGAATTTCACATTATTCCCCATTAATAATAGTTTGTAGCACTATTCTCCTATTCAATAATGCAAAGCTGTGTTCCAATCTATCTTATCATGCTTACCTACAGAGAAAAAAAAAAAAAAGGTACTATCATAGTGCAGCCATCACCTGAATTAAGATTTTTTTTTTTCTTTGGTTGCAATTTGAAAAACAATCAGTTGTACCAGACACCAGTTGAAATAGTGGAATAGAGAGTCATGGAATGATTTATATTTGTTCCCTTTTCGATTGTAAAAATTGAGCTAATCTGAAGTAATAAAGAGATTTGATAAGGTTGAGAAAGAGCCATTTCAACTTCATTTTATGTTCACCTCCTTAAGTTTTTCAGCATCCCTACTCTTCATATATTATATACGTTTCTCTTGATAAAATCCCTATCTCCATGAGAGAGGAGCAAAGTTCATTCTCAATCTTAATTTACTCTTCTGTTATTGCTTATGTTAATTAAGGAAGAATACACACCCCAAATAAAAGCAAGAAAGGAAAAAGAATTAGACGATTGAATGGAAATGGTCTCAACTCTTGCACAAACACATCATATTGTTGCGTCGAGAATTTTGTAACAATTTATATGGTTTAGTTTCTCTATGCCTCAATTTAGTTGCTTAATTTGTTTTTGAATGTACTGATCGTTTTAGTCACATATTTATAGGAATATGGACTATGTGTCGGATGGCAGAATAGTGCAGTGCTTAGCAAGGACGTGAATGGCCTAACTCTATTGGGAGGTATTTACAAAAGTTTTCTATTCAAGTTAATAGTTCCTTGAGGAGTTGATTTTCTTGAAATATTTTCTTTAATTAACATAAAAAAACTATGTATTTTAGCAGATGTCTACTTTAGAATTCATAGAAATGTTATTGTTGTGTTTGTGATGCTTCTATTACTAGCTTTATAATATTCTCAACATATTATATATTTCTAGTAACTGAGTTATTTATCCAATTTATTGTATCATCAGTTATTTATGTATCTTGCTTGGTAAAGACATAAATTGATTATCCAGAAACAAAAAGAACATCATAGGGTATGAAAGAAAGGAACTTTCAACCATCAACCATCAAAAAATTTGAACACACACTATTGTAAGAACAAAGATACTAGAGTTCAGCAAAGTTCATTCTTTTTATCCATCCATTTGACTCTTACATCTTTTATGCAGATTTAGTGCTATCAAATAAACTAGTTGTGTATGATCTCGAAAACCAGGCCCTTGGATGGACAAATTACAACTGTGAGTAGCACAAGAAGCATTCTTCGTTACACTCATTCTAATACATAATACTGCATCAGAACAATGAATTTGACAATTTAATATTGTAACTTTTCTACTATCTTCTTGGTTGGTTTGTTTCAGGCTCTTCAACCATTGAGCTACAAGATGATCAATCCGGGTCAACATTTCAAGTGGGTGCCGAAGATCTTTCCTCTGCTACCACTTTTAAAACAGGAGGAAGGTCTGCAATGATGGTGTTACTTGTCTCCGTGCTTCTTAGTCTAATTCACTGAAATTTTTAGTTTAGTTTGCTATTACTAATGGGTGCCAGGTTCCGATCAGTGTAATAATGAATCTTTTCATATGACACATGAATTTCATTATAAATTGATATCTTTTCAGCATTGCAGCCTTTGGGGTTTTCTTTGTGAAATGAAACAATTCTGCACAACTGAAATGGGAACTTTTAGGGCACCAAGTTCCTAATAAGAAGATTGGGAAAGTGGGTTTCTGCTACAAACACATGAATTTCATTATAAATTGATGTCTTTCCAGCATTACAGCCTTTGGGGATTTCTTTGAATTCCACCAAGTCCGCACAACTGAAATGGAACATTTTTAGGGCACCAAGTTCCTAACAAGGGTTTCTGATACAAACACATGAATTTCATTGTAAATTGATATCTTTTCAGCATTGCAGCATTTGGGTATTTCTTTGAGTTCAATCAATTCTGCACAACTTTAATGGAAAAAAATTTAGGGCACCAAGTTCCTGACAAGAAGATTGGGAAATTGGGTTTCTGATACAAACACATGAAGATTTCATTATAAATTGATATCTTTTCAGGATTGCAGCATTTGAGGATATCTTTGAATTTTCAGTCAGCTCTGAACACAACTGAAATGGAAATTTTCAAGCCACCAAGTTCCCAACCAGAATATTGAAAAAAGGGTTTTTTGCTGTGACCCGGAAACACGGAATGGTTGATAAATCCGTGTAAAATAAACAAAAATAAAATTTGAAAATTACAGGGTAAGAAGAACAAAAAAAAGGAGCAGAAATCACGCAAGAAGCCTCTTTGTGGGTTGGAAACACAAAACTGAATATATATCTCTAATAATGCAGCTATTGAAGAAGGTGAAATACAAAAGAAGCAGTGGAAATTGGTAAATACCTCCATTGATTCTTGATTCTGGTTCAGCCCATTTGTCCAATCAATAAAGATTAACTGGGTCTTCCGTCTGAGCCTCAGCTTCTGTATAATTTAGATGGTTTGTGAAGGAATTCATTGAATTTGACAGTAGCCCTTTACTAGAGGAAGTTGGAAGATGAAGATCACTTCAGAAAACTGATGGCGTTCTTATGATTTGTAATTTACTTAATCATTTCAGATAACATAAAATCTAATAATACTTTAAAATTTAGTTGGATATACTACATTTACTGATTTACATTATTATCAAACAAAATAAAAATAGAAAAACAAGAAAAAACCCAAGAGAGAGGAAATTTTATGTTGCTGTATGCAATAGAATATCAAGTACTAAAAAAATTAAGTGTAATGAAAGTGTGTATGTTATTGATTTAAGTGCAAATGCACTTAGTTGAAAGTTTGGAGTTTGTGTCAATTTTTATCACTTGATGGTTAATAATGTCTTTAAATGTCTGTGGCGATATTCTGGAATGATTAAGGAACGTAAGTTCCTGATACAATTGACCTCCAAAAAATTTTAAAAAATGTCTCTTGGGCAAAGCCCATGCCATCCACCTATATGATAAAAGATAAAAATCTACCTTAAAAGACTTGAACTAAATATCTATGTAAGGGTGCCAATTCGTATTGCCGTATCGTAATCAATCGCGTCGTAATCATGTATAATGAAATATATTATAAACTCAAATATAACACGTTTACATAACGTGTCATTATATGTAAATCTAAACCCGACACGTTTAATAAATGAGTTAAACAAGTTAACTTATTTATAACTTTTAAAGCTTAAACAAGTTTATTCTAACTTATTTATCATATATAAATTAAAAAATCAAAATCATAATTATACAATCATATAATAAATACCAAATAAAATATTATAAAGTTAGCGTCTCAACACATGACATACATTATTAAAAAGTCTTCACACATAATATAAGTCTCAACACAAAATATAATCATATTAAATGGGTTAATTTCGGGGTTAGTAGGTTGATTTTTTTTTGACCTAAACTTTAATAGCCTCTAATCAGGTTTCATCTATTTTGACTTGCACCTGTTTATGCAAAATCTAAACCTATTTATGTTGTATCGATTTTGAGTCATGTTATCATGTCGTGACTTATATTGCTACCCCTACATTCTCATTGATATAAATTTATCTTCCTTTAGGCCCATCAAATTGATTAATAGTAAAAAATAAAAAATAAGTTTTGTTTTAATTGAAGCTCTATTTTTATTATCTTGAAGATAAGAAATATCTAAAATAACATTATAATATTTTTACATTAACTGACAATATTCTATTTTATAACAACAATACAATTTTGAAAATTCCATTATATTCGAAATATTTATTTACTATTTTACTTGTTATTTTAAATTTTCCCGGGCTTGGCTGACACTACCGCGATCCCAATAATAGCAACCAGAACCAGCGAAGGAGACATTAAACCTCGACCTAGTTGCAGATGCGAGGCCTATAAATTTAATAATCTAGAGCTCATGCTCAAACGCTTGCTTCGTTCTCCGTGTTCTTCGCCAATGGCGGACGCGACGATTAGGACAAAGACGCAGGAGCTTCCTCGGGTTTGGTTTTTTCCTTCAAGAAACACGATGTTCGAATCTCCAAATCCCTTCGTGTCCATCGCCATTACGGTAATCACATCAAAAAAAAAGAAAAAAACCTTCGTTTTATACATTTTGGATTCATCTAAGTTTATTTTTCTCTCTATATATAATGGTTAGTCTTTTTCCGATTCTTCTCGTTGTTCTTTTGACTTTGCTTTGAATCGCCATGGATCTCAAATGTGTTCTGGTTTCGTTAATTACTATAGTAATGTTCTTTAGTACTGCTACTACCGTGTATGCAATTGGAGGAGGAGGAGTTTTCAAAGTGCAACATAAGTTTTCGAATCGTGGAGAGAGGTCACTTGGTGCACTTAAGGAGCATGATAGGAGGCGGCACAGCCGGAATCTGGCCGGAGTTGATCTCACTTTACATGGAAATGGCAGACTTACAGGAACTGGGTTTGTTATGGCTTGTTCGTCAAAATTGTTAACTGACCTATTTTGATTCAATTATTTATTTATTTATTTTTTGAGAAGATACAAGGTAAGTAGTTAGTTGTATAATCAGCTCCATCACCAAACCGCACTTTCGGGAAGGTATCAAGCCCATTCCTGACTCATTAATCCTCCTCAACCCCTAGGGTGAGGTAGTGGCAAGAGACCTTGGGGTTCCAATGCCACCTCTTTACCATCTGCACCAAGTTCGTGTTGGTTATTTGATTCAATCATAGATACTTGTTTAAGGAAATTTTTTGTTTACAAGTTTTTCGCTCATGAGTTGTCGGGTACACTAGATGTCCTTGAAGCACGCACCCAATGTGAATCACACGAATTCATGTGTTGAAAGCTGGTACTCAAAATGCGTATGAATAGAAATAGCGCTCATTTGACTTTCATATTTACGTATACAACGTAAAGCTGAAGGTCACGGGTTTTGAATTCAGAAATAGCCTCTCCAATGTAGAGTTGAGGCTGTGTCCCTCGTCCCTTCCCCACTTCCTATAATGACGGGAGCCACAGATACTGGTTATGCCTTTTTTTATTATTTATGTATACAACTTAAAGGAAAACTATTAATTGTAATGGTGGATATAAGAAAAGTCTTAAAATAACGTTGATAGAGATAATTAAGAATGATTTAATTACTCATTGCCCTTGACAGAGTGAAGTGGAGGAAACAAATTCATGTAGCCAACCTATAATTGGGACAACTATTGGAGTTGAGCTGAGTTAAGCAGAGATGAAAACTCTTTGATTTGTTTAAGTAGAGTGATGTTCAATTAAATATTGATTCTTTTGAATTTATATATATATATATATATATATATTCTCAATGCATGAGGAATATTAACTTCTCTCTTAGTTGATGTTTTCTTTTTTCTTCCTCTCACTAGATTTTTATTTTATATACTTCATATGAAATATATATAGGACCTAATTTAAAGATAAAATGGGCATTGTGTAAATTTGATATATGCTACTGAGTCAAGTAATTAAGAAAGAATATGATAGATTCCGTATAAGAACGGGATAGAATTTATAAACAAACAAACAAAAAACCTTGTCAAAAAAAAAAAAAAAAAAAACACAATGAACTAAAAAAGAAACAACATATTATTGACATTTATAGCCTTATCAATAAAGGATTTTTAAATAAAATTATAGACATTTGAATTTTATCAAAATTTAGAAAATTAACTCTTGATGCAAAAGTTTTGGAAAAAAAAAGCTGTTCTATGAAGATGTCCTCAATTAAGAGAATATTGCTTTCATGAAAAATCAGCACTTGCTTGGGCAACCATTAGTATTTGATTTGATGTGGGTATAATTAAAAGGTCAGAAAGAATTGAGATAATGAGAGGATGGGTTTCATGGTGTAGGTATCGTTTCATAGGAAAGAAAGCCAATCTACCTATTGTGTCTTCTCTTTCCTTCTTCTTCTTCTTTTTAATTTTTTAAGTGACCTTTCTAAATAATCAACTCTTTGATATTTTGGCACACTTAAGGAGTCCATTGCCCTACCTTTTGAATGATCTCATGATACTTAAAGTTAAATGTATATATAAAATTATTGGTCTCACAAGTAGTTCAATAAATGAGTTCTGTAGCTTTGCTGAAAAGAACTATTCTACTGAAATGTTCTATAAAAGTTAAAATTGTGGGCTATCCATCATCACCTCGAGGTTGATTTTAATTTAAATTAGGTTCAGATTTTCATATGGTGCTCAATAATTGAAAAGTTATTTTTTCAATAGAGGAAGTATCATCATGTACAACAAGATTTAGTCATCCTGAACATCTATACGTGTCAATTCTTACTTTCCTTTGTCTCTCCCTCCTCAATTGTTTTTTTTTTTTTTTGCATCTTTAAGCTTTTTTTGATTGATCCCCTGGTTGTTTCAGGCTTTACTACACTCAAATTGGAATTGGAACTCCTTCAAATGACTACTTTGTGCAGGTTGACACTGGAAGTGACATTTTCTGGGTGAATTGCATTGAGTGCACTCAGTGTCCAAAGAGTAGTGGTCTTGGTGTATGCTTCTTTCTCTGCTTCTCGCACTCATGATACTTTCAAACAGAAATGAGAAATCATAATGTTCTCTCACTAATTTATGCTGGAATTGTTCTTATGGACAGGTAGACCTCAAACTATATGATCCGCATAGCTCTACAACTGGAGAACTAGTTACATGTGGTAAAGCATTTTGTGCAGCGATAGATCCACAACCAGTTCAGAATTGTTCTCTGGGCGAGAGTTGTAAATATTCTTTGACATATGGAGATGAAAGTGAAGCTGATTTATACTTTGTGAAGGATCTTATAAAGTAGGATCAAGTATCTGGAAACCTGCAAACCACATCAGCAAATGCAAGCATCATATTAGGGTGAGTCACACTTCTTTTGGGCAAGAGTTAAGGCAACTGCCAGCTGAGTGATTTGATGAAGTTCAAAGAATATGTTTAGCACACCTCTGCACATGTCATCTATCTAAGATGTTAAAACAAGTATACTTGTAACACTATAGACAATGGGAGTTAAGCAACAAATGAGCCCGTGCTCCATATCAAAAGAAGAAAGAAGAAGATGCACATAAAATAAATCAATAAGTTGAATGCTCATAAGTTTCTTTAAAGTAAAGAACCAGATTGAGCAAAAAACTCTGGTTTTTGGATGGTCCCTCCGGCTTTGGTTTATGGTCTAGATCATGTCCAGGCTTTATAAGTATGATGGAAGCAATCCTTTTCTATATAAGTGAACAGAAGAACATTCTGCTTCTAGTTGGACTGACAAAGTTTGGTGTAAGTTGTTCTTCAAATCTGACAATGACAATGCATAACCTAAAAGTTCAATGACCTTAGCTTTGTTTGTGATATATTATTAGATTTGCAAGCAAAAGATGTTATGCATTGGGTTAGATAAATAATGTCAGTCCTGCTAATTAGTCTTCCATGTTTCATCTATTCAGTTTTTCAGAAAGTAGTCCTAATACTCATTACTTAAAGTTTTAAAGTATTATTTGGACTTTCACATTATTATTTATAATATTTAAGTAACATTACAGTTGTTTCCAGTAGCACAAATTTTCCTCATACTGTTCTTAGTATGTTAGTCTTGGTAATCTCTGGATTAGGTGTGCATTTGCTGAAACTGGGCATTTTGTGGAAGATGTAATGGCAACTGATGGTATAATTGGTTTTGGACAGTCAAGTACGTCTGTAATTTCCCAGCTAGCATCAGCTAAAATAGTGAAGAAGATGTTCGCTCATTGCTTAGACAGTATAAATGGTGGTGGAATCTTTGCTATAGGATATGTGGTGAACCCAAAATTCAACACAACCCCGTTGGTTCCGAATCAGTAAGTGACGCCACCTTATTTGGAAAAGTTAGCTGGTATTTGACTATTTATACTTATTTACTTCATTTTTGTCTTTTACCATAATCTTTTTCATCAAGTTACAAACTTTCCTTTTCTCTTCAGTAATACTGCTATTTATTTCTTGAGAAATTGCTACATTTCATTTGGATGAAGTTTTCCTACGTAGATGAGGACAGAATTTATTAGTTTCTCTAGTTTATTTATGAAAAAAACAGAAAATTCAGCATCCAAAATATATTTTGTCATTTGTAGATCTTTTGATTTCATTCTTAAACATTATAGCAGTTGAGAATAAAAGATGATCAGAATTCGAGTCTAGTTTTTAGAGACAAATATGATCAGTTTCAAGTTTAAATTCAGCTTTATATGAATCATCCCTTTGTCAGTGTATGTTTTGTCTTTGGCCCACTTGATGATATTGTTTCAAAGAGAATTGCTACCCATCTAAAAATAAACTAATAATAGTGAGAAACAAATAAACAACATAAGGCTAAAACCTACATATGTAAGACCAAGATGAACCCAAGTTGACTCTAGAACATGGCCTGGAATATGAAAGTGCATGTCAGTTAATGTCTTGAAAGAATTTATATTTGAAAATTGCTTATATATATATATATATATATATATATATATATATATATATATATAAACTCTTGAAGAGGTCACTGTATGACCATATTTGCCAAAGTTTGAAAATTAACCCTTTAGACCTACAGTTGTCATTTATTCTAAAACTTGGTCAAGGGACTAATATAATAATTTGTATAGTTTAACCAACTTTCATTCCTCTCCTTGTCTCCTATTTTTGGGCTTTTTTTCCTCCATTTTATCCTTTTCAATTCTAATATTTTACTCTTTCTACTTTTTTTCTTTTTCATTTTCAAAAACATATTGCTCCTTTACTCATACTCAACATAGTTAATTTTTGTTTTCAATGAAAATTTTAATCTATGCGTGCAATGCACTCTCTCATGCGTGTGTGTAGCAGAACTTTCTATTTTCTACATGCTCAGTATTTTGAATGTGCATGTTAAGATGAATATATGGTAAAACATTAAAAAGATATTAGAAAGTGGTTGGGAACTTGGGATACATACAACGAGAAACTTTAGATGATCCACTTAGGAAGAGTGATCTTTTAACAATCCATGTAATGCTAGAGGTAGAGGCAAACCTAAAAATAACACAGATAGAAATAATTAAGAAAGATATTACAAATAGTAATTTAAATGTTGACTTAGCCTTGGATAGAGTAGAGTGGAAGAAGTGATAGACACCCAAGAGGGGGGTGAATTGGGTCTTGGCAGATTTTTCAGGACCTTTCACAAATAATCAATATACAATATAGTTTAATACACAGGAATATCAAGAAAACAATAAATGAGACAATGCACAACGATTTATAGTGATTTGGCTTCCCAATAAGCCTACCTCCACTACCTAATCTCCCCGATTAGGATTTCCTAACTCTCTACTATTCCGATCTTACTTCACGGGTGAGGACCAAACCGATTACAAACACCGATTCTCAGTTTGAGAATCTTCCCAACTAGCACAACTGCTAGCTTTCAATAATACATCAATTTGTCAAAAAGGATGTTTGCTCAACAAGGGAACAAACTCCAAAAAAAATAAAAACTTACAACCTTAGATAGTTTCTTACAGGATTTCTCAGCCACAATGATATATAAAATATGCATAGCAAGAAACCAATGTATTGAAATAATATTATCTCAAAATCAATCAAGAATGATATATGTGAAAGAACTTGTGATTGTGAACAAGATATGTGAAAGATGAAATACCAAAATGTCAATGTATCACCATGAAATAGCTCAAGTCTTCAATGGTGGCTGCCTTAGTTGCAGAGAAAAATATTGGAGAAGATAAATAAAAGTTCTTGTTGTCAAAATAGGGTTTACTCATTGTTTGAACAAAAAACCATCATTAAAAACCCTAAACCTATCATGGATGGCCAAGATTAAAAGATTCAAACATGTATTAAGTGAAATCAATGGCCCATGATGAATGCTCGAAGTTAAAACTCAAAATTGTGCAAATAGGAAATTCCCAGGTGGAACGCGTTCTAGGCTGTTGGAGTACGTTCCAAGAGACCCGAACCAAATTTACAGGTTTTTCTCAAACCTGCTGGAACGCATTCCACAAGACTCGAGACAGTTTTAATGAGATTGGATCATTTTGCTGGAACACGTTCCACACTGCTGGAACGTGTTCCACAAGACCCGAAAGGTGCAAACCATTTTGTCCTTGTCTGAAACGTGTTTCTCCCTACGGGAGTGCGTTCCATCATGCCTTAGATAAATTTGGTGTATTTTCTCGGTTGGAGTGCATTCCTTCAGGAAGGAATGCATTCCACGGGTTCTTGGGAAATATGTACATGTCAAGAATGTGATTCTTGATCATGTCTAAGTTCCATAATCGATATATCATTAAAATCAAATTCGGAACAAGGTTTAACACTTTTTTCAAGGAGTGAGTTCCTCCTAAGAGGAGTGAGTTCCTTGAACTTTGCATAACGGATGAAATCATTTTCACACGGATGCAATCCGTTCTTTTTTGAAGTACGTATTATAACAAAACAATTTCAATACGTGAACGATGAACCGAAATGATGGTCAGATCGAATAAACCACGAAAACAAAAATGAAACAGTTCGGTGAAATCACGATCATGAAATCAATGGGCCGATCAATACTAGAAGAGACCTCCATCCTAGAAAGATCTAAAGCAATTATAATATAAAGTATTTACGTCCTTGTGCTTTGATCTTCGGTTGATCGAGGTTGACTTCCAGCTTGACTTCAGTTGATTTGTGTCTTCATTGTAGTTCTTGGTCTTGAACTCCAGTCTTGACCTTTGCTAGATCAATTTTAGCTTTGTCTCTAATCTCAAAGTCAAGTGTATGCTATCTAACTGAAACATGCTCAACAAACACATTAGATCTCATGAAATATTGTTTGGAATCATCAAAATTAAAGAGGGCGAGGTCATCAAGCCAACAGGAAGCAAATTCATGTAGCCAACCCTGTGTACTTGAGAAAAGGTTTAGTTGAGTTGAGTTGAGTTGAGTTAATGCTCGAAATTTATCAAAGCTAGGAAATTAGCAGTTGCTTGATAACAAGCCACTTCTAGTTATTGTTGTTTCTTTTTCTCAGTACTTTATGTTGTCCTGTTCTCTTTAGGAGTTGGTAAGGTTCTATTCCTTTCTTCTTTTCTTTTTTGGTAACTGAGGATATCCATATCTGAGCCTCTTGGAGCAGTCAAATAGTTCCTTTGGGTATTGGAAAACTTCCCTAATTACAAACATTGGATAAATCTATGGTGAGTGGTCCACTTGGGATGGGACTTGAACTTGGGATTCTTGCTTCTTGATGTTGGTTCCTGGAAATTACACCAATCCCTTCAGTTTATGGTTCTATTCATTTTTTTTGTTTAATCAATATACAAATGATGTAACTTCTGGCCATTAACACTGTAAAGAATAAAGATCAAAAAATTCAATGTTGTTCTCTTAAGTGCCACTAATGGCTTCTTTCTCTTGGTTCTTAAGAACTGGTGATGTAATTCCATAAATGATAAGCACAAATAAGTACAATTCATTCTTGTCTTAGTTATCTCAGTATCTCTGAATTTCAGTATTTTCATTATTATAGTCTATAGAATGCTAGATGTCAATTCAGCCCTTGATAGAGCGGAGTGGAGGAAGTAGATTGATGTAGCCGATCCCATGTAGTTGGGAAAAGGCTTAGTTAAGTTGAGTTTAAGTAGTGTGGTCCATAGAATACTCAAAAATAAAGGAAAGAGAAGAAAGGCCTGTCAAGTTCTCTCTAGCATCATGGGCACTTAAAGGGAAAGCACAATTAGTATTTTGCATTCAGATGTAGGATGATGACAAAAGTGTGTATGAATGAAAAATGGAATTCAATTCATGTTGCCGAGCCTTGACAGTGGTGTTGATGTTGGAAAATATTTATTCTGAAAGTATGACGTGGTAACTGTTAAATAGATATTTTTAATAATAATAAGGAATCTGTATTTCTGGTATAAGCTTCAAAGCATGAATTTATGATTGTATTAAGAAAAGTAGTAGTATAACCATAACTATGACCAATATCCTTTTCTATGGTATGCATGAGGAGAATAAGAAATTATACAACAATATGGATATCTAAATTACGAATTTCATTTCCTGTAATTGCAATGCATTGGATATAGAAGCTGATGAGAGATGGTATTTTTGTTGATCTTATTGACATATTTTGATGTTCTTGAAATAATATTACACTTTAGATGTTGAATGATTCATTAATAACATTAGTGGAAATATTGACACCAAAATTAAGGAAGGACAATAGTAACGTAGAATTTGTACAATCATCTTAGAATATGAATGGATGAAATCATTTGAACTATCAATAGAAGATCTGAGTGGTATCTCTATTCTTTTGTTTGACGAGAAAAAAGGGCCTTTTTAATCCAAGGTTAAATGTCATGATTCAATGCATTTTCCATCTTGTTCTTGTTGTCTTTATTTCTATTAATCTTGTTCTTTGCTTTTGGAGAATGGAGTGGCATGTGCTTATCAGTTGATCATTCTCCTAGGCCACATTACAATGTCAATTTGAAGACCATTGAGGTGAACAAGGATATTATTCCAACAGATGTATATGGAACGCAAACAGTAATTGATAGTGGTACAACCTTGGCCTATCTACCAGAGAAACTTTATGATCCATTGATAAGTAAGGTATGAAAAAAATGTATAAAGCTTGTTCGATTGGCGATCCTCGAGGAAAAAGACTTACCTATTTGCATTTTTATTAGATATTGGCCAGTCACCCTGAATTGCAACCATTTCTCGTTGATGGCACTTACTCATGCTTTGAATACACTGGAAGGTATTGTTTCCTGGTTAATTGCATCCTTATTTTGTACTTTTTGATTCATAAAATTGCTGAAAAGTTTCTACATTAACATTCAAGATTCGTTTGTCTTTTTTTATTTTTAAATATAGTTGCTTCCAATTTTGGTGAGTGCAAATTTTCGACTTGGAATGATAACAAAATGCCAGTAAATTGCAAGATATCAAGCAAAATGGAGTAGTTATTTCCTTTTAGCTAGAGAAAAGGGAATACAAAACATAGGTAACGAAAATGCAGTCCAAAGAAAAACGTTTTTTTTTAATGATTCTCACTGGAGAACATTGGAGAATATAATGGACTATCCTCTCAACAACTCTTTAAAATGTTCAATATTAATCATAAACAAGTATAACGTTTCCGTTGCGGTTGGTGCACAGATGAACATTGGAGAATATAATGGACTATCCTCTCAACAACTCTTTAAAATGTTCAATATTAATCATAAACTCCAAGTATATTGTTTCCAATCATTTATTTTTTCATCCTAAACAACCCATCAACATTACCAATAATCATTGCTTGCCTTTTTTATTAAGTTGGACTACACTCAACTCAACTAAGCCTTTTCCCAACTACATGGGGTCGGCTTAAGTTGGATTAGATTCTTGGTAAATTTTGTATGAAAAGGATCCATTTTGCAAGCAAAGCTAATGGTTTAGCATTTAACATGTACAAAACCAATGGATTTTCAGGGTCATCATTGTTGTCATTTTAGGGCCTAATAGAGCTATTAACTTTACATATTCTTAAATGATGAAAATTGCATGTTGCAATTTTATATAGAGAGATGAGCGCGTTGTCTTGTCAATGTATAGATTTTATGATTCTCTTATTAATACAAATATACTACCTTTTAGGTTTTTTTTTTTTTTAAATTCAACTTCTTGTTCTTTATTGTTTTTCAATTTTCTTTTGAATCCATTGATTCAAATATGCTTCCACTATGTTACCACCCCTCATGTGTAGCCCATCTTGTACGCATAGGAACAAAAAGGAGATAGAAGAAGAGCCAAATATCAATAATTCAATTGTGAAATATGTAAATGTCAACAACGAAACTTAAAGGGTTAAACCCAAGACCACTTACAAAACCATCGCCTCTAATACCATGTTATGAACCACTAAATCCAAAATCTATAGCTGCTAGGTAGAGGACCATCTAATATAGTATCAAAGCTCAGGATGGTGGATGTCTTAAGTTCAAGCTTCTTTGCAAGCATTTGCTCAGCCCTTACTTATATGTATCTAGTCCATGTGTGTTAAATGTGAGGAAGAATGTGAGTGTTAAATTGACAAACTCTATTGGGCCTTTTCTAAACAACTATAGCTTTTGGGATTAGCGAATACCAATCTAAGAACTCAATAATTTTTATGACATATAATGAAAATCCAACTCTATACCAGGGGGGTTCATGATATGGTTTGGGTTGGCTTTATGTTAAAAACAAAACTAAACCGAGTGTGCTTAGTTTAGCATTTTTATAAATCAAACTCTATCAAACAAATTTTATCAAGGTAATTGGGTTGATCTTTTATTTACACATTCTCTAAATAATTAAATTAATTGACTATGCTCACATATATAAAGTAAATTGAATGCACATGTAATAAGTAGAAAAATCCTTATTGTACTAGATGAAAATGCAAACACCTGCAGCAATATGGTCATCACAAAAGATTTTTTTTATATGACAAGAAACATAATTTATTTACTGCCGAAAAGTTACAGCAAATAGGAGAGACCAAGGGATGAGAAGTCCTTGTGAGGACAAGAACAAAATAAAAAACAAAAACAAAACCAAGAGCACTTGACAAAATAATTTTAAACATAAATAATAACCCTTAAGTTGGTTCGGTTATGTCTAAATTGGGTTTTAAAGTCATAACTATGAACCAAACAAAACCGTATTAATTGAGTTATAAATTTTTCACACCAAGCTCATTCAAATCGTACCAACACACTGGTATGGTATGGTTTTGAGGTTTTGGGCCATTCCACGAACACCCTTAATTTCTTTATCTAAGTTGAAGCCAAACTTTTCTTACTCGCCCTAATGGTATTGGTTCTAAGGTAGTGCATCCATTAACAAGAGAATAATACCAAGATATTGTCTCCTCTCAACTAACACTTCATGATACTTAGTATCACTTCTTGAAGTTTCCTCAATGTCATCATTAGTTCTATTTTGTTTTTGAAGGTCCTAAAGAGCTAATGGATCTAAGATACCTGAGCTCTTGTCCCTTCATTCATTAGAATTAAAGTCATGGCATAACTTTGGTTGCCCTACAGTTGATATCGTAAAGTTGTTCACAAACCCATTACCTCTTATTTTATGACATGAATTATCACATCAAGGTGAAGTTTTAGAGTTTACTTCTATTGCAAGTATCTTGTGCTCTAGAAAAGTCTCATACCTCAACTCCTCTAGCACATGCATGAGAAATTAGGATTAGGGAACTATAGCAAAACTGGGGAGGTTATGTTTCTGAGAGTGCAGTTCTTAATTGTCTGCTAGCAAGTCGTTGTCTCCATAGTGTGAATGTACCAACCCTACTCAAACTGGTAAGAGCAAGTAGAGTTCCAGTTGAACAGGGCTCATAGGTAACAGCATCCATTTACTACGAATTAGTGATGTTGGATTCTTAAAAATTACGTAGTACCTCTAGCTATAGACAAGTAATTTAATTAAACAAACAACTGTAAAACATGCCATTTTACCCTTGCAATAACAATATTAAGAATAATAGCATGCTCTTTTCACACTGATCCAATACTTTTGTGGCATTCTTGGCAACACCCAAAATTTTTTCACTAATATCTTTGACATTATTTCGCTTTGCTTAAATAATGAACTATAGTAACACCTTAATTGATATGATCTTTTGTTTCTTATTGCAGTGTGGATGACTTCCCAACTGTTGCTTTTCATTTCGAAAATTCATTGTCGCTAACAGTTTACCCTCATGAGTATATGTTTCAACCCACTGTAAGTAGCAACAGTAACAAACGTCTTCTTCAATTATACTGTATCATGGGAGTGCTCAACATTAATTTTATAAATTATGTGACAGCTAATGGCTATTGAATTTAGGTATGGATTTTAAACTCATACTTGTGCTTTCTAAAGCTACCAGACTTCAGTTAAAAACTTAATTTGAATGCTATTTCGATCTATACCTCTAGATGATGTTTAATTAAAACATCTCTTACCATTTAGATAGAGAATGTCCATGTGTTTCTATGATCAATAAACGTAAAATATAGCATTAGTGATAGGAAATTGCATAAATATGGACGAAGTTTAATAAAGCAAAATCAACTCCGACTTCAAAAAAGGAAACAAGTGAAGAAAAATCGCTGCTTAAAATGTTTACATCTAGACCAGCCTTTACAGAATAATCTGCTAGAATTTATTAAGTATAGAATGATGCGTACACCATTCTTGAGTCTTCATTCTTATATGGGCTAAAAAGTAAGGTATGATACCCACAGATTACTTGCCTTTTCTTTTTTGGCCCATGTACTACCAATTTTACCTTAAAAAATGACTTTAAAAATTACAAGCCATGGACAAAAACTCAACCATTATTTTTCTTTGGGATCAATTATAAAAGACATATTTTCATGTCTCCTAGTCTTCGCGGACAATCAATGGCCTGATTATTGACAACCTATTGATAAGCTTGCCCAAGTCTACATTAGTGTATGCATCCATTCTCCTGGTTGAAGATCAGAGTACAAGAGTACTTGTCTTGGAGCAAAGCTTTAGTGTCAGGATTTTGTGTAGTAGTTTCATGTCATATCCATATAATTCATGATAGGAGAATCATGAACTAACTTATAAATTGACAAAAAGAAAGATAAGTTGACCAACCAACATCTAATATCTAGAAATTGCTCACTAGCAATCTCAATAAGTTTTTGGTTGGGATCAACGGGAGCACATGGCTTATAACTCATGATGCTTCTCCTATGCAACATGTCTAAAACATATTATATATGCTTCAAAGATTTATTTACTTCAGTAACCAAGAAGTGCCTTACAAATTGCCATAGTTTCAAGCGCCTTGGTCAACAATTGTGTCTGTGCATCTCACTTCTATCATCTCCAAGACTCCATCACTACCACATTTTCAACCAAAAGGATCATAATATGCTCATACCTAACAAATGTTGTGTGTTTTTTTTGGCATTGGATGTGCCCATTTTGAAGTTTTGAACCATTCTAGCTTGAACTATTTTGAAATGAGCTCTTGGAAATTGCTTCAGACATACAAAACCTTTCTCCCTATAGCTCTTTTCTCTAGTCGGAAAAAGATAGAAACCAAGGTGGACCATGTTGTTTGTGGATCTAAACTTTGACTTGTTTTGCAACTTGATGCGGCCCCAAGAAGTTAACAATGTGTGGAGGCTATTCCAATCTTAGTTGGGGGGCCTCTCCAACTGCTTTGGTTTATGGATTTTAACCTAACCTAACCTATTTGTATATATTAGTGAGATAGAACAAGAACATGACCTTGAGAGAAGTGAGCTTGAGTGTGCTCGGGAATAGGCTTGAAACAACAAAACCATTGTAATCTTCTATTTCATATTGAAATAGTTTTGCTCCAGTTGCCAACATGAAGTTGGCGCAGTTGGTAAAGAGGTGGCTTTGAAACCCAAAGGTTTTAGGTTCAACTCTTGCCACTGCCTCACCTAGGGTGTGAGAGGGATTAATGGGTCAGGAACAGGCCTGATACCTCCCCAAGTGAGCGGTTAGGTGATAGAGTCGGTTATACAACTAACTACTAACATTGAATCTTCTCAAAGAAAAAAGAAAAAAAGTTTTGCTCGAGTTTATGGATTTAGACCAATTAAAAGCCAAACCACATATGGTGCCATGTTTTTATGAGATTTGCCTCCGTTCCATTGTATCTTCTTTCTTAAATTATGACGTGATAGATCTTCATATACACTTCCTCTAGATCCACGTTTGAATGCATTTTCAATATCAAACTATACTAGTGATTAATTGCCACTAAATAGAAGGGCACCCATATGAAATTTATTTTGTCAACCATGATTAATACCTCATAATAATTCACTCCATTATTTAATTTTACCTCTCAAATGACTGAGAAATCTCTTACAGGTTTACGAAAAAATTTAAAATGTTGGTTTGACGAGATGTGTATGAATAGAGTGGATGTGAGAGCAGATGTTTTGTTTTTATTCCTATTTGGCTTATAAAGATTGAGAAAAGATTTTTTTTAATTAAATTTCTATTTCCATGAAAGGAAAAGCAAGGTTCATTCCCCACCTTAATTTCCTCTTCTTTTATTGGTGTTCTTAATCTAAGAAGAATACCACCAAGAAAGACTGAATGAAGATTGTCTCAACTCTTAAGAAAGTGCATAAGTGGAATTTATCGTATGGTTCCGTCAAGGGAGTTTGCAATGATTAATATCATTTAGTCTTCTATGCCTCAATGCAGTAGGTTAATTTAATTTTATGCAATAATTGTTTTTGTCACATTTTCACAGGCTTACGCATTATGTATCGGGTGGCAGAATAGTGCATTACTTGCTCAGGGAGTGAATAACTTAACTGTTTTGGGAGGTACTTGCAAAAATCTTATTTGTGTCAATAATTCCTTGAGGTTTTCAATCTCTTAAAATGCATGGATAAGAAGTTTGCTGACATGAAAATATATTACATCATTAGAAAGAACAAAGTAAACATAACAATTCTTCATGTGTTTTTCATCCATCCATTGACTACTACTTCTTTCATGCAGATTTTGTGCTATCAAATAAGTTGGTTGTGTATGATCTCGAAAAGCAGGCCATTGGATGGACAGAATACAACTGTGAGTAACAAGTCATATCACTTTTTTTAATCAAATAATTCTGCATATCAAGAGTTTGATATTTTTAATCATTGTATTCAATGTTACTTTTTCCTCAGAATAATTTCGTACTTGATTTCCTCATCCTAGTATTCTTTCTGATATGCTATAGTGATGTATGAAGCTTAGTTTTTAAGTATCTTGAGTAACCAGTTTTAGCTACAGCTTCTTGTTGCTGTGAGTTTGTTGGAATTTGATTGTAATAAATTTAAATGTGTTCACTTTTTTGGAAAAAATATTGCTACAAGAATAAGATAGGTTCAATCTGAATTGCATATCATGACATTTCAAAAACTTACTTTATCACTTTTGAAGTTATGTACATCTACAAATCTACCATACCAACAACCAAATTAAAAATATAACTTGCATATATTTAATATAATTACTACACAGGCTGATGTGGATTGCATTATTATGATAAATTATTTGGTCGTTCAGTTTATTTTTATACTCCTGATTAATGTTTAAACCTGATTCTCAATTATTAAATTTCAACACCAAGTATGGAGGGATAATGGATGAAAATAGATGTTAAGATCCTAGCTATCTAAATAGTAAATAGAAATAGATGATGTGAACAACAGGATATTCATCTTGTTTAAGCACCAAGGAAGGAGTGAAAACTTGCTAGATTCCTACAAACTAAGCAACCATGATATGCTGCTACAGGTATTGGTGTTCTAAGATGTTAGAGAATAAAACTTTCTCAGTTTATGTTGTCCACCATTCAATCTTTTTAACTGTAAAAGATTTCCTTGATTGTGTTTTTAATATAAATAGATGCTTAAAACATATTAATATTATACATGCTAAACATAACAAATGATTTTTTTCCCCTCTTCGAGTATTGAAGTTGGGTTGTATAAATCTGCTTCCTTCACTCAGTTCTATATCAAGGGCTGATTCGATAATTATATTGCAACTATATATATATATCTTTCTTGATCATCTCTATTCATGTTATTTCATGTCATATATTACTTATCATACATGACATTCCAAAAATCATTATATCATTTTCTCTTCTCTGTTTTTGCTGGTTGGTTTTAGGCTCTTCGACCGTAGAACTGCAAGACGATCAATCTGGGCTCATATATCAAGTTGGCAAGGAGAAGCAGCGTTCGACTACTCCATCTGCTGGCAGTATGCTACTGGGGAACGCTACAGTGATGGTGTTTTTGTTCTCCATTCTTAGTCTAATTCTCTAAATTGTTATATAGTTTCTTCTTAATATCCATCATTGTTGTAAAAATATGAACTTGTTCAGCAATAACAATGCGTGGTTCCTAGCGCACAAGAACGACACAAACTTGTCTATTGTAAATCCGTTTAGACCCTTTCATTATCTTGTCGATTGTAAATAAATTTAGACATTTACATTATCATTTTGAGTTTTAAAAATATGAATATCATATTTTATTATATAATTCTATGTATTATTATATTTTACGCTTATTACTAATAGATATTACATTTCTTTGTTGAAAAAAGCATGCTACGTAAAATATTTAATAAATGTTTTATTTACATTATTATCACACGTAAAAATAGTAGAAGCATTTTAGAAAAATTAAAGATTTTTTTTTTAAAAAAATCATTTTTTATAAACAGTTGTTTTAAAATCAACCTATTTAATTTTTATTATAAATTAATTAAAATAAAACAATTAGTTTTTTTTAAAAAATTTAAAGATATGTTTAGTTTTATCTTTTTGATACAATTAAAATGAATAAAATTGAGGGTAAGAGTAAAAATTTAGATTTTATTTTTTGAGTTAAAAAACTAAGAAGTTTTTTTTTTGAAAGAAAAAAAAAATAGAAATTGAATGGGTAAAATAAGAAAAATAAGAAAAAAAAATGTCTTAAAACGCAGTAGTAAGCTTAGAAAATTATTATTATTATTATTATTATTATTATTTAATTCTTAATTATAATAAAAGTAGTTTTTTTTAAATAAAAGCCTAAGATTAATTTTTCTGAACATTTAAAAAAAAGGCACCGTTGATTATATGTAAAGAGGCCAAAGACTTATTAAAACATTCTAATAAAATTATCTGAGTCTCTCTTCCCGCTGCTACAGCTACTTCTTCATTCCACTTGCTATTCTTCTTCTTCTTCTTCATCTTTTCTTTCGCTTCCACTTCTTCGTGTTCTCTCTCCTTTTAATGGAACTCGTTTCGATTATTCCTTTATTCTTATCTCTCTTATTAATCGCTATCGTTCCTGAAATCTCATCAGTTTCTAATGGAGTTTTCCATGTTAAGCATAAATTCGCTGGTCTAGACCGATCGCTCACTGCTCTCAAAGCTCATGATAGTCTCCGCCACAGCCGAATTCTCGCGGAAATCGATCTTCCCATCGGCGGAAACCGAGATCCAGGCAACACAGGGTTCGTTCGCGATTCATTTCACTTGTTTTTCTTTTTTATTTGTTGATTTCCTTGCATGTAACGAGAATTAGGTTGTTTTTCAAATCAAACCGTAGTTTTATTTATTTATTTTATTTGGGGTTTTGATTTTGTTTTTGGCCGTTGTAGGCTTTACTTCACTAAAATTGGAATCGGAACGCCTTCTAAGGATTACTACGTGCAAGTGGACACTGGAAGTGATATTTTTTGGGTTAATTGCATCCAATGCGATCGATGTCCCAAGAAAAGTAGCCTTGGAGTATGTGAGATTTTTTTTCTTTTTTTTTTGGTTTGAATTTGAGGTTATGATAATCTTAATTGAGGAAATATGAATTTGATTGTAACAGTTGGAACTGAAACTATATGATCCAAATGCGTCGGAGACGGCGAAATTGGTTGCATGTACTCAAGAATTTTGCTCTTCCACGTACGAGGGGCCTGTTCCTGGTTGCACGCCTGATTTGCTTTGTGAATATAAAGTGGTGTATGGGGATGGGAGCTCCAGTATTGGATACTTTGTGAAAGATACTGTACAGTTGGGCCGAGTGTCGGGAAATTTTGTAACAGCATCGGCCAACACAAGTATTATATTTGGGTGAGTCACACTTGGTAGGGTATGTGGATATGATCATATGCTTCATTGCTTCTTCTTGTTGAGTTTACCCTGCAATTTTTTTAGTAAGAAATCTTGCAGATTTTTACGCCAAAAATTAATCATATAACTGTGGAAATCACTTGATCACACAAAATGTAAATTAAAAAAAAGAAAATTGAATTACTTGTTGACGGTCTGTTGCAATTCTGTCTTGAATTTGGGTGCAAATGTCAATCACTAGCATAAAAAACATCTGCAAAGATATTATTTGTTGATATTGCAAGTACACAAAATGGGTCCTGTCATTGTCGTCAACTTTTTTCTACCATTGAAATTTGTAGTCAGTAGCCACTATCTATTTTGTCATGGAGGATCCAATTGAAAGAAATATGGTTGGCAACTTACACAGTGCTCTGTGTTTCATAGGTTATTCTACTTTCAGGCCAATTCCTCCTTCTCCAAAGTCTTGAACCACATCAAAATGGTACTCTTCTTGAGCGATAGACTTAGGAATATCTATTTCATGCTTCTTGTTTTATTACTTTACCGTCAGTTTAGGTGCAGCATTTTACTGTCAGCAGTTAAATGTGTAAATTCTGTGATGGTTTTGAAAATATACAGAACTACTTTAGTTCGTCATACTAAATGAAAATCAATAACAGTCAATTCTAGAGATATTTTGTGCAATGACTCAAAAGTTACAACTGATACTCGATGTACTTGATCGATTTTATTCTCTTGCAAGCTAAAGATCAAGTATGGTGTTCTTTCTGATTTGCTTCTTTAATTTGGACCACTTCTGAAAGGTCTTGGATCCGGCATTTTTTTTTCCATTATCCTTTCCTAATTATGTCGACTTGTTACTTTCTTTAGGTTGCAACTTTTTTCTATTACAAACCTTTCCTTCTTGTGCTATTTTTATCACTTATACATGGTTTCTTTTGATTTTGAAATAGGTGCGGTGCCAAACAATCTGGTGATCTAGGTTCATCATATGTAGCACTGGATGGGCTTCTTGGTTTTGGAAAATCAAATTCATCCTTGATTTCACAACTAGCTTCATCTGGAAAAGTGAGGAAGATGTTTTCTCATTGCTTAGATGGCCAAAATGGGGGTGGAATCTTTGCTATTGGACGTGTAGTGCAGCCAAAGCTAAATACAACTCCCATGGTACCAAATCAGTATGTGATGCTATCTTACTCTTGGAGAAACTTGACCTGTTTGTTGTACATATTATCTTTTTTTTTTTTTAAACTTTTTTTAGTAGGATCTAATGCTATATAAAAGCAAAAGCGTGGCAGTTAGGCTTAGCGTGTGGTGTCTTTCTAATTTATTAATTCAACTCTCAGAAGTTTGACTTTGATGTGCTTTGATTGGTTATCTTAAATGACAAGGATTAAAGTCATAAAAAAGCAATAAAATTGAAATTTCTATCTGGATATATTGAATGGTGAAATAGGATTTACATTTTGTAACTTCACATGGCTAGCATAAGGTCTTGTAAAGTGATTTTCTTGAAAAATAGCACAGGACATGTACATCGCGAATGTTCTATCTAGGATATAGACAACTTTGAAATTCGAAACGTGAAGAAAACATTGACCTCCAACTGTTTGATTATAGAACTACCTTACTGGTCTGAATCATGTCTCTGGTGAACGAATATTTGTTGGGTCATTGACGTTTTGATGTGATCCTTAGAGGTTGTTTGACTAGTGTTGGGACTCATCTCTTGGTTAAGTCCCCTTGGGGCATCCTTTCTATGTTTTCTTCTTTTTCTAATAAAATCTTGTTTCTTTTCACAAAAAAAAAAAAAAAAAAAACTAGGGTTGGCAGCTTTCACTTTAATTATTCATGTATAGGTTTCTCTTTCATATATGATTCTAGGTTTTCGTGGATTTATGGGATTTGTTTATTTCAAGGATCGAAAAGTTGGAATCTTCCAAAACTTGGTTGCTTAAAGTTCAAATTTTAATTTGGAGAAGTCCAATTCCTTGTAGAGAATTTTTAAAAAGATATCACTACAACAATTTATAGAATTGTAATTAAATAGTAGAAAGATTTATGTTTCTTTTATGCTATAATATATTGTAGATTATTATTATTTCTTGCAACTTAATAATACTTGCCATACATTTGTTGTAAATTACAAAAAATCATATGGTTTCTATATTTAGTATAGCTTGGATAATCTTTTTTATGAATTAGAGTTTAGGGTTTATAGATTAACATATAATCTATAAATCACATGTTAGTCTGTTTTGTAAGTAAATCTTCCTCTCGATTTATTTATTTATTTATTTTTTGATTTTTTTGGTTTTTCATTTCACTTAAGATTGATACTTTAAGCTTGTACCTTTCAATCTTTTTTTTTTTTTTTGTTGAGATGAAACAATGTAGTTGTATAATCAGCTCCATCTCTATACAATCCATACTGTACTCTCGGGGAGGTATTAGGCTGGTTCATGAGCCATTAATCCCACTCATCCCTAGGGTGGGACAGTGGCAAGAGTTGAACTTGGAACCTTTGGGTTCCAAAGCCACCTCTCTACCAGCTGCACCAACTCCATGTTGGCTGTATTTTTCAATCTTTTGGAACATCTTCCAATAAAACATGAAGTTTGCATTGATTTCTTACAACTAGGGTTGTAAGAAAAACCCGACCTGATCGGGTTCTAATATAACTCACAGATTAGTTGGGTCTTATAATAGACCCACCCGAAAATTCGGGTGGTTTTTGGGTTTAAAAATTTAAACCTGAATTCCACCTGTCCTACCCGACATATGTAAAAAATACGTACATCTAGGTATGTAATACATACATAATGCATTTGTGTGTGTGTGTGTCTATAAACATATACATGTATATTATATGCATATACATAGCGGCAAAAAAAAATCTTTTTTTTTGTGAAGTTCCTTAGAAAGAACTCCCCAAGCATTTGCTCCACAACTAGGGCGGAGCACTTGCTTGGAAAAAAGGATGATGAGAGGGAGGGGGTATTCATAGTGGAGAGTGGCAGTTTGGGACCTCTTCATCGTGGAGGCCTGTTGAACTTCAAGGCTCTTGGCTTGAAGAAAGCTTCATTATTTAAAATTTTTAATTTTGAATTCCGAATTTAAATATATTTATTTATTCATTTGGTGGGCTGATCTGGGTTTGATAGAAAAATCCTACCAACTCGATTGACCGGCTAAGTTAGCCTGTTGGTCGGGTTACTACTTTTAATATTTTTTGTGGTTGGGTTTGGATGATAAATTTTATCACCCGAAATTGTCGGGTTGGGCCTGTTTAAACTTGAGCCGATCTAACCCGTTTACACCCATACTTATACTTTGCATTTAAAAAGTAAAAAGAATTAAGCATTTTTACAATTTTTTTTTTACCTTGAATTTTGTGAATTATTATTTTTATTTAAAATTTATTGGAACTTTTAAGTTTCTTTTATTTATAGTTAATTTGTAATTTAATAACTGAAAAATCACAAAATCTCAACGGATGTTTAGAGGATTTTCATTTCACGCTTTGTTTTTTATTTAGCTCTTAGTAGGGGGGAAAATCAAACTGGAGATGAGCTGATATACTTTTGTTTTCTTTTCCATATAAGGTCTATCTAGTATTCATCCTTCTTCCTTTTCTTTTCTTTGTTTTCTTCATTTTTTGTTTAATGAAGTTATGTACTTAATATAAGAGAGAAAAGTCAACGACTTCCTCCTAGCAAGCAACTAGAGAAGAGTTTGACGTTGATACTTGATAAATCTAAAATAAAGAAGATAGGGAGCAGCAATAAGGCCAACCCACCCACATGATAGGTAGGATAAACTAGTGTGTAAAATACTTTCAAGCATCCGTTTTTTTTTTTTTTTTTTTGACAAGAAACAGAAAAAGTATTGTATTAATCGTGTAAGGTGAAGTATGTACAACATAAAAAATAATAGAACCTTAGTCCAATACAAAAATCAAAGGCTATCCAAAATGGGATTCCATCCCCTCAACCAAACTCCAAAGGAGTATCACTTCTTTCAAGCATCCTTTTTGTTGGAGCTTGAATGGGTTTATCAGCTTTATGGGCTTATACTTTCTTATCAGGTGCCACTTGCAAGAGATTTTGTTTGACCTTTACATGTTTCTAACGCTTGTTAGAGCATTGGGAATGACAAGTAAAGAAATGCTAGCATCATGATGTTGAAACTCTTTTGACTTTTGAGTGGTGGGGAGGAAAGGGGCGGGGGGGCGGGAACAAAAAATATGTGTCCATGAATTATTTGAACTGTCAATTTGTTTCCTTTCTTGTATTTGTTTCTTTATTTAATTTAGATCAACTTATTTTGTTTGTCTTTTAGGTGAAGACTATTTGTGTTACACTCTTGCCACTTAAGTTCATTTCCTTTTTGCAAATGAATTCAAATATTGTTTTATGTGGTTCACTTAACCATACATGCATTTTTTTATTATCATAGGCTACATTACAATGTCAATTTGACATCAATTCAAGTTGGGAAAACCTTCCTACAGCTCCCAACATATGTATTTGAGACTGGAAGTAGGAAAGGAACAATAATTGATAGTGGAACAACCTTGGCTTATCTTCCTGGGGTGGTTTATGAGCCACTAATAAATAAGGTATGTGATGACCATCTCTTTATAAAAATCCTTATAGAAAAATTCTGACATTCTCTTCTTGGAATATTTTGTTAGATAATGTCTAACCAGTCTGATCATAAACTATTTACCGTCGAAGGGCAATTTTCATGTTTGCGGTATGCTGAGAGGTAGGTTTCTTGTCAATTATTCTTCTGCATTAGAGGTTTTGACTTGCAAGTGGTTGACTAAATATTCACATTATGATATTGGTGTCCGTGATTTCTATATCATTAGCTTTAGCTTAGTCTTGCTAGTGTTGTCAAGGCCACGCCTAGGCCATTTGCAACTAAATTGCCTAGGCCATACTTAATACAGACAATGGGACCCTTTAAATTTTTTTAAAAGTTTAAAAAAGTCTATATAAGTATATTAAGTGTAAGGTTCTTTTTTCTTCGTATTATTAGTTGTGTGATTTTATAGCTTCAGCATTGACATAACTTTTAGATCTAGTATATTTCCATTCTGCAAGTTATATCTTTTTCTTTTTTCCTATTTTCTAATTGTTATTTTCTATTTTTTTTTATTGTTATCTTGCTTATATTTTTCTTTTTCTTTTATTCTTTTTATTGAAAGTATTACATCAAATATGATTCTTTATATTGTCATACTTTCATTATTTGCCAACTTGTCTTATTTTTTGATGTTTTTTTGATTTTTAATTGGTGAACACAAGATTGAAGAGTACAAGGTATAGTTAAATCTTTTTTTTTTTTTTACACAAGATACTTATATATTATGGATTATGCATATAGTTATATATATAAAAGGTTTGTCTGTGAAAAACTAATTAATTATTTAATTAGGGAGTTATAAATAAATATTGTTTGCAATTTCTAAGCCTCACCTTGACCATGCATAGGTATTGCCTCGCCTAGAAGGGGCCAATCGCATAGACGTCGCCTTGACGCCTTGGAAACATTGACACTCCTCAAACACTCCTAGTTGTTTTAGAAAGAAAACTGCCAAAGTGAAACCACTGGGACTAGGTCTTATCCCCATTTTAGTTGGCAATAGCCTTTTTGATTTCATCTTGCCCTAATGAACTTAGATAGTTAGATTCGATCTAATACCATATGTACAAGAGTTTTTTTTTACAAAAATGCCCTTGATAGCAATAATGTTTTATGGAATTGTCCAACTTTTAAAGCCATTTCCAAGATTAAGCGATTTCAAGCAGTGCTAGTGCAAAGATGGGCCACGCGAATTTTTTTTTTTTTTCATGTTTTGATAAGATACTCTATGTATGGGTGTTTGAAAACACCCATCAAACAAACACCTTTCATTTTTTGAAAAAACTGAAAGATGCCATTTGAAAAGGCAATTTCAAACTTTTTTTCTTTGAAATTTAAAAATAAATCAAAAGTCACACCTTAAAAATGAGAAAAAGAGAGTTGTCTACGACAGAGAGCTCCCTTCCTCTTTCTGAGGCAAACACTGGGAGGAGGTATAAAAGAGAGTCACTCCACTATTTCCGCATATAGAGACTTTTTTTTGGAGGGTGGGGGAAGTAAGATTGCCCTTCTCCCCCCTCTAGAAAGAGAGAGGGGAGTTTTTTTTGTCTCCTTTGTCATTGTTTGTGCAAGAAAGATAGAGGCAAGAGAGGACTTTTGTGTCCTTTTCCTCTCTCTTTCTCCATCCCTCTCTGTCTCTTGCTAGAATTCTTTTTTTTTTGGTTTTTGTTTTCTTCTTTATAACTTAGAGAGCGTCTTTATGTTTTTTCTTTTTCTGTTAGAGAAAGGATTTTTGCCTCATCTGCAAATTGCACTAATGTTGCCTAAAGTTGCCAAAGCTTGGAAATAGTTCAAAGGTTGGATAATTCTATAAATTTTCTCTTTCAAGGGCGTTCTAGTTAAAATCTCAATATGCAAATCCGCCATATTATGCTTTGAAAAAAGATTCTTGAAGAAGCCCATGAATTTGTTATGTTAAAAGCTTGTTGGATTGTGCCCGATTCTTTGGTATGACACTTTATCTAATGCCAATAGAAAATGGAAATGTTCTTGTTGCATGACTATTACTTCTGGTTAATTTTTTATTGAAGTAGAGAAGATTATAAAGCTAATGTGATTATTTCTTTTTAATTGCAGCGTGGATGATGGATTTCCAAATATAACCCTTCATTTTGAAAATTCACTTTCCCTGATGGTTTATCCTCATGAGTATTTGTTCCATTATCATGTAAGTAGAATGAGATTATATGATATTCATGGAAGTTCCTATGAATTTTGCTTCTCTTTTGGTTCAATATCATAATTTTTGAATTTTCTTTGTGATACTTATATGATATTTTAATCATCATGACACTTGAGAAATGATAAGCGTGTGTGAAGAAGGGTGTTAAGTTGTTAAGTAGATCATGTGCCCATGGTTTTGCGTGTGCCAACTGTGGAAAATGGAAAGAATGGGGTAATAATGTTTTTCTTTTATGATTGATTTTGTACAAAGACCTTTATATATATATATATATATATATATACAATTGTTGTAGGACACAAACAAGAAAATATTCCTTATTACAAATATCCCTATTATTGGGGAACTTTCTAATTCTAACATATTCTTAATCAATTCTAAAACATTCATAATCATATACACAATCTTCTTAATATGTCACATTCCTAAATTACACGGATTGTGTTTCTTACACTCCCCCTCAAACTGCCTATGGGTCGTTGGTTTGTTGGTTCAATGCAAGGGAGGCATTCCAGAGGCCGTGAGTTCAAGACTGGAGCCACCCTCGAGGCGTGGTGCGTATAGGCATAAAAGGAAGGTCAGATTTCTAAACACAATGCACTGGATGTCACGCTTGTGGGGTCTATCGGGTCAGACTGTTGGTGGGGGGATTAGTCGGGTAGTGGTGAGGGAGCGGGTCGGCCGTCAACCTATCCATCATGTACTCGGATGCCCATGGGGGGGGGGGTGCGTTGTATCTTCTAAAAAAAAAAAAAACTCCCCTTCAAATTGGTGAATAAATGTTTTCCATTCCCAGCTTGGACATACTTGTTTCAAATGCAACACTTTTTAATCCTTTAGTGAGTATATCTGCGAGTTGATGACTGGTAGACGTATGTAGAGTACATATCAGTCCACTATCAAACTTTTCCTTAATAAAGTGTTTGTCAATTTCAAAATGCTTGGTTTGATCATGTTGCACTAGGTTATGTCTAATGCTGATTGCAGATTTATTGTTTACAATAAAGTCTCATTAGACCATCTCACTTAATCTTCAAGTATTCTAAGATGATTCTCAACCATAGTAGCTCGCAAATCCCTTGGGCTATTGTTTTGAATTCTGCTTTGACACTAGATGTAGACACCACATTTTATGTTTTACTTCCCCATGTCACTAGATTCCCACCAAGAAAGGTACAATACCCGGTGGCCAATCTCTTGTCAACTATAAAGCCGACATAGTTTTCGTCTATATATGCTTTCAATACTAATTTTGTGCTCGTTTGAATAGGATGCCTTGCCCTGCCCTGGGGTCCCTTTAAGATACTGTGGCACATGGTTAGCAACTTCTAAATGAACTTCTTTAGGATCGTGCTTAAACTGGCTAGTCATACTCACTACATATTCTATATCGGGTCTTGTGTGAGAGAGATAGATGAGTCTTCTTACTAATCTTTAATACATCTCCTTATTTACGAAAATCGCCTCTTTAGCTTCTTTAAGCTTGTGATTAAGTTCAATGGGTGTACTTGCTGGTTGACATGCCAACTTCCTTTTTCCTTAACGAGGTTTGTGATATATTTTTGTTGAGGAATAAAGATTCCATGTTTAGAGTGTGCAACCTTAATTCCCAAAAAGTATTTCAACTTTCTTAGTTCCTTGATCTCAATTTCCTTGGTCAAGCATTGCTTCAGGTTCTGTTTCTTCTTCTCATCATTGCCAGCCATGATAATGTCGTGCACATACACCAGAAGAGCTGTAACTCTCCCTAAGTCTGGGTGTTTAATGAGCAGAGTATGAATTCCTTGGCTTTGTCTATATCCCATATTTTTCATCACTTTGGCAAATCGGCCAAACCATGCCCTTGGAGATTGCTTAAGTCCATATAAAGGTTTTTTTTTTTTAATTATTAAAGTTTGCATACTTTATTAGTGGGTATGTTGCTTCCAAATCCATAATGAATTTTCATATAGGTTTCCTCCTCCAGGTTTCAATGCAGAAAGACATTCTTCACTTCGAACTGCTGCAAATCCCAGTTATAATTAGTTTCCAGAGATAACAAAATTCTCATCGTATTCATCTTGGCAACCGACGCAAATGACTTTAAATAGTCAACACCATATGTCTGAGTATACCCTTTTGGCCACTAACCTTGCCTTGTATCGCTCTAGTGACCCATCTATGTTGTACTTAACAGTATAAAGCCATTTATGATATGTGCTTACTAAGTTTTCGACTTATAATATGTGGTCGTTAAGCTTTTAATAATGTTTATTACAACTAAAACAATTGACATTTCAAGTCTGTCTCTTAAGTGCTTGACATTTTTGTGTAATAAAGTAAGCATAGATAATAATAGCTCAAGTTTATGATTGATATTTGATTTAGAATTATTGATAAAAAATCTTATGTATAAAAATGTGAGGGTTATGCCTTGAACCTTATCCCTTACGTCACAAAGGAAAATTCCCTTGATTCAAATTTTAGACCTTGAAAGTGATCTCGTTTATCATAAAGATTTTTTACGAACTTCGTATTCGCACAAATTATAGAACCTATTCACCTAATGGTTTATAATAACACCAATCATTTCATTACTTGACATATTTTTTAAGTGTGATTAATCTTGTTGTTTTTTGATTCTACCAAGCATGGATTGTTTGTGTTTGGGAATTGAGTTGCACATCAACGTTTTTTCTTCTTTTTTTTTTTTGCTTTTTTCACTTCTTGACATATTTTGGTATCATGCACAGGATGATATATGGTGTATTGGTTGGCAAAACAGTGGTACACAGTCCAAGGATGGCAAGGACACAATTCTGTTGGGAGGTATAAAGATCCTTGATACCAATAGCGGGTTAAAGTTGTGATTCATCAGGGAAGCACAACACAAATTAATAATTGATATTGCTTGTTTTCTTGTTAGCCTTGAAGGAATTAGTATCATCATCAACAACAACAATGTAGGTGTAGTATAATTATGGACTTAGCCCTTGATAAAACAAAGTGGAGGAAGCGGATTCATGTGGCCAACCCCTATAGTTGAGAAAATCAAATGCAAATTCTCCGAACTTCCCTATATTTTCCTTGGATTTTTTCAAATTTTAACTAATTTTTTTTCGTTAAATTTTTTGACATCAAATTACAGATGAAATGTAAACAAAATGCTACAAAAATTCCATCGAAATTAGGTAAAAAATTGAAATAATTTATTATAAAATAACCCTTTGAATTTGTTTACTTATCAAATGTAAAACAAAATGTTAGGAGATGTTCCTTAAGATAAACGTTTGTGAGGTTGTAGCATAATCTGATACATAATATATAGAAACTAAAGAATCACTAAAAGAGGAAGTCAAACAAGATTTACGATACTCTAATTTTAAAAAGAAAACGATGTGCAATTTATATATTTTGTGTACTCAATCCATACTCTCTTATATATATATAAGAATAGATCAATAGAAGCCATCAAATAGTTTCGTACTCATATAATATGCTTCAAGTATTATAGAATTTACAAATCTTTCTATAAATTATTATATTTTATAATTAAAGTATACAATTTTGCTTGTTTGAACCTAACTAGAAAGAAACATAGATCTTCTCAACATTTAAATAATTCTTAACACTTCTCTAAGATCTTGAATGTTTACAAAAAATTCTTTATGTCGAATTGGACTTCTATGAATTAATCCTAATTTTAAGGGACCAAAGTTAAGGTCGAATTCAAATTTTTTATCTTTGGTTGGAAAAGGCTTTATTAAGTTAAGAAGATCATCAACAACAATGACATTACCCCTTTGTAAATGGCTGGTGCATTCATTGATGAGAACACGGAATGAAAAGGAAAAATTGCAACTTTATTGTGTCCTAGGTTGTCATAAAATTTATATTATTTGGTTTTTGTATGTACGCATATGTTACATTCTCCTTGCTTCGATAACTTTATGTTGACAAGATCATCAACCACATGAAATGCAAGATAACAAGAATTCAACAATGTTTAAGCAATAAAAGAACTTAAATATGCAGAAGGATATTTGCTTTTTTTCTTTTTTTTCCAATCATATGGAGTAGAAGAGTACCGTAAATGTGTAGGACCAATAGTCATCTAAATGGAAAGCCAACAATTAGAGACAAACTCTTATAAGAGTAGATGGAACCATAACCATGATATAAGCGAGAAATGCTGAATTACCATGATCTCCACTAAATCAAAATGAACTTGTGAAGTAACCACAATTATTGGACTCATCATCTTCATCTCTCTTCACCTTTATTATGTTTACACCTCTTTTTATAAGTATGATTATTATGCCTTATATGATGGAAAAAAAAGGCTAAGTTGCGTTGAGTATGATTATGATGCAACTCAACTCAACTCAATTGAGCCTTTTTCCAACTACATGGGGTCGACTATAGGATTTGCTTCTTCCATTCTACTCTATCTCGGGCTAAGTCGGTACTCAAATTAGAAGAAGTTAAATCTTTTTCAATTATCTCTGTCCATGTTATTAGTTAATATAATTATGATGATCATAAATTCATAATCTAGAAGAGTTGGCCTTAGAGTGACGATGGTGGTTGCTCCATTTCGACCTAGAGGTCATAGGTTTGAATTCGGATATTGCCTCTCTTAATTCTAGATGATTGGATCGATAATCCATGATCAAGATATTAATTTTGTTTAATTGAGGTAGGAGTGATATCATTTAATTACGATGGTGTTGGCATGGAATTACAATTATGTTTTACATGATCATTTGAGTATGATGATTACAATTTTGTAAGTATGATGATTATGTTTTATATGATGGAAAAAAGGCTCAGTTTAGTTGAGTTGAGTTGAATATGATGATTATAATCTAGAAAGGTTGGCCATGGAGCTATGATTGAGGTTGCTCCAGTTTGACCTGGAATTCACAAGTTCAAATGTGCTGGTAAGGCTATATACATCGTCCTTCGACAAACCCTGTAATGGCAAAAGCTTCATGCACTAGGGACTTCCTTTATTTATGGTGATTGCAATCTAACATGCATACATCATGGGTAATAGATGTTTATTATCTTGGTGATGATAGTCTAATGGTTATTGTGTGTCATGAGGTCTTGATTTAATTATGATTGGCCTATTGAAGGAAAGCGCATCCACATATTGCCAATAATATTTACATGAAACATTGATAATGGGTTAGTTGTGAATTTAAGAGATCAAGAAAAATTGCAACTATGTTATTTGATTATTTTTACATGCAATTTGGTTTTATTTGATGTAAGTTGATGTGTGCTATTTAGTGGTCCACCGTACCTAAGTTCGATTAATTTGACAGAATTTTCAACTCAACTATACCTTTTTTCAACTATGTGGTGTCAATTGCATAGTTGATCTGACAAAGTTTTACGTTGGTTATCAACTACCTAATGAAACCCTCCTTCATTTGGGCTTAGGATTACAGTTACGTTTAAAGATATGCTAATATACCGTGCATAGCAGAGTTATTTAATTTGATAGAATTACTATTAGAAAATATAGCTATAGTTATGGGATGTGTTTTTTTTTTTTTTTTCCTGAAAGTTGTTAAGTCTGATTGTGCAATAATGCAAATTGACTATTATTTAGTTGTAGAAATTATTTTGGGCCCATGATGTGACCTCATGTCACAGTGGTTGAAAATTTTCATATTTGTTGTAGTCCTTTTTTTTTGAAAGCATATTTGTTGTAGTTCACATTCCTACTTTCTTGGGTCATTTAATATTATTTTTGTTCCATTGGAATTTGGATTTGTTTGGACCCATTGGTTTAGGTTAACGGTTTGGACACCTAGGAACTGGGGCATGATAACTCTCTTCATGATCCGTCTTAACCTCACCACTGCTAGTATGGTCCTACACTAATCACCTTCTTAACCAAGATTATCTATTTGTCTATGCTCCATTTGCCTGCTTAGTCCTCATAATGTTAAAACATCATAGGTTCATTTTAGGAGTGATTATTGTGGACAAATGCAGAAATAGTTGTAAGCCCGTGACTTAGTTGTGCATAAATAATTTTTTTTTTTATAAATCATGTAAAAATTACCTGCGTAAGTTATCAAATTATGATTTGTTAGGCTTGACGAACATTAAAATTACAATTTTGCTAAACAAAAAGGTGAAATTAAAAGTTTTTTCCTATTTTTGGCCTTCCATTGAGTCTCATGTTTTTTCTGCAGACTTGGTATTATCAAATAAGCTAGTCTTCTACGATCTTGAAAATCAAGTCATTGGATGGACTGAGTACAACTGTGAGTACAAATATTTTCTAAATGTGAATTGTGCAGCTCTTCTTATTACGTTGGAAATTTATTTATAGTAAATGAAGTACTCAATTGCTGAAAAGCTAAAACTGGTTGTTTCTTCCTACTTTTTTTTTCAGGTTCTTCAAGCATTAAACTACAAGATGAACAGTCTGGAGTTGTTTATCAAGTAGGTTTTCATGATCTATCTTTTGCTTGTAGTTTGTGTGTTGGTGAATTTATATTATTGTCAATACTAACAACCATTTTGCACTTCTCTATTTAGTGATAGTTGGAAGTTACAAAAGGGTAACACAATTTCCCATTTTATATTATTGTAAATTACGAATTATAGTTATAATGAAAATGAGTGCTATCCAAATTTGCATGCATCAATTCTTTGTTCTTTTTGCATTCCAAAACATAGATTATGGAATTATTTAGCCCCCACTAATGAAAAAAGTTGAGCATTCTCTCTTTTTTCTTTTTTCAAAACAAAATTGGCTCTTGGGTTGAGTCTCTTTTAAGGTCAAGGTGTAGGTTTCACGATTCTCCCCTTATGTGCAAACTTCAAGATATTAAAGAGATGCAAACTGCACTCTTTAACTATGACTACGCAAGAATGCAATATAAATCTATTTTAGTCATCTAGTAGATAATGGCACCATGCAACGATATAAGAATGTAACTAGCGCAAATGTTGTAATAAATACAACAAATAATAAACTTGGGGAGTCTCATGGTAGAACTATAAGGATTGAGATGGGTTTCTGGAAGACTACAACTGAGGAAGATAGAAAATGAGGAAAAGATAGAATGTGAGTGAAATGACTATGCTTGAATAGGGGCTAAGGGGTATAATAAAGGGGGCTATCTTTCTTGTGCACATAGTTCCCATGCAGTTTGTGTGGGCTTAGTCCCAGTAGTTATCTTTGGGGCCCTTGTGGTTGGTGGAGCCTTGATCATCTTGTCTTTGTGGGATTCTTTCCACCATTAGTTCTGAGCCTGCATATCCATAGGCGCCTTGATATAGTCTTGATAGTGCTCACTATGCTACACTGGCTAGGATGTATGACATGGTGCAATCCAAAAAAAAAAATGATGAAAAATAACAGAATGAACTACAATGAGATGGAAAGTTAAGGCATTAGAGTTGGTCCAATCTTGCTTTGTCCTTCTTATGTATAAACTACCAACGGTGGTAATAATTAAGGGGTTTTTCTAACCCAAAAGGACAAATCTTTAAGTGTAAGTGTAATAAAAAGTAGTGTTCTCCAACAAGAAGTATTTGACATGAAAGTCTAAATTAGAACTGATGTTCTAGAGTGTGTGAATGTGAGATGTGAATTTTAAGCATGCAAACTACATGATATGACATATCAGAGAGCTATAACAGTTAACAAGTCACTTTACAAGTTGAAAATGAAATAGCTCAATCTTTCATTAGATTTTGTAATTCAACTATACAAAATACATGATATAATGTATAAAGAAAAATAGAAAACCATTGAAAGTATGGAAGAACACATATATTAATAAAACTCAAGTAGAAAAGTTACCCAAGAAGTCCAAAAAGAAGAGAGGAGCGAGCTTCTCAACCCTAGCAATGGCTTACCCTTTTCTTGGACAAGAGACCATGGAAGAAAAAAATAAAGAAAAGAGGAAGAAGAAAATGACAGAGAAAGGGAGGTGGTAGAGAGAGCTCCCAAGTGATCAAGAGAAGAAAGTGGGAGTGTGTGAGTCTTTTAATTATAGATTTGGGGTTTATGTAGTGGACAATGGGATAAGATTGATTAGTAGGAGATGGTCTTTGAATAGGTCAAGGTTGATATGGATGGGTGGTTCGTGCTCTAGTTACCCTTTTAATATGAGATGAAAGAAAATTCAAATTAAAGGTGATAAATGGCTTTATATAGCAAAGGAGCATGAGGAAGGGTGGCCAATAAGAAAGAAAGAGATAGTGATGTATGAGGGAGACTTTTCCAAAAGATGATTATGGAAAAAGAAAGAGTTAAGAGGAGTTTAGACTACGATTAAAGAAGAAAATGGGGCACATGGACTTCTTGGGAAGCTACCTGACACGTCACCACCAATATTGGTTCTCTCATAAATTCAATCTCATCCCTTGGATTTTTTCGGGATCCATTACAAGAAAATGATACAAGGTGACTAAGTCTCTATATGTGCCATGCAACCTTCTCAGCTTTTTCTTCCTCCACTTTGACTGTAGATGCTTCTTGGGATTCTTAAAATGTCTACTCAAGTAATGAGAGAGTGGGATGATGTCACATGGCAAGAAAACAAGTGGGGCGTTAACTTCTCCAAACTGATGATCTCGAGGTTCTAGATGCTCATATGCTCTATTACATGACATTGTTGTCAAGGTGCCAAGATGATGTCTAGGCAGTTAACCCAATCTAGGCATTGCAAATAATATTAATATATAGCACCAAAGTAAATAATTAATTATTTTTTCACACACACACACACACACACACAAGTATCTTTTGTAAAACAAATAACTATATTTCTTTAATCTTCTTTCCACAAATTAAAAATTCCAATTTAAAAAGTCATATTTGATGAGATACTTGTGATTGAAAAAAATAATATTTGCAGCAATATTACAATAATGAAATAAAATATCAGAATTAGGAAATAGCGATATAACTTGCATAATGGAAATATAAGTATATCACTAGAATTGAAAGTTATGCTAATGTTGAAGTTATACAATCATATAAGTACTAATATGAAACTTTTTAAAATTTCAAGGGGGTACGGCCTAGGCGATGGACTAAGTGTGGCCTTGGCAACACTGTTACATGGAATGAAATTCGTACCATAAATTTTATTGATTTTTTAATCATCAACTTACAAATTAAATATATCAAATTACTACAAAAATCTGTTGAAATCAAGTAATACATCAAAGTTCAAATTATTACAAAAATTCTGTTGAAGTAAGGTAAAAATCAAGTCAGGTAAAACTTTGTGTTGTCCTTTGTATATGTATATATATTAGCCTTAGTTTCTTCAAAAAAATATTCAGTATTTTTACTTTTCAAATACAAAGTTTTTTTAAAAAAAAAATCAATGCTAAGTTCAACTTTTTTGTTAGAATATCTTCCTAAAGGATAACAATACATGAGATTGAAGTACAATTTTATATGTAATGCATAAAAACTAAAGAATCATTAAAGGAAAAAGCAAAACAAGATTTACAAAACTCTTATTTTAAACATGCAATTTTATAAACTATGTATAATTAATCCATCTCCTATATACGTTGAGTATAAAATTTGTGACTGATGCAATATGCTCAAGTAATCTAGAGATTATAAAATCTTACTTTGAAGTAACCATTATATTTTATAATTTATGAGTTTTAAGTATATAATTATGTTTGGTTAAGCATATCCAGAAGAAACATAGATATTTACAACATCTAAGTAGAATTCTTTATACTTCTCTAAAATGTCAAGTTTTTACAAAACCCCCACATGTGGAATTGAGCTTCCTCGAATTAATTTCAAATTATAATGGACCCAGGTTTAGAACAAATTAAGATTTTAGTTCCTTGCTTCATTATGATCAACTCTCAACTCATGTATTTTTGAATTATTGCGTAATTAGATATTAACTTGTGATGAGCTAGTATTATCCGTGTGATTTGAAAATTAATATGCTTACTTCTTAAAATATCTGAATTATGAAATGAAGTAGTTGACATGTTTATATTTAATTTTTAATTTATGAACCTTAAAAATATGATAAAGTTCAATTATAAGACAATAATTTAATGTTAAAATGAGCATTTTTTTTTTTTAATAAAACCTTTATTTTTTTATTTTTTATTTATTGTAGGATAAGGTATCACCAAATTTGATGGTACATGTTTGGTGCATCTTACTTTTCCTTTTCTTGGTGTTTCATCTCTCCTATATAAAAGTTTAACCTATAAACCAATGTAACCCTAGAAGTGTCATGTGATCATATTATAACTTGTCAATTAGGATGCTTGGCCTCTACTATCCTACTAGCTTTGAGGTGTTAAGTCATTATATGGATGCTGCTTGGGAGTATAACTTCCTACCTCTTAATTTGTCTTGAAACCAGATCATCCTCTTCCGTGATACAAATAAACTTTTGAACCACATGGCAGTCTTCTGGTGTTAAATGGGCTTGTTAACCATGACAAAAAGTTTAAAGAGGCATGGAGGATAGGGGTTTCTGAGACAGGAGTGAAATTGGAATAAGTATATTAGATTTTGCAATAGCTTATAACCATAGTAAAAATAGTAGCAAGGTTGTGAAGGCCATGCCTAGGTGGGCCATTTGCAACTAAGTTGTCTAGGCAATACTTAAGGCAAACAGTGAGACTCTTTGAAAATTTTTGAAAGTTTAAGTGGGCCAGTATAAATAGATAAAATGTAAGGTTCTTTTTTCTTCGTATTGTTAGTCATGTGATTGTATAGCTTCAACATTGGTGTAACTTTCAATTTTAGTATCATACTTAAATTTTCTCTATGCAAGTTATATTTTTTTTTCCTTTTTTTTCCCTATTTTTAATTATAGTTTTCTATTTTTTAGTTTTATATTGTTGCAAATATTTTAATAAGTATTACATCAAATATGACTCTTTAAATTGTTATACTTTCATTATGTGCTAACTTGTCTTATTTTTTAATTTTTTTTCCCGATTTTTAATTTGTGAACACAAGATTGAAGAGTGTAAAATATAAGTAATTTTTTTTTTGGTTTTTTACACAAGATACTTATATATTATGGATTATGTATGTCATTATATATATAAGGTTTGCATGTGAAAAACTAATTAATTATTTAGTTAGGGATCTATAAATAAATATTATTTGCAATGCCTAAGCCTCACCTAGGCCATGCGTAGGCACTACCTCGCCTAGAAGGGCCTAATCACCTAGACATCGCTTTAATGCCTTGATAAACTGAAAAGTAGTAGGGAAACTACTAAGTTCCCAACTATTGCACGTTTACACTATCGAGCAATCTTAAGCTCTTATCTTTTAGTACTAGTTTTTAAGACCTTTTCTAGTTGTAATGATTAAAACATATTCTAAAAAATATTCCATGGTGTATGTTGTTTGCTTGTGATATTATGGTAATTGATGAAACTGAGTTACGAGTTAATGCTGAAGACTAAATACATCAAATGTAGTTTTAGCGACATTAAAAATATAGGTGGAGAGAAAATAAAGATTTAAAACAAAGAACTATGAAGGAGTGAAAACTTCATGCATTTAGGCTCAATTATTCATCAAGAAGCATGAATAAGAGAAATGTCGATTGTAGAATTAAAGCAAGTTAGTTTAAGTGAAGTAATGGTTCTGAAGTGTTATATGATTAATACATCCATCAAAAGTTGAAAGGAAAATCGCACTAGACTATTATTAGGCCAACAATGCTTTATGGAACAAAATTTCGATAATAAAGAACGAACACATTTATAAATTAAGTCTAATTGAACTATCAATATTAGGATAGACTCAAATCTCAGCTCAACTAAGTCTTTTTGCAACTGCATGGGTCGGCTACATGAGACTGCTTCTTTATGTCATAGTTGATCTAACGAAGTTTTATGCTGGCTGTCAACTACCAACAACCGTCCTCCTTTACTCGATCTTGGGACTGGCATATGTTGTAAAGTATTAAAAGATAAAATTAGAAATAGACATTTTCAAGAAATGGTAGGGATAGCCCTAATTGGAAATAAAATGAGCGAACCAATTAAGATGGCTTAGATACATACAACACAACTCGTTAGATGTGCCAGTTAAGAAGAGTGATGTATTAACAATAGAGAAAAGGGAAGACCAAAAATAATGAGGATGGGGATAATTAAAAAAAGATATAGCCACTTATAATATAAATGTAGATTTAGTCTTTGATAGACGAGAATGGTGAAAGTGAATTCATGCAGCTAACCGCATGTGGTTGGGAAAAGGTTTTGTGGTGTTGAGTTGAGTTTCATGACTATAATTTGTCCAAAGAACATAGATTAAGCTACTACAGTGAGACAATGGTGTTACTGTCAAGTGTCAATATAATTCCATTTCATATATTTTAAGAGAAAGCCACTTAATTGCTTCTATATGTTTTAATCAATATCATCCATCCAAAAAAACAAGAGACATGAATAAGATTTTGAGGATTTTTAAAATTTTTTGTTTTAGCATTTATGGATGGACTCACATACCCAAGAAGGGAAGAGAGCTGCATGACATAATTTTGTATTTGACATCAGATAATATGTATGATGTATCACATGTACATAGTATTTGGAATGCCCCAAGGTTTTTATTGAATGGGTAAGAAGGTGAAACATTCACCATTTTTGAGCTTTTGGAAAACCTTGGATCCCTCGGAATCGACTCAGATCAACTTTGTTTCTAGTATCAATTTGGGTTTGGTACATGCTGATTTCTTTCGAACTTTCAGTTTGTCCTTTTGTACTTCCATTCAACTTCATGAATCAATGGATTGACATTCTTTTTAGCTTCAATTCATCCTTTTCTTTAAAAGCTATGTGTTGAAACATGACAACAAAACCCAGTGGTTGCTGAAATGCAATATGACTTTATTTACGAACCAAAAAAAGAAAAGAAAAAAGAAAAACTTTATTTGGTATCGATTTATTAGATTCAAAAAATGTCAAAAAAGGGGGGGAGGGGTGTTCTATGCTGAAGACCAACTTAAAATTGATGCTAGAAGCAACATTGGCTTTTCTCAATTCAGGGTGATCCCAGTCGATCTCCAAAAGATAGACAAGTATGTGCATGGAGTCAAGTAAGATAGACAAGTATGTGCATGGAGTCAAAGTTAATTTTCCAAAGCAAAACAGAATATCTCTTTGTCTCACTTAAGTATGCAATGCTTTAGTTGACAAACTCATGTTGATCATTTTAACTTAAATTGATAGATTTTTTTTGGCAACATTATGCCAATGAGAGTGAAACAATATTATTTTGTTGTGTATGTAATCCACCCCATAAATCATTTCTAACCTTAGCCGATATATTTGTGGTCAAACTTAATCCCACCATCTGACGGCAAAGACCTCCTGCACCCCCCTCCCCCCCCCCCAAAAAAAAAACCCTCAAGCCTAAAATCTAAGGTGGAAGCAAGCTTGAAGAAAAACATTAGTTTTTTATGCTTTGATATTTGGAAACCATCGGAATGGCATTTTGGAAATAGGCTAACACCTTTTTGGTACAAAAGTATGAGGAAATCAAGCTCTCGTTTCTTCCTTGGAGTGCAACAATAATATGCTTCAACACTTTTTTTTTTCTTTTTCTTCCAGGAGGGAAATTTTTCTTCAGTTTTACAACCTCAAAAATAAATAAAAGAAAATATTTTTATTAAATTTTTGTGGAGGTGTATTTTGATGAAGTTTCTAGAGGGGATTAGGTATTTTCTTTTTGAAAACTACAAGTGGGCCATTTCTCCACTTGGCTTGAACTTAGATGTCCTTTATTTTGGTTGCATTAAGGTTATCCATTAAGTGTCATTAGGTATTTCTCTTTTTGATAACCATAAGTGGGCCCTTTCTGCACTTGATGGAGTTTTTGGCTTGAATTTCAGATGTACTTTGTGGTATTAGGGTTATCCATCCAGTGTTATCCTATGACCTATCTACGGGATACTTATTTGGGTGCAGTAGTTCCTGTTTCCCAATAATGTCTTTCGTAAGTGATGTTGGAAATTTGCATGTAAATGTAGTCTGAAGCAAAACAAGAAAATAATAGAACAGTCCAAGCTTTTATGTGGTTTTGCTTTTAAGCTTACTAAGTGGCATGATCCAATCTTTGTCCACTAGTAGAGCCAAAATAGAGAACATGAAAATGAAAATCCTCGAAAGTCTTTGTCCTCATTTAGAGTCCTGAATCCTTTTTGTACACCACTCTAGTTGTCCCATGCTTACAAATTATGCTTTCTGGGATTCTACCCATTAGATTAACGCCAGGATATAACACATAAACTAGGTAAACAATTTGGTGGTACATTACTCAACGGACCTTCCACCATTCTTTTGCAAAGATCTCTAATTATTTCTTTCTTTGCTAGAATTCTGGAGCAGTATCTCAATCTAAATTCATACCGTTGCCTTTACGATATAGTTTCGAAGTCAATTCTAGGGATTCACAGTGGCTGGGTTTTGGCATAGGAAAAAGGTTAGGATAACTTTTGTAGAATGACTTAGCTGGTGTTCAAGATTTGAGATTTGGGTAGTTCAGAATTTTATGTTCTTTTTCGCTGCTCTTGCTGGTGGCTTTGCTCAGAGAGTCTTTATGGTCAGTTGGCGGTTCTGGTAGTAATAGGGAGAAAGAGAGTTATCTCTAATTGGAACCTTATTTGGAACAAGGGGGGACTCCTCTTTCTAAACCAGAGAGAGATGATGCCTACGCTACATTGTTCAATGGTATGGGTGACTTGTTTCGGCATGGTTTGTATTGTGGCTCATGTTTCATCAAGTGCAGTGCCCTATACTGTTGTGTTCTAGCTTGAAGTCTAGCTTAGCTCGGGAATTGTAGGATTCAGCAGCAACCCTTTCATTTCCAAAAGGAACCAAATGAAATATTTTTTATTCTGCAGAAGCTGGGGGATACTCGGAACAACCTTTTATTTTTAGTCTCCATCATTTCTGTGACCAATTTCCTCAAGTAATCTGTTAGTTGATAGCACCTTTTGCTTGCTTTTCAAGTGACTTGAATCGTATATCTAGTAAGTGAACTATAGCAATACCAGATCTGGTTATGTTAAGAGAAGAAAAGGCAAACTAGTTGCGATGAATAGTACAGACTAATGAGTGGTTTACTAGTTTCACTCGCACTGGAAATTCCAGGAACTAGGTGACATGAGAAACTTCTTATGAGAGTAATTGAATGAAATTTTCTGCAGTGGGGCCAATGGCAGCCCACTGTTAACAACACATTCGTTACGACCTAGTTCTGAGAGAAGTTTCCGCATTTGACATGAATGTCTATGACAGGGCACATAGGGCAGTTGTTCTTGACTTCCACCATGAATTTTGGTGGATTCCCGAAACCTATTTGAGTCTGTTGCACTGTTGGGCTGTTTGTACTGCCACACTCCGCGCTCCACCCTGCAAATTTTGTAGCAACCTGTCAGGATAACATTACAGCCTCAATTAAGGAGAGGCATCAAGCAATTGATATATTTTCCTTTTACTTTTGCCCTCCTTCCCTGTAGTTTAAAAGCAAAAGACGGGTGGTTGAAGTTGATTTGAGAAAGAATGAGACCAAAATGAGTGACTTTAGATTGTTTAATGCAAATTATTTAGTAGAAGGGGGGAGAAAGGATTACAGACCAATCTGGATTAGAGAATCAAAAACAAGAAGAGCGCAGAAGGCAAGCTTGAAAGCTGGATGATTCGGCATCTTTGTTGTTCCACAGGCACTTTGAAAGGTAAGGTTTTCAAAGCACGCACCCCTATCTTATTATATAGAGTTAAAAGAAATGGAGGGTGGGGACTCTTTGGGATTAAAAAAAAAAAAAAAACTTGGGTTACTTGGAATGACTTTTGTTTGTGGCCTTGGAAGAAGCATAATTATTGGAGGAGAAAAGTGGGAGTCACATGCAAGGGAAAAGAGAGTGTGTAAGAGATGGGCCAGACTGCTAAGGAGTGGTAGGTACTGACAACATGCTTCCTACCATACAAGTTTTCAACCCAACGCTGAAACTGAGGAAACCTACTTGAAGCACCCCTCAGCTCTGCAAGTGACCTAAGGGTTTAAGCACTTTGCTCTCTTTTCCAGCACATGGTTTGGTTACCTCCAACCACTACATCCTCCTGCATGTTCACCTCTCTCTCTGTTTTTAAGTCCTGGAAAAGCTGTAGGGATGTTGTTGGGGGGGGGGGGGGGGGGGGGGGGGGGCGGGGGGGGCCGCACCGTTGGAGCAACATCGAGTCACATGTATATTGCATGGCGCTCCAACATCGAGTCACATGTATATTGCATGGCGCAATGTAGATCAAGCGACGAGGGGTGGTTTGCATTTCTAACACGTTTCCGCCTCATTACCCCTAGCATGGCTCTTTCAGTCTCTACTAAGCCTGCATGTTCCACTTGAGGAAATCACACATTCATGCATGTTTATGTTTTATCCAAACCATTTCTTTAGTTTCAAGCTTAAAAAGTCCTCCTTGATGGTTTCCTTGATATGGGCTCTTATCAAAAAATTAAAAAATAAAAAGGGTGGGGAGGAACTGCTCTGATCAATCAATTGATTTATTATTTGTGCATATTGGGCTGGTTTCACTACTTTGCTAGATGTTCTAAAACCCCATCTTAGTTTGGTTTTTGAGTTCATTATTTGGTTATGGTTTATAAACATAAAGTATTATTAAGAAATATATAAACACCTCATACAGGTAGCGACATTGGTGGTAAAATGGATATATAGTAGCAGGTTGGGTACAAATACTTGTAAACAAACTCCTCCTTAGGGGCTGGCCCTGTTTTGTTTATAATTCAAAAACTATTTTGTTCATTTTTTATAAAAAAAAAAAAAAAACATGAAATATAGTGTTTTTGGTTGAATTTTGTACTCGAAGAATCAAAAAATAAAAAAAATAAAAAAAAAATTGAAAATTGTTTTCATGCAATTCTAAATTATACCTCTTTTGGGGGAAAACAATTTTGAATAAAAAAATTTTGAATATATATATATTTTAATCATGAACCACAGGGGCCCTAATTATTTGTTTACAAGTAGTTATGTCTTCCTAATTATTTTTACTTGTGTTATTACTGCGTCACACCAATGATTATTATTATTATTATTGTTTTCGTGTGGCATTGACATAAATTGCTCAGTTAGAACCACCTATAATAGTTGTGTCCTTGGGTTTTTTTGAAGTCCACAGCAAATTCAGAGAAGCTTATTATTCAATCACGTGACAATAATAGTCCTGAAATCTGCAGTGTTCACGAGATCTTTTATCTTTGAAGGCTCAAGATAAGGATTCCTTCGGACAAAAAAAGCCTCACCTTTTATTTCATATTTTGATTATAACATTCTCTGTGACTAAGAACTATAGAAAATAAATTTGTAGTATTAAGATTGAGAAACTGCAATATAAAGGTTAACATTTACCGCCTTCAACTTAATCATTTTTAAACTCAAGTGTCAGGTTTTATGCTTCTTAACGATCATATCATGTTTGACTATTATTTTATGCACGATTCATGTCAAATCACTTACATTATTTATTGAGCAAGATATTGTTTTCAATTTAACTACCTTTTAAGGTCTAAGCAATAGAGTTTTTACTTCACAAGGACATATAAGTGGGATTTTTATCCCAATACACCCCCTGGTTATCAATCAACTTCTGAAAAATATTTAGATGTACATATATACAACCAATCAATCACATGGGTAGATGTGCAACTAAAAATATTAAAAGGAAAATTATTATATAATAGTGTTCATTACAAATTATTAAAAATCAGACATCAAGCACGAACAAAGTGTTTGAGCTTGTAATACATAACCAAAAGAAAGTAGTCAATAGAACAAATCCACTCATCAACCATATGAAACCACACCCTCCTCCAGTAAGGGTTTATGTAGAGAACAACAATGACTACTACAAACCCCATTACAAATGAAGCAGTGAAACTTCCAAAGAAAACAACAAAGTTGACTGAAGAAGAATCTTCTTCTTCTTCCTCTTCCTCTTCAGTAGCTACTGTCACAGTGCAACTTTTGTTGAGTGGAGGTCCACAAAGAAATGGATTTCCCTCGTAGCTACTTTCGTTAAAAGTAGCAAATTGAGCTTTCATGTCAGGCATTTTACCAGATAAGTTGTTATGAGCCACACTAAAGACTGCCAATGAAGTTAACTGAACAAGCTCAAGAGGTATCGACCCGCTCAAGTTGTTGTAAGAAAGATCCAAGCTCTCTACTGAATCCAACTTTGAAAAAGTTGATGGAATTGTTCCAGTCAAGCGATTGTGAGACAAGTTCAAGGTGTGAATCTGGCCAATTTTACCAATTTCATGGGGAATGGTACCTGTTAGTTGGTTCGATGAGAGATCGATTCCCGATAGGTAACGAAGTTGCTCAACTTGGTAAGTTTCCTTCCTTTTCTTTGTTGTGAACTCCACAGATTTTTCATTTGGGCTACCCCTTGAAAAAGTACCTGAGTCAAATGCATTTGTGGTCAACTCGAATGTCAAATTGGCCAAGCAAGAAGGAATTGGACCAAAAAGGTAATTGAAGGATAAATCCATCATACTTATTTGATACAAATGGCATAATTGTTTGGGAATTAGACCTTGTAAATGATTTCCCTTCAAGATAAGGATGCGTAGTTCGGAAAAACTGTCATTAATGTTGCTCGAAATACCACCACTTATGTTATTATCTCCCAAATCTAATGCCACCAATTCAGAGCTATTCTTCGTTAAAACATTATTATCATCATTCATGAAAGATCCGGTTAGCCCATTTCTTCTCAAATTTACGAATCCTATGAATGGTGGGTTGAAGCAGGGTGGTATGCGTCCTGTAATATTGTTGTTAGATAGATCTAAAACTTGAAGCATTTGTAAGTTGCAGAGAGTTTCTGGTATTGGCCCTTGAATATGATTTTTGGCCATGTGAAGTTCTGCCAAAATCCTCAGATTGCCCAACCAATTTGGCAGCCCACCCATTACGTTGTTATCTCTAACATCCAAAACTTTCAAATGATTTGAACTATTAATTGACGACAAGCTTAAGCTTAAGCTTTGTGGGATATTCAATCCTGTAAAATGGTTGCTATCCAAATATAGAGTTTGAAGAGAGGTCATGTTAAAAATTAATGGGGATATTTGACCATGAAATTGATTATTTGATAGAGTTAGGAATGCCAAGGACGTGCAACCCGTCACCAAGTTTTCTGGGATTTCTCCTGATAGATTATTGTTGGACAAATCAAGATTTGTAAGAAGAGACATATTCCCAATTGATGAGGGAATCTCACCATGGAAAAAGTTGTTTGAAAGTTTTAGAGTTTGAAGATTTGGAAAGGAAGTACCGATGTTCATTGGGAGATGGCCATGAATGTGGTTGTTTAAAAGAACTAAAGAAACCAAGTTTTTTGAATGTTGTGATGATGGTGGAAGATCAAATGGACTGCCAATCAAGGAGTTATCTTGCAGGTGTAGAGATTTTAATCTTGTGTTGTTTCTGAGCAACCAAGGGGGAAACTCTCCTTGCAAGTTGGTAAATGAGATTTGCAATGTTGTCAAGCCCATCTGATGGTATAGAAAATTGGGAACCACTCCAAGAGGGATATTGATGAAGGCACAATTTGATAAATGGAATTCTTGCAATTGAAAAGTGGGAATCCAATTGGTTGGATACTCAGTTTCTACTTGGAGTTCAACGGTATAACTAAACAGCTCAAAAACAAGAAGCTTGGAATGGTTAGCAAATGAGCTAAATGGGCTGAGACTTTTGAACTGATTGGCTGAAAGGTGAAGTTTTTCAAGAGAAACTAGATTAACAAGAGGCGATGAGGCAATGTTTCCAACAAAACGATTGGAAGACAAATCCAAGTCTCTAAGTGAAGTCAAATTCCCAAGACAGGGTGGCAAGGCTCCTTCCAAATTGTTGCCGGAAAGATCCAACACTTGAAGCCTCTTTAGTCTGCACAAACCTGCAGCAGAACTCATGAAAATAAATGGCAATATAAATATATAAAAACTGCTGGGTTATATTTTTGCACGTAAATAAAGAGAAGATTATAGACGTACCTAAAGAAATATTGTTGGATACTAATGATCCATTCATATCGTTTCCATAGAGATTCAATTCCTTAAGCCTTGATAACTTGCCGACAGAATCTAGAATTCCTGCATTTAATTGGTTTCCGGCTAAGTGTAGGCTCTCTAGGTTGTTCAACATTTTTAGATCTGCATAAGAGGATTCCAAGTCAAACAAACTTCATTAAATATGAAAAAGTTGAGTTAGTATATATTAGCGACCACTTTATGTGCACAAATGTGTTTTAAGGGTCACATTTACGTTAGTCCAAGGCGGAGATTCATTTGTCTTTTTTTTAGTCAATTTTATTTATTCATTCTCCAGTGAATAAATAAAATTGTTAATTACATACTAATAACAACTGTTAATTACAAAATCTTATTTTTAAATTTCATTGATAATATTGTGATTATATTTTTTAGAAAATATAATATCTTTACATATAAGTTAAAAGATTAATATTATTTTTTTGATAGAAATATGGGAATAAGGGTAAAGAAGGTAATAACCTATAGTGAAGAAGGGTAAAATTGAAAATATATCAATTTAAATCCATAAAAAGCATAAATATCAGAGAAATTGGTAAAAAAAAATTGTTTAAATGAATTATTGTAATACCTATTATATATAATACCCTCACATTACTAAAATAATATTCTAAAATAATATGGTGATTAGTGATCATACGGTGATTTTCTAACTTTTTATAGTACAATAATATAGATTATTAATAATTATTGTGCATGTATACATACCTTCTTCATTCCAAGTTCCAATTTTGTAATTGAAGTCTAAAAACAGAGTGGTGAGGGAGGGGAGTGTGGAAACAGATGGAAGGATGCTATCATTGAAGGAATTCAAGCTTAAATCAATGATAGCCAAGTTTGTCAAAACAGACAACCGTTCAAAACCTGTACATGAAGAACAACATTAATTAAGCAATTATACAAGAAGAAATCAATAAATAATCTTCAGTTATAATTATTATATGGCTTGCTAGGGAATTAAATATATATAAAAAAAAATCTATAAACATTGCATGCGGCTACAGAAACACCATGCAGTGTAATATATAATATAGCTAGAAATTAATTAATAAATTGATTATATTGTCACATACGAACCTTCACCCTTTATAGTACCATCTAGCCCGTTCCCTGCCAAATTAAGGGCGCGTAATTCTTGAAATGACAGGAACAAAGAGGCGTTGAGGTACGAAGGCTTTGGTTCATCTTCCACAGCATTTGAAAGATCAAGTTCGGTCACTCTTCCTGTCGTGTAATCACACCCCACCCTCTCCCAACGGCAACACTCACTATCTTTATCTTTACTATTCCAAGATGCCAGAGCATCATACAAAGGGGCGATTGGATTATTATTAGACCAATGAGCCTTGATCTCAAGCAGAGCCATGCGCTCCTCTTGCAAGCACCCATAGCACTCTTGCAGCAGCACTTGCTGAAACAACAACAGTAATGTTGTTGTAATAAAAATCCTGCACATGTAGACCAACCACATAATTGATTAATAATAAACAACAATATACCACTTCTTCTCTAGATTATTTATTTCTAAGTGATCATGATCATATATATATATATATATATATGAGAAAGAGAGAGAGGGAGAGGAGAAGTTGCATTAGATTTTAATTAATAATGATATGCAATTGAGTCGATTAATGGAAATTTTTGGAGGAGGAAAAGTCTTGTGGAGCCCATCTTAGGGACTTGACAACATTAGTATTTAATTTATTATGACTTTTCTGACGAAGTGATTAATGTCATGGGGTCCACCCTTGTTAATGACATCACACATTCACATGTTGAGCTTTCCTTATTTTTAAAATATTCATTTATACAAAAGTAGTAATTCTTTTAATATATTAAAATGTAAAAAGACACAAGAAAATTCAGAAATTTCCTGTTTGGTTATTATATATAGTAGTGCGTAGACTTCTAGGTTACTGCTAATGTAAAAGCCACGCGTACGTATATATAAGAGATTATAATAATGGTTAAATTACGGTTGCAACTTGCATGCATGCCTACCATAATAATTCATAGGAAAATATTAATTTAATTATAAATAATGTAATTACGTGCTTATCTCTATTAATATGTGTAATAAATAATTTAGTAAATATAAATATGTAATTGTATTATTTTAGAGTTAGATTAATATTTTTCAATTTACAAGAATATAAGCGTATAAACAATAAAAGATAGTATAAATTTATAAATCAAAGAAAAAGAAAAAAAACGAAAGAGAGAGATTAGAAGGAAAGATAAATCAAATTGTGAAAAGAAAAACAAATGAGGTGTCATGTACCTTAGATTGGACAAATGATCTGTGACACAATACTATAAATATACATGATTAATTGATTATATAAAACAAGGTACATAATATGTGTATGTATAATTTCAACACACAACTTAAATACTTTGTATGTGTTCATACATGGGTTAAGGACAGCCAAGTTCCAACATACATCAAAGAGGTATATGTTAAAAATGAATGATGGAATTATGTGCATTAACTATTCATTTTCCTTCTTAATTTCTAATATGATAATTAAGAAGATAAAAAAAAAAAAAAAAAAGAGTTGTTTGATTGGTGAAAAAATTATTATTTTTTTTTAGAAAATAAAAAAAAATTCTTAAGAAAATAAAAAAGTTGTGTGTTTGATTGTCAACATTTTCTCAAAAAAAAATTTCTCAACCTTTTTATTTTTTCACCAAAATTGTCTAATCCGTAGAAGTAAAAATATTATTAATTATGTTCATAAATATATTTTATGCAACTTCATATAATTCAATTTTTTTATGTCATATGAATATAACAAAATATTTCTTACTTATAATCAAATAACCATGAAAAGATTTATTAAAAAATTTTTCTTGAAAAATATTTTTTTAAGAAAATTTTTCTTAGCTATTAAATAAGGCCATTACAAAATGGGATGCCAGGTCATTGCCAAAAAACATTAAAAAGTAGGGAAGACATTGCGTAAGTGCAAATGAAAATGCAATTAGAGTACCCTATGTCTGTTGAATTAAGACGGATCCAATTAAAAGTGTTAAGTGTTTAATTATTTATGCAATTAAACACGAACAAAATAAATTTGTTTTTGTTTTCTCATGTATTAATTCAACGACTTTCCTTTTAAGTCAAGTCTACTCCGCGCTTAGATTCTTCCACTTCATATGGGGTTCATCCTTGTTAATGACTTTCAATGACTTAATTTCTCTTTAAGTCAAGTCTACTCCGCGCTTAGATTCTTCTACTCCAAGTGGGGTCCATCCTTGTTAATGACTTTCAACTACTTTCTCTTTAAGTGTCTACTCCGCGCTTAGATTCTTCTCTTCTTCCACCATACGTGAGATAGGGGTTCAATTATCTTTATTTACATTTTCAATACATAGTGAGCTCTCATATGGCTATTGTCTACACACAATATTAGAGCTTTCATAGTGGAATTCTAATCAAATATCCTATTGCTCAATTTTGCCTAACTCAATTATATAAACAATGTTTTTATATATTACTATTACCGATTCAAAAAAAAAAAAAATTAGAGTTGGGATACGAGTGAAAATGGCTTTTAAAATTCAAATATAAAAAATTCAATTTCTGTTGGATAAAATTATAAATTATTTTCTCACCTACATAATATAATATGTTGTTGATTATGAAATTTTTTATGTAATTACTTTAGTTATATCGATATGTATGGGAATTATATTTAATTATGAAATTTTATGCTTTATTACATATGTTTTACGTATATAATTGCTAATTATGTTTGTGAATCTTTTGTGTTATAGGTAATGTTAGAGAACACCCACAAACCGACCTGAAATACAAAAAGTTATCTTGTTCACTTAACCGACCCAATGATATATCAAAACCCTCATACTTCCAAGTTCGGATGTGAGAGTTTAGAGTTTAGGGTTAAGCTATTCTCTTTTACCTCCAAATCTTTTAAAGAGTGTTGCCACGGATCACACTTTCAATATTCAATTTGGGCACTATGCCACTTTTGACTGATTGGGTCGCTTTAAATTATGTGTTGATACATAATTTTAAATGATTAACTACTGACAACGGGCATCGTGCCCAAATTGAGTGTCCGAAAATTTTTCTTCAAATCACTTTAAATTTTTAACATCAAGCGTCTTTCTATTCTTTAAAGTGATGATAACAGTCTTCCCTGAGAATTGCACCTAGTTAACCTAATAACTAGAGAGAATGTCATAAAGTAGTGTTAATTGAGTTTAATATCCGGGATTTAAACAAAAAAAAATGATAAAGGCCTTGAATGAAATGTTTCGAGGCAATTTAATGATGGATGATTAGGGTGTTTAGTTTAGTTTTATTCTAATGAACCAATAAAAATTGAAATTAATGTTTTAATTGGATTATAAACAACCCATAAAGTCAGATGATAAATAAAGTATGAGGTCATGTTTTTTAATTAGCTACAATATATACTAGATTCAATAATATGTAATATTTTATTTCTTTGTTGAAAAAAAGAAAAATTGCTTAAAAAAAAAAGAAAAAAGAAAAGACCCAGAGTTTCTTCACCTTCTCTGCTTCTTTACCATTTGCTTTCCATCCCAGTTTTATCTTATATTCATATCAAACGTTATAGGATAGCTCATAAAACCTTTTAGGCATATTTTGGAGGAAAAGTCTTGTGGAGCTCACATGCTAAAAATGAATGATATATGAAATTATGTACACTAATTTATCATTTTCCTTCTTAATTTCTAATAAGATAATTGCAAAATGGAACGCGGGCTATTTGCCAAAAAAATAAAAATAAATAAAAAAGGAGGGAAAACGTTAGGTAAAATGCATATGAAAAATGCAATTGAGACCGATTCAATTAAAAATGTTTTTTTAAGTGTTTAGTTGTTTGTGCAATTAAGCACAAACAAAATGAAATTGCTTGCATTTTCACATGCATTAATTTTTCTTGCATCTCCTATAATTTTAATACTCTTGTGAACACTTTGATTTCAAAAATTAATTCTCTTATTTGGACCTACATTGAGGACGGACTTCAAGTCAAGTCTCCAACTACTTGTATATTATTTATTTGGAATCGGAGAAATATTTTTGTTTTTCTTTGGACCTACATTGAGGAGTGACTTCAAGTCAAGTCTCCAACTACTTATATATTATTTATTTGGAATTGAAGAAATGTTTTTGTTTTAGTACGTCATGCTACATGTCACTCCTACAACAGAGGAGTCATTCAACTTCACAGTATTACATCTCTTTTAGGGGTCACCCTTGTGAAGACTAATTTCAAAAGTAAGGTCTTCTTCAAAGACTTCCCGTCTTCCCCGCCATTAATTGACTTGGGAAAGACATGTGGTCTACTTTTTAATATAACAAAATAAGAAAAAGAGACGGAGATCTTTACAGCTTACGCGTCTAATTATGACCTATCTACTTTTTATTCGTCAAGACTTATTTGTGCCATGAAATCAGGTAATTAATTATTGTGCTTTTTTTTTTTTGTGAATATTTTGTGTTGTAATAAATGGATAGTGACAATTTCGGATGATTAAATCTATCACCCAAACCGATCTCAAATACAAAAGTTATCTTGTTCACCAGACGGACTAAATCATACATCAGAATAAAAAAAAAAGAAGAAGGAAAAGATGAGTTGATTCAGTGGCTATTTGGATTGTAAAATCATCCTTAAGGTTCGTATTCAAGATGTTCTGTATTATTCATGATGAATATTGTAGAAAAATGATTTTGAGGTTATTATGATTTCATAATAACTAGAATATATCCTGAGAAGGTATTCATCACCTTAGGTAAGGGACACAGTGTGACAAAAAACCACATTCTCTTATCTGTTTCTTTACAAAAGTTATCTTGTTCACCTGACCGACTAAATGATACATCAGAATAAAAATAAAAATTTAGAAGGAAAAGACGAGTTTCCTCACCTTCTCTCCTTCTTTACCATTTGCTTTAATTTTCAACCTAATTTTATTTTATAACTTATAGGATAGGTCATAAAACCTTCTTGAAAAAGGGCCTGTAGCCGGTGTCTAGACAATTGGCGAGGCAAAAATGTGTGAACTATCACACCTTGAGAATCAACATCCAGAAGTAGAGAAATCAGGCTATTATGTGGTTGAGCATCAATAGCATGATTTTGAACTTGATATGCGATTTGGTAATGAACTGTGGCAGCCATGGCTGAGGCAACTTGAGGAATACCAGCTATCTGAACTTGAATGCAGCGGAAAGAATGTCACAAAGACCGTGCTAGTGTTAAGGTAGTTTGGATGGTGCCAATTACTGCATCTTGATATCACAAACATTCTTGAGTCAAGCAGAGCGATACGAGATATTGATTCAGTAGATTTTCTTCCATGGAGATGTGAATATCCATCTTTTTTCCATTGAGAGAGGCTTTTGGGAAAGCTGGAGGAAGAAAATGTTTAGCTTATCAGTAGGAACTTGAAGCTCTAAAAAGTCAGAGACATGCACATACTCTTTAATCGGGCTTTTTGGGGTAGGTTTTTGAAATATTTTTTTTGAATTTTTTGGAAAATGTAACTGGGGATATATTATAGATATTTGTTGGGAGAATAGGATTGAATTGGACGGCTGGAACAATTACTTTGTCATTTGGAATACATATATATATATATATATATATATATATATATATATATATATATATATATATATATACATATATGTGTGTATATGTACATAGAGAGAAAGATAGGAGAAGTTGCATTAATATTTAATTAATAATGATATGCAATTGAGTCGATTAATGGACATTTTTAGATGAGGAAAAGTCTTGTGGAGCCCATCTTACGGACTTAATTAGTTATGACTTCTCTTACCAAGTGATTAATGTCATGTGTTCCCCACATTCAAATGTTTAGTTTTTATTATTTATTAAAATATCCATTATATATTAGAATAAGTATTTGTATATATACAATTAGCTAGACACAAGAAAATTTATATATATATATATATATATATTTGGTTATTATAGTAGAGCTTATACTTCTAGATCATTGCTAATTTAAAAGCGACTTGACAATAATTGCGGGTATAAGAGATTAATGGTTAAATTATAGTTGCATCCCGGTGGTGATCTGGGTGTCACGGTGATAAGTTTGTTCACACTCTTCAGCTGATTTCTCAAATGCAAAAGTGTTTTTATTCATATTTTGTCTTAATAACAATATGCAATCAATTCATATGTCCATCAAATTACCTTAGTTAGAAATCACTCAATTCAAAAATTAGGGCTCAATAATACATATCAAGCTATTATCAACATTCTCTCTCACGTGCAGCCTCATCCAGCACGTGAAGAGCCAGAAAAGATAAGCACCAATAATGTAAATGGAGAACATGCAAATACCAATAACAATTTCATACCAAGTTAGAAACTACTCAACTCAAAAGTTATAAGTGCGGATTATGACCCAATAATGCATATTAAGCTATCAACCTCGAGTTGAACAAATGATTGATGACACAAAACCATAAATATACATAATTAATTGATTATATAAAGCAAGATGCATGGTAAGTTTACATACAATTTCAGCACATAACGTTACTAAATACATTGTGTATATACTTGAATCACGCATTAATACATGAGTTAAGAACACTTGACATACACCAAAGAGTTATATGCTAAAAATGCATGATGAAGTTATATGCATTTTGCATTTTCCTTCTTAACTTCTAATAAAAAAAGTGCAAAATGGAATACAGTCTTTGCCAAAAAATAAAAAACCTTAATTGTTATATGTCTATTGAATTGTGACCAATCCAATAAAAAACCTTAATTGTTTGTGCAATTAAACACTAAATGAAATTGTTTGTGCTTTCACACGTGTTTGACCTTGTATCCCCTAGCACTATCAGTACAATTTGGTTGACAACGGTCGCCGTGTATGCCCGTGAACAATACACAAGAAAATCACTTCATGTGTAATCCACCCTTGTTGACGACTTTGATTTTAAGTTAGTCTAACCTCTAATTTCTTTTTTAAAATAGAAGTTAATTAAAGTTTTCAAGTTTATGCATGTATGCCATACCCAAGAAGATTAATAGTGGGGCCATGTAATAATACCCTCCCTCCTCCGTATTTTTCTTGTCTTCCACATTACCTTATGAAATTTTATGCATTATTACATGTGTTTTAAATATATTATGTTGATTATTAGTAGTAATTTTCTCAAATTTCATCACCAATTAAAATTATTCCTAACTCATTTCTCTCAAATATATATACACTATATTTTTATATATTGCTCAATTTTACATTCTGCAAGAGCATGATTCACATAATATATATATGGATTTGAGATCTTTATATAAGTTCTTGTTAACATAGGTCTATATTCACCAAATTATATAAATCGTTGTGTTTATGCTTTTGTCTTTTGTACGACACAACACAAGTAGCCGATGGAACTCTTTCAAAAGGTGGCGTCATCAATAAAGTTTGGATTAACTTTCTTTGTGTTAGAAAAAAAAAAAATACACGATATCTAGGTGTAGATGTGCCTTCAACTAAACATTATCACGATCGTGTTTCTCAGGTATGACCAACTTGGGTTGCGTTTGACATCCAACTTAAATTCAGTTTTTTATATTTAAAAACAAAATTTGGAAAAAGTTACAAAAAAAACTTGTTTGGTTTGACAGGGTTTAACAACTGTTTTTAGAAAAAAAAAAAAAAAAAAAGAAAGTTAAGAAAACGACTTATTTTTAAAAACTATACAAACATTTTTTTCTTTTTTACTTAATAGGACCTACATAAGCTTTTCTCCACTAGATTTATGTTAAATCTCTAACAAACCAAATAAGTTTTTCATATTTATAAATTTTGAAAACAATTTATAAATATGATGGCAAACATATTTTTAAAAATTATAAATTAATTAATGATGATTTCATAATCCAATTTTTAAAAAATTATTTTTTAATCATATGTCAAACACATCCTTACTCCCTCGTATGTTTCTCATGTGTGAGCCTCCACGTTTTGATCTACTCTCACACACCCTTGTACTAGAATTGGTTTCTCGCATTGCTAACCTTGAACGATTTGGTTCCCTTCTTTGTATGAATCAAAAATCTAAAGAAGCAATCTCTAGGAAGTGGTTTCCTTGAGAATTTCTTCTGCTCTAGATTTAACTTCATGACACTTCCCCTTCGTCTCTAATGCCCTAGAAATGATTTGTTCTCACTATTTCTTCTCATGCAATTTCAAAACTTTTTTGTTAGTTTTATTATTTTTTAACACTCTTAAGAGTTTTCTTCTTTTAACATCAACCTTGAAATGGTTAGTTTGGACTTACTCTATTTTCATCTTCAAAGATCCTCATTCATTTCCACGTTAGATTGCAAAAAATTGTGTATTTCTTTTTGAAATCAAGGTATAAGGGTTCACCCCTATTAGTCCCTTAGGCATGACCACAAACACCCAAATGCATTATTATATGAATGAAAAAGTTCGAACTCAGGATCTATTTATAGCAGAACTTTATATTCCTTAATATTGTGTATTTCAATTTGTTATTAAGGCTTCCTTCATTTTTTTAAGGCTTTAAGATGTTAGGGTTGTTGGATCAGCAAAGAAACTTGTAGAGGCAAAAAATCTTCTACAAGCTAAACCACGCAACATTAAAGGGAGATCTAGTTGTTCAAACAACAATCATTAGTTAGTTCTTCACTCTTATTTGTATTAGTGCACAATTACCTGACATCCCAAATCCAATTCAAGTCCTACATTTTTTTTTGCCTTTATCCATTTGTTTATTCATAAAATGGGTGTTTATTCACATTTGGACCTCTTATCAGCGGGGCTTATAAGTATTTGTGTATATGTAAAGGAGTGTTTGGTAAATCTACTTTCTTTAGCTCAATAATTTTTAGTTCTAAAAAATTAGCTCTACATAGAGGTGTAACGGGTTAGTTTGTATTAGGTTCAAGTTAAAAGTCAATCCAACTTAAATAATTTCAGGTTGAAAAAAATAAAACCTAACCAGAACCAAACTAGTTCGAATTAGGTTGGATTGGTGATTCGAATTGAAATGAGTTGAATTTTTATTTTTTTTAAGAAGATGACTTGAACTTTAGAAGAAAAAAAAAAACCTAAAAAGAAGAAGAAAGAAAGAAAAAGAAAAAAAATGAAGAAGAAAAAGCGGATCAAAGAAGAATGGATGAGAAGTTTTATGTAAAAGACTTAAAAAAATTGTGATTTTTGGGACTTTGGGGTTTTGTTAGTAACTTTATGGAATGAGAGATTTAAGGGTTAATATGAGGTTTGGTTTAGATTGGGTTCTAAGGGTATCAACTCATGACCCAACTTAAACTTTTCGAGTTAGAATTTTTGAACTCTAACACTTAGATCAACCCAACCCAATCTATTAAGTTCAGTTCGGTTGAGTTGGCTTACAATCCTAACTCTATTTTTGTAAGAGATTATTTTTAAAATATTGTTTGGTAACAAAAATACTCTAATCTCTTATTTTAAAATATTAAAAATAAAAGGAAATATTTGTTATATTGTAATTAAATGCTATATTTTGTTAAATTAAAAATTATTTGTGTTAATTATCACTTGCTAAATTTGGGTGGTGATAAATTATTTTATAAGCAGTGACAAATTATTTTATATAGTGACTAATGCAAATTTGGTATGTTACATATTATTTTTAATATAATTGGATTAACTTTTATCTACTTCTATTTTATTTATAAATATTGGCTAATTTTAATAATGTGCATCCGAACTACTTTATTAGAAATTGAGAATTTAATTCCATCCCATTACAAATAAATAGAAGTTTTCACTTTGTTAATAAAAGTAGGAATATAACTATATTAGTTAGTTCACCTAATTTTTATCTAAACTCATTGTGTCCGTCGTTGTTGTATTTTTCTTCTTAGCTACGAGGTTTTCAACTTTCTCTGCCCAGTATTATCTCTTGATTTTTTGTCGGCCCTCAAACCCTACTTTAATTGTAGGGCTTTGTGCGTGTGTAAATTTTGGGGCGATTTTCAACCAAAAAAAAAAAAAAAAAACCAGTTTGGGGCGATTTATTGGTTCGTTTCGCTAGCTTTTCCGTATTTCGATCTGATCTTCCTTTTCTGATTATATATCTCGATCTCATCCTCTGTAGATTCTCTTTTCATAGATCTATCTATTTCGATCTCTTCTTCTCCTGGTCTCTCTCTCTCTCTCTCTCTCTCTCTCTCTCTCTCGGTTCTGCATTTCAAACATGAAATTGCAAGATTTACAGGGTTAGGGTTTCCTTTTTCGAAACCGGAATTAGGGCAAGAAATACGCATGATTAAACGATTCGGAGAAGTTATTGTCATTCGCGATAAAGAACAACGCGCCATTGCCGTGATCCAACGATTGAAACAGTAAGAATCTCTGCAAAAATGGAAATAGAAAGAGCAAACTTCCATACTACAACCCCAAACCCTAAACATAATTTTTTTTTTAAATGTTAAATGTTAAATGTTACTGATTATGAATTGAAACGCTAGATTGACACTAGTTTGTTTGAAATTGAACTTTACTTCTGCCGATGGATTCTCTATGAGATTCTATTAATTGGTTGAACTGCGTAATTACTTAGTTTTTGTTTTGTTTTAATTTTGTTCAGTGAGAAGCTAGTGGTTCAAATTGAAAGGCTAGCTGCTTTCTAGAATATGGTTAATTTGATTCTTCCAGAATGTTCCTGGAGTGATGATGATGGGAATGACGATTCTAATGCTGCAAAAGAGAGAATTTCTCTTTTGGCAAAATTGGAATCTATTATCTGGTCATTGTTAACATCAGAAGGTCGAGCTGAAGCTCGTTTATGGCTTTGCAACACGATATCTTGTTTGAGTTCGATAACTCCTCAAGTGCAATGTGAGCTGTTTGTCAAACTGTTGCGATCTAAACCACGAAAGTTGGCCCTAGCTGCCCAGGTTTTGCAGATGATCTTTGAGAAGAGGCCAAATAGAGCTGGCTCCATCTTAGCCAAGAAAAGCTACATGCTTGAGGAATTCTTTAAAGGCAGGTCACATTTGCACTTCATATCTTCTATAGCTTCCCCTTCCTTGATTTCGTTTGATTACTCCTTATGTTTCTTCTTGTGGAAGGTTACCTTTTCTTGACAGCAACTCAGAGTTTCATATTCTTGTTTGTGAATGCATGTGTGTGTGTGTGTTTTCAATTCTTTTTGAAAAACTCTTCTGTTGGACAACAATACAATCTTGTGCTCAATTTGGTGTTCTGAATGAACTCACTTATCCACTTAGGAAGGGGTATAATTTTTGTAGGAAAAAGTTTTAGCATTCTGCATTTGAAGCAAGTCTCTTCTTAGGGAAAAAGGAAGATATTCTATAAAGAATGTATTTCATAGGAAAAGAAGATTAATCATTCCTCATCTGAAACAACTCTTTCTCTCTCTTTACCTATAGTGTCTGTCTTTGGTAGTGGACTTGAATTTGAAGAAAGATGTTATGTGCTGGGAAGTTCTATATACATCCAACAATTTAAACCAACGTCACAACTTCGACAGTTTTCTATGGAAAGCCATGAACTTTTTGCTATATAAGGAAATTCCTTTTCATGAGATGATTAACTAATTTACCTCGAATATTTTTTAGAAAAACAAATGAAAGGATTTGTAACTCTTTTGAGATCTTGAAAAGTCTCAAGTGTGCTTCAAAACTGTTAGGTTTGCTTATGCAATTAAAGCAACAAACATAATGGTTAGATATTTATGGTACTAGTGTGGATCCTAAGGTACTCTGTACTCATTGAGTTTATTGAAGATTCATTTTTATGAATAGCTTGGAAAGTAGAATTTTTGGTCAATACCAGGAAGCAAAGTCCTCTATCTCTGTTGATATCTGCCATGTGCATTATATATTTGTTTCGATTTTATGCTTTGTAACTGAATTCCACTATCCATATGGTAGTTTTTCTTACTAAGTTACTAGAATTTAGGAGCTCATCTTTGGTTGGGTTGTCTGTCTCTTTGTGTCTTTTTCCACTTATTGTGTGAAGGAATGCAGGAAATCCATCTCGCATAACACAATGGTTTGGTAATTTTGCTGATTTTGGAGAATCTGAGCATGGGAAAGGTGCAAGGGCATTATCCCAGTTTGCTTTTGTGAACCGGGACATTTGTTGGGAGGAGCTTGAATGGAAGGGGAAACATGGGCAATCACCAGCAGTGGTTGCTATGAAGCCCCACTACTTTCTTGATCTGGACGTTCAACATACGGTGGATAATTTCCTTGAAAATGTCCCCGAGTTTTGGTCATCTGATGAACTTGCCAAATCACTGGAAGATGGGGAGATTTTTTGTATAGATACAAAATATTTTGTAGATTATTTTTTCGATTTAATGTTTGAGGAGGATTCAAAAGAAGTATGGGGAGTCATTGAAGATTTTTTAGTAGAGGAGTCATTTGCTTTTTTATGCCACCATCTTCTTATAAATCTTCAAGAGCAAGACCTTTATGTTTTTTTGGACTCGCTTCGAATATCTACAGCTCCTAGAAAAGAACCTAAATCGTTTGATCATCCATCTTCTTGGCTTGAAATATTGCTTATGTACAATGTCTCTGCATCTGTTGATGAATTACTTTTATCAAGTGCTGTTATTAATAAAGCCCGTCAGCTTCTAAGGATTGTATGTGATGAAGAACATGAGGAACAGAAAAGGAAAATTCAAGAGCTTGTATTGGAGATCAGCATGACTTCAAGTGCCGTGGATGCCTCAACCATGAAAGAATGCATAAAGATGAATAAGGCATGTGCAGTAAAATGGCTGGGGCTTCAGTCTTGGGTTCTGCAGTATAGATTGTCAGAGGAATGCCAGACTCGTGAGTCTTGGGAAGCCTTGTTTATGAAAAATGGAATAAGCTTTCATAATTCAAATGAGTATGATTTGCTAAGTACTACTGGACTCCCTGAAGAAACTGAATCCACTTTTGATGATGAGGATACTATTAGAGCCAGGAGGAAGAAGAAAGTTAAAACCAGAAAGAAAAGGAGAAAGTACAATGGTCTTGATGGAAGTAATGAATATGAGCTGGGGTGTTTTGATACTTCAAGTGCATGGCAGTCTTTCAAGTCCAGTTCAGGAAGTTGGAGGCTCTCAACAGATGGTTATTCTTCTACCTGGACTATGGTATGGTTTCCAACTCTTAGTTTGCATTCCATTCTTGAACTTCTTATTCTTGGTCTTGTTTTTGGTGTTTTCTACTATTCTTTTGGGTATCTCATGCATTCTAAGTTTCTAACATATAATTTGATTAGCCAACAAGGCGTTGGCCAAGTGGTTGGGTAGAAGGACAAGGAACTAGGAGGTTCCAAGTTTGAGCCTAAACCATTTTTGTCCCTCCTCAGTTGGTGAGGGGAGTAGTTATTTTTGGTGAGGGAGCGAAGGCCGCCGTCAACCTACCCACCAGTAACTGGTGCAACCCTCGAGAATGCATAAATAGATTGTTTCTTCTCAAAAAAAACATATAATTTGATTTTTATATTTTTATAAGCAATGTTGATACTTTCTAATGTACTAGAAAACCTATATTTGGTAGATGTAAGCCCTTGTAACTTTTCTGGTTTTTATAGGTCTAAGAGAGTTATTTGCCAACCACCTTCTTTCTTTCTTTCTTTCTTTCTTTTTTGTGGGGAGGGAGCTTGAGAACCTTTGGCGCATCTTTTCTGCCTATCGAATTACCTACATACCTGAAAGGTGAACTCCTAACATTCTGATGGTCATCCTCCCAAGTCATTAGAATATTATTATTATTATTTTTGTGTGTTTGTGCGTTGAAGGTGGTATCTGTAAACAACTAGTAAAAGCAAATATTGGACTCTTGATTGTTCAAACATTTGCATTTGGTTTCACAAACATCCTTCAGAACTGAAGTACTTATTTACATGTGCATTGATTTTATACAAGGTTCAAAACTTCGATTTCGCCCTAAACTTCGACCTTCAAAAATTAGAATTAATTCAGAGAAATTTAATTCGACATGGAAAATTTTTGTAAAAATTCGCTAAATTAGAGAAGTTTAGAGAATTTTCGCATATATGTTGAAATATCTAAATTTAGTGTAGTATAAGCTAAAAACTAATATAAATAGACACTTTTAATACATAAAAATACCGATAAGTTACCTAACAAAATCAATCTTGTTAAGTGAGTTGATGAATTTGAATGACGGGTTTTGGCTTAATTTGTTTTCTTTATTTTGATATTTAATTTTGTGGGGCCTTGCTTCTTGACCATATATTTTACTAGTTTGAATTCTATCATGCTTAATTTATTAGTTTATTATTTGAATGTGTTGTTTATTAATCTTGTTTTATAAGAGTTACCTAAAAGAAGATGACTTTAAGAAATCTTTTAATTTATTTTTAAGTTTTTATCTTATTTCAACTTTATTTATTTATTTATTTTGCTTCTTTTTTTTTTGGTAAAACATATCCCATAAACTACATAATTTGTTAGCTTGTTAAATTATTTTTTAAAATTTATATTGCTATGTTGCTTGATGAAGTTGAAAATAATACATAATTATTGGTGTTTTTTTGTTTTTCTATTGATGAAGTAACATTTTTTTTTACTTCTCTGTCCAATTTCATCAAATTTTATCGAATTTCATCGAATTTTTTTTCGATTTTTTGCATTTTTTGATTGACAAACTAAACTTTTGTCGAAGTTTATCAAATTTCGTTGGAGTTGTCGAAGTTTATCGAATTATTTCAGCGAATTTTTGCATTTTTATTTTATATCCACTTTGCACTTCGATGGTTAAAAAAACCGAAAAAATTTGCCGAATTTTTAAACCATGATTTTATAGTCATCCTTGTAGACAATCAGTAATAATTCTCTGAGGTCCTAACCATTTTTTTTTATTACTTTTTTTTGTGTGTGTGTGTAGAAGGTGGTATTTGTAAATTGGGATCTGTAAACAACTAGTAAAAGCAGATATTGGACTCCTGATTGTTCAAACATTTGAATTTGGCTTCACAAACATCCTTTTGAACTGAAGTACTTAGTTACATATGCATTGATTTTATAGTCATCCTTCTATTTAGACAGTCAGTAATAATTCTCTTAGGTCCTAGCCATTTTTTAAGAAAAAAAAGAAACAATTTTTTATTTTGTAACATTCTTTAAAACTATTTCCATAAATTTACTAGTATTTAAGATATTTTTTTCTTTTGAGAAGGATAAGAAATTCTGGCGTCACTCATCTTTACTTGGTTAAGGTGACCCCTAAACCATGATTAGCTGTCACTTATGGAGCAGAAGTCACATGGGATGCATGTTCTTTATGTACTCATATCTTGTCTTTGTTTTGAACTGGGAATATATTGTCAATGAGCACAAAGTATTTGCTTGATTTGTTTGACAGTGGTTTGATGGAGCTCAATGAGGAGCAGGGTGAACTATAAATAGTAACTAGCTCAGAATAACCTATGACAAAATTACAAATATCTGGAATTTACAATAGTTCTATTTCATTGTGTCAATTGTTCATATTAAAGTTTTTTGTTGTTATGCGAATTAGCATTTTGTCACATTTTTTCTCCGATACATATTTTCTGACAGCCGCCATGCCATATTAGGTCGACTTACCTGAACATCTGGCTAAGCACAACTTTTCTGCATGGATGAAGTGGCTTTCTTCCAAGTGGAGCGCACTGGCTTAAAGAACCTTAAATGGGTTCTATTCCAGTGTCTTTAACTGTAAGGTGGATTATCTATTCCGGTGTTGTTTGCGATTATTGGAGAAGGAAGGCAATGGATTCCATCAACTGTAAAACTGCAGTATATAATGTAGTGTTCCAACTGATGGGAGGTGGGGACATTGTTTGAAACGTGAAACTGGTGAAATATTACAGGTGAAAACTCCTTTTTTCTTGCCCTTCATACTATATTTATTTTAATCTTCAAAAGAATCTGAAACTTGACATTCTTGAAGGCCATTGATCCAGAAAAAAGTCTATCCATCTGATGGCAATTGACAAATAATCATGTTCATTTTGTCGATGAAAGCCGTTGGATGGTGTATATGTAGATACATGCTGCCGGTTTTTGTTTTGTCAATCATCCCGTTGAAGTGAGACCTGTGGCAGCTTGCTCACTTTACGAAAGCTTTCTCTCAAACTATGACCTTGACAATTTACATTAATCGTTGCATGTCATCATTGTGGATTTGAGGGTGCTTTATATCTACAAATATTTTCATGTTGTTGCCTCAAATTCACAGGCATTCTTACTGCATATCAAGAGGCATAAGTCCTGCTACTTCTCATCAATATTCTGCCATTTTTCAGGTTAGTTTTATCTTTTTTCTGCAGTACTCTTTTATTTGTAGTTAGTGATGAGACGAATGTTTTTAAAACCAGGGCAACACCATTTTGATGTTTAGTGAGCTTAATATATACGCCACACGTGCGCGCACAAATACATGCTTGGTAGATGGAGATGATTCTAAAGTGGATTCTTGGCAATGTTGATTATCTTCTCACTAGAGAACTTCTTTGAGGTCAGTTACTCAGTGAAGAACATATCTTTTTGGTCAATTTAATAAATTGAACATTAATTGTTGCAACCCCTTCTCGGGTGACGTCACGACCGACACAAAATATCACATACGCCATACGTAGACGTACATGATACTCTGTTAGTCTTCTAATACACCAATTTTTTTAAAAATTTCGACAACATATTATCATAAAATGGACAAATTCACAAGTCCAAACGCCACCTGATTAATCAAAAATTAATTTTCATAAATTATCATTTTATTTATGTAGCATATAACAGATCCAAATGATTTCTACTGATCCTCAGATCTCATATAAATACCACAAAACTACCCCATAATCAATTATCATACCCATTTAGGTGATAATATATATAATAAGATGTGATAACTATACACATATATCAAAATACCAAGTTTCTAACTTCTCCAAGCAAACATACATCAAATAAAATATAAGAGTTTGCAACTCCTCACGAGCTTTGCTCTTTCCTTTAGAATCTTTACCTGAAATGTTGGAGAAGATAGAGTGAGCAACTACAAGCTCAATGAATATTTCTCACTATGACATCATATATACATTTATAAAAAAATATTTATTTCAAACAATTAAAACAAACATATGTAATGATCAAATAATATAATACATGCTCAACATAAAATGATTCAATGCAATTTCTTTTTAAATCATTTGAAAATCATATTCATCTCCCTCCTAAGTAATTGAGTGAGTCTCCTCTTCTTGTGCACCAATTAGGAGTGCACTGATTTCAAATTACTCATTTATCAATTACGCCATTTCTATATCTTTTATTTCATGCCAGGAATGCACCGACCAGGATTATTAAAACCGTTAATTCTGTGAGTCTGTTCCCTGAGATTTAGACCCATAGAAATGCTTCACATGTCAATGAGTTACTTTGGTATGTCCATTGACATGCTCCTATGCATCAAAACCATTTCATGATTTTAAATCAAATGAATGTATCATAACATGCACGCCATTTTAATCAGTTTCATAGAATACAATGCCATATAAGAAAATCAAAGTAAAGAAATACTCACAGTACAAGACTTTCCAAACCTAGATCCTATTATAGTTGCTAGGATCCAAATCCACTTTAATAAATCCAAATCTTAGTATTTCAACTTGTCAAATTCATTTCATATAATATATATCAACTTCATACACTCCTATTCATGTCACAAATCAATATTAATTTTTCAATTCTCATATCTAATTTTTCAACCCAATTTCAGTCTTATACATACATGAAGACTCTCCAATACTATTTTTACAACCAATCCACGTATTCCCTTGACAAAGAATAACAAAAAATAATTTTTTCATATCACTATAATCCATGATCAAATCATCTATTCATTTTCATAAATTATTTAAGCTTTCCAATTCGTATAATTAATTTTCAAATTCCCATTTCAGTCTAAAAATCACGTGAGATGTCTCGAATGTTTTCTACCACCTCTAATATTTTTAAGGTGAAAGAATAGTAGAAATAAGCTTTCCAGCCATATTTTCACTAATTTTCAATTTCATTTTTCTACTGAAAACATATATCAATTTTATTAAAAATATAGGACATTCCTAAAATTATTTTGTCACCATCGACATGTGTAAAATCAGTCCTACTACCATTCTACTACCTTCAACATGTATTTCATTGAGGTTTTACATGTTCGCAGAGGTCACCAAAGTAAATTTTACTCACCAAAATCATATATTTAGTTACTAAAAATATTAAATCATATCTAAAAATCATTATCTTAACATTGAAATGTCAAAAATTGATATATTTATCTTTCTATAGTCTTAAACCGGAGTTTCATCGGGTTTTAATAGGGTTCCGAAGGCCTCTAATATCAAATCTAAGGGTTCTAAAGGTCTCAAGTATCAAATCTAACTTCTAACAGCTATAAAATTTTCAAATGAACAAATAAATGATATCTAACTACATATTAAAGGTTTCTACAGTTTAGGAAGTGTTTTTCAACCTTTCCGACAAATTTTCATTCAAGTTGGGTCAAAACTTCAATTTCGAAATACTGTAAAACGCTCGCATAACTAAAATTACTCTGCGATAAACGTCACATTTAGCTTAAATATTAATTTCACGAAGAAATAAAGTGAAAATCACTTACCGGGGGTTTCGATTTGACAAAAATCCTGTGTTTCCTCTTCTTTCTCTTCATTCTTTCTTTCCTTTTTTTTTTTTTTTTTTTTTCTCTTTTTTTTTCTTCCTTAAACGTGGAAAGAGAGATTAAAGTGAGATATATATTTTTAAAGATCCCATGCTCCCCATGCTAAGTTAGTTAACTAACTCCCCACCTTAAAATTTAATTTATATATATATATATATACATATTCAACTTAACACTTATTATTTGGATTTTAATAATTTAATTGTACTTTATAAGCACACAAACACATGCACATGCATACTTAACACACATTCATATGACTTTCATGTACTTATATACGTATTATACTTCTCGGTATATGTAGAAGTCAACGTAAAATTTTTTGACGAAAAGTATGAGATGTTACATTAATAACCTTAGTATTTATGGGAAACTCATTGATATTTGAGTGCCGTCCCTTGTCTTGTTTTGTGGCATCAATGATGAGATGATTCTTGTATCATTTTCATTCTTTAGCTTGCATTTTGATGTTATTCTTGTGCACACCATAGGTTGTAACATAATTGTTCATTTGTTATATGTTTTTCCTTTGTCCCATTAGAGTTTTAGCCTTGAACCCAATAGCCTTTATTTCTCAAGACAATTATTGCCAAACTCGACTGAATTTAACGAAGCTTTCCCCACCTAAATTGGGTTCATTTACATGAACTTGCTTCTCACATTCCACACTACCAAGGTTTAAGTCTACAATTATATTCAATATATCTTTCTTGATTATCTCTATCTTTAATATTTTTTTGTCTTTTTCTCTATTCATCATTTCATTTAATATATAATGTCACTCTTCCTAACTTGTTGCATTTTATGGTTTTTGTTGTATTTGTTCAAATTATTTTAATCAGTTCTTTCTCATTTTACATCTAATTGACGCTACTCCTACCCATGGTTATTAAATTGGTGCGACTTTTGAGTTGAATCATACAACCAACTCAAGTTGAATCGCAACTATTACAATTCAATTTCGCAAATAAATTGCAAAATTTCAGAAATCTTAATATTTTGGGTCCGTATTGTAGGCTTCAAATTGAATTGTAAGATATAAATTTATTTCCTTGGATGTACTGTGCTCGAAGTAGGTTGGGACCGTGTTCTCGTTCTATCTTGGATGTACATTTTTCTATTTCTTTTTCATTCTCATATATATATATATACCATTTTATAGTTTCTTTTTAAAAAAAAATTAAATTGTAAGATTTATTTAGAAAATAATTTAACTCTATCAATAACCAATTTTTTGTTAATTTTTTTCAACTTCAACTCTTTTTTTTTGTTACTTCTTTACAACCCAATGAGACAAACTTAAGCTTTTTAAAAGCTTAGGCTTGTCTCCATCACACGTAGCTAAGCCTAAGAGAAGACCTTTGTGCCCTACTTCTCACTTCAATATTTTACTTAATTTTTATTTTTTCATTGAAATGAAATCCATTTGTTGCATAGCTAAAAGCTTCCAAGTGCTTGGTAGTTTCTATTTTCACTTTATTTTTAAAAACTATATGGTTTTTTCTCTTCTTGCATTATTTGATTTTTTGTGGTTTTTTCATATTATATTTGTGTTTGATAATGTTAGTCAAGACAATGACTAGGCGATTGGCTCCTTGGTGAGGTGTCATCGCCTAGGTGATACCTAATCCATACAAATAATATTTATTTATAGCCTCTTAGTTAAATAATTAATTAGTTTTACATCTATAAACGCTATATATATGAGTGCATATATATATTCCACAATATAATGGTCAATTATTGTGTAAAAAAGGATTAACTATATTTTACACTCTACAATTTTGTGATCACAAATAAAAAACCAGAAAAACATAATAAAACTTGAGATAAGTTGGCATATATTGAAAGTATAGTGATTTAAAGAGGCGTGTTTGATGATGTAATACTTACAAAAAACAAAAAATTTAGAAGATGGGAAAAAGAGAAATAGACTTGCATAATGGAAATATAAGAACGCTAAAATTGAAAGTTATGTTAATGTTCAAGCTATACAGTTACATATATAACAATATGAAAAAAAAAAAAAAACCTTACACTTTCTATATTTACTTCGACCCCTCTTGAACTTTAAGAAAATTTCCAAGAACCCTATGCCTGTCGTAAGTATGGCCTAGCGATGGGCTCAGCTTGGCCTTAACAACACTAGTGGAATGTATTTAAAAAATTTCTTTAACAAAAGTGGGATAGATGTCAAGCTTGAAACTAAAGTATATAAATATTACTCTATTCACCATTTTCACTATAGTCAATCACCATAATTAAATTAGGGGATGGAGTGGAACAAGAGGGTGTTCAATGGGATAGAGAATTCGGTGGTCGGTGTTTGGGAGAACTCTGATTTATTGGCCTCCTTTTGGGTAGCATAAAGCAAGTTGGCTAAGGGTTATAGTTTTAATGAATGGGGAAATTTTGTAGGCCCCCAAGTGATTGGGGAACATTGCCCATTCAGGGCAATGGACATTTTTACCAATTGTTTTTTTCTCGCATATTTATACATATACATACTTTTTAATTTTTTTTCAAAAAATTGCTTAAAATGCCATAATAAAAGTAGCATGAAAGAAAATATCTTATTGAATTATTATAATATTCATCATTTGACTTAAAAAACTAAAGTATATCATTCACACCTGCTTCTCTAAATTGGTCACTGCCATGCTTTGCAATCTCTTAGATCAAATTGTAAGGCGAACAATCTTTCAATATATTATTTCTATTTTGTCTTTATCTTAAATCATTTATGTAGCAATGCAAAATCTTTTGAACTTGTGCAGGACAGTTCTAGATGTTGAATCGAGGAAGATACGGATTTGAGCCAAAGATGATGTTTATCTGCTTTTGTATGTGCTCTTTCTGCTTAATTTTGCTTCCTTGTTTGAGACTCTTGAGTGGAATGCCCATGAATAAATCTTAGCTGCACCATTCAATAATATTCGTGAAAACAGAGGAAGGACACTTAGTGTTGTTGGATTCATCTTCATTCCTATATTGTTAGTATATGACCTACATCGGGAAAAAAAATATTTAAATGAGGTTTCTTCTGTATATCTAAATGAATGCTGAACATATATCTACATCTAACCATTTCATTGATTAGTGAAATGAAATGGCCCCCAATCAGCAATATAATTTAGCATTTAGAACAAGGCAGATGAAGTAGAAGCCTTAAACTAAATACACTCATTTTTCATCCGTTCACCTTTCATTTGGTTTTTATTATGTACTCAAAACACATCGGCTGTTGGGTGCATTGAAGCTCATGCCATCTGTTACTTTCACTTAAATGCGTTAGAAAATGAAGTACAGAGAGGAAACCTTGAAGAGTAGGGTAAAATTTGCATTACAAACTGTAGACTCCATCACCTATAGATTTGCATTGAATTACATGTAAATATGTATTTCAATGCAATCCAAAACAATCTTAAGGTGGTGACGGGATACTGCAGCATGCATTACAATAGAGCACCCCAATTAATTTTGCATTATTCATCCTTGAATTGGAAATGCTGCAATACACCAACTACAACTTTATGTTGCCTTTTGTTTGTGCTGGAAAATTTTCATGGGTGCATTAAGAATAAAAAAGAAGTTGAAGCAATGAGTTTTCTTTTTTAATTTTTTAATTTTTTTGGGATTCAGTTGAAGCAATGACTTAACACGGTCAATGTCCACTCAATTTAAAGGTTAAAGCTCTTAGCGAACCCTGTATTTCGAATCGAGTACCTGCAGGTTTTCCCTTTCGATGAGGATGATATAGAAGCAGCATTGACACAACTTGTCACTTCAAATGTAAATATACAAACGTAGCTGCAGTGTGGTTGTGGGTGCATTTAGATTAGAATAGACGATCCATCTTTGAACTTAATGTACCCTCGTTGCACTTAAACCAATATAAATATTGAATTTTCGGTGCTGGGAAGAAAATATTGGTGCAGCAGAAATGATGGATAAAATAGATAAGCTACATCCTTAATTAGTACTGCCATCTATCACTGTTTCACCTAGAATTCAATGAGAAAAGGTAGAAAAAACTGCTAAATAGAAAAGAAATGATGAATGAACGAATAAATGCATACGATCATCTAAACAAATTTGTCACAATCAAGCAAGAAACTTATATTACGTACATTGGAGGATATATATATTACATAGGCAAGCAGGTAATTGAAGAAGATAAAGACTCCCACAGAATAATTAAGCAAACATCCTATCTTACGTAAAGCCATTACAAACTAGATATCATAGGATCAACCACGAAAAATATGCTTCAGCTTAAAATACCTGTCCGAAAGAAAAGAACCAGCGGAGATAATCCATTCATCAACCCTCCGAAACCATGCTCTTCGCCCACAAGGGTTGATGTAGAGAACAACAATGACTCCCATGAACCCTAAAACAAATGAAATTGCAAAACTTGCAACGAAGGGGGCGATGTCGGTTGAGGAATCGTCTTCTGCAACTGTGGTAGCCGATGGGCTGGTCGGAATGCAGTTCTTCTCCAATGGTGGTCCACAAAGAAATGGATTGTCCTCATAACTACTTTCGTCAAAAGTTGCAAACTGTCCTTTCCTTTCAGGTGTTTTACCAGATAAGTTGTTGTGAGCCACACTAAAGATTGCAAGAGAGTGCAACTCAACAAGTTGAGAAGGAATATGCCCACCAAGGTTATTATAAGAAAGGTCTAAGCTCTCCATTGAACTGAGATTGGAAAAGGATGAGGGGATTGTTCCAGTCAAGAAATTATGAGACAAGTTCAGTGTGTGAATTTGGCTTAGATTTCCAATCTCAGGTGGGATGTTACCTGTTAAGCGGTTGGATGATAGGTCAATGCCCGACACGAAACGAAGATTCTCACCTTGAAACATATAATTCCTTGTTTTTGTAGTAAATTCTACATATTCTTCATCTTTGGTGGTCCCTAGAAGGATGACACTCTGAAAGGTCTTTTTCTTAGCGTTCTCTGAACCTAGTATAAAAAGTACACTACGAGTTGCCCAAGGAACAAACAAGGAATCTGGATCAGAGGGTATGATGAATGACAAAGTACTCAAACAAGAAGGGATTAGACCAGAAAGATTATTGAATGAAAGGTCTATCATGCTTATATTGCGTAAACGGCAAACCTGGATGGGAATGCCACCTTGAAACTGATTTCCCTTCAAGACAAGGATCCTAAGTTCCGAAAAACCACCAATCCAGTATGGAATAGCACCAGTTATATGATTATCTCCTACATCTAAGGTCACCAATCCACGACTATACATGAAAGCAGTGTCCATTGATCCAGTCAGCCCATTTCCTCTCAGATTCACATATCTCAAGTATGGTGGGTTGAAGCAAGGTGGAATGGGTCCTGTTATGTTATTGTTGGAGAGATCTAAAACTTGAAGGTATTGGAGGTTGCAGAAGGTTCTGGGTATTGGCCCTTGAAGATGGTTTTTGGACATGAGAAGTTCTGTTAGAGTACTCTGCATATCACCAATCCAACTGGCAAGTTGACCTGTTATGCTGTTATTTCTGATGTCTAACACTACGAAAGACAGCCTGTCAGGCAAGCTCTGTGGAATGACTCCTGTAAAGCGGTTCCCATCCAAATACAAATATTGGAGAAAACTCTTCGCAAAAAATGTTGGAAATATTTGGCCTTGCAAGTTATTCTTTGATAGCTTTAAGTAAACCAAGGGACAACCCCTGGCTATGTTTTTTGGGACTTCACCTGAGAGATGGTTGAAGGACAAATCTAGAATTTTGATTCGTGCCATGTCTCCTAACAACAACGAGGGAATGTGACCTTCAATAGCATTTGATGATAATATTAGAAGCTCAAGATTTGGAAGGGATGTAGCAATATTTGAGGGGATATAGCCATGGATTTGGTTACTTGGAGCTGCAAATCTTGCTAACTTGGAATGATATGGAAGATCTTGTAATGTCCCTGTCAAGGAGTTTCTTTCCAAGTCCAACGCACGTAATCTTGTGTTGTTCTTCAACAACCAAGAGGGAAACTCTGCTTGCAGATTGGTAGTTGCAAAGACAATAGATCTCAACTCCACTTGGTGGTGGAAAAATTTGGGAAGCATTCCAGTGGGCATGTTGACTTTACAATTTACAAGAGAAAAGTCTTTTAATTGGAAGGTGGGAATCCAATTACTTGGATGTTCGGTTTCCACCAAGAGGTCATTAGTACCACTTATTAGCTCAAATTTAAGGAGTTTGGAATGGTTAGCAAATGAGCTAAATGGGCTTAGACTTTTAAACTGATTATTTGAAAGAATAAGTACTTCGAGAGAAACAAGATTAACAATAGGAGAGGAGGCAATGTTCCCCACAAAATGATTTTCAGAGAGATCCAAGACTCGAAGTGAAGTCAAATTCCCAAGACATGGTGGTAGTGTCCCTTCCAAATTGTTTGAACTAAGAACCAGCTCTTCAAGGCTCTTTAGTCCGCATAAACCTGCAAATGAAAAAAAACAGAAAAAAACAAATGATTGTTAGGGTTCTAATAAAAATAGCTATCTGCACATTAAGAGTAAATAGAAGTACCTAGGTTGGATAATGATCCATTCAAACGGTTGCCAAAGAGTTCCAATTTCTTAAGCCTTGATAACTTGCCCAAGGAATCTAGAATTCTTGTGTCGAAGAAATTGCCGTTTAATCTTAGGCTCTCTAGCTTGCTTAACATTTTGAGACCTGTTTGAAAAGATTTCAAGTCCATATAATAATTCAAACACACTTGATGAAATGAGAAAAAGATGAGTTAGGACTAGCTATTTCCTACAGAACTATTAATTGAAAAGAAAGAGAGCATTCAACTTATCTTTGACAAAAGTAACTAGCATTAAAAAAAATTATACTTTTAAATATAACACTCTTTAACAAATTTTATTGATCCATGGATCTAGGTCCTCATTTCACCACCTATACATTTTTGTTGTATTTGATGTTGCTATGCCAAAATATTTATATTTGACACTGAATTATAATTAGGTTCCATCTATGCCAATAAGTATATTTTCCTGTCTCCTACCTTTTTGGAACTATTCTAATCAACTTACTTTGCCCTTTCTCACATTTAAACTAGTTATGAATCCAACATCATAAAGCTATATTGCTAACTCTAAAGAGCTGATGTAATTGAAGGACATGTTTCAATGGATTGCCAACTATGTTATTTTCAATATAAGGAAAAATTAATAATTTTGATGTATGTATCTATCTAATGCGGTCAGTATTATTGATGGGAAATCCAACGACACCCAAACTCAAGTTGCAAAAGATCCATTAATCATCAATGAAGGTCCATTGACAAGACCAAGAACAAAGAAGATGCAAGCTGCCTTGAGCGAAGATTTTGGACTCAAGTGTAACAATGTTTAAGATATGAAGATTGGGTTATAAATGAGCATATGCATGAAGAACCAAGTTGGACCAGCTGTATTAATGTGGTCTTTCCAAGGAGGACAAAAATCCTATGGGATTTAGTTAGATTTAATTGTTATTTAGTTTCCTTCTTTAACAAGGATTTGATTTAGTCAAAGTCTTTTACTCGATATGTTGTTTGGGAATATTTTAAGGATGTTTCCTAAATTTAAGGATTTGATCTTTTCAAATAAGTTTTAATAGATTTTGGAAAATATTTTAGGAATGTTTCCTAATTTTTAGGATTTGATCTTTTTAGATCAGTCTTTTAGTAGATTTAGGATGTTTCCTACTAAAATTATATTTTATATTTTCACCGTAAGGAAAGTAAGATTTTTATCTTATTTAAAACCATGTAAACTCTCCGCATGAATAAGATACGAATTTTGTGAGTTTTCTTTTATCTCTTCTTGGTTCTCTTGAAGAACTTTGTAAACATATCAAGTTTGTCTTGTGGCATTCATCTTAGACTTATCACTAATCAATTCTTTAAGAATTCTTGAGCGTGGCGTCTACCTGTTATTCTATACCTTTGGTTCGTTTTTACATAAGCATTGGGTCAAGGTTTTGTTTCGTGAAAATCTAATTTAGTTTCTTGGGAAAAACTTATTTCTTGTTTGGTGTGTTAGGATTTACAACTCTTTTATAGGGCTCGCAGCAATTATTATAATTATTATGGAGGCGAAATCTTGCAAAATTGTATATATTTATATTTTCTTTAAAGAAATATTTTTACGACCCAAAAATGATACCTAAAACCATATCCATGCTAATATGCTAATATGGTGTATGGTGATTGGAGGGTGTTTACTTTTCTTTTTTTCTTTAATGATGTGGTGATGTGGTGTATTGTCACATCAGCTTGAATATAAATTTAAATATATATCTTGAGTCTTTTTGGCGCTCTTCTTTTTTTTCGGTCAACATATTTTTCTCATTTTAAACTTTTGTGATTCTTTTTTGGTTGTTTTGGTAATTTTAACTGTAAAAGCAAATAGTTGAAACCTTGAAAAATGATTTCAAAACCTAGAAGCCAAATGCTTTTGTGCATATATATAAAGTGAGTAAGTACCTTGGTCAGATATCAAACCACTCAAATAGTTAGAGCTAAGATCCAATCTCTTAAGCTTTGGTAGTACATCCAAAGTATCTAGAATTCTTGTTTGGAGGATAATATTCTGGCTTAAGTCTAGGCTCTCCAAGCTGCTCAGCATTTTAAAACCTGCATAAAATAAAAAATAAAAATAAAAGATATAGGTTTGCTCTTCGAAATTGAACTGCCAAACCATTCATAACAATAGCCGAGTTTACATGGTTTTGTTAGTTTTCATATTATTACTATGGCTTATGGTAGTCTTTGGCTTAAGCTGCATTTGGTATATAATTTAAAAATAGTTTTTTAAAAATAAAATTATATTTTATTTTTAATTGATTTGTAGTTTTTGAAAATATATTTGGTATGATATTCAAAAAATATTTTTAAAATTTGAAAAATAAAGAAAAATTATTTGATTGTTCTAAGATTTTATACAAATTAAGTGAATAAATAAATAAATAAATAACTTATGTGGGTCTCATCAATTACAAATCAACAAAAAAAAAACTCAAAAAACTTCTCCTGTTTTCAAAAAACAAACCATTTTTCTTTACTTTTTTCTAAAAACGTTTTTTGAATCCCAATCAACCAAACAATTTTTTTACTTTCACTTTTTGTTTTTAAATACAGAAAATCATATTTAAAAACAATACCAAACACAGCTTAAGCACCAGTAGTGCATAGTAATGCGTAGAAGTACCTTGGCTAGATATTAATGATCCATTAAGTTGATTGAGAGAAAGATCCAATATCTTAAGATTTGGCAGTGCACCCAAAGAATCAAATATGCTTGGATCAAGTTGATTTCCCCGTAAGTGTAGGGTCTCTAGCCTAGTCAAATTTTTGAGACCTGCATCAGAAATTTTCAAGATCAACAAGTCAAACAAACTTAACTAAATATGAAACAGATTTGCTAATACTAATTCCTTGTATAAATTTTCAAGTTCGATGACAAAAAATAATTTGTGCTAGATAATTAGCATAAAGAGTTTCAGTTGAACTTCAATTCTCTACCTATTTTTTTATTTTTATTTTTATGAAGCCAAATCATTTCTTTCAATATGTTTAACATCACTAGAGCTTTTCAAATGCCATAGTTAGCTTAATACAGCTTTTAAATACTTAATCACTTTCAATCTCTCTGAGTCATTTTTTTTTCTTAAAGGGGTTTATTATCTAATATTTTTGCAAAATCTGATGATAATATTAATCATATTGAAGAGTTTGAATAACATGATTTAAAGACAAACATTAAAAAGCTAATGATCTACAAAGGAGGAAAATAACAGTATTAATGATGCTTCTGATGTCTCTCTTTCTCTTGTAGATATGAAATCAAATGCCTCTCTGCACATCAAGAATAGAAGTACCTTCACTAGATACTGATCCAATCAAGTTGCAGAACGCGAGAACCAATGTCTTGAGTGTGGGTAGAGCACCCACATAGTCTATAATTCTTGTGTCTAGCTGAGCATAGACTAATTGTAAGGCCTCTAGATTGCTCAAATTTTTGAGAGCTGTTGGAGGGGGAAAACATCAGATCCAACAAGTCAAACACAAATTACTTAAATGCAAAATAATCTTTTACTGAGGATACTGAATAACGCACGCAGCATATGTGCATATATACCTTCAAAATGAGTCAATCCTTTTATATAAGTATTTTGACTTAGGCTCAGTCCCTTAAGGGACGAGAGTGTTGAAATGGATGGTAAGATGCTATTGCTGAAGGAATTCGAGCTCAAATCAAGTACCTCCAGTTTTTTCAATGCACGTATCCGTTCAAAACCTGTTCAACATGTACATGTAAGAAACAAATTAATGAATTAAACCATCTTAGCTAGTTTTTATTAAATCTTACAAATAGTTCACAATTAACCATGCATGTTACTTATAAGGTACTTAAGCTAAGAGCTCAAATGCCCTTAAATAAATAAACAAACCAATGCATGTTTTGCTTCCAGATAGAAAACAGAACAGGTTGTGTGTGTGTTGGGTACCTTCATCCTTTAATGTATCGTATATAGCGTTCCATGACAAGTCAAGACTTTGCAATTCTTCAAATGGTAGGAACAAAGAAGCATTCAAATACCAATAATTTGGTAATAATGCGTCACATAGACGCCTTGCTCCAAAAAGATTAAGATTGATCACTCGTCCTGTAGTGTTGCTACACTTGACGCTTTCCCAACGACAGCAATCACTTGTTTTGCCAATATCCCAAGATGGCAAAGAACAGCCACTTGGGTAATTCACCGAAGCTTTGAGCTCCAACAAAGCTTTACGTTCTTCCTCCAAACACCCAAAACCACCATGCTGTGGAAGCTGCAGAAACAACAATAGTATTAATATCACTGAAATCCAAAAGTATCTCGAAGCACTGCACCACCACTCCACCATGGCTCTCGCTAGCTAGCTTGCTTGACAGAATGAGACGGCAAGACTCAAAGTTCTCTCTATTATTTCACTCTGCTTGATTTGCCAGTTGCATTCAGTGCAACTACTGAATTTAAATAGAAGAAGAAGAAGAATAAATCTAAGCATTCGTGGGCTCCACTCCCTATGACATTAGTGATAAAAGACCCCAATCAACCACCACAAATCAAAAGCATAGCGGTCGAACAAATCAAGTAATCAAATTATCTCTAAAAGATATATATAATCTTGTCTTTCCTAAATAGTCTTTATAGTCAGTAATTAATATTTTATATATACACCTCTTGCACAATCATAAAAAAAAATATCTTTTTCTTCAAATCTTCTTATAACTTCTCTTGTTCTAAAATTCAAAAATTAGAACCAATATTGAAGACTTGATACACAGAGTAGACTCAAAATTCTCTCTATTATTTCACTGCGCTTAAAAAGAAATCTAAGCATTTGTGGGCTCCACTCCCTAACACATTAGAACCAATATTGAAGACTTGATACACAGAGTAATCTGTGAGTGTCCGTAAAGTATATATATATATATATATATATGAAAAATATTAATTTAATTACAATAAATTATAATTTTAAGTGTAATTATATATTCATATTCATTAAATTATTTATTATATATATTAAAATATATAACACATATATTTAATAAATATGTATATATAATTATACTTAAAATTATATTTTTTATTAAGTTAGATTAATATTTTTTAGGCTTTTAAGTTATTAATAAGGTTAATTTATGAGAATAATTTAATGATTTGACAAGCTCATTTAATTTATCTGCAGAACCACTGTACATGAACAAGTCTTCAGGAGATACCGTAGGACACAGGGCACTTGACTTGAAGTCAAAGTCTTGACAAGAATTTATCTGGGCCCCAGATTTGTGACTCTTCCATGTATTTTTCTATCCCTGTTTTTATGCTGAGCTAACTGATGCCTGGCATATATATATATATAGATGATAGGAAAGACTGAGAAAGAGACAGAGAGAGTAGAAATAATAGGCGTTTTTTTCCATTGTTCCTATTCTGGATAAGGTTCATCATTGCAGCAATCGCATGAACTGGATTATATGCAGAATAAGTAAGAACTCGACGTGACTGCCCCCATCGATTGGTAGAATTTATGTGTAAGCAACAATTTGTAACATGGTTAAATAGTTGTTCCATGGATCAGTCAGCATTAGATGACAAACACAGATAAAGCAATAATGCATGGAAGGAAGGAAATTAATTCAGAGCCCAGTCACATGAAGGCTTTAATTAACTTCTAGTCAAGGTCTCCAATTTTCTCTCTTTACAACAACTCATCTGGTACATTTTTCATTGTTCTCTTTTCCTCTCTCTATCTTCATTTTTTTCTTTGAATTTTGGTTTTTTGGAATTCTCAGTGTTTCATTCAGATTTTTTCTTTGAATTTTCATTCGATTGCAATTTTTTGAATCAGGTCCCTTAAGCTTCTTGATCTCTAAGAGATGGCACGGCTAATTTTCGACGATGTCGAAGGCAGTTAAAGGTGTGATTCATGAGTTTTGTTGATCTGAGTTTTTGTTCAGATGGTAACATTTCATACCAGTTGAGGGCAATGAAGTGGGAAGTATAGCATATGAACCTTTGATTCTCTACAATACCAGCGACGACATTATCTCAATAAGGACCTTTTGATGGAGTCTTTGTATTCTCATAAGGAGCAGAGTGAAATATTGAGCGGTGAAATTGATTTTAAATTTGTAATTTTAAGATTTATTAAGTTGACATTTTTCCAATTACATGTTATGATTATTGCAACCTCTCTCAATTTAGCAATGGATTGGGCAATGCCCTTAGGAATACAACTTCCAGAAACAATATGAGAATTATTTTTAATACACGTACTATGTTCTTTTATTTATGGGTTCATTCTTAATTGTTCATAATAGGTTTGCTTTCTTTTGTGTCCGAAAATAGACATATTATTTATGTTTGGGTTTCATTTTTAGTAATTTCATTTTTTAGTATTTATGCGTGTGTATTTAAAGCTATTTTCATTTATCTATTGTTTCATTTTTTAATTTGAAATTCTGAACTACTAGGGGTCCACTTAGAAAGTGAAAGCACATGACCGAAGAGGATTTTTAATTTGAACTACTACAATTTTTTTTTACAAATTTGTGTTTTTTCTTCTACAATTTTAGCTATTAATTTAATATATAAATTAGTAAATTTATTAACTTTGTCAATGTAAAATTTTTTTTTTAATTGTTGGTCCCTAACTCAAAAAAGAAAAAAAAAAGATTATAATTTAATTAATATATTCCTTAATTCACGTGCAATGCGCTTGTGAAGTAGTTACTATAAAAATATCATATATTTTTTACGGCACAAGTCAATAAATTAATGGGGAGATACAAATATTTACGGTACGTTAAACAAGCCGTTAAAATAAGTTTCATGACTTATTTAGATAAACCGTTAAAAATATATCTGTGTCATTTATAATGGCATATTTTAGAAACAAGCTGTTAAAAATGTATTCAACTGCACATTTAACAAGCCATAAAAAGTTAAAGTTATGCCATTACTAGTAGAATCTTTACCACGATTTCTTGAATAACGGCTTAGGGTCTCAAGCCGTTAAAAGGTTTTCATGTTTAACAAGCCGTTCAAAGTTATTTTTCTTGTAGTGACTCTTTTCATTTGTTTCACTTACAAGTCCCAAGAAAATTATATTTGAGCACTGTAAACAACACCTACAAGGTCAATTTTCTTCTCTCAAAACTACAGTGTGGAGATCTATAGACGATTAAAAATGAGAAAAAACGAAGATGAATACACTTCCCCCGGGACACTTAGGTTAAGTTGTTTTGCACTAGCTTCTAGCACTAATCATTTAGAATTTTAAAAGTAAATATTAGTGAATTCAATTCAATGCATTTTATTTATAGGATTCAATTCAATACTGTTAGTATGGCATCACTGCAGATGAAAAAGTTAAAGGCAACTTCCCCAAAACATTTTATTGTTGCTTAAAGTTAGCTTCCACATAAGGATTTAGAATTTGGGTTTAGAATTTGGTCAGTAATAGGTGGACTTGAATTTTGGATTTCTAATTGGCTTCATGGATCTCTCTCATTGGGTCCCCGGTGGAGATCATGGAATGAAAATTCTAAAGACATATTTAATAGTTTTAGATATATAATTACGTCTATCTTAGCATAATATCTAAAAAAACACAAATCTTTACAACATTTAAATAGGATTGTCTACAATTTTTTACCAGTTGAAGTTTTGCAAAATTTCTCCATATCAAGTTGGACTTCCAAGGATTAATTCCGAAGTTTAAAGGATCGAAGTTTAAGGCAAATTTGAGTTTTTTATTCTTAGAATCACATCTTAGAACCACTGGAACCCTAGTTTCTAGAAAGCTTAGGAGTAGGGTAAGGAGTTAATCTGGTTGCAGAAGCACGCACTTAAAACATATGATGTCAGTTTACTCAAGACAAACATGCATCAATCAATCTCAAAATCAAAATTATATGCTTCAATAATAATGCCTACATTCAAGGGTTGAGAGAATCATTAAATCATAAGACCAAAATCAAAGATCATAACACAGAGTAGGTCATTCTTTGACACTCTTTCTTCTCGCCACAAACACCAATCACTAGAAAATCTCCAACACTTACCTAACACACACTCTCAACAACAAAGAAATCCTAGACTAGTTGCCCCATTTTTATAGAAGGTACAGCCTACACTCGAAATGGAAGGGTCCAAAAAATATTGAAACAAAACGCCAAGTATAATTAGGACTCCACAGTCCACAATCAAACACCCATTCCCCAATAGTTAGGACTCTAAAATTAATTCTCACTTGTTTTTGAGAGTTAACAAATAGAGATACAGACGCACCCCCAACCCACCACTCGAGTCCTCAATCAAACACCCATTCCCCAATAGTTAGGACTCTAAAACTAATTCTCACTTGTTTTTGAGAGTTAACAAACAGAGATACAGATGCACCCCCAACCTCCCCCCCCTCCCCCCCCCTCCCCCCGACGAGTATCCCATCCCTTAGGAATAGACAAATCCTCACCCATCAGCTAGACTCAAAGATAAGACAATATAGGACTCAGATACAGGACGTTTTAAAATATATCGCTCTCAGCACGCGCGAACTTGCACCGCACGCTTCGCCCCACGTTGGCTTGCCACCGAGCCAACACCCTGATGGGCAAAACTAAGGCAAAACTAATTCTCACTTAACATATATATATATATATATATATTTGAGAAGAAACAATATTAGTAGTTAGTAGTTAGTATTTAGTTGTATAACTAGCTCAATCACCATTCATATTTCATCACTATACCACACTTTCGGAGAGGTATCAGGCTCATTCTTGACCTATTAATCTCTCTCACCCCTTTGGGTAAGGCAGTGATAAGAGTTGAACCTATAACCTTTGAGTTCTAAAATCACATCTTTACCAATTGTACCAACTCTATGTTGACAATTCTCACTTAAACACAGGATTCACACATGAATTGGAACTTTTCGTCCAAGTCAAATTTATGCAAGTCTCAAACTCGAATCCACCATATTCATATATAAATGAGCTAAGGGTAGTAACTGTAGCTGAGACTACTTTTATGATTCATATTTGGACTAATTCAAAAGAATTATTTGAAACTAGCTTTGCATTTGTTTCCATTAGGATTTCATAGTTAGGGTGATATAGACCAAGATGAAAAGAATTTGAACAGAGGAGAATAAAGAAATAAATGAGAGGTTCCAATAAATTTTATTCCATCAACGACGACTAAATTCAATTTCAACCCAATATTTATAAGAAATCCAAAATAACAAATTGACTCAAAAAATTTGGAAACCAAAAATCTTAATAAAATCACTAGAATATATAATACCTAAATTGAATAACTAGGATCCTATATAAATTAAATAACAAATATAATTAAACAACTAAAATCTAACTAAATTCAAATAGTTATTAATCGTTTTTTCTTCACATTTTACATCATTTTCCATTGCATGAAGAAAGCAACTCTGATGACTTATATTGTGTCAAAGAAAAAAAATAATCCTTCGATTTGATCAAGTATATTAAACTATTCATCATCTACAAGAAAAACTAAAACATGAGATAAAGCTCCATTGGTTGAAATCATAACAAGGTCTAGTATAGTTGGAATTCATCATCCATAAAAGAAAGTACTAGAACATGAGATAAAGCATCATTGATTGAAATCAAAGAAGAATGTTAGGTATGTGTAATCCCCTGGAAATTTAAAAAAAGAAATATATATATATATATAACTCACATACTCGCCTTCTTCGCCGCCTCCGACGGCATCGCCCTCGAAAAAAAATTGTCGGCCCCGTCGCCACAAGAAATCGCCATTCAAGAAAGTCGCAAATGCTTCGTCGGTCGTCTTCGCTTCGATCAACAACTCGATCTACGCTTGTCATCGCCGCCTCATCCAAATCTTCGCCAAGATCATCGCAATAGAGAACATCCCTTGTTCTTCAGAGTCGAGATCTGTTTCCGCGCGCACATCCCGGACTCTCCTTCCTTATCAAGGAAACTAATCGCCAAACTTCTCTCTCTCCGCTGCAATATCGCCTTGCAATCCTTACTCTCTCGCTGCAATCTCGCTTGCCTTGCAAAATCGCCTCTCTCGCCCTGCAATTCTTACGCTCTCGCTGCAATCTCGCTACAATCTCGCCCCTCTCTCTCAAAACCTCAATCGCACAAGCCCCTCTCTCTCGAAACCAATCGCACAAAAAAATCCAACTCTCCCTCTCGAAACCCAGCCGCGCAAAAACCCAATCGCCTCTCTCTTCTCTCTTCTTTTCTCCGCCATCGCACGCTGCAACTCCCATCTGGTTCATTGCCACTGTTGAGCCACCGTCTGTAGTCGCTGCTACTCATCACTGCCGCTCATCACCGTTGCTGCTCATCGCCGCTGCAACTTCGATTCTTCTTCTTCTCTCTCTCTCTGTTGGTCCGTCCAAAGCCATCGCGCCTCAAAACCCCAATCGCCAAATCTCTCTTTCTACTGGTTCGCCGGAAAGCAAGTTCTTCACCGTGGAAGTCGTCGTCAACAACTCTTCTGTAAGCTTTCTCTCTCGGTCTCTCTCAACCCTGTGCTCAAAAACCAAATCGCCTCTTCTCTCTTGCTCGAAGCTCTCTTTCTCTCTGCTCGCTCCGTTCCCTGCGGTACATCGCCACCACCACCTCTCTGCAACTCACCACCATCAACGCCTCCCTTCTTCTTTATTTTCCCTATTCCATTTTGATTTTTTTAACCTCCCATAGCACACACCTATTATAGATTATACCTTTTCAAAACGTTTCACACATCACCACACCTTATATACTATTATACCATGTTATACCATACACATCATTATATCATATCACAAGGCATTATAATATGTTATCTTACATATATATATATATATATACTTGTTTAAACATCCCACCACCATATATATGTATATATCTCTACACTCATAATCGTTCTTATGAGTATTTATATTAACAAACGTACTATACGTGTACAGGTTGAGTACTAGACGTGACGAGAAATTTAAGTGATTTGGAATTTAGCGATTCAGGTGGGGATGATTCTAGGCCTTCATAATATTTTATTTTGATATATACATAGGAATGTTAAATTAATTAGGTCTATAATATCATTAGATTGCTTATGCATGCCTATTGTACATGATTTGATATATACCATGCTGTGATTGATAGCCATGTTGATATGTGTGTCAACATGACTTCTTATTTTGATTAGATGATAATTGGATGCATGCAATTCATGTGATATTTGAGACTTATTTATAAATTATAATGCCTGATAATGAAACGTATGACTTGGAATATTGACATAGTAAGGTTCATGTGTTAATACTATTATATTTGGCATTGTGACATGATACTATGTGTAGTGGAATTTGAATATGGCTTGTGAATACAATTAATAGCATACTTAGGTTGCATGTATGGTGTGACATCACTAAAGAACATAATTAAGATAAGAATCGCACATATAGGACAGTTATTCTAAGGAATATCGTCATTGATTATTATGGGGCAATTATTCTAAGGAATAGCGCCAATGTTTATTATGAGGCAATTATTAATGATGAATATCGCCAACGAGTTTCTAATTTTTGGGTAGTGTCACCCTGTGTTTAATTTCCTAAAGGTACGTGATTCAGAACGTGATAAAATTCTCGACTCAAACAATCTAATGTTGCAACGATTAATGTGTGAAACTTGTTTGTAATGCTCTTGTGTATGTATCATAATAAAATGTTGTCAATCGTTTAGATGACCTACTGGGCTTTCAAGCTTACCCCTATTTTTCACATGCAGGTTGTCACGACGCCCCTGACGTAGGCTGACATCATGACCGGCACAGTGTATTATACACTGTACATACCCATATACCGTATACAATACACTGTCATCCTCAACGGACATTCACAAAAATTCTCAATATACCACAAATCAAATCAAATCAAATATATATATATATAGATGATCATTCCACTCACATTCATTCCATTCATTCCACAAATTAAATTCTCACCTGATAAATATCTATGATCATCTCATTCCATCATCCCAAGCATTATATCATATTACCACACAACCCATCTAGGTGATAGTATATCTATAGTATGTGATAATTATACATATCAAAATAACAAACATATAACCTATTTCCTCCAAGCATACATACACATACCAGACGAAGGCTCACGTGATTATCACTCACGAATTTTTCCTTTTCCCTTCGACTCAATACCTGAAATATTGGAGGAAATGGAGTGAGCAAACAACAACTCAGTGATATAGTTCTTGACATGACAATCGCATGCATTTTAGGAAACATGGCATATCAAATCGATTTAAAACATTTCAAAAGCACATATGCACCATTCATCAAAATAATATACGTGCACACAATATATAGTTGATGCTCATTCATAAATATTTTACCATCTCCCTCTCATTACCCAATTCACAATCATTTCAAAGATCGTAACCCTTGTTAGGACAGACCTACTGACAATGAGGACTCGCAAAACCTCATCCGGGTCTAATTCCTAACGAAATGACATTATTATAAGCTCCAATTTCTAAAATCAGTTTGCATGATCACTAAAACTCAATGCATTACATAAACATGCATACAATCAAACAGTTTATATGTGTACAATGCCATACAAGAACCAAATCAAGAAAACTATACTCACAGTGGTTACACGGGGTTTCTAAGTCAAATCGAACAACAATAAACGTCCATCAAAATGTGTCCGCGAGAGCATTTATCCATGCACTTAAGCTCTCAATGTAAACACTGAAATGAACTATAGATTCTCAGGAGAATCACCATTTCGACTCACTGTTCACATCATAGTACTATTCACATCACTGTTCATGTCGTCACTATTCATTCGAAAGATGTAAATTGTTACTAAAATTATCAAACGATCCCAAAAATCATGAAATTAGCATCGATGCACTCGCAACAGTGCCTTCTACCATTCTATAGCCTTAAACTGGCGTTTCATCGGGTTTATGATTCAACAGGTCTCCAATATACACTCTAACTTCCAACAGCCATAAAAGTTCCAAATGAACAACTAAATGAAATCTAACCACATATTCGGGGCTTTTATAGTCTAGGGAGTGTTTTCCAACCTTCTTAGCGGATTTTCATTCACGTTGGGTCAAAACCCCAATTGTTAAAAACGCCGTAAAACGGCTCCCACAGTAAAAATTACTCCGCTAGAATTGTTACATCTACCTTAGATATTAATTTCACGAAGAAATAGAATGAAAATCACTTACCGCAGGTCCTGATTTCGCGCGAATCCCACGTTTTCCCTTTTTCTTCTTATCTTTCTTCTCTCTGCCCGTTCTTCCCTTTCTCTCTCTCTCTCTGCTTCTTCTCTTTTTTTTTCGTTGCATTCTAGCAACTTCTTTCCTTTTATTTTATTTTTTTTTCCATGTGAGTACTGTTCACAATACTGCTTAGTGAACAGTAATATATTTTTATTTTATTTTTTTCTTACTTCATTCCTCATTTTCTTCTTCTATACACTCAATCCACATGAGACATACACGTGTCGTAAATCAATTTCTATTTAAAATCACATTCCGAACTCACTTTTGACATGTTCAAGTTCATTTGACATATGTACACATGGCTTTACAGGTACTTATATGTGTATTATACTCTTCAGTGTACATATAAATTAACCAAATACATTGATTAAAAGCACGGGGTGTTACACAGATACTTAGAAAATAAAGTAGCAAGTTGTGACGTGGTTCAGTGATAGGGGTAGGATGGTAATTTGGACAAGATTCTAATTAGTGAATGAGTTAATTACTTGTTTAACTTTGTGAACTTTTATTTAAAAAGGGTTGTATTGACACTAGAAATTTTGATAAAACGTTATTATGATTATTGAAGGGATCATGATTTACTTTAAATGGATGTGCTTTGGACTTGAATTCATTAATTCTATTTGATGAATGTATTTAAATATTGTGTCCACAATAAATGGACAAAGGCAAGTACCCTTATAATTCACTATAGAAATTTGTATAGTGGAATTATGTGGTCCTTAGCATGAAGATGAAAGGGTATTCGTTTATCTTAACCAGTGAGTTGGTTGGAAGAATATAAACTCATAGTTTTGCAAATTTTACTATCTATATAATGATTATGGGCTAAGATAGACAGATACGATTAACATCTCGATTTTCAGTGATTTTTCTCGATAAAATTAAAATATTCATTAATTTTACTTGAAATTTAAGTTTTGAAAATCGGGGTGTTACAGTATGAGTGATGTTCTCCTTCTTCTTTGGATGGCAACCTTGTGTAGCTTTATCATAAGAAGCCTTTTCTGGATCACAACACAATACAATTGCCTTGGCAATTTTATCTAACTTGGTGTCCTGAAAACTTTGCTAGCCTTAGGAAGAGTTCGAGATTGCTTTGTCATGTCTTTGAAATAACTTGGATAATTCTTCAATTCAACAGACCCAGTAGAAACAACACTAATGAATAAAGTTTGTGACACAACAAAATCAAACTTTGCAACGGTTGTTTCATGAGCAAACTTTTTATCAACTTTTGTGGTGTGTCGTCAAAATAAGCCTCTATCAATACTAAATCACCATCTCTCATATGTCCTCAAAGAGTAGCACTTTTTTTTTTTTTTTTTTATTATAACTGAGGGTATCCGGTCCCAACTAATCTCTTGGGCCTCTGGTTGCTAGAGCGGGAGATGCCCTCAATGGCCAACACTAGTGAAGAATTGAGCTCGTGACCTCGTTTCCTAAGACGAGTGCCATGAGGCACTCAACCAACCGAACATCGGTTAATGCCATTGCCCTCCAGAGTAGCACTTGACCCTGATGAACATTGCCAATTGTTTCTTTGTATTGACCTGATGATAGTTTTGCTTGCAGCAACTGCGAAATGAACTAACAAGGTGGATTGACAAGGGCAGGTATTAAATTAGAAGTTTGTTAGAAGAAACTTCAAAAATTTGATGACTAATAGGAATAAACGTGTGTCGATTGCTAGGACATGCACTCGCCAAAATTCAAAAATGCAAATGAGGGGATAAATGACATTGTCTGATAGAGAGTTGTAATGAATAATAGGGTTTGATTGAGTTGCAACAAGAGAGACAGAACAATGAAACAATCAATTTCAGTTCTAGTAAAGATCATGATCTCAGTTTCTTGCACCCTGGCTTGAGATTGATGTACAAGTAGGAAAAAATGAAAACTAAGCAAGAAGTACTAAATCTGCTAAGTTTGTGAAGCTCTGGAGGATAATGAAAAGAAAAAATTGAAGAAGAACAAATAACAAAAGAATGTGATGAAAAGAAGATGAAGAACGAGAAGAAAAACCAAGAGGCGATGCAGAGTGGTAATGCAGGTAGCAAGCATAGAAGAGAGCTGCAAAATGAACAACTAGAATCAATTAAATAACTAAAACAACCAAAAAATCAATTAAAGTAATATTGCCTTTTCTCTTCATTTTCGACATCATAGGGATAACCAAAGCCCAAACATGAAATGAAATGTTTGGACTAGACATTAGGCATGAAATGACCTCCATTAGAAGTCAATACAAAACAATTTTTAATAATGCTTCTATTATGGCACATTTGGATCCGATCAACAATAGACTAAGAATCCCTTAGGTTGCGTTTGATTCATGATTCGAATACAGTTTTATGTATCTAAAAATCCAAAAACACAGAAAATGCATTTAGTTAATTAAAATCCAAAAATAATTTTCCAAAATTTATAAAGAAAACCAACTGTTTTTACGAAACAATAAAATGTTGTTTTCTGGATTTTCAGTTTTAGGGTTGTATTCTAGTTTCCGGATCACAAACCAAACACAGCCTTACTTTCAATTTGTTCTCATTAAGGAATTTCTAATTGAAGACCATGCTTTGGATGCCCAAATGCCAAAATCTGAAATGGCATGTTTGAAGAAAACACAAGGTGCAAAAATAAACATGAGGATTTGATACAAATTAAAAATATGAAGACACAAATACATGTGGTCTCATTCGATGATTATCTAACAAATCAACAAAGTACTTGCATTGCGACTTAGGAGATTAGACCATCTTGAAATTAATGTGTACGTATACACGTATTTTCAATTTGGATTATGATTATTTAATTTTATTAATTTTGAATACATAATTGAATTATGAATTGTTATGATTGAAACAAAGTCAATTGAATAAAATAAAAAAGATAAAATAAAGGTTTAATTCAATAAAATAAAAAAGAAATAAAATAGCGAAGAATTAAAACAAATATGAATATAAGAATCTATTAAAATAGAATGGAGAATCCATTAATAATTTAGTAATTAATATAATTAAAAATATTATTTAATGATAAAATATTAGCAATATGGAGACATAAATACATGTGGTCTCATTGGATGATTATCTAACAAATTAAATTGACAAATTACTTGGGACTTAGGACACTAGAAAATCTTGAAGTGTAAAACTTAAATTAGATTCACTAGTGGATAAATAACATGGGCATGCAAATAAAAGACCACAAGTAACCAAAGAAAAACGTCTCTTATTTATAGTCATTATAATTTATAAATTACATACTGATCATTAAACATGAAGGAAATGCTTAAGCTTATAAAAACTGTCCACAACAAAGCTGTTGACAGAGAAAATCCACTTATCAACTAGATGAAACCATGCCCTTCGCCAATATGGGTTGATATAGAGAACAACAAGAACTCCTGCAAACCCCATTATATATGAAACCACAAAACTCGCAAAGAATATAACAAGGTTGATCCAAGTATTGTCTTCTCCAACTATGGTTTTCGATGATGGCAATGACGGTGGCCTAGCAGAAGTGCAAGTGTTCATCAACGGTGGTCCACAAAGAAGTGGATTGCCCTCGTAGCTACTTTCTTCAAAGGTTGCAAATTGTGCCTTCCTGTCAGGAGTTTTACCAGATAAGTTGTTGTAAGCTGAAGACTGCCAATGAACTTAGCTCAACAAGCTTAGGGGGGATCGCACCACTCAAGTTGTTGTAAGAAAGGTCCAAGCTCTCTATTGAATCCAGATTTGAAAAGGTTGATGGGATTTTTCCAAGCAAGTAATTGTGGGACAAGTTTAAGGTGTGAATCTGGCTAAGGTTCCCAATTTCAGGTGGAATGGTACTTGTTAGATGGTTCGATGAGAGATCGATTCCTGACACAAAACGAAGAGTTGCCCCTTGATACATATAATTCCTCGTCTTCGTTGTGAACTCCACATATTCTTCATCATTTGACACCCCCGGTAGATAAGAGTAAAAGCCGTGTTGGGTATCAGGGGTTCTCCCTGACCACCCCGATCTACCAGGAACACTTTGATTTGACCATGGAACAAACAGTTCGCGTGCATCAGATGAAATCTCGAATGTCAAATTACTCAAGCACGAAGGGATTGAACCAGAAAGATTATTAAATGAAAGGTCTATCACACTTATTCTGGACAAGTGGCATAATTGAATGGGAATGTGACCTTGAAATTGATTTCTTTTCAAGACAAGGATCCGAAGTTCCGAAAAACCACCAATCCATTTTGGAATACTACCACTTATCTTATTTTCTCCCACATCTAAGGTCACCAGCGTAGAGCTATTTATGAAAGCATTTTTCATTGATCCAGATAGCCCATTTCTTCTAATATTTGCATATTTAATGGATGGTGGGCTAAAACAAGTAGGTATGGTACCTGTTATGTTATTGTTTGAGAGATCTAAAAATTCAAGCAATTGTAAATTGCAGAATTCTTGTGGTATTGGCCCTTGAAGATGATTTTTGGACACGAGAAGATCAGTCAAAGTCAACATATTGCCCATCCAACTCGGAAGCTCACCTGTTATGTTGTTACCTCTAATATCCAACACTACCAAATTTGAACTATTTGACAAGCCATCAGAGATGACTCCAGTAAAGTGGTTGCCGGCCAAATATAGAGACTGCAGAGATGTCTTGTTGGAAAATGTTGAAAGTATTTGGCCATGTAAGTTATTCCCTGATAGCTTTAGAAACTCCAATGAGGGGCAACCCTTACCTAGGCTTTGTGGGAATCCTCCTGAGAGAGAGTTGTAGGACAAATCTAGAGCACGAAGTTGTTCCATATATCCCAATGACGAGGGAATGTAACCTTGAAAAGAATTTCCCGATATGTTTAGTAACTCAAGATTTGGAAGGGATGTACCAAGGTGTTCTGGTATATGTCCATGGATGTTATTGATGGAAACATCTATTGTGGTAAGCTTTGAATGATGTGATGGAAGATCAAATAGCCCAGTCAAGAAGTTTTCTTGCAAATACAGAGATTCTAGTCTTGTATTATTCTTGGGCAACCAAGAGGGAAACTCTGCATGCAAGTGTGAAGCTGAGAGGTCGACAAATCTCAAATCCATCTGGTGGTAAAGGAAACTGGGAAGAATACCAGTGGGCTTGTTGATTGTACAATTAGATAAACGAAGATATTGCAACTGAAAACTAGGAAACCAATTAGTTGGATGTTCAGTTTCCACTAGGAGTTTGTCGGTACCACTGATGAGATTCAATTCAATCAGTTTGGAATGGTTAGCAAATGAGCTAAGAGGGCTTAAACTCTGAAAGTGGTTGTATGAAAGGAAGAGATGCTCAAGAGAGAACAGACTAGCAATAGGAGAGGAGGCAATGTTTCCAACAAATTGATTATAAGAAAGATCCAAGACTCGAAGTGAACTCAGGTTCCCAAGACACATAGGTAGGGTCCCTTCCAAATTGTTGCTGCTGATATCCAACTCTTCAAGCTTCTTTAGACGGCACAAACCTACAAATGAAAATAACGAGGAGGTATCAAAAATCACGATATGCTTTATATTTTCATTGTGAAAGTTGTTTTTTTTTTTTTTCTTTTCTCCTATTTTCTAATTCTGATTTTTATTTTTTATCATAAGTATTACATAAAACACGATTATTTAAATTGTTATACTTTCATTATTACCAACTAGTCTTATTTTTTAAGGCAATAGAATATGTTAATTATATATAAGGTTTGTCTATAAAAAACACAAACTAATTAATATTTAGTTTTTTTTAACAAAACTAATTAATATGTAGTTAAAGAGCTATAAATAAATATTATTTACAATGCCTAGGCACTGCCTTGTCTAATGGGGATAATTGTCATATAGAAGTATTTTTAATTCATGGCAACAAGTTTTAGAAAATATAGAAAATTATGAAAAAGCTAGTTGTAAAGGTTATATTCTTTTAATGAAGCTAAAGAAGCTTTAGATTTTTACATTTCAAATCTTAGTAGGACATATCCAATCATCAAACTATGACTTCTTTGCAACACTAGGATTGCTATGTAATCAATATCAACTAGCTGAAACATTAAGTCGTATGAAATCTTTAATGATCCTTTCTTGCTTAACATTTAACTTAAATTGTGGTTTCATCATTATTGTAATTAAAGTGCTATTTCATAGTATGAAATATTAACTAATTAAAGAATCCAAATATTGTTAAGCCAATTAAAAGTTGGAAGAAATATAGTAAAGATCATCTTTATCATTGTTTAAACAACTTTAAGTAAATAAATATTTTAAAATAAAGTTTAATTTTTTAGGTATTACAATCCTCTAATAATGGTATTAGACCAAAAATAATGTTAAAAATATGCATAAAATGTGATACAAGAAATTTTAAGACATTTCATTAACTTTAAAATTTAACGTAATATTTTTTTTATTTTTTTACTTTTTGGGGAATTAAATTGGAATTTTTAAGAATTAAAAATTGAAAAAATTCACATAAAATTTGGCAATTGATTCAATTTTTCAATACTTGGAGAAAAGCATATGTATGAGCTTGATACAACACAAATAAGTGGTTGACAAATGAAGAATTGTTTAGCCCTTAAAAGACTGAAAATCTATCAATACATATGGTTTTATGCACATTAATATTAGGTACCTTGGGTAGATAATGATCCATTCAAATTGTTGAAACTAAGATCCAACATCTTAAGCTTTGATAATGTGCCCAAAGAATCAAGAATTCTTGCATCGAGGCGATTGCTACTTAAGTCTAGGCTCTCTAGCTTGCTTAACTTTTTGAGACCTGCATGAAAAAAAAAAACGCTGGTTTTTGCAACTTCCTAAAATCAAATGTTGTACATCTGGTTCTCAAGGTAATCTTTTTATCATACCTTCAGTATGAGTCGGCCCCTCCAAAAGATTGTCCACGAGAGACAAACTCTTAAGGGATGAGAGAGAGGAAAGAGACTGTAGAATACTGTTGTTGAGGCCATTTGAATTTAGACTAAGTACCTCCAACTTTCTCAATTTAGACAACCCCTCAAAACCTGCTCAACATACCAAAAAATACCTCAACTCGCCACATAAAAAGCCCTAACCCTTAGTAGATGATGTAAGCAAGTAGTCCTATATATTGTTAAGAGTACCGTCTTGTCTATTTTGCAAGGGTCCCGCATCCATGGATACGGTCTCAACTGCCCTTACCTTCACCATGAGCCCACAATTTACACTAGCTAGGAACTTATACTAGTACTATAAATTCATAATAAAAATAAATACCCACTATTACTACATACTAAATTCTGATCTCACACAGGAAATAGTCATCTGTACCTTCAGCAAGAGTAGTTGATGATTCCCGTACATAGTTTTCAGATAGATATAGAGCCTTAAGAGAAGTGAGTGCTGGAATAGATCGTAGGATGCTAATGCCAAAGGAATTCGAACTTAAATCAAGGATCTCCAACTTTCTCAAACTAGACAACCGTTCAAGACCTGTTCAAGTACATAAATCCAAATTCAAACTTAAACCAAGTATATATCCACAAGTTTCTCAATCTAGAAAACCATTCAAAGCCTGTACAACAAATAAAAAATAGATCAAGTGATGTATCAGTCTCATCATCCTAGCTATAAAAATTAAAAGAAAAGCTGCATGTAGTGTATACCTTCACCCTTTATAGTATCATATAGCCACATAAATGACAAGTCAAGACTATGCAATTCAGTAAACGGCAGGAACAAAGAAGAATTTAGAAACCAAGGTCCCATACTCAAATCTCTTGTGTAGAAAAGAGAAAGTCTGACAACTCTTCTAATTGTGCTGTTACTGCACCTGACTCTTTCCCAACCACAACAGTCACTTTCTTTACCATCCCAAGATGGCAAACCATCCCAAGACGGAAAAGCAGCGCCATTGTAATTCAATGAAGCTTTGAGATCCAAGAGAGCTACGCGCTCTTCCTCCAAGCACCCAAAACACCCATGCACTTGACATTGAAACAACAACAATAAAACCCAAAACCCCAAGCACCACTTCATTGATCTAAAATGAGATTGCAAGACTTATCGTCTATATTTCTCTATGCTTTGTCATTTGCAGCTTAAATGGATTTAAATAGGCCATCATGATCACTCACCTAAGAGGATTCCATACGTAAAGGTGGTGTGACGTAACTAACGTGTTACTGGATTCTACTTCTTGAATCAAAACAGACAATTGATTGTGTTACAGTCCAGACAATATATAAATCTTGGATTGGCTTGAGTAGTTCATTTATGACAACTGTTTCAAAACCATTCCTTTATTAAGAGTCTTTTAAACAACCATCTTAAAGCTGGTAGGAAGACCATCTCCAATGCAACTATGAGAATTGCGAAAAAATCAAATGTTGCGTAGTATAAATGGACATTGAATTAAAATAAACCTCTACAATGTAACTATCACCATTCACTGTCAAGCTTAGGTAATAAAAAAAAGGTAGAGGTTGTCAACATGATCGTTTAGTTTCAGACGGTCTGTTGAATAATCATATATTGTTGACTCATCAAATAATTTTTTTTTTATTTTGGCACAAAAAAAGAGTGCTTTTTAAAATATATATATATATATATATATATATATATTAATTTTTATTGATTCTTGATGTGATATTAATCCATAATTTAAATATTCAGGTTCAAACTTTTTTAAATTTAGAATTATCATATTTTATTTTTTAACCCAAGTATCATATTTATTTAAAAGAATATAAAAAATAACATGAATATAGAAGCAGAAAAAAAGAATATAAAAATACTTAAACAAAACATACAAACCAACCGGCGAATCTATAACTATCACTAAAAAAAATAAAAAAATAAAAAATAAAAAATAAAAAGTATTTAACACCTCATCAAAATATATATTTTAAATGAAAGTATTAAAGAGCATTTTTTAACTTGAATGTCTATCAAGTGATGTTTTATGTCATGTAGGATAAAAGTCTCTTGGCATTGATGATATGATTAATAAACAATTCATAAAAGCATTGAAGATGCTCTAAGCGTGTGTTAGAACTATTTCATGTGAAAAATAGGAAATAATAATAATAAAATCAAATCATCTTTCTATTGGAGCCTTTTCAACAACCATCCAATGTTGGGACAGGAATCCTTGGGAAAAAGACTAAACAATAATACAAATAAAGGTACAAGCAAAGATCAAATATTCGATTTCGACTTGACTTCGGTAACTTGAAAATTGAAATTAATTAAGAGAATTTTAATTCAACATGAATTTTTTTTGTAAAAATCTGCTAAATTAGAGAAGTTTAGAGAATTTTTACAGATATGCTTAAATATCTAGATTTATTGTAGTATAAGCTAAAAGTAATATAAATAAACACTTTAATACATAAAAAATATCAATAAGTGACCTAACAAAATTAGTTTTGTTAAGTGGGTTAATGAATTTAAAATGGTGGCTTTTAGTCTTAATTTTTTTTTCTTCGTTTTGATATTTAATTTGGTAATGGCTTGCTTCTCGACCATATATTTTGCTAGTTTGAATTCCACCATACTTAATTTATTAGTTTATTATTTAAATGTATTATTTTTTAATCTTATTTTATAAGAGTTAACTAAAATAAGGTGGCTTTGAGAACTCTTTTAATTTATTTTTAAGTTTTATTTTATTTCAACTTTATTTATTTATTTATTTACTTCTTTTATTCTCTTTTTGGTAAAGCATATCCCATCAACTACATAATTTGTTAGCTTGTTAAATTATTTTTTAAAATTTATATTGTTCCGTTGGTTAATGAAGTTGAAAATAATACATAATTATTAATATTTTTTTGTTTTTTTATGGATGAAATAATATTTTCTTACTTTTCTGTCCAATTTTATCAAATTATTTTGACAAATTTTTATATTTTTAAATTTTGGTGCTTTAAAAAAAAATTCATAAAATTTAACCAAATTTTTGAAAATTTTTGGAAGAGAATCTGGAACAAAGGATCCAAAAGCAATTCAAGTCTTTTATTCCACCGTGATGACACCAAAGTAGGCTAAATGGAACTACCTTTTTGACATAGTAGGCCCAAATGTAAGGTGGAAGACTTTGACGACTCCAAGTCAAGTCTCCAACTACATGATTTATTTTATTTTTTTGATCAACCAACTACATGAATTGTACGCATGAAATTTCGACAACTTTATGTATCGCTCGCTTACTTTGACTTGAAGTCAATCTACACCAGTCACTTCGAACATCTATATATGTACTTCAATTTGATACAATTAAAAATGAAAAATATTATTTTAATTATTTAAGTGTAACTATGCACTCACAATCATTAGATTATTATATGTTACATTTATTGTACATTTTAAAATATATAACACATAATGATCTAATAGTTATGAGTGTATAGTTACACTTAAAAATATAACTACAGCAATTAAAATAGTAATTTTCCTTAAAAATATAGCATCACAATTTTAAGGGTAAGAAAATAATAAAATAATAAAAAGCTGAGGAAAAAGTTAAATTCAGTGGACAATTATTATTGGAGATTGGCACTTCTGATAATAATGAAGCGCCCATAAATTATATATATATATATATATATATATATATATATATATATATATATATATATATATATATATGTGTGTGTATATTCAGTAAGAATTTAATTTAATTTATGTGCGCTTCATCATTACCAAAAGTGCCAATATACACATAGTATTTTTTTTTTTTGCTACTCATGTAGTTAGAAAAAGACTTAATTGAATTGAGTTAAATTATATCTACAGGCTTCTCAATCTGAAATGCATATAGAAATAGATATTTATACTTTATACAATTTATTATATGGATGCACACATTTTTGGGTTCTTTTTCTTTTTGATAGGTTAGTGGTGCAATCTCAAACCATGAACTAATAAAGCTTGCTAATCACATGTTAAGCTATTAAGCTAGAAGTTCAACCCTAATTAATTGAATTTGTTCCTTCTATTATTTTTTTTATTTTATTTTTTGAAAAGAAACAATGTTTGTATCCATATTAATTAGTGTTACTGTTAGTAATACAAATATTCTCTTTTATCTAACTAGTGGTTGTGATATGAGAAGGAATAGAATCATTATTTAAATGCATGCCACACGACTAAGAAGGTTGGTTATTTAATACATGGAAGAGACATGTAAAACCGGACCCCTAGAGTTAGTTTCATGATTTCTCAATGACAGGTATTTTCATCATTTTAACTCAACTTAATCAAACTTTTTTTCCAATTACACGAAGTCAGGTACATAAAGCTACTTCTTCCACTTTTCTCTATCAAGGTCTAAATCGACATCTACTGAAACAGAACAATTTACTCAAGTTAGCGGTCAATAAATTTAATGATCAATATATGTAAAGAAACAATTTACTATTGGACCAAAAAAATTTGGGTGAAACTTAGACAAATTTGAGATTTGGAGGAAATCATCATTTTACCCAAAATACTAGAAAGTATGGTAAATGGACCTAAAATGAAAATTTGAGGTTAGAAATGGATTCCTTGGGAAAGCCTTAACCTAGAGACTAGCCCTCCTTAAATTTTGTAATAGTAATATAGTATCAATATTTATCCAAGAGATTGAACTTGTGACAAGGATGAAGTAATTCAAGAAAAGCATATGGATTTGTAGATGGAAGTGAAAATGAAATGAACATACTAGATTTTGTAGCACTATATAAGGAAATGCACATTTAGAAAGAGAGGGAACACTTAATAACATTTTAAATTGAATTCATTAATAAAAGTTAAATGGACTTCTTCTTAAATAGAGAAGTTAATAAAGTAACATGTATAAAAAACTGTAAACTTATTTCATGAGAAAGCTTAACTTGACAACACGGAATCCTTAACGTAAACAAATGTATAATAATGAAATCTAAGTCAAAAAGTAAAATTATCAACTCAAAAACTAAATGGTGGAGACTTTATAAAAGGCGAAAAACTAGAAATATCTAAGAAAAATAAAAAGCAAGTAAGAAAAATGACCTCGGGTATAGATAATGGCCCCTAAACTGATGTGGGATAAGACAACTAAATGCTTCTAAAAAACTTGGAGATGCTTCTAAAAACCATTACAAAAGAGTCTTTCGAGGAAATAAAAAAGAGTGGGACCATTAAAGCAAGAAACTAGAAGGAGGAATAAAAAAAAAATTACAGTGCCATATAACTTAAAAGGATAAGCTATAAAACTTGATAATTGCAAAGAAGGATGAGAAAAGTCTTAAAAAGTATAGGATTGTACAAGTAAAGAGATCTATTAATTGATAAGAAGAAAAAATGTAAATAATGATTGGATTGCAAAGGAAAAGCTAAAAAAGAAGTAAGTAATGTTTAACTTGAAGCATATGATGATTTTATGTATTAGTTCATGCACAAAAGGAGAAAAAAACTATATATAAACTAGAAAAACTAAGGGAAAGAAAAAGAAAAAAAAAATCTTAACTATATTAAAGGTATTAACATTAAAAGCATTAGGTAAAATAAAAAATGCAAAGGCTTTAGGATCTTGTGGTATTCCCATTGAAGTCCTGAAAGATCTAGGGAAAGTTTTGAGTGTTGTTGTTAAGCTCATTTAAATTTTTAAATAAAAAATTTAAAAATAAAATCATTATATGTGAAATATCCAAGTTGTTGGTCCACCTCACCCTGCAGCAAGCAGGATACTCGTGGGCAGCAAGGTGGCTAGCAAAGTCACGTGGGCTGCATGGAAACAAAGCAAGATTCACGTGGGTTGATCAATAAATTATGAAAATACCCCTGTTTTAACTCCTATAAATAGAGCCTTAATTTCATTCTTCAAAATCATCTGAGAGAGATCAAATATTCGGAAAGATCTAATTCTAGAGATCTAGAGAGCCTCAAAGAGAATTTCTTTGAGAAGAAAAAGTGTGAGCCAATTTGTGAAGTGTTATCCACAAATTGAATATACATAGTTAGTGTATATTTGTGAGAGATCCACCTAAGGGTGAAGTTTGTAATCCCATTATATTATAGTGGAAGTCTTTAAGCGGCCTACGGGTCCCGTGGTTTTTACTTCATTTTTGGAGGGTTTTTCACGCTAAAATCTTTGGTGTTATCTTTGTTGTATTTTTAGTTTAAAAAATTATCCTGGGATTGTAGAATTTATTTCTTTACAACTATCGATTTTCCCAACAAAGTGGTATCAGAGCTTGGGTCGTTTTCAGCAAACGTACTGTTCATACATAGAGTACTATTTACGTATATGGTACTATTTTGTTATTAGTCACTATTTAGAATAGTAGTACTATTCATAGAGTACTATTCACAGAGCACAATGGCACTATTCATATAGTACTATTCACAAGGGGTACTATTCACAAGTGTCAAGCTCCGCGAAACCTGTTGATTGACGACTCAAATGGAGGAGAGCACAGGCAATATGAACACAAGCAATATGATCAGGTTGACTACATTTAATTATGCAATTTGGAAGCCAAAAATGGAGGATCTTTTATACATTAAAGATCTGTGGAAGCCGATTATAATGCCGAAGGAGGAAGCCGTGACTACAACTTCGGCAGATGACAAGACACCAAAAACAACCAGCACAGACGCTGACTGGGCCGTGCTGAACCGAAAATGTGCTACTCAAATCAGACAATGGATTGACAAGAGCATTTTTCAAAATTTTGCAAATGAACACGATGCTTACGTTCTTTGGCAAAAGTTGGAGACAATGTATGCGAGGACAATCGTATAGAATAAAACTAATCTGATATGACGATTAGTCAATTTGAAGTATAAAGATGGAAGCAGCGTATCGGAACACATGAGTGAGTTCCAAGGCATTGTAGATCAACTCAATTCTATGATGATGATCGTAGATGACGAGCTACAAGCGTTGTTGTTGCTGAGTTTTCTACCAAAAAGTTGGGACACTCTAGTTGTGTCAGTTAGTAACTCAGCTCCTGGCGGCAAGCTTACCATGGAGATGGTAAAAGACAGAATGCTAAACGAAGAGTCTCGACAAAAAGACAATGGTTATACTCCTGAAACTGAAGCACTTGTCATGGAAAAACAAGGCAAGCAAGAATGGCACGGAAGGAGTAAAAGCAGAAATCCTCGTAACCAAAGTCATCAAAGAGGACGCTCAAAGTCCAGATCGTGGCATGACAAGAAGTGTCATCACTGCGGCAAGCCGGGACATTTCATTCGAGAATGTCGAAAGTTAAAGGCGGAACGATCTAGAAATCAAGAAGCAGAAACCCGAACAAATGACACCACAACTCTCACTGAAGAAGTTGTCATTGTTCGAGATGCTGATTATGTCAACCTTGCAAGTCAAGACTCTACATGAGTAGTTGACTCAGGTGCGTCCTACCATGTCACCTCACGACGAGATTTCTTCTCAGCCTACATGCAAGGTGATTTCGGACGAGTGAGGATGGGAAATGATGATGCATCCAAAATTATCGGCATCGGTAATATTTATTTAGAAACTAACCTTGGATACAGGTTACTCTTGAAAGATGTGAGGCATGTTCCAGATATCCGCCTCAATTTGATCTCCACCGGAATGCTTGATGACGATGGCTACAATAATAACTTTGGTGAAGGAAAATGTAAGCTCACCAAAGGAAACTTGGTAGTAGCCAGAGGCAAGAAAGATGCATCACTCTACCACACAGAAGCCAAGCTGTGTAAAGAAGAAGTAAATACCATGAGGAAAGAAGTTCCCACCAAGTTATGGCATAAGCGGCTCGGCCACATGAGTGAAAAGGGTCTCAGAATTCTTTCCAAGAATGAGAACTTGCCAGGAATGACATGTACATCTTTACGTACTTGTGTTGATTGTATTATGGGTAAACAACATAGAGTTGCATTTCGTAGTTCCCCACCATCTAGAAAGGCAAATATTCTAAATTTAATACACACAGATGTCTGTACAATGAGTTGTAAAACACTAGAAGGTGCTCATTATTTTGTGACTTTTATTGATGATCACTCTAGAAAAGTGTGGGCCTTTGCTTTGAAATCTAAAGATCAAGTGCAAGAAGTTTTCAAGCAATTTCATGTAAAAGTTGAGAGAGAAACTGGCAAACGTTTGAAGTGTGTACGGTCAGACAATGGCGGTGAATATCGCGGATCATTCGATGAGTACTGCAGAAGTTTCGGCATTAGGCTAGAAAAATCGGTACCAAATACACCTCAACACAACGGTGTCGCAGAAAGGATGAACAAAACAATTTGTGAAAGAGTCTGATGTATGCTCTCAAATGCAAAACTGCCAAACTCCTATTGGGGGGAGGCAATGAGGACAGCGGTCGATTTAATCAACCTTTCTCCATCAGTTCCACTGAACTACGATGTACCAGAAAAAGCTTGGACGGGGAAAAACGTTTCTTACAAACACTTGAAAGTCTTCGGCTGCAGAGCATTTGTTCACATCCCTAGAGACGAGAGGTCCAAGCTGGATGGAAAAGCGAAGCAGTGTATCTTTGTGGGATATTCCCATGAAGAATTCGGCTACAGACTTTGGGATCCTGTCAACAAAAAGATTGTTAGAAGCAGAGACGTGGTGTTTCTTGAAGATCAGACAATCGAGGATTTTCAAAAACCTGAGAAGCCACAATCAGAAGAACTTCCAGTTAATCTGGAACTAGTCCCACCATCAACAAATTCAGATGACAAGGGAGTTGCACCAGATACTAATGATAATGTTCCACCAGCTAGTAGTTCAGAACCAGAACCAGAACAAGTTCCTGAACAACTCCAACCAGAAGCACAACTAAGGAGATCCACCAGAGAGCGACAACCAAGTCAAAGATATCCTCCTAACGACTATGTGATGCTCACTGACGGGGGAGAACCGGAGAGCTATACCGAAGTTATCACTGATCAGCATAAGAATGAGTGGATGAAAGCCATGCAGGAAGAAATGAAATCTCTGCATGAGAACCACACATTTGACTTGGTGAAATTACCGCAGGGAAAGAAAGCCCTCAAGAACAAGTGGGTGTACAGGATCAAAAGCGAAGAAGGTAGCTCGCAACCTCGATACAAAGCAAGATTGGTTGTGAAAGGATTTGAACAGAATAAAGGAGTTGACTTCGATGAAATCTTCTCACCGGTGGTAAAAATGTCTTCAATCCAAGTTGTTCTTGGCTTGGCAACTAGTCTTAATCTGGAGGTTGAACAACTTGATGTAAAAACCGCATTCTTACACGGTGATCTAGACGAGGAAATCTATATGGAAGAGCCCGAAGGTTTCCAAGTCAAAAGAAAAGAGAAGCTGGTATGCAGGCTAAAGAAGAGTCTGTATGGTTTGAAACAGGCACCGAAGCAGTGGTATAAAAAGTTCGACTCATTCATGGAGAAAAAAGAATACAATCGAACGACAGCTGATCACTGCGTCTTCATCAAGAAATTCTCTGATGGTGATTTTATTATTCTTTTGCTTTATGTTGATGATATGTTAATTGTAGGCCAAGATATTGGCAAGATTAATACGTTGAAGAAAGAGTTGAGCAAGTCCTTTGCCATGAAAGACTTAGGACCCGCAAAGCAAATCCTTGGCATGAAGATTGTTCGTGACAGGAAGAACAAGAGACTTTGGCTATTTCAAGAAAAGTATATTGAGAAAGTTTTAGAGCGGTTCAACATGAGCAAAGCTAAACCTGTTAGTTCTCCACTGGCAAGCCACTTCAAGCTTAATTCGAGCCAATGTCCTTCAAGCGAGGAGGAGAAATCAGAGATAAGCAAGGTACCCTATGCATAGGTAGTTGGCAGTCTAATGTACGCTATAGTATGCACTAGACCAGACATTGCTCATGCTGTTGGTGTTGTGAGCCGATTTCTATCAAATCCTAGAAATGAACATTGGACAGCTGTCAAATGGATACTCAGGTATCTTAGAGGTACTTCTAGTCATTGTTTATGTTTTGGTAATGATAAACCTGCATTAAAAGGATTTACAGATTCAGATATGGCTGGCGATGTGGATACGAGAAAGTCGATATCCGAGTACCTAATAACATTTGCAGGGGGAGCTGTCTCATGGCAATCACGATTACAAAAGTGTGTTGCTTTAAGTACCACAGAAGCAGAGTATATTGCAATCACTGAAGGTTGTAAGGAGATCTTGTGGATGAAAAAGTTCCTACAAGAGTTGCATCAGAACCAAGCAAGTTATGTCCTTTATTGCGACAGTCAGAGCGCAATTCACCTCAGCAAGAACTCAACCTTCCATTCAAGGTCCAAGCACATCGACGTGAGATATCATTGGATTCGTGATGTGCTGGAAAATAAACTGTTGCAAGTTGAGAAGATCCACACTAATGACAACGGTGCAGATATGATGATGAAGTCCCTGACCAAAGAAACACTTACTATTTGTAGAGAGATTGCAGGTGTGGAGGAGCCCTGTTCCACATGAGGTGGAGGGGGAGATTTGTTGGTCCACCTCATCCTGCAGCAAGCAGGATACTCGTGGACAGCAAGGTGGCTAGCAAATTCACGTGGGCTGCATGGAAACAAGCAAGATTCACGTGGGTTGATCAATAAATTACGAAAATACCCCTGTTTTAACTCCTATAAATAGAGCCTTAATTTCATTCTTCAAAATCATCTGAGAGAGATCAAATATTCAAAGTGATCTAATTCTAGAGATCTAGAGAGCCTCAAAGAGAGTTTCTTTGAGAAGAAAAAGTGTGAGCCAATTTGTGAAGTGTTATCCACAAATTGAATATACATAGTTAATGTATATTTGTGAGAGATCCACCTAAGGGTGAAGTTTGTAATCCCATTATATTATAGTGAAAGTATTTAAGCGGCCTACGGGTCCCGTGGTTTTTACCTCATCTTTGGAGGGTTTTCCACGCTAAAATCTTTGGTGTTATCTTTGTTGTATTTTTAGTTTAAAAAATTATCCTGGGATTGTAAAATTTATTTTTTTACAACCATCGATTTTTCCAACACAAGTTAATACTAACTCAATTAAAAACCATCAATTCGAAAAAGGAAAATAAGAACATGCATGAAGGCTTTCGTTTACATCAAACATTTTGTGTGCATATGCGTCTATGTCATTGTCAGTACGCATTTGTTTGAGGGCCCCATGTCACTGTGTTTTTATAATCACTACAGGGAACAACAATTTTGGCTACCAAAAGTTTGGTTGCCAAACCAAAACTAACCTTTTTGTCGCCAAAGGCGTTCTACAACAAACCAACTTTCTTTGGTGCCATGAAAACACTACAATTGTAGCGAATACTTCTTCAAATCGCCTAAGAAGTTGTCTAAGGCTCTAAGCAAGCAATAGGGATTCTGCTTTAATAATTTTTGAACGGGTACAAAAGGGAGATTTCAACATTTCATTCCATCATTTTCTCTTTCTTTCTTAAACATACAAACATCAAATCCAAAGGAAAAATGTGTTTTATCTTGAAAGTGCATGCTAATATTATTTTAAAGAAAGGGGAAAAAAATTGAAAATCATATTCAACCTAGCAGATAAATGACACATTTCTAGGTAGGTGTCGTTATTCTTTTTGGTTTTAAATTCAAAACTATCCTTTCTAAAATATTAAAAAAAAAAAGTGCATGTTACAACTATATAAGCTGTTCAAGTTTCAAAAAATTTAGTAAGCAATTGTATATAAACATATATCTTTACATTGTGTAATTTATTTAATTTCAATCAACTAGGACTTGCCTGGCCCAGGCATGATCAATCACAGTAATCACCTAGTGTCATCTTAACGATGTCTCAACACCATTCCCCATTTCAACAATTTTGTAAAAATACTCTACTTGCAAACCAATTTAGCAAAATGGCAAAGCGAAATATTCTGCTTGTACCTAAAAAAAGGAATAAATGAAGGGAGTAGGAAGCATCAGAAACTGAAAAACTACAGCCAAATATCTATATGACAACAAGTTTCTCATTACTGGACTCAAGTTAAGCAACAAAATTCAATGAAAATAGCACAAATCAGCAATAACTGCTTTCAAAAAATTAAAATTAAAAATTAACAATAACTAGAAACAGTGAATGTTGAGATTCCATAGTAAAATCTCTTTTCAACCAGCGATAAATAGAACCAGAAAAATGAAATAAAAAGGATAACTTCCTCGCAATTGATTTCAAACCTTTATTCGATCGTCGAACGCGGACTTCGGTCGCAGAACGCTGGCTCGTTCTCGGCGATTTTAGGATCAAATCTCCTTAAATCCTCACGCCGTTTACAAAGAACTGCACTGAGAATCTACTTAAATAATAGATAACAAGGATCGCTTTCTTGAGAGCGCGGGAAATTGGAACAGTTCACCATAAAACCCAAAACGTACAACTTAAACTAATGAGATTCAAAACCATTTTATTTAATAGGTGAGCAATGAAGCTTGAAATCATGATCTATAAGCTTGCATATTACGCTTCAAACCATCGTCAAAGATTCAACCACATCCAAAACTAAACTTGTCATTTTTAATTACTCAATTTCAATAGTCACATCTATCCTATATATAATATTGTACCTTTTATGTGAATCATTTCTCCTGCGTAGTTTTCGAAGGCCAGAGCCTAAAGATATCTGTAACGCTCCGTATGTACGAGTTAAATTTGTACGTTGACTTATATGTATTGTCAGATATATGTGTACGCAAATACATATGTACATGACCTTTAGATAGTGTATTGTATATATTTTAAGACTATTGGTATCCTAAGAGGCTAGTCGTATCATAAAATGCCCAACACTAGAAAAAATTTCAGATTTGGGTGCAAGAAGTGCGCTCCTCGGTGGGCCTGAAATTTTTTTAAGATTTGATTAAAGAGGCGGTAGGTGCATGTTGCTTAACAGGTGACAAGGACATTTGATGCCATTTTGAGCTGATTTAGACACGTTATGAGCTTGCTGGTAAACTAAATTATAAGTTTTGGCAAGTTAATTGAGCAATTTCAGCTCATTCTTGACTTGCTGAATTGAAAGACTTGTAGAGAAAGGAGAAGAAGAAAAAGAGCAACTAGGAGCTCCAAAAATCCAATGTGAGTTTGGATTATTTTGAGCTAGAAATTGTATATTTGAGTTCCTTTCTTCATCTTGTATCACATATATAACATGCAAATGATTTCCCATGGTTAGAACTAAACCTAGAGAATGAGGTTGTGGTGCTGGATTTTGATAAAATTGGTGGATTAAACCTTGGGAGAATGCTTGCTGGATAATTGGTAAATAATTGATGTTCATTTCCTTGAATTTTCATGGCTGAAATAGGAATTCCAGACCTTGATGGGTAAGGGTTTAGAATCCATTTTCAGTGATTGAATTGAGGCAGGTGAATGGATGTTATGGACTGGATTTGAGTGAATTGGAAGCTTCTATCATGGTGGGTTGAATTCTTGTCCATTGGTGGGTGTTTTGATATGTAAAACACAGATTTTCAGTAACTGATTTGTGTGGTCTTAACGGTATTTAATTGCTAGAAATTGATCTTAGTGATTGGTATTGATGGATTTCATAGAATTGAGGTGTAGAATTGAATAAAAATATGGGTTTGATGATAAGTGCAAGATGAGTACTTGTGCTGAAAATTTACAGAATTAAGGAAATGTTTTGGTAAGTGTTTATTGATGAATTATGATAGATTGAGTGATTAATTGACTGAATTATGTTGTTGGAATTCATGTATGTGTTGTAATATGAACCTTGCAGAGACTTGATTTGATATTGAGCGTTGGAAATGGACACAAGTGAGGTACTTCTGTGAAAATAGTTGATAAAATTGGCTAAGTGTGTGTATGCGGTGGACTTGGTAAAAATTCTATAATTGTGAGTATTTCTATCTTAGTTTTATTTATTACATTGTAAAATATATAAACTCTATTTAATAAATGTAAGCATGTTATGAAATATTGCATTTCGGTTTGAATGCACAAAAAAAAAAAAAAAAGTGTTTTAAGCATTTGTAAGACCAAGGTAGATGAGGTTTATGAATGTATAATAAGGATACAAACTCGCTCATTACCTGATGAATTGGATTTGGTTAGAAAAAGTAAGTTCTCCTTTTGTAGACGTATGAAAAGGATACAGACTTGGCCCGTATACCAGGATCGTGTGCACGTGTCTTATGAAAATATGCATGGTTTAAATTGCACAAATGATATGAAGTATCTTGAACATGTATTATTATTTGATATTGGCTTGCATAGAGTTTATAGAGTTATTTCAATATGCCATGTTTTTATATTGATGCGTATATAATGTCATGAATAGATTATTTACTGAGCTTGTTGTAGCTCACCCCACTCCCTTTTTATTACAGGTGTAGATCATAAGGGCAAGGGTAACGCTCTAGAGAGTTGATTGAGCTTGTATTTGTTAATGTGAGTATTTTGTATGTTCAGAGAGATGGGTATATACTTTATTTTTTATATATATGTATGTATATAATACCAAACAATATTAGTGAGATGTATAAATGATAGTATACATGAGAATAATATATGTTGATGTATATTTTGGGGAGACTTAGTTGTATAAGTCTTATGAAAAAAGAAAAAAAAGAAAGAAATATACATATGAATGATATTTTGTGTATATATGGAATGGATTAATATGAATGATGATAATATGATTCATATATGATAATTTTTTAGTGATTTACAAAGGCTGACAGACTATCGTATATGTCTAAGTAAGGCGTATATGATATTCTGTATTGGTTATTATGTCATCCTACGGAGGGGGTCGTGACAATATCTATGACACTATTATTAAAACCATTGGTACTTAAATCAAGGGCTTTCAAAATTTTCAATTATGAGTACCATTCAAAACCTATTCAACATATAAAATAAAATGATATGTTAATCTCACCACGCAAAATGTATAGACTTTCAAGTAATTTACATTTTTGGCTTCCAATAGTGAAACAGAATCATATAAATATCTCGCCCCCTCTATAATGTCATATAGCATGTAGTTACAGTGACAAAGTCAAGAGAATTGTTGTGTTACTTGGCTTACTTTTTTCAAATCACAAAATTACTTCTTTACCAAAAATAGCCAAAACACTTAAAGGCTGCATTTAGTTTGTTATTTGAATATAATTTTTTGTATCTAAAATTTAGAAACACAGAAAATATTTTTGATTGGTTAAAATTCGAAAACAGTTTTTCAAAGTTTACAAAGAAAACATGTAGTTTTCGGAAAATAATAAAACATCGTTTTCTAAATTTTTACTTTTCATATTATATTCTTATTTTTAAATCACAAATCAAACGCAGCCTTATCCACTCACATAGTAAGGTAAACTACTATTAAAACACAAAACTGGCCCCAAATATCATATCATGGATCTAAAAATTTTAAAAGAAGGCTAAATGGCCACAAGTTCAATATATTGGTAGATTTCTTTGGCTTATATATATTGGTAGATTTCGTTACTCTCTTTGCTACAATTAATTTATTATATTTTATAATTGATTCTTGAATTTAGAGTACATGACTTGATTTGCTTGTAAATACTAAGAAAATTTTATATTTTTTTATCTTTTCAGTAATATGATTATCTTATTCAGTCAATATATTCCTTGTGAATAAGTGATATAGAAAAGGCCCAATATATATATATTTGTATGTGCTAGCACATGGTGCCTGTAATATCTATATATATGTTAATGCTGCAAAATATCCAACCAACACCTATCCCTTTTGCCATTTGAGTTTGACAATGCAAAGGCACATGTATACTAGAGAACTCTAACAAACTAAAACAAAAATAAAACAATGGGAAAAAGAATAAAATTAAGATTCTAATGTGGTGCTAGTCAATTCCAATAAAATGCTTGGATCAAAATCAAGAAAAAAAAAATTGACCTTTTCAATGCCTCTTCAATTGGCTAATCAATTTAATAGCTTAAGTTAATTTTGTTAATTTTCTCACTTACAATATTATTTAATATATTTTTTAATAGTTTGAATTGATTTTTGCTAATAGATAGTTTGACCTGATTTTTGGTACTATTGTCATTTACAACTATTATTGATATTTACATCATTTTCATGCAATAAATAAATAAATATGTAAATACATCTTCTAGAATTTTTTACATGCGGTTGTCTCAATTTCTCACTCATTTTCACATACTTCTTAAAATCTAATGTCTCGTCTGTTTTAGTATTCATCTCGCTTTCGTGTAATTTAGTGAGTTCGCATGCTAGTGATTACTTATTTTGCGCGCTCTTGATTCTAGTCTTGCTTTGCATTATGTTATATTATTGGTCGTCACTTTCAACAACTTAATGTAAACCTTATTCTTTATCCAAACTTCTGATCTGTTGTTTATAAAGCAATGCAAGAAAAGTTACCTAAATCAACTTTCAAAAATATAAATTAAATGATTGTAATTATTAGGTTTGGCAAAGTTGGGTCCAGGTAATGTTATTTTTAATATTTTATAAAAATGTTATTTCGACTAAAAAATATAATTACATGTACAGCTACATTTTCACACTCATTGAATCATTTATTACATATATCAAAATAATATACTCATCTAATTAACATGAAGGTCTAATTATACATATAGCTACATTTTTTGTAATTTGAATAACATTTTTCATATTTTATACTCAACTCAATTCAAAAGTTTTTTTTTTTTTTTTTGTTCAATGACATGAGATCAATTCCTTTATTAATGGCTAAGTCATCATTTATATTTTTTTAATAAATATTTTATAATACCAATATTTACTAAAAACTTAATTTTATCAAAATCAAAGGATTAAGAAAAAAAGATAAGAATGTTATAAATGTATTTAAATATCACCATAACCTCCAATTCATTATTAGGATTTTGTAACCTTTATATTAGTGTTGGATTTAATTTTGTAATAACCAGTGGAATTAATCTTTGTAACCATTGGATTTATTGATATTGTTAACGTAATTTAATCATCTATTATGACCATGAGTCTATATAAGAAGGTGTTTAGATTACACAAGATGTACACAAGACTTATACAAGTCTAGAATATTATCAGAATAAAATATATCTCCATTTCTCTATTTCTTTCTCAAGTATGTCTCCTTTATATTTGATGATTTGTAATGGTTCTTTATTTATTTTACAACACGTTATCAGTACGAAAGCTTTGGAAATTGAAGGAGATTGCTTGTCTAAATGGAAAAGGTATATTGGTGGTAAGATTATATATCTTTTTTTTTTATTTGACACTATTTGATATTGAGTTATTTTATATAGTCAATATTTTATATTTTGTTTATAGCCTCAAGTTATGCAAAAAAATCATATATTTGAAGCTATATATTATTATATTTTGATTCATATGGCAAAAACATAATGTCTTCTTCATTTTTTTTGAGGTTGGTTTGGTGTTGAACATTCTCTAATGAAGTAGCAAAATAGAAAGTGTTGAACTAATCATCGGTTGGTTCAGTGGTTCGACGGCCAAACCCAAGGGGGGTTGAGGGACTCGATTTTGAGTTTGAGCCCTCCTTGACAAAATCATGGTTGGGAGGGACACCCTCGCCTCTACAAAATCTCAAAGTCCGGTGGAATAGTCTCACCCTGAAGGAAAATGAGGACACCACCGGATGTAGGAATCTCGATAATCAAAAAAAGAAAAAAATAGAGTGTTGAAGTTTTCTCAAGAAAAAGGTTGTGATGAAAAATCACACGTTGAAAATAAAAAATTGTGATGAAAAATCATGCGTTGATGTCTTCTCAAGAAAATGATTATGGTGAAGAATTATCAAGCTTGTCTAGCTAGTTGTAAATCATTCCCTAAAGTGATTGATATTTTTTTTTCTATAATCATGAATAAGAAAATTGATATTACCATGATCATAAGTGTAAATAAATATGACAAATAAATGTTGCAAAGGTCATAATGCATGAGATAAGAATATGATCATGATCATGTATATCATGAAATATTAATATCATATAGGCCATGATGGATGAAATTAAGTGGCAAAGGTCATGGTGGATGATAATAAATATGACAAATGTCATAACTATAGATGAGAAATTGAATATGACAAAAGTCATAATTGAGATTATTATGAGAATCATGATGGTTATAATTCTTGAAAATATAGTTATAGTCATATCTATTTCAAATATATTTACTTTTCCACCAAACTGGAATGATCTTATTATTGTATTGCAATACAAAGAAATTATATAATATAAAGTGTTTGCATTATGTATGAAATAAATTAGCATTGGTTGGATATATGTTGTATCATCAAATGATTGATCTTTATTAAGCCTCAATAAAGAAAATAGGTTGAGAAAAATTATTGATGGCTCATAAGAGTGATTAGTATATTGACAAATGAAGCAAGATTCATAGTGGTAGTTAATGTCTTATATTTTATGTCATTTGCTTAATTTTGAAAATATGTGAATAAAGAGATGTCACATATTGAAAGTTATTCTTATATATTGCTTCATTTATTTTTGGGTAAAGGAGAATTTATAGGGGATTCCTACTATATTTTTTTTTTGGCTTATTATATCATGAAATTATGATGTCAATTGAATTATATTGTGATTGGGAACCATGAGTTCTTTGACACAAATATATTTATATTTTGGCATAATTGGCCAAGTTTGAGAAACCTCAATGATATTTTAAATAATGATATAGATAGCCAAATTTTTGGAACCTTGAACAATAATGCTTTGAATAATGGCAAAATTGGTTAATGTACAGTGAAGTAATTTTCCTGCCATGACATATAAAATTGCTAATGCAACATGAGCCAATATAGATTAATTTTCTCATTACATAAGAAAAGTCAAGTTTTTAACATGTAAATTGCTAGAAGCAATATGAGGCTAAGTGCACTAAAGGCTCAAAGGAGGAGTAAAAAAAATGATCAATCATGTGCAAAATAATTGCAAATCAGTTAACTGATGTATTTGTTGATGAAGTCCTTGTAGAACAAATTGTTTATGTATTAACATCTGAAGTCTCCTTGACCGGTCAAGTCAAAGGACACACCTATAAGAAGAATATATATAAAGAAGAATAAAATGTTAAGAAATATTTATCTCATGAGGATGTATGGATTGATGACTAAATATTCCTATAATAGGAAAAAATATATGTTTAACGAAGAAACATATATATATATATGATTATCTCTTCAAGAGTTATGGTTTGAGAAATATGTATTCCATGAAGATGAATAAATTGAGAAATGAATGTCCATGAAAAAGACATAAAAATATCTTGAAGAGTTATGAAGTATAAAATAAATGTTCTCTGAAGATAAATAAATTTAATATAAATGTCCAATAAAGGGACATAAGTATGTTTTGAAAATATATGAATTTCAAGAATTAATATTCCTCAAGGAAGAATAATTTTTTATGAAATAATCTCATAAAATTCCATATATATATATATATATGATAGACATGGTATAAAAATAATATTTATCGTGATATTTCCATTGATATTTTCATGTATTCATTGATATTTTTTAAAAATGAGGATCTCACACTATAGATTGTGGAAGAATGTCGACATTGAGATTATTAGCAAAAGTGAAAAATTATTTGCTAAACTCGTTGATGGACGAGAGCTATGTGAAATGGAATTCAAACGCATGAAGCGCAAATCATTTTCGATATAAATGATTATTTATACGAAACTATTCAAGAAAATGAAGAGATCAATAAATTATAATATCTATATTTATGAAAATCCTTTCAGCATTAAAATGCTCGAAGCAAAAGCATCACATGATTCAAAATTGCTTGAATCAAAATTATGTAGCACGTACTACATTAATGTTTATATGATCATTATACATACATATTTTGTAATAGCTTTAATAATTATTAATGATCACATATTTATATATGCATATTATGAAGAAAAAAATGTATTTATTAGGACATATGTTAATTATTTGAATTTTATAAGAATTTTTGAAGAATTTATATTGGTATGTCCTTAAAAGAGAAATATGCATTTAAGATTTGAGAAAGACAATAAATATGTCTTAATATGCATATTTGTTCTAGTGAAATTTTTATCCCTTTATCCATTGAGATCTTTAATGGTTGATCTAAAATCAATAAAGATTTTTTTCATCATAATGAATATGATTAAAAATTACTTGATCTTGAATTACCATATCTTTATGCAATTAATGTACTTATGTATCTTACAAATTATATAAATAACATATATTATATTATGTTCTTAAATAATTTGTTAGCTAGCAAGATACAACTTTACATTAAGTTAAAGCATTAAAATGATATATTTTCATATGACAAGTAATATGAATTTATTTTATTCAAGAGCGTCAAGATCATAATTACTTAGATATATAACAAGTTCAAAAGGTTTATTAAATAAACATATTTCATTGAAATTTATAAACTATAAAAAGTAATAAAATTAATATATAGAAATATAATTATGATGCATTATTCTAACTAATTTCTTTGTTAAAGTTTTATCAATTGCAATATTTGTGGAGCCAATTTATAATATTAGCATACAAAGATCGAAAAGTATTTAAAGCGTCATGATACAGAAGAAAATTCAATGATGTCAATATGATGAGGAAAATTCTTATGAAGATGAGTTATTAATTAGGGCACTATACTTTTTTCCCTTCGTTAAGGTTTTGTCCCACTGAGTTTTTCTTGAAAGGTTTTTAACGAGGCAGTCCTAACAATATAAGACTCAAAGAGAATATTGTATTATTTATACTTTTAGATTTTTTTTTTACTGGGTTTTCTCTAGTAAGGTTTTAACGAAGCATATTCTCTATGTATGATGATATTCAAAAGAGAAAGTGTTATAAATGTATTTGAATATCATCATAACCTCCAATTCATTATAAGGATTTTATAACCTCTATATTAGAGTTTAATTTAATTTTGTAATAACCAATAAAATTAATCTTTGTAACCATTGGATTTATTGATATTGTTAATGTAATTTAATCATCTGTTATGACTATAAGCATATATAAGGATGTGCTTAGATTACACAAGATGTACACAAGACTTATACAAATCTAAAATATCATAAGAATAAAATATCTTCTCATTTTTTTATTTTTTTTTCAAATATGTCTCATTTATATTTGATTATTTTGTAATGGTTCTTTATTTATTTACAATAAATAAAGCAAATATCACCTTTTTGAACGGTGCCTTCTATTATTATACGTCATCCATCGTTCTATATTCCCATGTGCACCTCAGCGATGACGCCTTGCAGTTTACTCACATTCACTTCAAGTTCCAGTACTCCCACCAGCTGCATTACTAAACAACTCCTTTTCTCTTCACATGTCACGCACTACATTAGTTTTCATAGAACAACACGTGGAAGGCAGATAGACCAGAGTCTCATTTTCATCCAGTTACAATAGATGCAGAGGATCTGCGTTGAATTTATAGACAATTCGTAGTTGTACATTATGCATATTTCTGCATAGCTGGATCAAGTCTTATTGCCTCTAGACGCGATTTGACAAATTTTATTGACGCACCCAATCGTACACCGTTAGATCGTATCCGATCAATTTAGGCGCAATCTAACGACTTGATTCGTTGCAACCGATCCCGCACTAGTAGATCGTGGTCAATCCAATCAGTTGCGATCTCAATCAACGCATCCGATCCTACACCGACGAATCTGCATACATCACACCTAAACAAATAACTACATTAATTATATCAAGACGTTCGTATCAAAAATTAATAATCAATTTGGTCTCACCTAAAGGTTTTACTATATTATTTAGTTGAAAATAATAAAAAAATATTTTTAATTATCCATTTTTCAACGTTGGCCAACATAATATAATAGTGCGCTAACTCGGATGGGCTAACAATTCAAACCCCCTGTGAGTGCCCATAGTTGGAAAATATGGATTTGAAGCAAACAAAACTGAATTTCTTTTAATTATCAAAATTTCTAATTTTGATTCAAGTGTTTGTCCCTGTCAATCTTTCCAAAAGAGTCTAAAAAATTCTGCTTGAAGCGACAAGCCCAATTATTATCAGAACAAATTGATTCTAGGAATGCTATTTTTAGTGAAAGTGTTTCTCATCGTGATTGTTTAAAATTCAACGCAGATCCGCTCCACGTATTGTAACTGGGTGAAAATGGGAATATGGAGTGATGGATGATGACGTATGAATGATAGGAGGCATCATTTAAAAAGTTGATATTTGCTTTCTTATCTTTTTATCTTAATTGGATTAAATTAACCTTTTTAATAAATATTGATATTACGAAATATATAAAAATAAATATAAATGATGACTTTGCCATTAATAAAGGAATTGATCTAATGTCATTGAGAAAAAAAAAAAACTTTTGAATTGAGTTGATTATAAAATATGAAAAATGTTATTCAAAATACAAAAAATACAGTAAACTTTCATGTTTGTTAGATGAGCATATTATTTTGATATAGTTGTACATGTAATTGTATTTTTAGTTCGAAATAACATTTTTATAAAATATTAAAAATAACATTACCTGGTCCCAGCTCTGCCAAACCTAATAATTATAATAATTTTTAATTTATATTTTTGAAATTTGATTAAGATAACTTTTCTTGTGTTGTTTTATAAACAATATTCATAAAAAGTTTGAATAAAGGCTATTGAAAGCAACAACCAATAATATAATATGATGCAAAGTGAGACTAAAATCAAGCGCGCGTGCAAAGTAAGGAAACACTACGTTAATTAAGAAGTATGTGAAAATGAGACAACCATCTATGAATATATACATATTTATTTATTTATGATATTCAATTTATTAGGACATACGATTAATTATTTGAATTTTATAAGAATTTTTGAAGAATTTATTAAAAAAGAAATATGGATTTAAGATTTGAGAAAGACAGTAAATATGTCTTAATATGCATATTTGTTCTAGTGAAATTTTTATCCCTTTATCTATTGAGATCTTTAATGATTGATTTAAAATTAATAAAGATTTTTTTCATCATAATGAATATAATTAAAAATTATTTGATCTTGAATTACCATATTTTTATGCAATTAATATACTTATGTATCTTACAAATTATATAAAGAACATATATTATATTATGTTCTTAAATAATTTATTAGCTAGCAAGATACAACTTTACATTAAGTTGAACCATTAAAATGGTATATTTTCATATGACAAGTAATATGAATTTATTTTATTCAAAAGCGTCAAGATCATAATTACTTAGATATGTAACAAGTTCAAAAGATTTATTAAATAAACATATTTCATTAAAATTTATAAACTATAAAAAGTAATAAAATTAATATATAGAAATATGATTATGATGCATTATTCTAACTAATTTTTTTGTTAAAATTTTGTCAATTGCAATATTTGTGAAGCCAATTTACAATATTAGCATACAAAGATCGAAAGGTATTTAAAGCGTCATGCTACTGAAAAAAATTCAATGATGTCAATATAAGGAGGAAAATTCTTATGAAGATAAGTTATTAATTAGTGCACTGTACTCTTTTTCCCTTAACTAAGGTTTTGGCCCACTGAGTTTTTCTTATAAGGTTTTTAATGAGCTAGTCCTAACAATATAAGACCCAAAGATAATATTGTACTATTTTTACTTTTAGATTTTTTTTTTTCACTCGGTTTTATCTAATAAGGTTTTAACGAAACATATTCTCTATGTACGATGGTATTCAAAAAGGAGAGTGTTATAAATATATTTGAATATCATCATAACCTCCAATTCATTATAAGGATTTTATAACCGTTGCATTTAATTTTGTAATAACCAATGAAATTAATCTTTATAACCATTGAATTTATTAATATTGTTAATATAATTTAATCATCTATTATGACTACGAGCCTATATAAGAAGGTGCTTAGATTACACAAAATGTACAAAAGACTTATACAAGTCTAAAATATCTTCTTATTTTGTTATTTTTTTTTTAATTTGTCTCATTTATATTTGATTGTTTATAATGATTCTTTATTTATTTATAATAAATAAAGCAAATATCAACTTTATGAATGGTGCCTTCTATTATTATACGTCATCCATGGTTCTATATTCCCATGTGCACCTCAGCGATGACGCCTTGCAGTTTACTCACATTCACTTCAAGTTCCAGTACTCCCACCAGCTGCATTACTAAACAAAGCCTTTTCTCTCCACATGCCACGCACTACATTAGTTATCATAGAACAACACGTGAAAGGCAGATAGACCAGTCTCATTTTCACCCAGTTACAATAGATGCAGAGGATCTGCGTTGAATTTTGAACAATCATGAACAGAAACACTCACTAAAAATAGCATTCTTGAAATCAATTTGTTGTGATAATAATTGGGTTTGTTGCTTCAAACGGAATTTTTAGACTCTTTTGGAAAGATTGACAAGGAAAAGCTCTTGAGGGAAAGTTTAAAATTTTGATAATTATAAGAAATTCAGTTTTGTTTGTTCCTAATTACTGCAATAACTAGGATTACCTCTTCATAAATACCTCAAAAGCAGGCTGTGTCAAGTCAGTGTGGTCAGAGGCACCAATCAGAGCTACTGAATTCAATGGCTGAGCTTCTTGTTGTCTTTAGTTTCTTGTTGGGTGTTTTGTTATGCTTCTTGTGTTTCTCCCAAGCTGCTCCAGAAAATGCTCTGATTACTAGTCTTCCTGGTTTCAATGGCACTTTTCCTTCTAGGCACTATTCTGGGTATCTCTTTATTTGCTCTATTTTTTAGTGTTTTCTTTAGCTCTTGCTGTGAATTTTGGGTTTTGTTGATTGGGTATTGATGGAATAGGAGCCCTATGCAATCACTACTCACTGGGGTTTGGTTGTAAATATCTAGTTCCTCATTTTGATTTATTTATTTATTTATTTTAGTGTTTCTTTAAATTTGTGGGTCTATTGTGCAGAAAATGAGGGCAGTTGACCATAGAACTACACTACCCAGAATGGCTTTTTTTAATTTTAATTTTTTTTATTATGTGTTTATTTTTGTGGTTATTTGGGTGATTAATGGATTGTTGTTTAATGGGTATTGAAGATATGTGACCATTGATGAGAGCCATGGGAAGAATCTGTTCTACTACTTTGTTGTTTCTGAAAGGACTCCATCTGAGGATCCTGTTGTTCTCTGGCTTAATGGGGGGCCTGGCTGCTCCAGCTTTGACGGCTTCGTTTACGAACATGGTAATGGTTATTTCATTCTTTCTTGTTAATCTATCTTCTATTATACTTGTCAAGAATAACTATATTTGTGTAATTTCAACTTTCTTCATGATCTTTGTTTTCCCAACTTTGTAGTAGTAAGTTGTTTGATTTCATTCATTTTATCATCTATTGCTTGATCCTTTTTTTCTCTTTGAATTAGAACTATAATTTGAAAACTTGGCAACTTTTACATTTCCTTACCATTCCAAGTAATTCTTCAGAATTTTATGTCATGGTTTGATCCATGGATTCAACTAAACTCCAATCCACAAATTTATGACAGCAAGTGGGCATTAAAATTTTTTGGTAGAATTGTTCGGTTCTGTCATGGGTGCCCGGTCTGATTTATCTGTTCATTAAATGGATTCAGATACTTCATTAGAATTATTTTTTTCCCACATTTATGGCAGGTCCATTCATTTTTGAAGCTGGAAAACCTGGTGGAATCCCAGCATTGCATCTCAATCCATACAGCTGGTCCAAGGTGTGTGTGTGTGTGCCTTTTTTTTTCTCTACTTCTCAAAGTTAATTTTGAGTTCCAGCTTTAGAGATTGCAATCCCACGAGACTATTAGATTTCGTTAGGAAAATGTTGATGTGCTAGAGAATTTCGCTTATAATCTTGATATTAATTAAAACATGGAACCTTACAAATGTTAATGTCGTTACAGGTTTCGAACATTATTTATTTGGATTCTCCAGCTGGTGTTGGATTGTCTTACTCTAAAAATACAGAAGATTATCAGACGGGAGACCGAAAGACCGCTTCTGATACACATACTTTTCTCCTCAAGGTGTTTCCTAAACAAATTTAGTAACATTTCTAGTAATTATGAATGTCATAAGATTTATGTGTTGGAAATTGAATGTATTACATGATTCCTAAACTTGTCAAACACACTTTAGGATGAACTTTATGTTACACGAAATGCATGTGCTTTATCGATCCATCATTACTCTTGGCATAATGTAAACAATATTCTCCCAATATGAAAATGTATCACAAGAATGCTAGTAAATTTTAGCCATGTTGTTGAACCATAACATCATTGTTTGATTCGAGCAAGTTTGACACCTAGATTTACGACAATACTAGATGTATATAAAGTCTCATTCATGTGCATTTCACCCTGCTAACAGAATCAAATGCATTTCTCCCATTTTTTTTAATTTTAGTTTTAATGTTAATTTTAAATTTTATTTGTTTGATGTTCAAGCAGTGGTTTGAGCAATACTCGGAGTTCCTTCCCAACCCTTTTTACATCTCGGGGGAGTCATATGCAGGGGTGTATGTGCCAACTCTTGCTTCTGAAGTTGTAAAAGGTATTTTATGCCGATCTGAATTGCTGGTGTTTCGGAAACATAACTTTATGATAACTTACTAGCTGTTTTTTGCAGGAATTGATGCTAATGTAACGCCTAATCTCAATTTTAAGGTCTGATTCTTTTGTTAAAGTGTATATTTTTTCGCATGAATTGATAATGGTACTTCTGTTTGACTTCAAATTTGTTGGTACAGGGTTACATGGTGGGAAATGGTGTAACAGATTCTGAATTTGATGGTAATGCACTTGTGCCATTCGCACATGGGATGGGCCTAATCTCGGATGATCTGTTCCAGGTGTGTGGATCACTTCAGTGTATTTCGAAGTACTGTTGTAGCAGTAGCAACTTCACACACATAAGAAAATTGAGCAAATGATTTTAGAAGTCGATTTGACACAATTTGATAGACTAGCATTACTAGTAACCCGTGCTGCTCTCACTGAAGAAGAAAAAAAAGGCAGAGGAGGACAAAATCAATAAAGGAAAAACAAAGACAGAAAATGAGAAAAGGAACCAATTGGGGAGAAAAAGGAAAGTTGAAGGAAGAGAAGAGTAAGAAGAAAAGAAGGAATAAAAGGAAAGAAGAGAGAATTTAGGCTTAAGGATTAAACATTGCCCATATCTAAGTAGTACCCGTATCAAATTTTTGGGAGCATTTTAGCCAAGTTGCAGTATCCTACAATTTGAAAAATGAACAAGTTCTAGACATGAACCTGACACCCGAATCTGAGTACCATAGGTCTATTGTTTTTAAGACGATACAGTTTTTGTGCTGGTTCTCTATTATTCAAAACTATCTTGTTCATGGCACATTTTTCAGGAGGTTAATTCTGCCTGCAAAGGAAGCTATTGGAATCCAGTACTCGATCAAACCTGTAGCCAGTCACTTGCTAAAGTTGACAAGGCAAGATAGCTTTTCACTTAGATTCATCAAGCAATTTTTCATATTTGAGAAACAAAAAAAAAAAAAAACACTATTTGATTTTATCATGTATTCATATCCATCCAGGACATAAATGATGTGAACATATATGACATCCTTGAGCCCTGCTACCATGGTCCAAAAGCAAGAATTATCGCAGCTGCTAATATCCGGTTGCCCTCAAGCTTCAGGAAATTAGGTGAGACCGAGAGGCCTCTTTCTGTAAGGAAAAGGATGTTTGGACGCGCTTGGCCTCTTAGAGCACCAGTAAGAGATGGATTTGTACCAACATGGCCACAACTGCTAGAAAACTCCAATGTTCCCTGCACTGTAAGTTATAATAAGATCATCACTTATATATCTTTTTATAATATAGAATTTATCTCCTTGGCTCTATTATTAACTTCTTTCCTTTCTTGCAACTTCGTCTCCTCACAGTATTTGTTAAGGGTGTATTTGGTAGCTGAGAAAATTTTCCTCGAAATCTTTTCTCTAGAAAATCTTCTTGAGAAAATTTTATCATGGTTATTTAGTATTCAATTGCATAACTACAATCGTTTTACTCTTAGTTGTGGAGAAATTTTAAAATTCTCGTGAAACCACCACCTACCTGAGAAAATTATTGATGAGAAAAAAGAGGGTTGAGAAAATCTTTTTTTTTTTAGATCTCTTGCAAACTTTTCTCAAGAAAATCCATATTTTCTCAGCTACTAGACATGCTCTAAGGCTATTTTCTTTTGATTCTATCACACCCTGTTGTATTCTTGATTTCTCACCAAATCTATAAGAAGCTAATGAACTATTTTGTTTATTGTGTTGTAAAACATTTGCAAATCTTTACCTCTAGAATTTATTCAGGTTTCCAATTTCAATGATAGTTTATGAAATTGTAGGATGATGAAGTTGCAACTTCATGGCTGAACAATGAAGCGGTGAGAAAAGCACTCCATGCCGTAGAGGTTTGTGGAAATATTAATTCATCTTCATTTTTCACCATCTTCTCTCTGATTTCAAGTAAAGTTGATCTTTCTTTTTGTATTATTGTAAAATTAGGAAAGCTTCTCTTGGGCTCTTTGCACAAGTAGAATCCATTATTATCATGATATGGGAAGCATGATACCTTATCACAAGAACCTTACAACCCGAGGATATCGGGCTCTTATTTTCAGGTACCTCTACACCACCGTTAGTTTCGTTAGTGTCTTAAGTATTCCTTGAGAAAATGTTGTGTCCAAAATCAAGTTTTACCCTTCCTTTACATAAATCTCATTAAATCTTTGGGTAATTCCAGGCATAAATAGATGTTTAACAGGATCTTTTCATTTATAGTTCCTTGCTTGTTAGCCTTCCAAAAGGTAATTTTCTGACGAAAATATGATTGAAATATTATCCGATTCTAAATGTCATTGCTTCTCAATGATCTCATGTCACACACCTTTTTTATCAGTATTTTTTACTCCAATGAAATGCAAATGGGCATGGTCACATACATGTATGAGCTAACACGTCATTGTGCATAACCGATTAGTTCTTAGCTTACAAGGTGAACTACAGTTTTGAAGACTTCTTTTTCCCAGTCGTCGTTGTTGTTGGGAGGGGGATGTATGAAAAAAAGTAACAAGGTGGGACAACTTCAACACCAAGAAAACTATAGTGATTATATTCAGAGATTGGGGGTGCTCTTGGGTGGGGTGGGGATGATGTGCTTGTGGACACAAGTCGAGAAAGATACAAAGAGAAAGAGAAGAAGAGGAAGGACCAGCGATAGTGATGGTGATGGTGTGATGTGTCTGGATTAATTTTGTGGTCCTTATAAGCTATGTAGTTTTGTTACCGTCATATAATTGATGGAGTAGACTTGATTTTTACAGTGATTTTGGTTGTTTTTTATGATAATATCTTTGACTGCAGCAACAAGTCATGAGATGAGGATGATGAAGTGGTGGTAGTGATTGATCTTTGTTCATGTACCAGAATCAGCGCACTTTCATTTAAATCTCCTGTGTTTCCTATGATAGATACACAAGTTGAAAACATATGTTACTTTCATGGGTGCACGTCTTTTTCATTCTGGGTATCGCTTCTTGTAACATATCATCTCACATTTTGCAGCGGCGATCACGATATGTGCGTGCCATTTACTGGTAGCGAGGCATGGACTAGGTCACTCGGCTATAAGATTGTGGATGAATGGAGACCTTGGTTCTTTGCTGAACAAGTCGCAGGGTATGTCTCCACAACATTCTCCTTCTCAATCTTTCAAGCTTTTATTAGAACCTTTATTGAAAAACGAAGGTATCCAAGCTTCAACTAACTATTGGCTAATCCCTTGGACCCCTGGTGCCTCGAGCAAGAGATGCCCCCAGTAGCCATCCAAGTCCCGTGCTTAACAATTACTCTGGAATTTTATGCTTTATTCACAGTTTCTGAAGCAACAGGCTTGCATAAAATGAATCTTGTTCTCTCTTTACCAAAGATGATTTGTTTCTAACTACAATTGGGTCAATTTTTTGTTTTATCTCTTCAGGTTCCTTCAGGGTTATGAGAACAATATCACCTTCCTCACTGTAAAGGTTATATACACAACAGACCTCCACCATAATCTGCCTTCTAATGATCTTTGCTAGAGCAGAATAGTTGAAATCTACTCTTATGGAACTTGCCATTACAATTTCTATTTCCGTTTTTTCCTTCTTCTTTTTTTTGAACTCTTAAAAATAGAAGTCAATCAATAGTGAAAGCATGATAAATTAAGTTTCCTTTCATTGCTGCAGGGATCTGGCCACACAGTCCCTGAATACAAGCCAGGAGAGGCACTGGCCTTCTATCGCCGCTGGTTAGCAGGAGAGAAAATATGAAAGGAATTCAGAAAAACCAGAGTAGATACAGATGGTACTTGGAAGTTTTCAACCAGATATCGATTTCGATTTGTCATCTCGATTCTAGTGGATGGTTACACGTAAAGGTTGATTATAAGGACAATAGGGTGAATTTCGATTTAAGAGTCTATGTTCTTCACAATCTATAAACTATAACTTCTTATTCTGATCCATGTGCTTGCTAAGATATAGTGAATACCATAATTTATGCTATGGCCAGGAATGCTGTTAAGAGAAACAGAACAAAAAAGATAAAATGACTGCATACCATGTCAGTTTCAGATTGTTGATCCTGTTCTTTTGCCGATTCTGCATAGACTTCTGTGTTCATACCCCTGATAATATGCTCCACCCTTGCCCCGATCCTTCATCATTATTCAAAATCCCTAATTTCAAGTAGAGAAATGCTTTGGTCACATACTTTTTTAACATACATTATTGACAAGGCAATCCAACTCCCCTTAAGGAAAATGTCAATAATGTGTATTTTCCTAGTGTGTCACCCAAACATTACTCTTCTAACTTCCAAGTATATGTTGCACTAAAAAACATAAAATCTTGGCACCCCTTAATCTATATATCATATAAGACACAGATAACAAATATGCAGTACCAGAATTACCAGATATTACCTAAGTTGTTTCTTTTCTGACTGCTAACCACAGTAACCAGGTTGCTCTGCCATGCTCTGAACTTGTATAACTTTCTTGACTGAAACCCAGTGCAACTGCCATATTGTAAGAGCGCTAGCTACAACATCTCACAGCCCCCTTCAATCACAGTAATCACCTAGTGTCATCTTAACGATGTCTTCACAATTCTCAACTACAAAAGTCTATGCAACAACACCATTCCCCATTTCAACAATTTAGCAAAACTGCAAAGGAAATATACTGCTTGTACCTAAAAAAAAAAGGGAATAAATGACAAGAAGTCTATGTTCATCTTTACATTGGGGTTCACTGGAGGTTCCCATTTACATAAGAGTCTTTGCCGGTGGGAAACACTAGGAAGGTGTTTCCTTTGAAAGTCTCTAACAATGGATAGGGCTCTCTATACAAATAACCTTACATTCAACTTTGCTTCTCTATGGATAATTACATTTCTAAGGCCCCAACAAGCTGCTACTACCTCTGAGACTTGTGTGTTGTCCATCTCATATAACAAGTCCTTGAAAGCTCCCTGCTTAATTAATTGCCTGATATTGCTTGCTAGAGAGATGTTGCTTTCCTTCCATACTTGGCGAGCTATGCTACACTCCCACATAGCATGATTTAAAGTTTCTGGATTCTTATTTCAAATTGAACAGATTGGAGAATGAATTATACCTCTTCTAAACAGATTTGCATTCGTTGGGAGTATATTATGAAGAACTCACCATAAGAAAATTTTCAATTTGGGTAGTATGTTGAGATTCCAAAGTTCTGACCAGCTTTTATTTGCACCACTTGATGAAGAATCCACACCATCTTCTTTCAAATTTTTGGCTAGCTAATACCCACTTTTGACAGTGTATTTGCCATCTGTTGTGTAGTGCCAAATCAGGTGGTCATTTATATCCCTAGAGCTTAATGGGATTGAAAGGATAGAATCCAAATCTTCTTCCCTAACTCTTTTAGAACCTCCACATTCCACCTTTTGTCACTGGTAATAAAATCTGCTACTAATCTATCTTGCAGCCCTTAACCTGGCGTGATTAACTTGAAAGTCGATGGCCTGGTGTCACGGGCATACCTGTTGAACCAACATGATACCCATGTGGCACCTCGAGTACGCTTACTCTCGGTCCGCCATTCTCATATGTACTCATATTACAGATGAGTACTCGGATATCGCTTGCGGAATATTCGGATATCTCACTCATGCGTAGCACTGGATAGTCACTCGGATACCTTCGATAGCAATTCTGCACAGTGTCGCCCCGAACCATGCAATACCAATAAGCTCCACGGATAACTCACTCGTGAGTATCCTCACAAGCACACTCTAGCACGTAGGCTAAAGATAGCTCAGTGCGTTCAACTCGATAGCGGGTGGCCTAGCAGTGTCAGCTACCCAGCCCTGCGTACCGGTGAACCCCGCACTGCTATGCACGATAACAGTGTCCCATAACCCATCCAAATGCTATGGGAACTACCATTACCCCCTTCAGGATAATGCTAGTCGGCCCCCTGGGTTGCGCCAAGGGAGTGTCCTAAGCATGGCCAAGCATTGGCCATAAGGGAGAGTTGGACAACTACTCCTCCCCCTCAAGGTAGATGTTAAGCTTTATGCTTGTTTCCAAAAGGAAACATCAAAATGTGAGGCCAATCATACTGGGCCATATTTAGGAGATTGCCATCTCCTCTTGAGACGAAACTTCACGGACCCTCTTCTTAAGTAACGGTGCATGTCTTGACATGACCGTGACAAACTACCCCACTTAAATGGTCGATGCCCTTCATCGACACAAACATTGAGTTTGTCTGCCTGCTGCATCTTCCAGACGGATCCTTTCTCATTGGCAACTCTATGGGCACCCTCTGATTGTCGCACCCCTACTCGGCTTAACTCCAACGATAGTCATCTACCTTGGGGCACCATTTTGGGACGAGCTAGCATTTACTAGATGTAGCTCTCCCTCGCACCTCCGTGCTAAGACTGTTCTTCACCCTGTGCGTCATCTTACACTAGTCCCTCGAACCCACGCATCTCCGTGCTCGCCATCATCACGACGATCGTTCTTCACCCTGTGCTTCTGCTCGCACTAGTGCCTCGAACAAGCCACGAACTGGAGTAACACCTACGTTGAGTGCTACCCCACTTCATTCCTTCCCGTACCTCGCCCAGGAAGAAATAACCTTGAACTCTAGTCCCTCGACATCACGTCTTCACCCTGAGAACAAGAAGCTCACTCCTTATGGAGCTCACTTTGTTGCCACCATCCCTCTGATGCTCAAGCAAGTCTGCCACATACTGCCATCGCATACGGGTTGGCAACACGGACGGCCGAGTAGTCCTCACCACCACTCCGAACCATCTCCCCACTTATCGGATACTGCTCGGGTCAACTTGTATCCAATATCCTCCCATGATCGTGCCACTTGCCAAGATTGTTCTTCACCTCGAAGCAATCTTGTTTCTGCTCTGATACCATCTGTCACGGGCATACCTGTTGAACCAACATGATACCCATGTGGCACCTCGAGTACGCTTACTCTCGGTCCGCCATTCTCATATGTACTCATGTTACAACTGAGTACTCGGATATCGCTTGCGGAATACTCGATATCTCACTCGTGCGTAGCACTGGATAGTCTCTCGGATACCTTCGATAGCAATCTTGCACAGTGTCGCCCCGAACCATGCAATACCAATAAGCTCCATGGATAACTCACTCGTGAGTATCCTCACAAGCACACTCTAGCACGTAGGCTAGAGATAGCTCAATGCGTTCAACTCGATAGCGGGTGGCCTAGCAGTGTCAGCTACCCAGCCCTCCGTACCGGTGAACCCCGCACTGCTATGCACGATAACAGTGTCCCATAACCCATCCAAATGCTATGGGAACTACCATTACCCCCTTCAGGATAATGCTAGTCGGCCCCCTGGGTTGCGCCAAGGGAGTGTCCTAAGCATGGCCAAGCATTGGCCATAAGGGAGAGTTGGACAACTACTTCTCCCCCTCAAGGTAGATGTTAAGCTTTATGCTTGTTTCCAAAAGGAAACATCAAAATGTGAGGCCAATCATACTGGGCCATATTTACGAGATTGCCATCTCCGTTTGAGACGAAACTTCACGGACCCTCTTCTTAAGTAACGGTGCATGTCTTGACATGACCGTGACACTGGGCAACTATAGGTCTGATCCAAACTTAATTTTTCTGCCATCCCCTACTCGCCATCTTATCCCTCTTCTTAATAACTCTCGGCCCCAACAAATGCTTCACCAAACATGTGATGATCTTGAAGAGGCTTTAGCACCCCAAAATGATGAATTTGGAAAGTACTTGGCCTTCAAGATAGAAGCGAACAAAGAGTTTTCCTTGGAGATGATCCTCCAACCTTGCTTAGCTAACAAGGCTCTGTTGAAAGCTTCCCAATCTCTAAAGCCCATGCCACCAATCATTTTCTACTTGCACAAATCAGCCCATTTCATCCAGCACAAGCTGCCTCCCTCAGAGTTATGTCCCCGCCAGAATTTTGCTACCATAGAGTTAAGGGATTTGCAGAATTTGACAGATTTTTGGTAAAGTTGTATATTTCTTTCTTGTAATCTTTACAGAGATGGAGATATATATATATATATATATATATATATATATATATATATATATATATATATATATATATAGAAGATAATTGAAACCTATTCTAGGATATACAAGTGTTATGGCTAGAATAATGGGTGACCCTTGAAACAGGGGATTTACATTCAATACTCATCCTTATAATCTCTCTTCTAATGACAACTCACAATTTACATTCAATCCCTATAATCTCTCTAACTGATTCTAATTACATTCAATCCCTATAATCTTTCTAACTGATTCTAATGACAATTCACGATTTACATTCAATACTCATCCCTATAATCTCTCTAACTGATTCTAATGACAACTCACGCCAACACTCCCCCTCAAGTTGGTGCATACAGATCTCTTATGCCCAACTTGTCAAGTGAGTTGTAGAAGTTCTTGCTGCATACTGCCTTTGTAAGTATGTCCGCTAACTGGTCTTCAGACTTCATGAAAAGAAAATGAATTATCTTGATTTCAAGGTTTTGTTTTATGAAATGTCGATCTACCTCCACATGTTTTGTGTGATCATGCTAGACAGGGTTGTGAGAAATATCAATAGCCGCCTTATTGTCACAAAACAGATCCATCTCGGAGCTAGGAGCAAAGCCGATTTTTGTCAATAGCATCCTTAGCCAGAGGAGCTCACAAAGACCCTTAGCCATTCCACGGAACTCGGCTTCAACACTTGATAATGTCACTACCTTTTGTTTCTTACTTCTCCATGTAACCAGATTCTCGCCAACAAACATGAAGTAACCTGAAGTGGACTTTCTGTCTAAGATATTCCCTGCTCAATCTGCATTAGTGTATCCTTCAACTTTTAGATGATTATTCTTTGAAACCATAAGTCCTTTTTCAGGAGATGACTTTAAGTATCAAAGAATCCCATTTTCTCCATAATCTGCTTTAGGAAATGTCATTCGATGTGATCATAAGCTTTGCTCATATCTAGTTTAAGGGCTGCATAATGCTTCCTTCCTTTCCTTTTACTTTTTAAGGAATGAAGGAGTTCATGGGCTATAATTATATTATCACTAATCAATCTACCCCCAATAAAAGCGCTTTGATTGTCCAAGATGATGAGGGAAAGCCATGGCTTTAGTCTATTTGCAATGCCTTTGGCAATAATTTTATACGCCACATTGCAAAGACTGATAGGCCTGAAATCAGACACCAATTTTGGTTTTGGGACCTTAGGTATAAGTACAAGAAGAGATTTATAAAGCTCACCAAGACTTTCCTTATTATTTAAAAAATGTAGATATGTCTCACATACATCTTTACCTACAATATTCCAGTAGTATTGATAAATAATGTTGGAATACCATCAGGGCCTGGGCTTTTATATGGAGACATTTGATCTAGGGATGATTTTACCTCGTGGGAATTGAAAGGTTGAAGTAAGTGCTGGTTCATCTCCTCTGACACAATCTTGTTGACGCCTTCTAGTAGAGTGGTCATAGTTTGAAAGTTGGGGGGAGCTTGATTAGAAGAGTTTTCTGATATAGTTCCCAATGATCTGCTCTAATTCTTTTGGGTTTTCAGTCCATTCTCCTTGTGAGTTAATTAACCCTATAATTAGATTTCTTCTCTTCCTCTCACTTGCTCTTGCATGGAAGTAGCGTGTGTTGCGATCACCTTCAAAGATCCATTGATCTTTTGCCCCGTCTCCAATAGCTCTCCTCCTTAGAGTACAAGTCCTCCTTATGGTACCCATCTCAGTTGCATGACATGGACTGTTATACAGGCTTTCAATCTGAGCTTTTGTCCTGTTTATCAACCACGACAGACACCCATATCTGATTTTACTCCATTTGTGCAGGTTTTCAAGACATTCAGAGTTTAAACTCTTATTAGTCTGTAAGTGAGCATTATTGGACCAACAATTCTTAATAATTTCGGCAGCTTCCTCTTCTCCTTTCCACATAGATTCGAATAGAAATCTCGTTGGCTGTGACTTACTATGGTAAACATTTGTTTTGACTTCAGTATTTAAAAGAACTCCTCTATGATCCGAACAATTGAAGCCCAAATGACGGCATTCTGCTGTTGGAAAAATCTCTCTCCATGCAATTGAGCAAAGTTCCGTCAAGTCTTTCTTGAACATTAGCTTCACCTTGTCTTTTGTTACTCCCATGTGAACGACAGGCCTATAAAGCCAATATCCTGAAGTTGGCATTCATCCACGGCTTGCCGAAAATCTGCAATCATACTTGCTGGTTTGGGACTGCCGCCCTGCTTCTCGGCACTTACCAAGATTTCATTAAAATCTCCTATTATCAACCAACCTGTGTCAAGAGGTTCCTTCAGCCGCTTTAGAAGGTCCCAAGAAAACTTTCTATATCCAGCATCAGGTTCCCCATAGAAACCAGTCAAGCGCCAAGTTCGCCCATTATCCTCATTCACCCATACATCGATATGTCCTTTGGAAAAGGATTTTAGAGATAATTTAACAGTATGTTTCCACATCAACATCAAACCACCGCTCAACCCATCGCGGCCACGAACAAAACAACCCTCAAAGCCCAAGATATGCCTTATTTGGTCAGCACGTCCCTGAGAAAGTTTAGTTTCCATAAGGAACAAGACATCAGGATCTTGACTGCACACAAGATTGCGCAGTTCCCGGAACGTCCGGGGTTCCCAAGCCCCCAAGCGTTCCAACTTATGAGAATCATTTTGGTCTGCCGACCAGTCCCTGCCGTTTCCATATCAGTTGTGAAATGTAAAGGTTCGGTCTTCTCCTTCTTCATGAAGAATGCATCTGGAATATTAATTTGTAACAATATTTGTTTTAAATCTACAGAATATTTATTTATAATAATATTAAAAAAAAGTAATTTTAAAATATTAATATATATATATAACATAAATTAATATATAGAACGTAAATTAACTTTGGTTGGATCAATTTGGATTTGTAAAATTTTCAAATTCTCAACCAATAATTTAAACATCGAATAAGAGTCCATTGCTTTCATAATTTTGACAAAACCATAGCGAAGGTTGTTTTTCAACCTTTTTTTATTATTTATTTCACCTTGTTAGTACCAAAAGTTACGAAGTGGACTTTTTTTTAAGGGTAATGCTACATTTAACATATTTTTTAACATATTTTTTAACATTGCGGAGTGGTTGAATCACCTCGAATGTCAACCACCTCAAATCACGCAACAATATTTCGTATCATACAATCAACACGTAATTTAAGATGATCTAACCACTTTCACTTGCAATGTCAAAAAGTGTTAAAAAAAAAGTCAACTAATCATTATCCTTTTTTAAAAATATAAGTGACTAATATAAGTCAATCAATAGTTAAGCATGATAAATTAAGTTTCCTTTCATTGCTGCAGGGAGCTGGACACGCAGTTCCTGAATACAAGCCAGGCGAGGCACTGGCCGCCTATCGCCGCTGGATAGCAGGAGAGAAAATATGAAAGGAATTCAGAAATAAACCGCAGAGTAGATACAGGTGTTACTTAAGTTTTCAACCAGATATCGATTTCAATTTTTCATCTCGATTCGAGTGGATGGTTACACGTAAAGGTTGATTATAAGGAACAATAGGGTGAATTTCAATTTAAGAGTCTATGTTCTTGACAATCTATAAACTATAACTTCTTATTCTGATGCATGTGCTTGCTAAGATATAGTGATTACCATAAATTATGCTATGGCCAGGAATGCTGTTAAGGAATGCACAACATGTCAGTTTCAGGTTGTTGATCCTGTTCTTTTGCTGATTCTATATAGACTTCTGTGGTCATACCCCTGATAATATGCTCCCCTCTTGCTCCGATCCTTTATCACTATTCAAAATCCCTAATTCCAAGTAGAAAAATGCTTTGATAACATACTTTTTTGACATACATTATTGACAAATGTGTTATCTAAACATTACTCTTCTAAGTATATGTTGCACTAAATAACATAGAATCTTGGCACCCTTTAATCTATATGTCATACATGTATATCTACTTACAACCAAAATGCACACCTTTATTGAACTGAAACTTGATAGCTTCCTTAACCTGAACAGAGGGTCTGTTAAATGACTTTAAAAAGCTTTGAAATAAACCTTAATCAATATAGGAGACTGAAGCTCTAAAATTGAACATTTTCTTACTTTTTGTTCAAAAGATTCCCTACCTCTATTTCCTCTTATAAGACACAGATAACAAATATGCAGTAACAGAATTACCAGATATTACCTGAGTTGTTTCTTTTCTGACTGCTAACCACAGTAACCAGGTTGCTCTGCCTTGCTCTGAACTTGTATAACTTTCTTGACTGAAACCCAGTGCAACTGCCATATTGTAAAAGCGCTAGCTACAACATCTCATAGCCCCCTTCAACTGTGCTTTTCACAATGTAAATTGATGAGAGATTAAACCCTAAACCCAATGAATATAAAAGTGCAGAGATAAATAAAAGAAATGAAGAGAAACATTTAGTTCCAGACAACAAGAAGACTGACCTTCAACTTCATAGATTTATTATAGGAATAATGATAACAAATCACACTAAGAAGAAAGAGGAAAACAGTTTTACGGAGAGTTGGTTTTTACAAAATTCCAATTCTACCCACGCTTTGAGAGCCAGACAGAAAGGAGGATCCCCCAGACACACTAATACAGCTGGGTCCATCTCTCCGATCCAAAATAACCAAGGAAAAAAAAAAGATAAAGAAAAAAACGCCCCCTACATGACACTTTTTTCGTTTTCCGTTGAAAGCGAAATCATCAGTATAACTAAATAAAATTATAGAATGGCAAGAATTATGATGATGACAATGAACATAATAATAATAATTTACTCATAAAGATGATCCGAACCAGAACTTTAGCTCCAACATTTCCTCCTTAACACCTTTCAGAGCTGAGCCTCCTTCCCCCCCATGGCCTTGATCTCCTCCTTCCCAAGAACAAACCTTGGAAGTGTCAGCAGTGTGTTTACGCGTGAAACACCGTCAAGAGCAGACCAGTCTTCTTCTGCAAGTCCTATTCGCTTAGCTGCGTGCTTTGAGGCTTGTTCAGCAGCCTTTTCTGGCATTATCTCAGGAGTTCGTACAGTGCCTGACCGATCTAACTCAATTGGACCATTGAGGTTCTCTTGTTTGTCTTCACTTGCATTGACTTGGTCAAGTGGTGTAGCTTGTTCTTGAGTTCTGGGAGTGGTGGTGGTGGAAGTGTTTGGATTAGAGTCGAGAAAGAGGCAGACCGCAGCACAATCATCAATCTTTGATGTTGGGTACTTTGATCGCCATGCTCGCACAGCTGTGTCAACCAGGAACCTTGATGCAGAGGATCGTGTAGGAGCTGAGGCTACAATGTCTACTACCTCCTTGTTTGACAAGACATCCCACACCTGCCAAAAGAACAAGTCCAGAATATTGTTTAAGAACAATTTGTGAGTACAACAGATAATGATTTTATGTAGACTTAGGTTCAGCCTAAAAGAAAATATATTGCAAGGAAGTATCAATTTTTCGGTAAGCGTTTGAAATGGTGGCCAGCAATCTCAGCTAAATAACATTATTAAAATTTGAGTGGGAACAAATGCAACACTGGGCCTGGGTAAAATCCGACAAAAAGAACTACGATCAGGTAAATATCTGAGACATCGATCAGGCTGGTAGGTGGATGAAACAATTTTATAATAGTATAAAGCAATTTTAAGTCATGTACATGATCATATGGGAATCACATTGCTGCATTTTTTTTCTTTCTCGCCTTCTAATCAGCAAACAAAACAATTATTTTTCTGAAAAATTATGATCCTCAATTTCATGTCTGATTAAAACACAAAAGAAGAGTGGAAGAAACACTTGCTTGCATGCCAATTTTAGCAAGTTAGCAGATAATAAGTTTGTGATAATTGTTTTGTGATGATTGTTTTAGCAAGTGCATTTACCTAATATCAGCCCAAGTAAAACAAAATGCATATTTGTAATCAAAATTCCAGATGGGAAAAATAAGGTAAAAAAAAAGAAAGAAAGGAAACAGTTCCTCCTCTCTTACCCCATCTGTAGCCAATACTACAAATTCATCCTTCTCAGATAGACGTCGATATGAAATCTCAGGCACAGAGATTAAGCCAAAATCCTTGAGGCAGAAATCTCCAAAAGCTCGGGCCATGGCTAAACCAGGTGAATCATTATTTGGTAGCCAAACTCGAGCAACCTCTGGCTCATCCTGAAGGGCAAACACTCGTCCTTTATATTTTCTGATCCTCTCTGCTTCCCCTGAAAGTGGAGGCAAAAGTGTAAGAGACAATTTAGCCAATAAGTTCTCTGTGGCTTTTTATTCTTTATTTTCCACTATTAAAATGTTTTGTACATGACACGTATTGAGAGCATTTGCTTCAAAAAAGCGAAAAAAAAAAGTAAAAAAGAAAGTTTCCTGTGATTACTAATCTCAAACATGTGATAACTCAAGCAGTAAGTTGTAAAGTTGCCACATAAAGACCAACAAAGCATTTAAGGTTACAACAGTGTACAAAGGAGAATGAAAGGGTGTCGTCATTCTCAAAATCACACTTTGTCATCTCAAAGCCAGGTATACTGCTGATATTTTGTGTGCTTGAAGCAAAGACATTTCTATTTCTAAAGAAAGCCCTTTCTCAAACAGAGAAAAAGCAGAAAGCACGCCAGAGGAAAATTGTAAAATTTAAGAATAATAAATAAATAAATGATCACCAAAACAGAAGAGAAACAACAAATAAAAAATGGCAGAATTTATAAAACTACAAATTATGAGTTAAATCGTGGCTGCCAGTCTAAAAATAAATTCTCAGCATGAATATATCATTTATTCCATCTCTTTAGATCAACTCTAACTTAAGAGTTTATAGCTCCTAGCCTAAGACATTTTCCTCAATACATGAGAATATTTGCTTTCAGTAGTGGGAGGGTGAGGGTGCTTAAAGTTGAAAGCTTATGAATGCAAAAACTAACAAATGGATAATGAAACTTACTCAACATTTCACTGTCATGTGTTGCCAAGTAACAATATCACTAACAGACACAATTCCTAGTTTAACATCCCAATAATTAATCTTGTCCATTACACATTCTTAGCAACAGTCCTTTCACACATGCACCAATTTCATTTTGCACCAAGCCCATTATTATACATATTCCTGCTATCTGCTATACTATGGCAAATAATTTTCAGAAGCTTCATCTTCATGTTAAATGAGCTGTGATCACCCATCCAAGCATAAAACTTCATTGGAGAATATCGCATTTAATCAAGTGTGATTTCCAGCCTATTGAGTTAAATTTTGTTTTGTCACAAAAACATAACTTCGTTTTACAAGCATTGCAGAAAAATATTAAAGAAAACGTTGCTCCTTGAATTATAGCAAGATGGCTGAATTGGAGAAGTGTGTTCAGAATAAATATGTTGAACAAGAATATCCTTAAGATTAAAAGAGAAAATTATTAAATGGCTGAAAGAACAACCATGAAGTAAAATATAGAATGACAAAGCTGAGAGCTTAAGATAAGGAAGTTAAATGGATAAGCTAGAAATGATAGAATTATAAATAAATTCATTTGCAAAGACAAATAGCAGTATTGAAACTTGAGGGAAAGTTGCTTCATTGCCCGATCATGTGAGATAAATACCAAATAATGTGCCACCAAAAAGGAGTGAGATGCTACAAGGTGAAGGTGTTAAAAGAATGAAAGCGTTAAAATATTAGCTTGATATTCATTGTTGAGCCTCTACCTAATAATTATAATTGTTACATTCAATTTGTATCTAATATGGTATTAGAGCTCAAGCTCATGAAGCTCTTGGGTTTAATCATCTTTACATGCCTTTGTGTGTTCCCATTTACCAATCTAGTGCACATGCATGTTGCTGACGCACATAAGGGAGGTGTTAATGTATGAGCTAGATATTCATTGATAAGTCTATATCTAATTAGCTATTTCTTTAACAAAGAGGAAGATTACAATTTAACTGGCTAAATTAATAAGGAAAGTAATAGGATTGGCCCAGAAAACAGTGTGCCAAAGGTGTAAGATATCTAGGGAAAGATTTATGGTGCCAAGCTTAACCATATAAAGCTTTTAATTAATGTTTCACCAAGTACCTGCCATCCATATTTATTATCGTGCCTTATAGCATTCTATAGTTACAGCCTGATAATTATAATAAACCTTGTTTCTCACAATTCCATTACACTTTTTATTTCTTATAATAATGGAATAAAAATTCTTTGAACTACTCTAAATTTTCATTAAGGTTTTCCAATTTTTGAATCATCAAATTATGAATCAAATTTAAACAAAAAAACCATTCAAATTGGGTAAAACATCAAAATATTTTGCAATTTTTAAAAAAAAAAAAGTAACGTTTGAATTTTTTTTGCTTTTTAAATGCAAAGCTGTCACAAAAATTGCTGCTAACTCTGATTCTTTCCAGAAGATGTTCATAAAGAATACAATACATGTAATTGAAGCTTATCTCAAACGTAATAAATAAATTTTAAAGAATCACTAAAGAAAGAAAAGAGTAGGATTCAAAAACTCTAATAACTTAAGAAGAGAACATGCAATGGGTATCTTGTGCGAGTTAGTATGTTTAAGCATAAAAGTCATAAAGTAGTTTGTTGAAACTTGAAACTAACAAACTATTTACCATTATAATTCAAGATTCAATATGTTTCAAATATATAATCATATTTTTTTTAGCATATCTTGCAAGAGACATAGAACTTCCTAATATTCAAATGAAATTTTACTATAATTATTTAAAGTAGTTTGTTAACATGCTGATTCTTCACATCAAATTAGACTTCCCCAAACTTATTCTGATTTTTAAGAAACCAAAATTTAGGTGAAGTATGATTTTCAATACTTACCTATAATCAAATAGTTTCTCCACATCAAACTCGTATATAAACTGAAATTTGGAAATGATGATCATCACAGTTAGTAGGACAAAATTATTCAGAGACACATATATGCACGGAAGAGAGAGATAGACCTGGGAGATTTGGTTTGAGGTCTACAGTCAACTGAACTGCAAGAAGAGAATCATCTTGATCTCTTGTCCCTAGTATAGCTCTCGAGTCACCAACATTTCCAATAATAAGATCCTGGCCCTACAGGAACAAAAAAGTGTAAGTAATAGAAAAAGAGCTACAAGTAAAACTTATCAAAACCATGCAAGCATATAGCTTACCTGTTTAACCAGAGTGACAGCTGTTGTCCCACTGCAGAAGCAATCAATAGTTGGGTGCACTCTTAGCTCCTTATCCATAACTTTGAAGGCCTTCAAAAAGGACTCTTTCAGTGTCAGAAAGATCTCGGGGAGCTTCTCTTTTTCCTCAAGATCCATGGATGCCCCGGATTCTTCATCATACAAAGAGGAAGCCTCATCAGAGTTCATGCTTCCAACCAGACTACTGCTGCCTTTAAATCCATCTTCACTGCCTATATTAACTTCCCAGTGTGCACTAAGCTTCAGAGGGAGAGAATCTCTGACCCTCCTTGCAACCATGTGACCGAAGGGACCATGGCCATCAAAAACCCCACAGAATACAGTGTCTGTTCTTGAACCAAAATTCTGGAAAAACATAAACACAAGCGCCAGATATCAGCTACTTTCTCAAAATAAAAAATAAATAATATAATGGAAAAATGCACATGATTGCCACTATTTCCTTAGATTGGTTTTACTTTATTGGAATTGAAGAGTATGGATTATAGATAGATATGTGACTGATTCTTGTAGAAATGGGGCAAAGAAGTAAGCATTAAACAAAGATAATGGCAATATAAAAAAATGAAAAAAAAAAAAAAGGAAAGAAAATGGATTGATGCTTGTACAGAGTCAATCACCACAATGCACATATAGTAATAACTGAAAAATATTCTAATATAGCAAACATAAATAAAATGAGGAGTTTGTATGTAAACCAAATCTGGTAAATGGTGATAGCAAAGAAGCCAATCCTAGTTTGAACAATCAAGACTAGAGAAACATCTGAAAATGCCTAGAAGTCAGATAACATAAATAATTAAAATACCAAAAAGCCCTTAATTCTGGCCAAAATTTATACAATAAAACAATCACATCTGTACCAAGATGAGTTGGTGTAAGAAATTCAAATTAACAAAACCTACAAAAACAGAAAAAGAATTGATTGCAATCTATTAGATTCTACGTCTACGAGACATTTGTAAGCAAGCTCAAATCAATAAATAATATGAATAAACATGGCAGAACTTATAGGAGAAAATTTCCATGAACTGTTTCCTCACAACAAAAGGGAAACAAGATGACCAAGAAACATAGTAAGTTTAAAAAAGTGACAACATTAAACTCTATGCTTGGTGGGAAGATGCAACAAGGCCAGATGACTTTGGGTAGTTTTCAGGAATTGAATTAAATATGTCACTATCACTGTTCATATAAAACAGCAAATGAACCGCCCAACAAAGTGAACTGCCATTTCAAACGATGAAATATAACTGCAACACTAGCTAAAATCAAGAGAGCCAGAGGAATTCTAGATTAATTAAAAAGTCTCAATCTCCAGGGAATAACAAGCAGCCTGCAATACCAATGCGAGTATCATTTCAAATTCTCAACACACTTTATAAAGCCATACATACAACATATTAACAATAGAAATTAGAAATATAAAATGGTAAAAATTGGGCATAGAAATGAGTAGGAAAAAACCTCCCAGACAATCATAGCATCCTGATTGGTCCCTTTCTTGCCCTGTTGTGTAAACAGAGAAGCGACATCACTGGCGCCATTCAAGAACATTCTACCCGGAATTCTATGCAACTGTTCTTCCCTTTTCGCATCAAACGAAGAGTTCCGCATCCCCTGCTTCTTCTTCGCGTTCTTCCTTTGCTTCCTCTCCCTTGGCGTTGAGGCTGGCGAATATGAGAGGGAGTTTCTCCCATCTGCTGACAAGCAGGACCCCATCCTCAGGGCCCTGATGATATTGAGTATGCACTCCAGACCAACCCGCCAGTTGCAGCCGCTATTTTCAACAGACGGATCCGTCAGAAATCGTTTAAAAATCCCCCAATAATTACCTTCTTTCAGTGCCCAAAGCACGAAAGGAAGAGAAATTCTTACAAGATGATCAATTCTCAGATCAAATTGTATCAAATTTCATAAGGGTTTTATCCACAGGAAAAGGAGAAATTCTCGAGAGCTTAAACAAAAGGTGTTATAAAGGCGAAACCCTGGGGCCCTTTGAAGCTTAAAGTGCACGGGCTGTAATCCTTACCACCTTTTCTTTCAGTTCCGAAAAGCCAATTAACAAAAAGAAGTATATCAAGAAAGAACAGATCCTCAGAAGCTCCAAAGACGATTCCTTTACCTCTTTTTCAATATGTATGTATAATTTAAAGCCTCCTTTCTTGAAGAGAAGGTACAGTGGAGAATGAATCGAATAATCGAGAACAAATTCCTGAGACAAGACCAGACCAACGATTCGAAAGCTGAAAACTAAGCAACCAAAATTGACTAAAAGAGAAGAACAATTTCTCGATTCCAATCTTCACTTAACTATTCCAAATTGCGTTCTCAACAATTAAGCCCTAATTCTCCACCAGAACCCCCTCCAGTAATGCAAATCGAACAACTCTCAGAAGAACAACCGATCTCGAAAGTAGACAGTGAATCACAAGATCAACAAGAATAACAGAATAATCAACCAATCGGAATTAACCAAAACGAACCGCTCCGCTCCGATCTGATCCGCAAACAATAACACGAAATAACCTTCACACACACACACAAATTCCTCAAATCTCTCGCGAATCAATCACAGATTTGAGATTTCGCGCGCACGCGCGCAAAAAACAGATCTTACAACACTTTCAAACAACAGATCCACAAACAAACCAAGCACAGCGTATCCACAATCATTCCCAGTCGCTTCAACTATCAAGTCGAGAACAATCAATAACTCTCAAATTTCTCGATCAACCTCTCGTCTCCGCTCTCAACAACAACCTTTATAAACAATCCGAAATCTGAGACAGAGATGAGAGGGACAAAAAAAAAAAAAAAAAAAAACCCTAGAAATCAGAGCGCAGACGAGGCCATTGACGAGATCGATCTTCTGAACTATTGACCCGATCGAGCCCAGCTTCTATTCTCGTTTCCATGGCGTCTGTTTCTCCTGTTTTTATTTTATTTTTATTTTTTTTCTTTTTTTTTTTTCTCTCTTACTATTTTCGGGTTTTTCGCTTTCTTATCCTCAAAAACGGAAAAAAAAAAAGATAAAATTGATAAAGAATAAATAATTAACGATCTGATAACGCCAGGACAGTTTGTGTAAACGGTCACGTCCTGTAATGTGTAATGTCGGAATTGCCCCTAGTAGTACTAGCATGACTGCACGAGGCTTTTAGGCTCTGCAAGTTGCTTATTTTTTTGAGTAACATATGTGCAACTGTGAGTCAGTTTTCTGGAGGGGCAGTGCAGACCGTGTGCCTGAAATTGCACGTGGTTTATTTAAAGATTAATCTTAAATAATAAGCTAAAAAGTGGTGAATATTTTGTGGTGTGCTTTTCTCGAGCACTCTCAAATCACATAAAATTTGAAAAAAAAAAAAAATATATATATATATATATATATATATATCAAAGGGTATAAAATTGATATGATCTTTAGACATTTGATGTTAATGGGACTATGAAAGAAGGGTCAAATCATTAAAATGACCTTACAAGTCATTATTTAGAAGTTAATACTTCTGAGACAAAAATTTTATAAAATATTTATAATCAATATTATCTCCTATTTTTTTGTGCTTCATATTAAATTTAAATATTTTTAATAGTGATGTAAGACAATTTTCAGAAATAAAAATATGAAAGGATACTTAAAAAAAATCAACTTTGTTCATTATATTTTATTATATTAAAACTCAAAAAAAAAACTATACTTATGACATGTGATTCATATATAATTTTTTATTTTAAAAAATAAAAATATCAAATTATGTATAGTTTGTCAAATCAGGAAAATGGGTTTTTAAGATTTTGCTTTAAAACAAATTATTTCTTAAAATCATAAAAAAATACTTTTAAATTTTTTAATTTTTAATTATATTCTTAATATCGAGTCAAAAATAAAATGTAAGGTGTGTTGTTATTTGTTAAATTAGGTACGGATAATTCTAAATGTACCCGTTAAAACACTAAATTTACGCATATATTTTAAAAAAATTCAATTATAATATATAAAAAATGAGTTTAGAGAGTATTTTTAATGGAAACGTTGAAAATTATCTATTAGGCATTTTTTTCAAATATATTTGATATTTTTCAAATAAAGAAATATGTGAAGTTTGAATTTATGCCTTTCAAAAAAATTAAAAATCATCTTTCAATTATTAAAAAGAAAAAGAAAAGAAGCTTTCTTTCATAACTATAACTAAAATGAAATAAACATTTACAAAAATAGTGAATGTGGGCTCTTTGAAAGAGACCTCGCATGATATTAATATCTCTGCTGACGTGTCAGTCGAACCGTGCCACCTCAGCATCAGAAATTTACACCGACACTCCAGAAACTGATACAACTTACAAACTTTTCACTTTATTTTATTTTATTTTATTTTATTTTTTAATTGATTCTCTTTTTGTTACGTGTGCAGTTACTTATACCACTGGATCCCGTTCGTTACACGTGGTGGATTTAATTTAATAACATAAAGCTGTCTTTGATTCTTATCCGCTCTGTCAAAAAAAGGGATCGGGTTCATATTAACCCGACTGGAGTAATGTATTATCTCAAATAGATCACGATACAACATGATTCAAAATTGACATAAAATTAATAATTTTAAGTTTTATATAAATAAATATGGATTAAAATAAGTTAAACTCAATTAAACATGATTAAATTTTAGGTTAAAATTAAGTAGACCTACTAAATCTAAAATTGACTAATTTAATATGATTATATTTTATATTAAGACTTATGTTATGTGAGAAGACTTTTTAATATTTTATGTCATGTATTGAGATTTTAACTTTATAATATTTTACTTAGTCTTTATTAAATAGTTATATAATTATGATTTTAAATTTTTAATTTATATGTTAATTTAAAATTTATATATAATAAATAGGTTAGAATGAATTTGTTTAAGTTTTAAGAATTATAAACAGATTAACATGTTTAACCTATTTATTAAATGTATTAGGTTTAAGTTTATATATAATAACACATTATTTAAACGTATCATATTTAAGTTTATAATATATTTCATTATACGAAGGTACGATGCGATCAAACCATTACCACCCTAATTAAAGGTTAAGAGAATATAACACCAAGTTGAAGATCCGGGTCCGGGAAGGACCCGAGTCCGAATCCGAAACTTTAAGAGAACGTTAGAAGATAAAACACAGCTTGTGACGTGTCCAGTGGTCGTTGGTGCATGACTCATCAAGCACTTTTCTTTTTTCTTTTTAAAAAAAAAACAAAGAATTTTTTTTTTTCAAAAGTGTATAATTTAAACGTATTTTGAATAAGAAAATGTCTTATCCATCTTGGATTATTCGATTTTTAATTAATTAGAATCATTTGCCTTATCCATCTTGGATTATTCGTAATTAGAATTATTTGCCTTATCCATCTTGGATTATTCGATTTTTAATTAATTATAAAGAATTATTTACTTATAGAAAAGTGAAGCTTCTCTTCTTTCTTTTTTTACTTTTTTTTTTAATTTGTTTTTAAAAGAGAGGATGATGAAGAGTGAATGAATGTGAAGGGCATGTGTCAAATAATTACTCCTATTTGTTATCATTGTAGAATTGCATTGATATTTTTTGGTATTTAGTTCATTTCAGAAAATAGCTTGAGGTCCTTTTCAACGCATCATTATTATTATAATTATTTGTTTTATTACCAATTTTTTAGCATATCCGATGTGTTTACTTTTTTTTAGCAACACTAATCATCTCGAACTCAAGCATGACAGAGACGTTTAATCTGACCCTCCTAACAAAGACGGATAAATAGAGACATGCTCATGCTCAAATTTAAGACTTAAATTTTAACTTCATTTATACTCAGTTTCTCAACTAACTAAACTATCACTTATTGATAGACACATTATTATTATTATAAGTAATATTTGACTAACACATTTTTTGTTAAATCAATCACTAAAAGTTGTTAGATCACTTCAAATCATGTGTTAATGCATGGTCGAAGTAATTCAATAACTTTCAAGAATATTATTAACAAAATGTGTTCTCAAATTATTTTTTCATAGAATAAATCTAAAGGGATGTTGGCACCCCAGCTTCTCTTAGATGTTAGGGGTCCAAGGAACGTCAAGGCACGAGAGTTGGTTTTCAGAGTGGCACCATCATCCCTTTTGCATAATTCTTTCCTATATTATTGTTGCCGTTGTTGTTGCTTGTTAAGAAGGTTTTTAAGGATAAAGTTGAGAATATTACAAAAAATATACTATTTTCATGTAGACTCACCAAAGTGCTTATTTATGGCAAGGTGGATAATGAGACTTCTTATCTAAATCTCCTACTTATCTTTAAAATATAAGTAGAAGTGATTCAAAACCTTCTAAAATGGAAATATTAGCTAAATCAAACCTGTCTTTTTGTTAATCGTCCTATATTATTAAAACAACAAGATAATTTTTTATCAACTTTCGGCCACTTTATGACCATTGGCTTAATCATAAATCAGTAGAAGACAAGGCGTTATTAGTGTCACCAATTACATTACGTTCACGTTGAGGAACTAAAAGTCCGTTCAATCTGTCCAACCCTCAATGCATTAGCTTATATATATAAAATCTTGTTTGTTTTCATTTATTTATCTGTTTCTGTTGAAAGGATTAGCTAAAATGTCTCTGTCATGTTCAAGTCTGAAAGAATTAGTCAAAAGATGACTCATCCTAAAGTGCTAGTAAATTAGTAATAATAAAAAAAAATATTAAAGCAAATTATATGTGAAATATATTTAGTTAATACTTTCTTTTTGGAGACGTAAAAATTAGATGACTAGTTTATTATAGATTAGACAGTTCAATTTGTTTATATTTTTCATTTTCTTTATAGTTAAGTGGCGTGTTTGAATCCATAACTTAATTAATTAATTACTTTTTTCTAGGTTAAAAACACTAATCTAACTATTTCAAAAAAAAAAAAAAAAACTAATCTAAGAATTAATTCAGTTGAACTTCATTATGTATCTTCTTTTTTTCTCTTCCATATTTTCCTCCTTTCAATCTTTTATTATTTAATCCTCTCTAATATTCAATATTTTTGAAATTTATTTTTGGTAGTAGCATAAAAACTCTTAACATAATGGAATAGATTAAATAAATTAATATATGAGTTTAGTTGTATAATGCATGCAATTTTTATTTATTTTTAATTATCATCAAATATTTTTAATTATATATTTTTTATTTTCATACTTCAATTGCCCACATAATTAAAGTAATAAAATTATGAGGGAGTGGCTCTAGGGGTCTCCTTATGTGATATCTTGACGCAAAAAGAAAGAAAAAATGGGCTATTGTAATGAGACGGTTGAGCTACTACTATATCTCCTCAAATTCACAACCTACGTAATTCACACTTGAATTTAAATGAATGGTGCCAGGAAAATACATACAGAAAATACATATTATTATTATTATTATTATTATTATTAATAAAAAAACAATTACAAACTATCGATTATAACTCAAAAAACAGGATTGGCCCGTGTCTTTGCAAAAATTCTGACTAATCTCCATCAACTTTGAGCCTTATTGACATTGTTTTTAAAAATTGTTAAATTATCTTCTATAATTTTTAAGGGCAATATCAACAATTTTCTCAAATTTATTTTTAAAGTATTTTTTATTTTAATTTAAGTCTTAAAACTCGTAATAAGAACGTATGTATTTATTTGTTTATTTTGTCATATGATGAAATATGTATATATCTGTTTGTATTTTATGTGGTACGATCATTCATATCTTATATGGGCAGTGGGCTATTATCTCGAGTTTGAGTTAAACACAACTACACAAATAACTTAATTAAAAAAAAAAATGAACCACACAAATCACGACCCAAAAACTATAATTGAGCTCCTATATTAAAAAATTCAAAAACTCTGTATCTCTCTCTATTTATATTAATTAGTTAAAAATACAACAAGATATAATATCAAATCAACTTTAGAAATATTGTCCCTCACCGTCCTGACTTTTTCTATCCTAATGTCATAAGTATCCATGGACGATGATAAGATCATTCTATTTTGCAGCACCGTAGGAGATTTTAAGAAGAGTTGCTCTTTAGAGCACAGTATGATGAAAGATGTAAGTTATGTTCGAGTTGGCCTCAATCAATCGGAAAGGCATGAGAGGTCGTGTTTACCCGCTGCGGATGTCAGCTCGGACCTTATGTTGAAATATTGTCACGATCGATATTCAATATGGTAAACATTGTGATGGGACAGACAGAAATATATTTAATATCCACTAAGATAACATGTTTGGTAATATTTATACTCATTAGTGCAACTCGCTAGCATGTTCCATCACTAATCATTCACCATAAATACTCTCGTGTCTAATTTATTAAAACGGTCAAAAACATGAAACATGTGAATATCTTTCTTTATTTCTTTTAAAGTGGTAATTGAAAATATATTATTATTATTATTACTAATTAATGGAATGATGGGACAGCATGGAAGATTCTACCAATCTTCACAAGCTTTGGATTCCTTGTTTATTTTTTTCTTTCTAAAGATCCTGACAAATATAGGAAGACTTTTGGACATGAAAAAGATGTTAATAATTTTAGTAGGGTGTTAACATTGAACTATATTATATAAAATGAGAATAGAAGGTCACAAGGTAACATTAAGTATTATTAAATGTCAGCTAACTTGATAAATTCAGGTGGGAATTTTATCAACCAGAATATTGACTAGAATTTTTTTTCTTCTTTTTTTAAATAAAAAGTTATATACTACCGATTTATTGGGTGAGTTAAATTGGCAAGATATATGAATATAATTCAACTCGCCTTATTTATAAAATAAAAAAATTAATTTAATTATAAAAAAATATAATTACATATGTAACTAACCATTAAAACAAAAGGTTCAAAGTCAATGTGAAAAGGTCAAAGAAGCCAGTAGTACCTACTTTAATTGACCCTGCAGGCATGCTAGAAATTAGTTTCGACTCCAGTAAGCTGCTTTTTTAACCTTCAAACCAAAAGAAGAGTTTTATGCCCCGCTAAATAGGTGTAAGGTCATTGTAATTATTATTATTATTATTATTATTATTATTATTATTATTATTACTGCTGCGTAAGTGTAGTTAAGTTTCAACTGACCCAATAAAAAATAAAAAATAAAAAAATGTATTTATTTTACATATTTTTTCAATAGTACTATTATTACTTATAATTTTTAATGAAATAAAAATATTTTTTCCTGGTAACAAAAGTTGCATAAACCACCATATTAAACTACCAGGTCACACTAAAAAAAACGTGTATTGATTGGTGGTTTTTCTTCAAGTTGAGAACGGATTTCAGCTACTTTTGGTGGGAACAGCCCACCAAATGAGAATTCACATGTGCCGCCCTGCTATGTTTAGGTCATACATAACTTTCCATGTACTATTCAAATTACTATTGTACAAGAAAGAAAAAAAAAAAAAAACTCCTTATGTTCAAAGGTTTTTAAAGCAAAGTGATTTTCAGATATTGGGTCTTCTAGGTACATGGATTTAGGTATTGTAGTTTTTAAAATTACCATTTGTATCTTTAATTAATTAATCCGTCCGTTACTAGTCAATCAAATTACAAGTTGTCAGACGATATACTTGATCATTTTGCCCTTCTTATGTTTAACTATTATTTTAACTCTAATTAAGTGATTCAAAAGACGTTAAAATTGATAAGTTTTTTACGCGGTAACATTTTTTATCAGCAGTAAGCAATTTCGAATGATCATAACTTTCTCATTCGAACTCTGATTTAAGTAATTCAAAATGCGTTAGAAAGAAGAAGAAAATATCTACAAAATTATATGCTTTAATTGACTTTTCGATCGTCAGTCATCGGTGACTTTACATACATTCAACGTTTAACAACCACCGGACCGTCACCGGTGACCAAAAAGTCAATTAAAGCACATGGTGTTGTAATTGTAGATTTTTTCTTCCTCTTTCCAACACGTCTTGAATCACTTAAATTGGAGTTAAAGCGAAAAAATTATGACCATTTAAAATTTACTGATCAATTGATCATCTTAGTTACTAATCGGTCAACTAACTTATCAATCGATAAGATAGTTGTCAATCGATAAGTTATCTTATCGATAAGTTAGTTGACCGATCGGTAACTAAGTTGATCAATCGATAAGTAATCTTTAAATGACCATAACGTTTTCGTTTTAACTCTGACTTGAGTGATTAAAGATGAGTTGGAAAGAAAAAAAAAATCTACAAGATCATGTACTTTAACTGACTTTTCGGTCACCGATGACTATTAAATGTTAAGGGTATGTAAAATCACCAGTGACCGGTGATTGAAAAGTTAGTTAAAGCATAAGATTTTGTAGATCTTTTTTTCTTATTTCAAACGCATTTTGAATTACTTAAATTGGAGTTAAAACAAAAAAGTTATATATGGTCATTTAAAGTTTACTTCTTGATTGCCATATATTGGTGCTTGGACGATTGGGCGAGACCCGAAAGTTTGGAAAGATCCATTGACATTTTCACCAGAGAGGTTTTTGAATTCAAGTTTGGATTATAAAGGAAATGATTTTAAGTTCATAACATTTGGAGGAGGAAGAAGGATTTGCCCCGGATTTCTTTTGGCTACTAAGTATAATTGTGGCTACTTTGGTTCAAAATATGGAGTGGAGTCTTCCTAATGGAATGGATCCTAGTGAGTTGGTGATGGGTGAGAAGCAACACTGCAAAAGGGGTTTCATACCTCTTCTTGTAGTTTTTAAATGAAGAGATTTGAATTGAGGGCAAGAGAGTTGATGTAGAAGTTTTAATGAGTTTGTGGAATTATATAGGAGGGCAAGAGCTGGATCTTTTTTTTTTTGCTATAGAATCTTGATGAATAAAGTAGCTGAATTAAATGTTCTTGAGATGTATAATTGAATTTATTTTTTTTGGGTCAAAGATGGAATTTCATTGAAGGGAATCTTCATGCAACAACCTACTTACAGATAGAAGACGCTTACTTAAACAGTGCAAGCACACCATTAATCAAGGTACTCAAGACTAACAATGAACTTAATAGCTCCGCAACATTCATGGTACCAAAGACTATCAATGAGCTCACTGGCTCAACAACAATGGTATTTAAACACCGACAAATATGGACAAATCTGACAACAAGAGGTGATCGCCTCACAACAAAATAAACAAATCAAAGAGAGAGAGAGAGAATGGGGTATATACTACAATCTTACCACTTAGCCACAAAGAACTCTTGGTTAAAGTATATAGACTTAATGGCTAACCCAATATATCTATATGTGGTTGAGTGTAAGAACCTCTCTTTATTAGTCAAAAACTCAATCCATCTCATTATGAGTCTAAACATGTATAATAAAAGGGTCACACTTAAAACCATTCACATCACTTGATTTGGATACATCATAAATGGTACCACTACGATATTAAATCACACGCATATCAAATGTACCAACATATAAATGCTCATGTATATTTGACATTTGACCATTAGTGTTTCCGGATCCATACAGGAATAACTAAACCAATCTTATATTTATAAATAAATGCAACATAGTTTTCTTGTTTCCGCAAGATCTTTCCGTTTTCTTGATTCAAAATGCGAGCAACTCTTTCACAAAATCACCATTCCCAATGTGAATTCCATTAGAACTTTAGAATCAATATGTCGTCAATTTAGAATCCACTGCAGTTTTGTATCATCGAATGGTTAAATGTGATGTTAGATTAAGGATTCTTGCGGTTTTTTATTGTTTTTTATTGTTTTTTAATCAAATGGAACAAGATTGGCATGTGGTTTTTAATCTTGTAGAAGCTTTTGGTTTGCCAGTACCAAGTGCTTGATATGTTTTCAGGTATTATCAGCTTTGCTTATGTTGTATTGTAGAAGTTTTTGATTGATCTATTAGGGGCGTGCATTTAGTTGGTGATTTGAAAACTTGAATAGAGTTTAAAAATAAAAATTTAAAAAATAATGTTTTATTATTTTCTGAATACAAGTTGTTTTCTATATAAATTCTCAAAAAGTTGTTTTCCAATCTAGCACACGAAACATGTTTTCTATACATCTGAATTTTGGATACAAAAAACAGTTTCTAGATTACAAATTATTTTGGATATTTCAGTCCAACATATAATAAAGCTTGACATAAAGGGTTTATCATTACCATAAACTTATGCACTTCTATTATTCTAAGAATTTCAATGGTCTTTCACTGTGCAAAATGTCTTCAAATCATGTCAAATGACCCTTTTTGAAAGTTGTTTCCAATTTAGTAATTATAAGAATTATATTTTTATATTTTGTTTATAATTATTTTATAAATATTAATATTTTGAATATGTTATACAACTAGGTAGTTTGTCACAGCTGATCATAGCTAATGCAAACTACTCTTATTGGTTGCAATAAGGTATACTATTTATTATAAATTCCTTACAAATTTATTTGTTGCATATACAAGAAGCTTCTAGAAAATTTTAAAAAGAAGTCCCTATGTTGATCCATCATCAAAGCCGCTATCAAAAAACCCACCATCAGAACTTACACCACCATCAGAACCTCCTACAAGTTCAGCTGGTGGTGGTGCATCCCAAGATGAATTTCTAATTAATGTTTAAGTTTCTTATAATCTATTTGTTGATTCTTTCAATTTATGTTCAGATTGATCCAATTAACGTTTAATTTCTCTACAATTTGTTTGTTGATTCTTTAAATTTATGTTCAAATTGATCCAATTAACGTTTATTTTTTTTTTACAATTTGTTTATTAATTCTTTCAGTTTCTGTTCAGATTGATCCAATTAACATTTATTTTCTTTACAACATGTATGTTTAATTATTCTAAGGTTTTCAATGGTCTTTCACCCTGTAGAATGTCTTCTTCTGATGAAATAAATGCTCTTTTCAATTTGGTAATTATAAGAAATAAAATTAATTTATGATTATTTTACAAATACTAATATTTTGAATATATTGTACATCTAGGTAGTTTGTTAAAGTTGGTCATAACTATGCAAATTACTACTATTAGCTGCAGTAAAGTATATAATTTAATTATTTTTTATGTTTTTTATTATAAATTCTTTAGAAATTTATTTGTTGAAGATACGAGAAGATTCTAGAGACTTTAAAAAAGAAATAAAGAATGTTTACTTTAATTTTACAAGTAGATCTAACACCATTTGGAAGTCCCTCTGTTGATTCATCATTGGAGTCGCACTCAGAAAACCATCAAAACTTCCTCTGTCACAATGTCTCTGACATAGGCTGACGTCATGACCGACACAGTATACTATATATTATACATATACGTATACAATATATAATATACTGCAGCCTTCAACATAGTCTCATAATTCTTTCTAAAATTTTTAAAAATTTTGACAGCATTTCCCTATAAAATGAACATTTCACAAAACTTGATATACCACAAATTAAATCATCTCCATATATTTAGGTATGTTTATACACATATACGTTTAACTTCTATATTCGTATATGCGTACGTATACATATTCCTTAACGTAGGTGTATAAATAACACTACAGGGTGTTACATCCTTCAAGTCTAGTAGCAACTAGTAGTGGTGGTGCATCTATTAAGTTTTTTACAATTTGTTTGTTAATTCTTTCAATTTTTGTATTAATCCAATTAACGTTTAACTTCTTTACAATCTGTTTGTTGATTTTTTAAATTTATATTCAGATTTATCCAATTAACGTTTAATTTCTTTACAATTTGTTTGTTAATTTTTTTTAATTTCTGTTCAGATTGATTCAATTAACATTTAATTTCTTGGCAATATGTTTGTTTAATTATTCCAAGGCTTTTAAGGTATTTCTCCTTGCAGAATGTCTTTTTTTTTTACGAAGTAAAGGGTCCATTTTTTAAAACACTTTTCAATTTGATAATTATAAGAAATAAAATTAATTTATGATTATTTTACAAATACTAATATTTTGAATTATACAGCTAGGTAGTTTGTCACAACTGGTCATAACTATGAAAGAAAGAATGAATCAATTCCAAGAAAAACATGCCCAAAAAAGAGATTTCTCTTTAATTGATCCACGCTAGAAAAACACAAGAAAAAGAAAAGAATGAATCGATTCCAAGAAAAACAAGTCGTTAATGTCGTTGTTGTTCCGCCTTTTGTTATTTCACTAAATAAACACAAGAAAAAGAAAAGAATGAATAAAAAAAGAACAAGCCGCTAATCTTGTTGTTGTTCTGCTGCGAGTGCGAGAATTTGCAAGCCTTGGTTGTCCCCATCTTGGTCGCAACTACTAGTGGGGGTGGTGCATCCCAAGATGAATTTCTAATTGACGTTTAATTTCTTTACAATTTGCTTATTGACCCTTTTAATTTTTGTTCAGCTTGATCCAATTAACATTTAATTTCTTTACAATCTTGTTTGCGCCAAATAATTATAAATTAGAGGGGCCGTGCCGAGCAGGAATATGCTTAAGTTATTTATTTACTTATTATATTTTTACTTGATTTATAGTGTCAGCCGTACCAACGTGTCTTATTTGGACATCTAGTATTATTTTCATAGAGTGAACAACTTTTAATAAGACCAACTATACTAGTCTTCCAAGCTGAGAGGTGGGGTCATAATGGACCCGCTTAAATTTAAGTATTATAGAGGAACAAGTTGTCTCTCGTTCACTATTTAAAGTTACTAAAGACAAGACTGAGTCTAATTAATTAAATCAATTGCTAATTCAACAGAGTAACGGTATAATACATTGATTCATTGATAATGTACATGCATGAATAGTAGTATATTGTGAACAATGACGTATACATGAGCAGTTGTGTACACTTGAATATGTATGTGAAGCTGTCTGACTTGCTTGTTATGTTGTGTCGACTCTCATCATTTTGCATGAATAGAACTGTATACATGAATAATACTATATGTGAATAGTACCATGTATCTAAATAGTATCATACACTGAAGGTGTCATACACGTAAATAGTGTTGTACACGTGAGTGGTATTGTATCTCAGGAAAAACTTCTCTGATGTGCAAGATCAGCTAAGGTCGCAACCACAGAGCATACCAAGAGTTTCTTAAAGATTCTGACACCACTTTACGTACGCAATATTACAAAGCAATAGATAAAAATAATAATAATAAGACAAAAGACACGAAGATCTTATGTAGTTCGGTTCTGAGACTTACATCCACGGATAGAATGTAGAAAATTTCACTATGAACCGTATATTACAACTCTTTTTAAGGAGAAAACAATGAAACTCTCTATCTCTTGATCTAGAGAAATTCTTATATAATTTTGATCCCTCTTATACAAACGAATTTAATTGAAATCTGGACTACTATTTATAGGAAAAAATTATAAATAAAAAATTATTATTTTAATATTTTATTTATAAATCGGTCAAAAGTTATTTCGTTTTATTTGTTTTATTTTTCTCCTGTTGTATCGGGGGTGTAACAAATCTGTTTGTTGATTCTTTCAATTTTTGTTCAGATTTATCCAATTGTCGTTTAATTTCTTTACAATCTATTTATTGATTCTTTCAATTTATGTTCAGATTGATCGAATTAATGTTTAATTTGTTTACAATCTATTTGTTGATTTTTAATCTCTGTTCAGATTGATCCGAGTGACGTTTAATTTCTTTACAATCTTTTTGTTGATTCTTTAAATTTTTGTTGAGTAACTAACACACTTCATCAAAATAATAAAAGGAAAGAATATAGTATCATTAACAAGGAAAATATGTTGAATGCATGGTCACACTAGGAATATTTTTTCATGGATGTAGAAGAAAAGTGACACTAATTGATAATCTTAATTGTGATCTGAAAAAATGTACCATCTTAGACAATAAATTCATAAATTAAAAGCATGTATTTTTTATTCAATAAAAAATCTCACACTATTCATCATTAGAAATGGCAAATTATGGTCTTGTACTAATCTTATGAATCATAATTTTATTATAACTGGTCAAACCATTACATTATATTTAGACCTTGTAGTAATTTTCACAACCTGTTATTTCATCAATAATGTAACAATATAAATATAAAAATCTTACAAGCTTACAAATCATGTAACTTTACGGAATATGCTTTAGAAAAGAAGAAGAAAATAAGCAAGAAAAATAAAAATAAAGAAAAAAAGAAAGTTAAAATGAGACAACATATAAATATATTGAAAGAGTTCTAAAAAGGCATCTTCTTTTAATTAAAATTTTATAAAACAAAATGAAAAAACAATAAAATTTGAAAAATAAATTAATAAATTAGCTAAGGTAGAATGTCAAGTTAGCAAATTATATGATCTAAAAGCAAGCTACTACAAAATTGAAAATCAAAGAAAAGAAATTAGACCAAAAGTCACAATTTCAAATTTATAAACTCACTTAACAAGATTGATTTTATTAAGTCATTTATGAATATCTTTATATATTAAAAATGTCTAATTTAAAGAATTTTTTATAAAAATCCTCTACGTCGAATTTTATTTTTTCAAATTAATTTTAATTTTTAAGTGACCAACGTACACGGTGGAATCAAGTTTCCGATCATTGGCTAAAACTATCAACTCATTCCCTCGAGGGTAACATGGAAACATGAAATAATTTACATGTCACAGTCAATAGTACTGTGTTTTGATTCTAATAAGATTTCTTGATTTATTTTTTAGTGACAATGTATTCCTCAAATATTTCATCATCTTCATTTTATTGATTACATTCAAGTTTATCTAGATGCTTCAGAGCTTAAGAAAGAAAGAATGAATGAGAAAGGAGTAAAGACATTTAAAAATAAAATAATAATAAATAAATAAATAATTGCTCAATTGATCTAAAAACTTGAAAGAATCAAAACCAATGATTATTGCCATTTTCAATTTGTGCATCTTAAAGTCAAAATAATTAATAATTATTCCATTAAAGAAACTTAATCTCCTACACCCGTTTTTTGTGGGATTTTGACATAAAATTGTATACATATATATATACATTTGCATATATATTAAATGTACAAATTATAAAATTTTCTGTTGATTCTTATCATAGGATGCATTTGAACATTGATTATCAATTCTTTTCACTATTTTATAATATTCTATTGGTTGTAATTGTCATGGCGTGCGCTAATTGTCGGTTAATCTTATTTAGTTTTTCTAATGATGCTGGGAAAAAAGATGTTATGAACCATTTATATACTTGGCTAACTTCCTTTAATCATCCATGTCTTACTGTAGATTTGCATGCAGTCCAGTAGCATTCATGCTTTAGATAATAATCCATCAGATGCCTCACACACACATAGGATTCATAAAATTAGGTAGGATTCAACATTTGGTGCTTATAAATATTTAATTTATAATATGATTATTAGGGTGTCTTTTATTTTTCTTTTCTCGGATTTATCAGAGATATTTTGTTAATTAGAAGCAATTAAACCTTTTTTTATGTGAATTAAACCTTTTAATTTGCTAGGAGTAATTTGTTTGGTTCCTTGTGGCTGTTTCATAATTTTTATGGTCAAAATTTATTTATTTATTTATTTATTTAAATGTCTAACACAAGGTCGGAGAGAACTGAGATTTTAATAGCGGCTATAATGTGTGCACATTGACGAGATGCGTATGGAACCTTGAAAAGAGAAGGGGGCGGGGGTTGAATATTTATACTCAAGAAAAATTTGTTTGGTTCATATTAGGGAAGAATAATGATTCTTAGACAAGCACATTAATACAATATTAATTGAAGCTTTTCAATTGCAAAAATAGATCCTTAACATTATATTTTTCAACACTGCTTTTCCAACTAGTAAGGTTGGTTTCAACTCAAATTTTCATTTTGTGAAACCATAGTTTTAAGACAAGCACATTAATACCATAGTAAAATATGATTTGTTAAGGATATAAGGTAATTTATCAGCATACTTCAATACAATCCATTTTCAAAAGTCACCATGTGCATAAGGAATGTGAATCCATATGATTGACTTATACTCTATTCGAGGAAACTACACATTCTACAAGAAGAGGACTAGAAAGTCTACATCAAATCTCTAGATTTGCTCTTGAAAGTGAATGAATGAACTATTTAATCAGAAGATGAAATGTCATCCAAGCAGTAAAGGCAAAAACTTGAGTGATGAAGTGGAGGTTAAATGAGATACAAGGAAACAGAAACAGAAACTTATTAAGCCATGTTATCATTTCCTTCCATCTCATTTAATTAAAAAAAAATGGATTAACTTTATCTAATCCATGTTATCATCACCTTCCATCTCATTTAATCTCCATTCACCATTCAAATTTTGTGCCATTGGTAAAGATTTGCTTCCAAAATCTAGGTATAGTTGATAGCAAATATAATGCTAAGTATTACTAAATGTTCTATTCTTTCCTCAGTAATTGCATCACCTTCATCCACATTGATTCTTGTTTTGGTGCCTAAAAATTATTAAGCTTCCTAGATTGCAGAAGCAAAAGAAAACAGTAAAAATAAATAAAACCAACAAATCAAGAAAAACTCCAAGTAAATAAACAATAATAACCATTTCAATTTTGGGTACATTACATGACAATAAAAACCATAATCAATAGAAATTAAAACACCAATTGAAATTCAAAAAGAATGGGAAAAGCTAGGAGTACTAATACAATTTCAATTCTCTTTTATTATTTAGTAGTACACAGACGAATAGTCATTATTTAGTATTTAGGACTAAATTTAATAAGAAATTAGGAATTTATTTTATATTAGGGGAGTTGTTTATGAAGTCAAATTACACAGGGATGTAGTTGTATTACAATTACAATCACAGACTTAAATGTAGTTGTATTACAATTACAATTAGAGAGTTATTTAATATTATAAATAGGGTATAAGTGTAGGAAAATATGGATTCCTTAATTATTGATGTCATTTTCAGTTTATTGAATAGAAATAATAGAAATTATTTCTAGTTTTATAGTGAGATTTTGTGAGCTATTCTTCCGCTAAGAGTACTCTGCATCATACACTATCCACAAACTACTTTTTTGAAGCATGGAAAGAACTTCAATTGTACTGTGTAACAATACAATATAACCTCTTTTTGATAGTATAACAAATAATACTATCAAAAAGAACAAATATAAATAAAATCACAAAGGCAAAACTACATAGTAACTATATCACTAAGTCATTTTCAATGACCAAAATGATATGTACATAATGGTGAAAATTATAGGGTCAAGTAAGAACTCTCATTTGATTTTGAGGGTTCTCCCAAAAATTCAGATCTCAACTGCATCAGCAGCCCGCCCAGATAGTTCAGTCCTTCTCCCTCACGGCCTCCACCCCAAAAAAGATCATGAGGTGAAGCTTCAACCAGAATGGATCCCGCAGTTGAGAGCAGCATGGAATTCAGATGAGGATGGGTTAAGAATTTGCATTTCAGGGCTCTATACATTACATCTATCTTTATAGTTTCCCAATCAGGTCTCATCTACATGAACCAAAGAAGTTGTAGACATAGTTGGTACCTTAACAAAGGAATTTAAAATGTGATATTGCAATTAAAGATCAAATATTAAACGTAAAATTCTTCTCAAGTTTTCCTACTCCCTTTTCTTGTGAACATAATTAAGATTTGAAAGTGGTAATCATGTTGTGATAGCCCCACATCACCTGGTAGTGCGAGTGGTTGTTGGGTTTTAAGTGAAGAGCTTGTCTCAAATATGTCAAAGGGCCATGTGGGATGTATGAGCTAACACGTGGCAGGCTACGGGTTGCTTTTAGGACAGGTTGTCCAGACAGGTCTCAAGGGTGTGATGTGTGTATGTGGGGCCAAAATTCATGAGGTGGTAAAAATCACAGTGGAAAATTTGTTGGGAGGCTTGAACTGTCTTCCACAATCCGTATCAAAGCTGATCTCATTTTGTTACAAGGCGTGCTAGTTAAGACGTTGGGCCCCAAAGGGGGTGGATTATGATAGTCTCACATCGGGTGGCCACTAAGAGGAAGATTGAGCCTTAAGTGAGGGCTTGTCTTGAACTAGTGAACTCGAGCTTTTGGGGGCCTTGGTGATGTGGGTGGACCGTGTGGGTTGTGCAAACTACCAAGTGAAAAGTTACCATGTGACAAGCTTTAGGTCACTTTCCGAGTGGGAAATTATCCCATGTGAGTAGGTGCAAATATATGATCTAGAAAGGGGCTAAAGTATTCAATCAGTTGCTAAGTTCAAGCGGTTCATTACAACTGGCATCAAAGTCAAATCTTGTGTTGAGGTATAGGTGTGTTCGCAAGGACTCCGAGCCCCTAGGGGAGTGGATTGTGAATTGTGATAATTCCACATCAGCGTGCATTGAGGGTGAGATTAGGCCATAAGTGAGGGTTTGTCGTGAACTAGCAAACTCCCATTTTAGGGAGAACTTGAGGATTGTGTGATGTGGACGGGCCATGGAAGTACTGCGAGCTACCACGTGGCAAGGTTTGAGTTGCTTTGTGAACGCGCTGTTCAAACGGGACCCACGTGATGTGTGCACTTGGAGGAAAATCCATGACGGTGGTACTATGTTACCTGGACTCTTTACTTTAGCCCGACATACCTGTGTCCGACACTTCATGATACGACATGGGTATGGGATATGTGTCCGACACTTTAGATTTTAGAATATTACTATGTAAATTCTCTAATGAAATGAAAAGAAAGCATGAAAGAAGATAATGACTAATAGATGAAATTCACTCAAGTAGGAGAACAAAACAAACAATAAATGAATGAAAAGAAGAAAAAAAGGAAAGAACAACATATAATATAGTCGAGTCCCCGTGTCCCAGAATTTGAAAATGAACAAGTCGGACCTCTAGATATGTACCCGTGTCCGACACCCATACCCGAGTCCAGGTAACATAGAGGTGGTAAGGTCCAAAACAAACAATTTGTCCCATGGTTTGAGTGGTCTATCACACATGTAAAATCATTCACCAATAAATATGTGAAGTTAATAAGCTGGCTGTAGTACATGCAAGTTCAAATAATTAATTTGGTCGAATCTCTATTCTTCACGAATCATGAGCACAGAATTATTACCAAGAGAAAAATGGTATATCATATGCTAAGACACGATCAGATGCATAATCAAGGAGAGTTCAAATAAGTGAATTGTCACTGAAACTAGCTAACTTGATTAAACTAACTAGGTTAGATAGATATACACACAAAAAAATAAAAAAATAAAAAATCCCAAAACCTTTCATGTCAAGGAACCTTAACAAGGTCTTTCATAGCATGAAAGGGGGAAGGGGAAATAGAGTCATACCAGATAAGGATGTTGCCTTTGCATTTTCCTTCCCATACGTGCTGCTTCCTCAGGGCTCTTTGCAGATTTTATTTGTTCAACGCAATCTCTTGCCAGAGGATCATTAACACCAACAAACTTGTGAGCCTGCAAATCAGATCGATAGATTTGAAAAAACATTCATTGACATTGAAATGAAAACCAAACTATATGCAAAAAAGCTAACCTGATAATAATGCTCCACACTTGGCCATGTGACATAATCTCCATTTTCATCAGGCATTCGAAAAGGATGAGGCGAGAAATTTGAGAAAGCTCCATAAGTATCCCATGTTTTGTAAAAGGATATTATGCTTGCCTCATAGGAAGCAACAGTAGGATCAATGGTTGAAGTTTCATCCACTGATGGGATTACAGGTATTAAGTCCGGAATAGGTTGAAGGAACCCATTAAGAAGCATGTCTGGCCCAATCTACAATTCATCAAAGAAAATTCAGAAGTCTTGCCATTTTAGAATTAATAGGAAAGACAAAAGTTAAAGAAACAAGAACTCGATAAAAAAAAAAAAAAAAAAAAAGGAAAATAATGAAAAGAATGCCTATGATGTTCCAAGGTCCAAGCAACACAAATGTCTATCACAACTAACAGAAATCCTACAATGGATTTGAAGAAAATATAATTAGGAAGGGACATGGGCAGAAACCTTTGTTTTTTGTATAGGGTGTAGTTGTCATGTTTTCCACCATTCCTTTCTGTCTATTATTTTGGGAGAGGAGGAAACAAGGTCAAAGCAGGGAAGGAAGGCGCATCCACAAATGAGGCTAAGGAGGAGAGCACCTTAAGTTCTTAAGCCAAGAAAATTTTGGATGCACTTAAGTTAAGGCATCATCCATGGAGCTATTAGACGCTTATTGTCCTCAAGCACATGCCTCCACACACCTTGACCACAATCCTCCTCAAACCCTGTTCCTCCATTTGACTCTCTCTAAGGCCGTACTTCTTGTTAGTTAAATGACATCCATATCTTTCCTCAATATTCCAACCTAAATCAATTTCAGCCTCCCGCTCATCTTTTTCCCCGACTAAAAAATAAAATCCTTCCTCTCCCTATTTTAACTTCCAACATCTTATTTCTTTAGATTCTAATCAGTACAAAATGCACATAGTAATCAAAGTTGTGATTTGGATCAATGAATCATACAATTCATTATTTGATTCACCATAAAAAAAATTTGAATTGGGTTCTTGAATCATTATCTTCACGAGTCAATTTCAATTGGATATACTTAATACCTTGGCTGTGAATCGAATCAAATTGGTACAAATTGTTAACTGAATCAATCTAAATGGTTAATTAACTAAAGAAACAATAACACTCTTAACAAAATATGGGGACTTAATATATACATATAAACAATTTATATGTTTAATTGTGAATATTACATTTCATCATCCTGAACTTGATTTGATTCACCAAGTCTAAAAACAATTTGATTCCGAGTCACAGTTCTGACAATTATGCTCATAGGCCTTTCTGTCAACAAGGTACAACCCTCAGTTCAGGAATGAATTCATTTTGAATTCTTTCATATTTTGTCATGTCACTCCTCTACATCCTCATCCAATAATATTCATTCCACATGTTTTTTCTAAGCTTCCCCGTAGTTCTACTTTGTTGAGCATTGATGTGTCATACCTGTAAAATATATAATATATAAGAACTGCATTTTTACCAGTACTCTACTGGTTATGGTTACTTGTTTAATTATAATGTAGAAATGGGAGATAGATAGATAGATCAATAGATAGACTGGTTATGGTTACTTGTTTATATTATAATGTAGAAATGGGAGAGAAAGATAGATCAATAGAGAGAGAGAGAGAGAGAGAGCAACAGCTATGGTTTTCAGATATGAAGCAGAGTTATCATACTGCACAAGTGTACACAAACTGTATAGAGGAGAACATTGTAGGTATGCATATACAAGTGTGATTTATAATATATAAGAATTGCATTTGTTTGCCCCTACTCTACTAGTTATGGTTACCTTTTTCATATTACAGTAGGTATAAAATGGGAGAGATCTATGTACATACGCTTTCTACTACTAACCTGCTCGTAGGAAACATCGATAAAGTTTATTGCTTGAGACATCTCAACCATCCCAAGTTCACCAACTGGAGTAGGAGCATTGTCTCCTCCAATAATTTTAGGAGCAATAAATGCAAAAACCTGCATGAAGAAATGAATATATGATAAACATAGTAAATACAAATCATCTCATATAAGAATGTTCCCACTCTTCAAGAACAAATTTGACAAACATCAAAAGTGTTCAGAAAAATAGTCTATGTTCAACTTCTAGTATTGCACCATCTCTCTAGTGAAAGGTACGATGATTAAATTTATGAAACTATTATGCACGTAGGAATAGTAAGAAAATAACTACAATCGAGGTCGTTGAATAATATGCTAGATTATAATGCCAAATCATAAGAACCTTGAGATCAATGAATGATTTTTCTAGTGTTGAAGAGCACATGAATCTAATACTTAACTAGTAAGTACTACAATTGCATCAAGAAGGGGAAATACATTCAAATAGAAAATAAAGAACCAGTACCTGATGTATTACACCAGATGAAATAGCAGGTGCAGCTAATGTCCCTCCACATTCCCACAAAATTGAAAGATAGCCACGGTCATAACAGTATTCCATGAGATCTCTAGGGTTTAAGACGTCAAACTCCACTACTTCAACACCTTTCGATGCAAGCAACTTCTGAAAACTCTTCTTGGCACCTCTTTGTGTTGCAACTATAGTGCGTGCCTCTGAGACATCCCAAATATTTGCAATCTCAGGAAGATTAAGAGTTTGTGACATTACAATCCGTATGGGAAAATGGCCCCCTCCATGTCTTGCTGTTAGCCGTGGATCTAAAAGCATAACAATAAGAAGGCTGTGATAGTCAACAATTATCAACAAATGCAACAACTACTTCCACTTAATCTAATATTTCAATTGTATTATAAAGAGACAAACCATCACGACGCACAGTGTTTCCTCCGACAATGATGGCATCACTTCTACCACGCAATTCAAAAACGCGATGCCTGGATTGTTTGCTACTAACCCATGATGCATGTCCACTACTAGCTGCGATTTTTCCTACCACCATTCAAGTTAAGATGAGTCAGATGACCATTAACATTCTTTATATTTAACTGCATATGGTTTTGGACTTCATCAAAATCTGGCATCCTTGCATGATGGGAATTTAAGTAATTCATGTTTTTTGTTACCTAACTAAAACATAAAACACGAATTTCAAATCAACTTGTAGAATCCATAGAGCTCACCATCAGCGGTCATAGCATATTTCAATGTAGAGAAAGGAACTTTTGAAGCAGCTCTAAAAAGTAAAGGAGCATTGACCAGGTGACATGATTTTAGAGCATCCTACAATGTATGTAATTTTGGAAAGTTAGATAAAAATATGAAAAAGAGCAAAAAATGTTGTAATTCAACATGAAGACATAAAAAATTAACTATTTTAATCAAAGAAAAATTAAAATGACAAAAATGCTTAAGCTGAAACTACTTCCTGTGTTTCAATTTTAACTTTAAATTCACTTAGTGAACATGATTCACATACTTCCCTTCCATCCAAATTAGCTCTTCATGAGATAAAACTAAGTTTTCTGGTCTGAATATTTTTGGCTCTTTCAATATGGCCAAGATTTCCCAATACCCCCTTAAAATGATTAGTAGTGATGCACAATCCTTTCATGAAGGCAAGGAATGGTAGTCAAGATGAGGAGCTCGATCACAAGATCTGATGATCCTAGCTAACGAAAATTATTTGGATTGTTAGTAGACCATATAACTCAAGTCGGCTGTGAATGCAATTTCGATCGTAAGATTGCTCAATATCTTGATCCCAAGCGATTCAATTTATTTGCTTTTTTTTCCTTATTTTCTCCACGAAGTTTTCAAAGGCAAAGAAGAAGAATTTTACTCTAACCTATGATTGGGTGTCTCTTAGGGCTCTAACCAATGCTAATCGTCAGAGACTAAAGAGACAATAACAACAACCATTCATCTTTTTCAACCTCCTCACCCAACAAAGCTTTGTTGCTACTACTACTTTGTCCTCCTAACCCAGCCTAGGCTTTCATCTTTTTCAACCTCCTCACCCAACCTTTGTTGCTACTACTACTTTGTCCTCCTAACCCAGCCTAGGCTGAGAGCCTAAGATACCCTTTTCTTGCTAGCGAAACCTTTTCTTGCTAGCGAAACCCTTTCTTCTTCTTCTTCTTCTTCTTCTTCTTCTTCTTCTTCTGCCTTAGTCACCAATCTACACCAATTTTTTTTCTTATTGTTTTTCACTCTTCCTCTTGTTCTTCTTTTGTTGCCACAACTACTTCTGGTTATTCATTTTTTTAAAAATTCTTGTTGACTAAATGTGTAGGCTATTTTTTAACTTTTTTGTTTGTAACTATCTCTTTTTATTTTTTTATCTAAACTCTCTATTCTTTTTTTTATGCATGCACTCTTGGTTTTTTTTTTCTTTTTTTTCTTTTTCTTTTTCTTTTTTATGTTCTTTGTGGTAGTGTACTATGTTCATGTAATTCAACAATTGTATAATTGCCTCTTATTGTTCACTATTTTATTTGTGTGGGAGGTAGATGGCCTATTTTGTAAGCTACGTTCCCAATATTTTAGATTATTCTTGTGTTACAAATGTTATTTTATCTTATTATGTGATATCATGATAAATATGCATTTTGATATAAATACATTTATTTTTGTTTTGAATACACACCATCACACACATACATAAATTCAAAAAAAAATTTTTTTTTTTTTTTTGGTTCATAGACTCTTACAACTGTCAATTTACTCCTCAACACTCCCTCACTGACCCTGGATAGGATCCTTATCTTGACTGCCTTGGGTGCTATAGAGAACTTAGAGAACTAGCATTCGAAAGACTGAAGTAAAGCTTGAAATCAAATTTCTAGTCTTTACAAGTATACTTGTTACAATTTCCATAGAGGACACTGACTTAATAATTATGCTAAAATAATTACTTGATAAGCTCCATGATAGATTAATTAATCTTGAATGGAAGATCATGTCCATTGACCACACTGTGTTAAGATCCATGAAGGAGATCTTTCTTCCTATTCATTAGTTGTAATTTATTAAATTGTTATACCTTCCACATGTTCTCATGTAAAGGAACAGGGAACTTGTGGAGCTATATTGTGTTCTATATGAGGTGATGCCTACTTGAGAATTTAAAGCATATTCTCTGATTAATCCATTGTCTCTTTTCCGCCAAGTAAACTTTTGAACATGGAACTTAGAATGGAGTTTTCAACTACATTGGGAACCAAATGAGATTATTTCTAATTGACACCATATGCAATATATACAACATTTGTCTCTTTTCTCAATCACACTTTTCAAGAAGTCCAGACGAGATATACATGAAGGGTCTTCCTTGGATGTATAAAAGGGCACCAATGCACGAGGCTCCCGCCATTGCACGATTTGAGGAAGGGATGATGTACATGGTATTAATTTCCTAGATTACCATTCTTTTGCATGTGAAAAGAGTGGCCAGCAGTAATCTCAAAATAAGACAATTCTTTGGAGCAACAATTTGCAAAAAGACAAAAGTCTATAGTTGAAAAAGAGGATTGATACTGTCTGATAACAGAAAACTCCAATTTTGTGAACAATTTTGTCAAGCAAAGAGGTGGATACTAAATTGGTAGGCAATTCTTTAAACATTGACAAACAAAGTTGAAATGAATTAGCCCAAATTAGATGTGATTTAAGCCAAAGTCAGGAACATAATCTAAGAAACAAAGAAAAAAACCATTGAGCTCTCAAAAGGCAAAGACAAGCAGTGAATGTGCATTCCTTCCAGTAACTTATGATTATCTTTTTCCTCTATTGGAATATTTTTCTTTTCCGATGAAAAAAGAAATAAAGAAAAGAAGGAAAATATTTGCTCCAAATTTTGTGCCAAAGTCTTTGGCCACTTGCCTAAGCATCCTTACGATTCTTTAGTCCCAAATGAAGCTATTGTAAAAGACAATGATTTCCATAGCAGAACGTCATATGCTAATGAATAACTCATCTATGAAATCTTGCAATAAGTCATGAAGTGGGTAAAAGGTCAAAGGCATAAAACATTGTAATGAACATCATATAGGAGAGTAGTCCAAAGATTACACAACCTGAATTACTTTACTCTGTAAATTCTCTCCAAGAACGTCAACCTGCAGCCCTTCACTTCTCAATGAGTGTATAGCTTTGCCTCTAAGATGACCCAAAGGATGTCTAATCCCCACAACAACTCGTGAAACTCCTGCCTAAAGCACAGACAGACATCAGTGATCTATCAGTACACCTGAAATCCTAACCAAACAAAATAAACCATCTATGCAATCACCTAAAATTGATCCAATCACATCAAGCAGGCATGGCATGGAATGGTGTGTGTGTGGGGGTGTGTCTGGGGGGGTGTGGGTGAATGATGGGTATGGATCTTTCAATCAAACTAAACTGCTTGGAGGACATCATTCCGAGTATTCAGACACAAAAGTTTGTTCTAAAACCAATAACTCAAAAGGCATCTACTAGACTACCATACAATTACATGTGGCCCACCAGGAATGGGATAAAACTTTTTAGACTACTACCAACATGATCAGTTAAGTCTCAATTGGTCATTATATGACAATTGTAATTACTAAAAGAAATAGCAAAGGTAGAAAGCTTGAAAGAAGGAAAAAACATAAAATGATTCAGCAATTTAAAGATAAGGAAGAAAAACCATAGAAGTTCACATAGTTATGGGGAAAACTAAAATTGCTAACTGCAATCACTGTAAATTAGTTTTGGGGAAATTAATTGCTCCACCATCTAGAAATTGCAATCACTATAATGAGCAACAGAAAGGTCAATAAATTAAAAATAAAGAAAAACAAGAAAAAAAAAAGTTGGAACAAGGGAATAAAGCATTAAAGGAAGGCTACCACAAATTGGCTCACACTCTAGTTATTTAAATTACTGTAACAAACACACTGACGGTGTCAAATCAGAACTAAAAAAGGAACATGAGACAAAAACAAGATTCTTATTCGCATCAAAGTGACAAAAAGTCCAGGTAAGTAAGATCCAAAAGCAACCTAACATAAATTTGTTCAACTTTCAGCAATCCAAATTGTTGTAACAATTTTAAACCAAAAGCTTCAAACCAGAATCATGAAAAACATTAAAATTGGTATAATCTTTATGATGAAACAGCTGAAAAAAATAATAATAATTAAGCTCTAATGGCAAACCAGAACCAAAAAACAACACTAAAATAAACTTACACAATTAAGAAATACATGCAATCAACCACGAATTTAAATCAACCGAAGAAAGAAAACTTATTCAATTAAGCTCTGAAGACAGTCTACCAAAAATTTTTTCACTTTCTAGCAATGTAAATCATTAAAAAAGAAAAACACTAGAGACTACAAACCAGAAGCAGGAAAAACACCAAAAGAGATATGATCTTCAATACAAGACTGCCGAAAATAGAATGCTTATCCAATTAAACTTTAAAGAAATCTACTACAAATTTGCTCACTTTCTAGCAATTTCAAATCTCCGACACGAACATCACCAAAAGATTCGAACAGACTAAAAATATAATAATAAAAAATAAAAAACTTAAACGCAATCAACTACGAATTTAAATCGCTAAAACGGACAACACCTAAAAGGCATCAAAATCTAGGACCAGAGTCCAGACAAACACTAAAAAAGATTGTGATGATCTTCAAGATACGAAATAGTAAGAGAAAAACAAAACCTTAATGAGAGCGGAAACTGCGGTCTCATCACCGTGACAATCTCCAGGCTCCATATTCAGATACGCAGTAGCGCCTCTACAAAGCTCACCGGACGCCTCCACCGCCTGCAACTCCGCGCACTTCGATCCTTGCGCGTACAAAAACCCTTCTCCGACAACATTACCATTTCGAGTGATAACGCACCCGAAATTCGGATGCGGAGACGTGAATCCGGCAGATTTATCCGCGAGCTCCGCAGCTAGGCGAATCTGCTTCGCGTCGAAGACGTGATTGTTGTTGGCTCTGCAGAGAATCGGAGACTTGAATGCCACGGCCAATGAGATCGCCATTAACAAGTGTATTTGGAGTTCAAAAATTCACAGAAGAAAGAGAGTTTTTGCGTCTGAAGTTTGAGAACACAAACGCTTCGCGTCACGGCTATGGCCTGTTTGGACATATACGTAGTTGCACGTGCGTTGCCAAAAGCTGTCGTTAAATTAATATTTTCCTTTTGAAGTTAGGATTTTTGGAGACTTTTTAATACCCATTTTACCAATATGATTTTAATACTAAGTATTAACAAAAAGAAATGTATCATCAAGATTAAATTAATAATTTTGTTTTTTATGGGAAAAAAAATAAATTTTAACTTTAATAGGATGAATAATTATCTATAAGCATCGGTCTACTTAACTCATCCTATTTTAACTTTATAATTTACATCCTAATTATAAATGAATTGACTAAACATATTTAAGAAGATATTTTATAGAGTATGTTATTTGTTAATGATATAGTAGTGATTGATAAAGCTAAATCTACAATAAATGATAAGCTACACGTTTGGAGATAAGTTTTAATTTTAAATGGTTCAAAATTAATAGAACTAATACTAAGTACTAAATGTAATTTTAGTTGAAGCATAAATTTAAATGAAGGGACATTGACGATTGGCAGTTAAGAGCAACTAAATAAAAATTTTAAGTATTTGAAATCCATATACGTGATAAGAATTGAAATTTGTAAAAATCTCAAATTAATATTTTTCTATTTTATAATATTTTATTAATTTTAGTAAATTTACTATTTTAAAAAAGTTTTCTATATAATATGATTTCACCATGAGTTTTCTGTATAATAGTATAGTATAGATATGTACATATAAATACTAAATATATTATCGGTCAAGTATCAAGAAAAGCTTCCCAGCCATACGGTTTTCCAAGCCAATCACACTGACTATGCTATGCATAGTAACTTAGTAAGTACATCCTTTAACACTATGCCATATATATATATATGACATACATAATTTTTGGTGCAACTAACCATTTTGAAGTACCAAAACAGGTCATTTATTTAAAATAGCCATTTTAACATGAATAACAGCTCTAAGAACGAAAAAAACAAAAAAAACAAAAAAAAAAAAAAAAACATTGGAATTTGGAAACATCACCTAACACTCATTCCAAACATTTTTTTTTTTTCACGTGGGCTAACTTAAGATAACCTTACAACAACAACAACAAAATCAAGTGTATCACAACAAATGCATCATCATAAACCAAATAAACACACATCAATTGAAATATATCCTGCTTGAACGTGCGTTAACATGTATCTGACATTTTGAATGGCAGATTATTGCTTGTAGCAAACATAAGAAGTATGTGTGTCAGAAGATGCAAAAGTTAGACATCTTATAGCAGCAGATATCAGTATCACTACTGTTCCATATGGGAAGGAAAATGAACTTCTTGGCTTACTCTTCTTCTTCTTCTTCGGCTTCCTCAAGCCAGTTCACAAATGGTTCCAAAGCTTTGATAAAGGATTGCCTGCAATATTTACCAGAACAACTGAGTAATGAATCTGGGACCTTTCATGACATCAATATTGTGGCCCTACAAACAGGACTACATATGAACACAGAAAAATGTGTATGTGGGTGTGTTTTGCGTATACCTATGTTTATGCATATATGTTATCTTTTAGATTGAGGGATAAGAATTTAAAAGAGACCCAGGAAAAACTACAAATATATTTTGTCAGTATTCCTTTTCTAAGGCTTTTTTCGCAAAGTGAATTTGTACCAACCCATTCAAGTCATGACCCATTAAGGGTCAACCTTATGTATAAACCTTATCATCAATTAATCAATTTCCAATCCAATGTACCAAAACAAATTCCTATTTTGCCATTCAGGAAGTAGGTGTGGGTGCGGTGCTCATTCTTAGCAAGCCTGACTGCCTGAGGTCCTAAGTAAACTTACACACTTGTACAACAATGTCAACAAGTGCCCATATGAATCTAAAATTAAACGGTCAAACATTATTTGAGCATTTGTTTAATGAATGATAGATACTTGCTATATTCCTAGCTTTTTATATTTCCTAGCATAGTAATAGATCATTGTCAACTTAAAACTATCCAACAATTGTAACTCATATATGATGACAACAGCAATCCGAAGGTAAATGAACTTTTTTTAGATTGTCTCACGTTCCTGGCCATCCAAAAAGAATTTTTATTAGTTAATGGCTCGAAACACGAAGGGTTGACATTAGGGGTGCAGAAACCTCCTAAATGAAGCCCAACAGTTGAATAAATAAGAGGAATCTGATAGGCACGAATTCTATGGTGTGAAACCAAACTGTCAAATGTTAGAAGTATTGAAGTAGCCTTAGTCATATAACATACTTTAGGAGCCACTGAGAATAGGATAATTAACAATCAACACTCAATTAGTATCAAGTAATTATCAGTAGAGCCATTCAGTGCTGAAATTCTAGAAATGCGGCAAAAGCTAGCATACCTGCCCTTGGGGTTTGCTCCCCTCCGGAACCATAAAAGAATGGTATCTTCTGCAAGCACATCCTGGTCATAGAGAGATCTTACAACTTCAGGAAATAGCTTCATCAGTTTCGCATCATCGTAGCATTGGATTTGAACTTTATACATGAGTTCTAGCTCCAACTTTCCACTGGTACAAAAGGTATTCAAAAGTTTCGCCCATTTTTTCACCTGTCAGAAATCACACGGGTTTTAGAAAAAAAAATATATATATATATATATATATATATATATATATATATATATTAGACTAGAAGCAACGTGTGCCCTTAAGCCCCATATCCCCACCCGTGAGGGGTTTTAGAAAAATTCAAAAAACTATGAATGAAATTCTCAGCATTCATGTTTACATTTCTATTCTCTTTGGAATGAAAGAAAATGATTTACACTTAAACCTCTAAATCTAGCTATTTCTAAGAATAAGTCCTGCTGTGATTGTTATATATATATATATATATATATTTGAGAAGATAGAATGTGATACAAACCCATTTTTCCTAATAGAAAAATATAAAATAAAGAGAAAAGAGAAAGATAATTGGCTCAATTGAGGGAGCCAAGACCTCCGAATGGTTCATTCGGGGGAGCCAAAACCTCCGATAGATCAAAATATGGCCTTGTGAATAATTTTCCGCTCCCCTTTTTTATTGATTCCTTCTCTTTAAATAGAAAATTACAGCACCCATAAATCCTAAAAACTAGCCCATACAACCCATGTTCTCTACACACATAATCCCATTTTCTATACCCACACACCCATGTTCTACAACATGGCTATAGTTGTTGAAAACTAAAAATATCATAAAAATAAAACAAAACAAATGTGATTGTAATACCATGTTAATAGTTAGTTGTATAACCAGCTCCATCACCAGACCGCACTCTCAGAAAGGCATCAGGCCCGTTCCTAACCATTAATTCTCCTCACCCCCCTAGGGTGAGGTAGTGGGCAAGAGTTGAACTGGAACTTTTGAGTTTCAAAGTCACATCTTTACCAACTGCACCAACTCCATGTTAGCGTGATCGCTATTAATTCAGCGAAGATTATTTGAATCACTTCATGAAAATGGATGCCCCAATGGAGCTTTTTCTATTCGAAAAGTTTTTTTTAGGATCAATGGCTACTAGTCGGTTAGATGTGTGCGAGTTTTCCTAGGACAGCTCCCGATCTTTGAGTTTAGGTGATTCGCAGCTGTTCTGGGTATGACAGTCTACAGTAAAAAAAATAATTGCAGGCCTATTAATTAGAGGTGTATTTGAATATCTGATTCACTTTTCTCTAGACTCTACTTGTAGGTCCTTTCTTCTATATCCGCAATCTCAATTTGCACCAAAAACCCAGCACTCTACTGCCATTTTCTGCCCACCAAAACGTTGCCCATTATAAATTTAACTTCAAAGTCCATATTCCAGTTACATTCATCCTAAAAACCATCTGTTTCCAAACTCTTAACTCTCAAGCCAGTAACCTATATCCAATAAAAATCAACCATTGTTCTACACTGCATCACAAAAATTATAAGAATGAACACATTCAGAAGTGAAAAAGAGGTTGTATCGCATTTACACACGCAAAAAACAAAAAATAATATGTGCATCAATAATAGCATTAACTCCTGGAGTGATTGAGAAATGAAAGCAGCAGATGTGTACAAATCTTCGCAGAACAGGCGACCCGGTTGTAAGAAGCAACAACATAATTTATACTAAACTTGAACAGGAACCAAGAATATAAATAACACATAAGATCAGAATACAGACAACCCTGTGAAATGAAAGAAAAGAAGATGCCATCACATACCTGACGTAGCGCAGCATTAGCATTTTGCTGCTGATTTTTCCCTGACCATTGAACAGAATCCATTATAATATCCCACAAAATGCGCACAACTTCAATATCAGGTAACTTTGCATCCTTAACATGCTGCTTAACAGTTTCAATCACTTCAGACAAATCAGCTTCATCTGCTATCGCTGTAGTCAAAGCAGATTTCATCTCCTCAAGTTTGACTGTGAATATCTTCTTCTCATTGTATTCAACCAATGCCATTAGCCCTTCCTTGCTGAGCAACGCAGCAAAATAGACACATAAGACTCCACATACAAATCAAAGAAACTCAAAAAATAAACTAAGGAATTAACAGTATATCATTGAGACCATGTTGATCGATGAATAAAAATGCTTCGCATAGCTCCAAGAAGCAGAAAATGACAAAGGTCAATTTAAAGTTTTATAGTGCAGATTTTGAAGTAGCCAAATATTCATGTCTCAATAATCCTCTTGTTTACTAATTTGGGTTTTTGGGTTCTCTTCTTTTTTTTTTTGAGATGAAACAAAGGATGCTTTATTAGATTAATATTGTAATGTCGTTGACATGACATGATAAAGCATCAGGAGTGCTTAACCATATGACCCATATTCAATTACATCCTTTCTCCCACTTACACATCTCCCACTTTTCCCCGTTGTCAGCTATTGCAGTCTACATTCTATGGGTAATCCCTATATCTCCAGGCTTTATCCACTACGTAAGCATGCATCCCAATTCACATAGCAATTTGAGACAGAGAATACATTAGCCCATGAGGATGCAAAGACCCACGCGCTGGCCAGCAGTTTAATATCATCCCATAGAGCAGTCTCTTCCTTCATAACGTTAACACCCTTCGGTTATGTTCAAGCCACGACGACTACATAGTAGCATAAAAAGCAATTGCTCCTACCTCTTTTTCCTGTTTGTTTAGCAATGTGATGTGATTAAGTGAAAGTCCATTGTCTGAGTTGATAGGAGGAAGTAGTTTTTCCCCCGAATGTATGAACCATTTTTGCCAAATTCTTCTAGCAAGAAGGCATGTGAAGAGAATGTGTTCCATTGATTCACCTTCCTCTTACACAAAATAGACAACAGTATGGGGAATAACATACTGATGGGCATCGTCTTTGTAGCACATCATAAGGGTTTTTGGATTTTCTCATTGAGTCATGGTAAGCTCTTTCACAATAATTTAATTTCTTCTTAATCTGGGTCTTGTTCACTCTTTGTGCCTTATTGGGGTTTAGACCATCGAAACTATTGGAAGGGGGGGTTAGTCATATCTTAATGTCTTATAGCTATGAAGACCACCAAGTTGTTGCCCAACTGCTTCAGTTGAACTGAAAGGCTACCAAGCTTTCATCTTCTCAATTCCAATTTTCTTCAGTTTTTTTCTTCTACTCTTTTTCTATTTGTTCTATTAATTCTGATACCAGAGAGTAGATTGGTCGTCTATCAAGATGAGGGCACACTTGTCCCAACCTAATGAAAGTTGAAACCCAACCGATCCAATTCGACTCATGCTTGGCCTGTTTGGCTAGACAATTCCAGGTTCAATCTGGCCAAAAAGGTTGATATTTATATCACTTGACTAAATCAGGTAAGGTGATCTTAAGTCCCCAACCTGTCTGAACCCAACCAGTAGTATCCCAACCCAAAGCTATATAATGAAAGAACAAATTTGTTGTGAAACTATTTCTTTTCCTAGCATTAAGCCATTAACTATTTGGTGGAAATCTAGTTTTTGCACCCCCTTCAGCCCATTCAACCTAGAGTTTTGGCCTCTTTGAGATCTCATCCCACTCAGCCACTTGTGGGTGAGTGCATTTCACTTCCTTTTACGTCCCCAAATATTTCCCCTACTTCCTATGTTCTATCAATTGAATAAGGATCCAAAATAAACTCTTTCTTCCTTCCTCCTACCACATTCAAATTCTTCCTTATTACAAACCCTGACATTCTCCTCAAGTTTCTTAAGCAAATATTCTAAGGGGTTCATTTGTTTAATTTTACAACTTAAGTGAATACCACCAACTTTTGATCTTCTGCATTAACAATGGTCTCTTTCAATCGCAATTGGTCAGGCTCTTTTATAAAGTGGGATAATTGACCTCCAATCTGCTAAGGATCCTACAAAAGTACATCAAGGTTTAGTAGGCGGTAGCTCCAACAATTCCTTATTCACCTAAAAAAAACAGACACCTGTAGTATTCATTTTGGTTTCTTGGCATTTCAATTATTCTACCCAAGTCAGTTGCCAAAATAACAACAGATTCATTCTTTGATCTAGTCATGGCCCACAAACCTAGCAAAGACCAATGGCTAATGGGCTTCCTAGGACTAGAGTTAATATATCATATTAAAATTCCCACAGAGACAGAGCCACAATATCATTTCTTTTCCTCCAAATAAGTTTCTCACAACACAGATTTTGCTGCTCGAGAAGCATTAGGGCAATTAGAAATCTTTCACAATCAAAATCGTAGTAATCAGAATCACAATTTGAATAGATGAATCATACAATTCACAATTAGATTCATCAAAAATCAAATTGAAATGGGTTCCTAAATCGCTATACCTGTAAATTGCAAAATAATGTCTAACTCAGTAGTGAATCAGATCGAATTAGTAGTGAATCACAAGCGAATCATATTGAATCCATTTGAATAGCATGTTGAATCATAAAGAATTGGTTTGAATTGTTAATTAGCTAAAATAACACTAGTACCTTATATTTACAATAATTTTGATTTATAAAAGTATGTGATTCACCTATATATAGTGAATCTTATGATTCAATGATTCGTATTCCAATTTGATTCGCCATGCTCCAAAATGATCCAATTAAAGTGCAAAACTATAAAGAACCACTCAAGTTATTCTAATTCTAATTCTGAACGCTTGTAAATTTATTTAAAAAAAAAACGCCAAACTTTGAAAAAAGAACCCAGGCATTACCTATTCACATTGACCTCCTTAAACATTCAAAATATTTTCAAAGAGTCCACTACTTACCTTAACAACTGGCTAGGCAATTTTGATGCATATAGGATAAATCATGGAGTAAGTGTGCCTATGCGATACCTTGACAACGTCAAAGCAAACATACATGAATCATAAAGCGAATCAAATGAAAAACCCTACCAAATGAGAGCAACTATAGAAAGCATTTCGCAAATTCTCTCTTTCTATATTGTTAAAGAATGAAGATTTTTTTCCAGCAATTTAAATAGATAAAGATATTTAATGGAAAGAACACCAACCTAAAATGCTCAGAAAAACCTTCAGCAGAGCGTCTTGCAGAAGGGAAGAAATCAAGGAGATTGTTCTCTACTTTACCCCGCTTCAAAAGTGAAACTAGGTCATCAATACTATTATCAATCAGATACTCCCTGAAGAAGTCTGTTATGAACAAAAGCACTAGCCCCTTGGCCACAAGATTATCCTTGAGTAGTGGTTGGAAAACGGTTTCTGGTGGAAGCCCTGATAACTTCTGAGAGAATGCAAGGGCTGTGAAGATTGCAAGCTTCTTCCTCTCATTTTCCTCAAAAAGCTCCAAAGACTGCAAGAATCTTCGCATGACATTTTCAAGAGTCTTTATCAGAAATGGCCTCCTACGCAAGATCTTCTGAATGTACAGTACAAATGGCAAGATAGATTCGTGCTTCGGTTCACAATTTAAAATAGAGTAGGAGTGGTGCTCCCCCTCATCAAGTGTTGTTGTACCAGGTTGAGTTCGCCCTCCTATGAAAACCACCTGCAATTTAGACTGGTTAGGTCAACATCCTTCAAGAAGCCAAGAAGGAACCACTAGAATTTTTTTATTATTATTATTTTTTTTTTATTTTTTTTTTTATTTTTTTTTTGGGGGGGGGGGGGGGGGGGGGGGGCGCGGCAGCAAGGGTAATACTTAAGTAATTACTGTAATTAGAAAAAAGAAGATATTGATTAATTGATAATTTATGAGATACATAGTCGTGTTTGATCAAGCAATAATATGGCACCAACTCTTCAAAGAAGGTGATGGTTTTGTTCATTAATTCTTTTTGGGCATAATGGGCAGTATCATTTATGAATGATCTATATTGCATCTCTCAGTTGTTTCTTTTATACACATACACACGCATATATACACGCTTTTTCTTGCTAATGCATATGCCAGTGAACCTACATTCTTGTTTCTCTCCCTCTCTCAGATTTATTAACACAATTGAAAACCAAAATAAACTAGTAAAAGGTAAAAAGCATCCAGAAAACTGTTTGGTCAATGAAATTCAGAAAGGAAAGATATGACACCATTAATTTATTAAGCATGCTTACCTCAAAAAATGTGTCTCCGTATCTTGAGAAGTTAAGGTCTGAAGATTCAATACTCTTGGCAACAAGGTCCTGTATATAACAAAAGCTAGGTCACAAATATGAAATCCTAACATGCACTATTAAACAAAATCCTCTTCACCAAGTCAATGATGGAGCACATAGTAGTCACAAGCAAAATCTAATAACAGAACATGCAGAAAAGGAGCCTAAATGAAAGCAGTATAAAACAAAGAAATGAAAGCATCAAATGAAAATTCCCTAAATCTTCATCAAGTTTTTCTCAATTTTTTTATCAAAAAATTACAAATTAAATGTAATGAAAAATACAAAAACTCCATTGAATTTAGATCAAAATTTTGAAATATTCAAAATTAAAAAGAAAAAAAATCTTTGAGTTCTTTTATTTTTAAATATTCCACTCAATTTTAAAAAAATTGAAATATTTGTAAAATTTAAACTAAAAAAAACTTTTTGAGTTTCTTTTTTCTGTTTTACGTCTAAATACAAAATTGTTTAAGAAAACCAATACTGACTTCAATTTTTATTCAAAGATGTTTGTGAAAAATACAAGATATGAGATTGAAGTTCAATGGATCTGACTTGTAATAATAAAATTAAGTTTCTTTTAAAGGAAACTAATAAATAAAACAAAATAATCACTAAAGGAAGAAAGAAAAACAGATTTAAAAACTTCGGCATTGGATTATACATAAATCATGCAATTTATAAACTAGTAATTGACTCGTAAATCTATAATACATGTTATGAATAAAAGAAAATTATCTCCTGCTTATACAATGTATGTCAGGCATTATTAAGATTATCTATCTTACTTTAAACTATTATATTTTATAATTTAATATGCTTTAAATATATGTCCATGCATATGTCTTGAATGAAATATGGAACTTCCAAACATTTAAATGATGAATCTCAATACTTTTCTACAATGTCAATTTTTTACAAAACATTCCCTAAATTGAAATAGACTTCCATAAGTTAACTTGGATTTTAAAGTCACTGAATTTAAGGGCATAGTCAAATTTTCGACCCTTGAATAAAGTTGTTTGTTTTTTGTACTGTAGAATAAAAGGAGAATATCATCATTCATATAGTTTAAAGACTAAAACATATTATAAGAAGCAATATCTTGAGATTTTTCATGCTCCTACAATAGATTAAATTATATTTTTAAGTGAATAATTACACTGCATTTTACAAAGTTTCTAGTTTCTACTCAAATAATTCAAGGTAGTTTGTGCTCCATATTGTGTTTGTTCTCAACACAGTGAAAACACTAGATGCACCACAACCAGGTAGGGTATCAGAAACTGAAAATGCCGCAGACTACCCTAAAAAAAAATACAGGGATATTATATGTTAAGATACAGAAATGATGGTAGAAGCTTTCATCTAGTAAGCTGGAACAAAGTCCAACAACCGACTGCTCATGGTGGATTGGATATTGGCAATATCAAATCAAGGAATCAGGCCTTGGTTGCCAAATGGTTTTCGAGGTTCATGAAGGAGGGTGATGCATTATGGGCTCAAGTCATTCGAAGCAAGTATGGGTGTTCTATAGAGGGAAGACAACCTGGTAGTGTGGTTCACGCTACATATCGAAGCCCATGGATACACATTTCCAGCATTTACCCAATCTTCACGCCACATATCACCCTCAAGGTAGGAAATGGTCACTATATCCACTTTTGGGAGGATCGATGGTGTGGAGATGAGCCCCTTGCCCATTCTTTCCCTCACTTATTCCGCCTCTCTAACTGTCCAAACACTCCTATTGCTCATTTTTAACCAATTCCCCCCCTTCAACTTCTCTTGGTCAACCTTCATGGAACCTAACTTTCCCTCGTAACCTCACGGCAAGAGGGGAAGCAGAGATTGGCCCTCTCTTATCTAGAATTAACCCGGTTCAGCTATCCTCCACTTCAAATGACACCTTCCTTTGGTCCCTTGATAACACCGGATCCTATTCATGTAAGTCCTTTTTCAATCACCTCATTGAGCCCTCATTTCCAACACCCACAACCTACTATCATTACATTTGGAGAGCTCCAATTCCACATAGAATTCGAGTGTTTGGATGGCTTGTGGCTCTCAATAGGCTGTGCACCCAAGATTTAGTGCAAAAGCGATTGCCCCATTTTTACATATCACCACATTGCTGCGTTCTTTGTTTTAAAGCTAATGAGACAGTGGATCATCTCTTCTTTAGATGTACTCTTGCTGGTCAGATATGGAGAAAGTGGGAATTGTTCCTTTTTGGAAAGTTTAGTAGGCCGCAGTCATGTGAAAATTGCTTCTTGCCTAGCCATAATGCTGGTTTGAGTAGGAGACCCAAGGAGATAGGGAGCATTATCTCAGTTGCTGTTCTTTCATCTCTCTGGAAAGAAAGGAACAGTAGGTTTTTTCAAAACAAGATCAGTACAGTGGACGACATTTGGGAGGTCTCTATAACTTATGCTGCCACTTGGATAAGCTCTTCCAAGATAGGTGGTGCGTACTCATTCACAGACTGGTACAGGAGTTGGGATGCTTTGATGTAATTTCAGTCCATTAGCAGTTTTCTGTGTTATAGTTTCTGCCATTTGATGTTAGAATGTTCTCTCACCTCTCCATGACCATTGCTTATGCTCATGCCACTGTATTACTGTTTTAACATTAATACAATATTTGTCTCTTCTCAAAAAAAAAAAAAAAAGATACAAAAATGAAAGCGAGATTAGCAGTAAACTGTTTTTTCTGATATACGTAACTATAATTAACAACACATCAATATTTGAGTAAACTCACCAGATCACCAGCATTATCCAGATATATCTGGACCACCGCATCAGCAAAAGTTGCAGGGTCCAGAGGAGCTGCTATATTCCGTTTGCGGGTCTTAATCCGCGTACCACTGAATTTACAAAGATAAACTTAAAGCAAGTCACAAACTAATTAAGAACATGAAAGAATTGATGGAACAGAGCAAAATATTTAATAAAATAAGCATACACAATAGAGTGTGCTAACATATGGCTTTCAGCGTAACATAATCTCAAATTGTTTCTAAATAATTAGGATAAAGCTTCAATTTGGGTTTAGTTAAATTTCACTCCATGTTGTCAAGTTGTTGCTCAAGTGACCATGGGTGGTTCTTAGAAGATTATCACAAGTTTAAGTGCAGAAGTGTAGATTGTACCCAAATTAAGGAGCTTGAGAAAGCTTAAAACATAAATAAACGCAATCAACTCTCACCCACTACGAGCATTTGATCCTTCAATTCACTATGACCCATTATGCTTTAAACCCTTCGCTGAGACTTGACCAAAGATTTTGCTACCAACAAGAAGCTCGGATAACAACTACAATCTACTTTGATGAAGATTCTAGAAACGGTGACTTAGTCAATCATTCAACCCACCCAAGCAAGCATGAACTACATGAACTACCAAACCAAGAACCTTTCATCGAGGCTTTGCCAAACCATTTATCACCAATGATGAGCTCCAACAATGGTTGTGATCAACTCCCAAAATATTTTGAAACAAACGTTGGTCTCATTGACAACAAGCCCTGTGATTCCTACAATTCCTTTTTTATTTGTTTTACATTACATTTTTGTTTTTTCCTTTTTGTTCATTTTTTATTTGTTTTACATTACATTTTTTTTTTCCTTTTTGTAAATAATTAGAAGATTGATTGGGTAAAGACGAAGAGTCATTCCTTGTTCAAACATTTTTTTTATATTTGGTATTTTAGTTATGGTCCGTTGTACATATTACACCCATTGTCAGTTTTTTACTATTTGTTTGTTGTTCTATTAATCGTTTCTCTTAACAATTATTTACAAATTAGCTTCCAACACTTTTCTTTATTAAAAGCTAACTCTTCAATATATTACATATTTGTTAATTATGATACTATAATATATATTTGTTCACTTGTCTTTTTTTTTCTTATTCGTTAACCTTTTTTTTCATTTTAATTCAAGGTTGTTAATTGTTATATCCATTAAAATATATCAATTGTTATGATTTGAGTGCAACAAAGGTTGCTCCATTGTGACTTAAAGAACATTGCTTGAAATCAAAAAATAGTCTTGATTGAAGGGATAAGATTTTGTTATAACCCTTCCCAAACCTTATAAAAACGAGAACCTCGTGTACTGGGTTAAGGTAAACCCTTTTTTACTTCTTTTTAACTGTTATAGCTTCTTTTTTTTTAAATTACATTGAATATTGAATCATTGATATTCGATATTATTGTTTTATACTGTGTACTTTATTTTGCAACATACACATATCATGCAAATGCATTTTACTTAAACATCATGTTGTTTCTTTAATATATAATTCAATTAGTTGAAGCATCAATTTTCATATCGAACATTTAAAATGTTGAGTAATAAAGTAACAACACCTTGACAAACTAAGTATAATTGAAATGTGAATATTAAGATGGATATGAGGTAAAACATTGAAAGATAATATTAGAAATGAACATACTCGAGAAACAGTATAAGTGGCCCCAATTAGAGAAAAAATGAGAGAAAACCAATTAATGTACTATTGACACATAAAACAAAGACCATTTAATGCACTTATTATTATGAAGGTGGACCTATTATCAATCTGCGATAAAGATTATTTGTTGAATTATAATATAAATGTCGATTTTGCCCTTGATAGAGCAAAGTGAAGGAAGCGAATTCATGTAGTCAATCTAATGTAATTCGGTAGTTGGAAAAATGCTTTGTTAAGTTATTTTGAGTTTAGTTGGAAAATTTTGGCTGCGTTTGGTTTGTGATTCTTATACAATTTTCTGTATCCGAAAATTTGGAAATGCAGAAAACACATTTGGTTGGTTGAAACCCAAAAATAGTTTTCCAAAATTTATAAAGAAAACATGTTGTTTTTAAGAAATGATAAAAAAATCGTTTACCAAATTTTTTACTTTCTAGATTGTATTCTAGTTTTCAAATCATGAACCACACACAATCTTAGTCTTTTGTCTAATGTGACTTGAAACAATGAGCTTTGTACATGAAATCGAGGAATGTATAGTTATCATGTTATGAAAAAATGGCTTTTATTGCAAAACACGCACACACATATACGCCACCTTACCGCACAACATTCACAACACTAATTGTGCATACTACTTTCTTTAATACAAAATGTCAAAAACAACTAGACTGGACTTTAGTTTGAGCATACATTGGCCTAGAATGAAATTAAATTTAACAACAATTCCTTTCCCCTTTCTTCAGGTGAGATGGTTTAGGCAACAGCATTTCGTCCTCCACAAAATTAGCATATTCATAGACATCATATCAACATAAAACTATGGGAAATGATTTGTGGATTCCGGAGTAAATGCACTAGAAACGTGGATGCTCCCGTCTCCATCTGTTCAACATATATGCCACATGTATTGCACAAATGCGTGTTGATCAAACAAACATGAAAGAATCTGAGTTTCTAGCGTGCTTGTTCCTCAGTCCACCTAACATTACTCTAAAACTATACATCAAGTGCTTCATAACAACACGAATGCCCAAGAAGAAAACCAGAAGAAAAGGATCATTATTTAAAAGAAGCAGAGGAGCAACACACACACATGAGATTACAAAATTGATGAAATAAATAGTTTTCGAAGATCATCCATAAGAAGAAAATAAATGATAAAGAAAATTTATTTGGGCAAAAAATAGATGCAAAACATTGGTCCACTTGACAAGGAAATACATTTTTATATAAGAAAAAAAAAAAAGTATAGACGTAATGATATACAGAGAATGGGGCAGGAAGAGAAAAGAAGAAGGATAAATAATGTGCAAAATGCCATGAAAAAGATGGTAAAACCAGGCATAACTCTTAGTAATTCATCTGGATTGGGCGTCATGGCCCTCTACTGACAAAAACAATAATTGCACTCAATACTAAGAAGTGTAGAGCATCTTTCCCTATGGCAACATTCCAACTATCATAACTACATAGAGAGCAAAAAAAAAAAAAACATACGATTGGCACACATCACAACTCTCAACAACTACTTATCATATATAAGCAAATAATAACGATAAAGAAGCAGTAAACACCAACAAATTGTAAGAGTTTGGGAAAGAAGATAGCATACCCAAGAGTGGGTCTCTCCTTGGAGCTGCAGGAAAAGCAAACCGTCAGTCAATCACACATGATATACATCAATAAAATAAAATAAAGACGGATGAAAAAAAAAAAAAGTAGAAAATCCAGTAAAAAATAAAAATCTGATCCCAAATCACTCGAAAAAAAAAAAAAAAAACCCACAAGAACACAAATTCCCCGGCTAGAATGAAAAATCACAATTAACTGAAGAAACAGAGAACCCTAAATCGCATTCCCATATAAAAAATTATCAAGTAAAACATAAGACATGACAAATCATCACAGCAAACGAACCAAAAAGGCGCTCTTTCTCACCTCACCCTTCCCCTCGCAAACAACACATCAAAACAAAATTCATCGAAAACAAGCGATCCATCAAAATCCGTTGAGATCAGCAAGAAACTCGATAAACAAGAACAAGAAAAACAATAAAAATCACCATTGCCTTGCATCAACGAGTTGAGGAAAAAAAAAACTAAAATAACTGAAAAAATCATCGTCACCAATTCATCAAAAATGAATGATCCATCATCGAAACCCCTTAAGATCAACAAGAAACTCGATAAATAAAAACCCAAAAATAAAAAATTCAAAATAAACATATGAACGAGTGAAAAAAGAAGAATCTAAAAAACAACTGAAAAAATGATCGATCGTCACCTCATAAACCGAGATCGAGAGATCGGAAGAGAGAGAGGATGAAGAGTGAGAGCTTCGGTCGAGAGAGCTCGGTGAGTGGAGCGGTTGTTAATGTATTAGAATTCTATTTGTTGCCCGTCAGTCACGCTTTCTTGGGTCTTTATAAAAAAGGGCAGAAAAACGGAGGGTCTGCGCAGCAAATGAAAATGAACGGAAGGAGAGACTTAGAGAGAATCTATGCAAAATTTCCATATCCCACATGGCCAAATAATACGGCCTTCATTAATCATAAATTAATGTGCATTTGCATTTAGGCTTTGGAAAAGTTAAATTTTTATTTTTTTTTTATTTTTTTATTTTTTTTTTTTTACGTAGAGAGCGTATTAATCCTCACGCCAATAATAGGCTTCCGTCACAAACAGTGCTCTATACAAATCCTTCATAAATCATGTTTAATAATCTGTCACATTTGTACAATGCATATTGTTTTGTATGTGTCCGTCCACACTTTACTTGTAACATCACTTCCTATTTTACTAAACAATCGTAAGACCCATAACTTAAAATCAAAACTCACAGAATGATTTCGTAAAAGACGCTTCATCGTGCCAACGCCCCTATCGATGAGAAGTTTACATCTTTTAAATAGGGGGCACAGGTTTGATTAGGTTTATGAATTTCTGAATAACACTTTATAAAATTATTACTAAGTCAAGTTCAAATATTATGATAGTTATTAAGATGATTTCTTTTGTATTATTTATGACATAAAATTTTTGGTTGATTTAGTCATCGTAAGTGTTTATGATAAAAATAATAAATATAGTAATAACTATTATTTTATTAGTTTAGGTTAGTTCGAGTTAATTATAAAATCTTGATTCAATCGAAATGAAATCGAGCTACAAATTTCTAGACCTAACCCTATCCGAAAGGATTAGATTGGTTGGGTTAATCAGGACCCTCACTTCTCGGACTAAAAATTTAATGGTCCAACTTGTTTTTTTAATCCAATAACACTCTGTTAATATATAGAAAATATTAATCTAACTATTAAAGAAATGTAACTACGCATTTATGTTCATTAAATGTGTACGGTTTACATATCTTTAGTTATATAATAAATTATTCAATGGACATAAACATATAATTACATTATAGTTATATATTTTTTAAAATTAAATTAATATATTATATGTCATATTCAACTCTACTTATACTCAATTCCTTCATCAATTTAGTTCTATAAAATTATGATGGAATTCGGTGTATTGATATTGATATGATGGCACCCAAAACGTTATCTTACATGTTCATTACTAAAATGTGCATTCTCCGTCACAAACAAAAATAATGATAATGAGCTTCTCTTACTTGATACGAAAAATATGTAGTAACATGGATAAGGGTGAAAGTGAAGTTTGATGTAACTTCTACCAAAAAAAAAGTTTGTATTTCAAGGTTGAATTGGCTAGCTAATATATTATTGTTTACATTGTTCACCAACAGTAATTGTTTATTTAGGAATAATTGGCTTTGCCCACCACTTGTTATACTGGTAATTATATATAATTAACTCGGTGCATAATCTCCAAAACGAATCTATACTTGTGTTAGATTTTAAAAAATCTAAACTTATGTAATGTTCCCAAGATGTAAAAATAATCATATAAATCAATCTTATTTTCTTATAATATTAGTGGTGGTTGGGTTGACCGAGCTTAACACTACCTTCATGTGCAACTAATACTTATATAACTAAAACTTACTGGTGTTAAGCGTGCTTGCACCCCTCCTGAAAAGTGTTGAGAACATCAAACTTTATTATTATCGATATTATCCACAACTTAATCACTTTTGAGGCTAAGTACTAGATTTTACTTTAAAAGACTTTAGTACTAATGAGGATGAGATCCTAATTTATATTATATATAATAAACTAGTCAATATCTGATGTAAACCTATTATTTCAGTCAACGCATACCCACAAATTTATACTTTGAATCGAAATCTAACTTCATCACAATTACCCTGCACGATCCATGTTAAATTAACTGTTGCCATCATCTTAAAAATGAAAAACTCGAAGAACCATCCGTGACTGTGAACACGCATTAACTTACATGCGTCCCAGCCAAATCTAAGTCTGACACCACTTGATAGGAAGGATAATATTCCCCCCCCCCGGAGTTCTTTGTACCCCTCCCCCCCAAGGAGTTCTTTGTACCCTCTTTTACTTTAAGAACCAAAAAAAAGAAAAAACATATAAGATAATGTTTGTTAACTCAATTACTTAATTTCTTAGATCTATCATAAATACAATTACCTAGATATTTTTAAAACAAATTAATAAAAATATTATGAGCATATATTTAAAAATACGTGTCTAACGGTCACACGGAACATACATTTATCTAAGTTAATGAAATGTATAATTCATCGTTACTCGAGCTTAATTATTCTAATCATATATATTTTTTCATTTTCGTGGTTATTTGCTCAAACCTTTCGAATGGAAAAGGCAAAGATTAACAAAGAAAGGCAAAAAAAAACAAGAAGTAGGTTAAAATATAATTTTTGAAAAATAGGTAATTAATTAGCTTTTACACCCTTTACTAAATATTTATAACACCTGTATGATCACCACGATGACATATTTCTACTTCCTTAATATTATTATTACTATTAATTTTTTAGTACATAAAAAAAGTTTTTTTTTCTTTTGAACAAAACTAATCATTATAAACTCGAATATTACAGAGATATTTAGGTTGATCTTTTTAATCAGGGTAGATAAATAGAGGTACGTCTAAACTCGAACTCGAAATTTAAACCTCAACCCTACTTATACTCAGTTCTTCAACCAACTAAGCTATCACCTATTAGTAACATATTTCCACTTCATTATATCAACAAGTGGACGTGTTATGAGTTTGAAATACCTTTTCAGCTATCATGTCGCAATGTTCATAAAAGTGAAGTAATACTCAACGTGTGATTCGAGACGATCTAACAATTATTAGAGACAACATAAACAAAATATATTTAAAAAATGTGTTAGTCAATCATTATTCATAAATCATATACAAAATCTATTTAATTTATATGTTAGATGATGGTTGATTTGGGATTAGATTACTAAAGAAAATAAAAACAAAAACAAGAAAGAATAATAATAACAATAAAAAAAGAAGAAAAATAAGCACTATTTTAGATGATCCAAATATTTGTAGCATGCTCAATATATATTGCACGATCTTATTATTTTTTACAGTTTATCCACTTTAATTCCCACTCTTATTGTCTTTTTTTTTTTGGTTTCATGCAATACACAAGTGGTGTTCTATTTCATTTTACAGTGAGATTAATCTACATAAATTTAATTCAGATTAGACTGTAAAGGTGTAAAGATCTCTCAGTAAATGATAACTTCATATACAATTAAGATTTTAAACTCACGATCTCGCTTAAGGAGAACAAATGTCAAGTTATTCGAACCAAGTTGGTACTCTTATTACCTTTCTCTTATCTTCTTTCCTAATCTTAAAATAATAACGACAATGATACATCTCCACAGTCACCTAATAACATTTTTATATTTTACAATAAGACGATAACATTAGTAATAAATCCCATTCATAAATATTTGTTTATAGCCACAACCACCCATTATATATAAAAATTGACGTATAGCATAGCTACCACAAAATTTTAAACTAAAAATGAAAAAACAAACTAGAATTTTCTTGATATGATATGTACAATGAACGTTACCACCCACGACTTTTCAAACCGGAAAATATATTTAAAAAAAAGAAAAGATAAATAAATAACATCAATCCAATCCAAAATATAAAATAAATAAATAAAAACGGACACAATGTTTTCACGAGAAAAACGATTTTGAATAAAAAAATATGGCCAGATTTCTAGGGCAGTGCGTCCAGAAGCTGCCACGTAGCACCTTCCTCATTTCTCCTCATAACTGCTTTTCCCCTTGGGGTTTAAAGAGAGAGAGAGAGACAGAGCGTCCATAAAAATATATATATATTGAAGAAATCCGATAAACAAAATCAATATTTTTATTTTATAAATTAAAAAAATAAAATCCAAATAAATTGTTTGTAAATCGAGTTCGGATTTGAGGGAAGAGAGAGAGAGAGACCCAATATTAATGTCGGGAATCGCACCAGTATTTAGCTTCATCACTTGCAGAGCAACAACGAGAGCAATCGGATTATCGTCGTCGTCATCAACTGTAGCAGCAGCGGCGACAGATCGAGTTTCGTCGTTCCTTTGGTGTTGTTCTTCTCGCACTTCTTATAGTTCGATCAAGTGTTTGAGGCGCAGATCTGTGCGTCCGTTCTCGTTGCGTTCTTCGTTTACGTCTACGTGTGTTGCGGCTAAAGGTTCTGCGAGTATGATGGGAGAGATTCTGACAGATTCGGCTATGGATGCTGTTCAGAAGCGTCTCATGTTTGAAGACGAGTCGGTTTTTCTCGCTTCTTCGTTTCCTGACGTTTCTCTTAATAATTTCCACGCACTTGATGCATCTCTTTGTTTGTTTTTGAATGATTTGTGTGTGGCATGGTTGACCTTTTTTTTTTTTTTTTTTTTTTTTTTTTTTTTTTATTCTGATCGCTGGCCGAATCGTTTGGAGACTTTATGAGTTGATTTTTTTGGCTGGATTTTATTTTTCGGTGGCTTGATAGAAGAAATCTGATTTGTTAATTTTTTTTATTTTTTCTTTATAGTGGACGAGCTGATTTGAGACTCCCTCTCTTTTTTTCTCTTTTTTTTTTTTTTTCCTGTTAATTGAGATGATCACTGGTGCAACTGTTTTGAGACTTTCTAAGTCGTGTGAGAACCTTGCGTCTACGGCAAGGTTTTTTAGACAATCAAATGATTACTGGTTTAGTTGTTTAGAGATTTGAGCTCATTTTGTCCGTTGGTTGAGATGAATCAGATGATTACTGATTTAGTTGTTTAGAGATTTTGTAAAATGTATGATTTTAGCAGGCTCTTTTGATTTTGTGATGTTTTGGCGAAGAGATCTAATTCTACGGAATGCTCTTGTTTCTTTCATTGGTTTGGATTAACTACGTTTAGTCTATTGACTTCCTGATGAGTCGGATCTTGTTACTCATATTTGCTTATTGCGGTTTATACATCGATGCTCTGTGGTATATTGATAAACTCCTTTTCTCTGCACATTATATATTCTACACTAAAGAAAACTAGTTAGATGTTTGCTCATAGATAGAAAGGTATCAACATGAAATCCTGTTCCTGATGAGATCATAGGCATTTGTCAAGATCTGTTAGTTCTGCTTTTCCTGTATTTAAAAAGAGAGATGCTTGTTTGATGATCTGACTTTATATAGTTAGGTCCATCTGTTACTGTGAGCATTTTAGTAACTTCATCGTAGTCCTGTTTTAGTTTGAAAGATCCTGCAAAACTACTTCCTTGAAGGGTGTTTACTTGATATTAGATTTTGCTTATGGTGTTGTAGTTTACTTGATATTAGATTTTAATTCATATTTGAGTTGGGAAAAGACTTAGTTGAGTTGAGTTAAGTTGAGTTGTAGCTTATATTTGCTTCAAATTGTTAGATTTGATTACCCGAAAAATTACGCAAAGCTGGAAATGTCTTGATTGGTAGACTTTGATAATTAACTCAATTTTGTAAGTTGCTTTTACTATTTGTCTTCCATATTTCTTATACTTCATTTTTCTTTACTTCTTCCATTCCCTTTTTTATAGATTGTGTTGGTTGAGATTCTTGGTTACTGATAAGTGTCGTTCCTTTTACAATTCTGACTACGATTTGAACAATTACTTTTGCACTTGTCTATTTAATCTGTGATAATTAACAATGCAATATCTGAACTTTTGCAGATGTATTTTGGTGGATGAGAATGATAATGTTGTGGGGCATGACTCTAAATACAACTGTAAGTAGAACATATTTTGTAAATCTCAGTATGGAAGATAGACGCCAATTGCAATCATTTGTAGCAAGATGTGATGCATGCTTAAATCCATAAACTTGATTGTCATTCCATGTTTTTTTTTCCTTTTTAGTTTCATCAATGCTAGTCTATTGTTTTTTCATGTGGTATGCTTTCGTTTTCTTTTTCCTTTTATGTACTCAACCATGACCTTATCCCTTAAATAATTTATGGCCTAAAGGCCTAAGGGCATTGACCCTTATTCCACCACTTATATATTTTAAGTTAAACCACAATGAAAGGTCCAATTTAAATCTGTGTATAAGAAATGAGAGTCTAACTCCCTCTAGAATGTATTTCGCCTGTCAAGAGAGAAATGAAAATAATAGAATTACCAATTTAAGCCACTACAAGTTATGATTATTTACTTATGCACATGGTTCAACAACTGTAAGGCCTGATATTTGCCTTTTTTGCATTTTATATGGTTTCGAAATGCCATTACAACTCATCTTGGATGGAGTAATTTGATTGCAAGAATATAAAATAAGTGAATGTTTGTGCCTTTTGAAGAGGAGGCAATCTTGAGAACTATGGCAAATTTCAAAGGGATAATACAAGGGAAAGGATGAATATTCATTTGTTTCCTTCAGCAATCTTCTTGTTGAAGTTGGCTTTATGGGGGACAGTAACCGAGTTTCAGGATGTGATTGCATTTTGATTGGAGATTTAACAGTTCTATACCTTAGTGGTCCCAACAATAGGGGCCAATGTCTTTTGATTAATTTTTGTCTTATCAGCTTGGTGGGAAGTGTGCACAAATTATATCTTCAATACTGTGAAAAGTTTGGAATTTTTATCCTTGATAGAATTCCCTCACTTCTTTCTTCTTATGTGTGATTGTGGGGAGAGGCAAGCATTTGAGTATTCTAAATTTCTAATTATTAATGAATGCACATAATCCATTTTTTGGGGAAACCAAGATATCTTTATAAAATAAACAATAAATACTAAGTATTAGCAATGGTGGTTGTTTTAGATGAAATATATCGAAGTGTGTACCTTCAATTCATTCTTCAAATTGCCAATTGCTCATTTGTTACTGTGAAAGTGCTAGAGGTCTTTGGAAAGGTGATTGCTGTGCCCTTTCCTCTTCTTTATTGTTGTAGAAGCTTTAGGGGCACTTTGTGTTCCATTTATGTGTAAAAAATTTTGCTCTTGGAAATTGCTACTTAGATCTTAATGACTTGGCAAGAGACATATTGCAGTTTTTGGGAGACAATTCCTTTTCATTGTATTCCATTTACACACCATCTTCATCCCCTAATGTAAGAGTAGTTGTTCCATTGAATTGTGAGGTTCATTATATTCTCTTTGTGACAGAAAGGACCTAACTATCATAACTATTTTGTCAAATGCACGAGGAAGGAATGTGAAGCTATGAAATTTGCTGATAGAATTTGTGTCGATGCAATTGTGTCTGTCCTTGTTTTTGGATATTTTTGTACTCCATATCTACTAATAGACATGATGTATTCATTTTCAATAGTGACTATTTGCTCAGTCACATAACTGCTTGCTGTTTTGCTGTGTAGGTCATTTGATGGAAAAGATAGAAGCTGAGAATTTGCTTCATAGAGCTTTTAGTGTGTTTCTCTTCAACTCGAAGTATGAGTTGCTTCTTCAGGTATGCATATATGCCTTTGCCTTGAAGAGAGAGATGTGAATGATGTCTTCTTGTTGAATTATAATTTAACACTGAAGTTTTGTGTGTGCTCTTAATCCATTTGAAGAACTGTATTTACAATTACTATGTTCTTTGATTAACTTCCAGCAATGCAAGCATTCGCATGATCCAGATTGTCTCAACTAGCATATCTTCTTCTTGCTAAACTATTAATTAGGGTAGGACTAACTAGCAAATTCATTAATCCTTCTTTGACCATGGAATACGTAGAAAATCTTGATGCTGTCTTCCTTGCTGCTGTTGATGCCCGTGTATTTTGAATAGCATCTCTGTTTTCTAAGTCAAATTTTGCTCAATATCCCCAGAAGTTTATGATTCAGTCGTAATAATGTTAAGTATACTAATAAAATGAACCTGTGAGAGAACATACACTGTCAAATTCTCCAAAACTTCTTTCATGTTCTGTATATGTCCTCTTTCCTGGTTTTTTTTTGATAAACAATTCTTTGTATTCTTTTTCTGTTATTGTAGGACTCAACTCTACACTCTTTTTCTACTCTCAGCCATTGTAGTACACTTTTGCTAGATATGGTTAAAGGGATATTGCTACTACTCTACACTCTTTTTCTACTCTCAGCCGTTGTAGTACACTTTTGCTAGATATGGTTAAAGGCATATTGCTACTATAAGAAAGTCCTGAAAACATAGGTTTGAAGAACAGTAGAACAAGAAAGAAAAAAGAAAGAAGGAGATTTTGGAGGCACTATATGCTTTTGGAATGGTTCATTACTCTTTGTAAACATATTTTAGTTTTGGTATAATAGCATATCCATAATCTGGGATGTTAAGAATGAAAAAGAGCCTAGTACAACTGTTCACCATTATGATATGAAGTTGAGAACATGATTACGTTATCAGCACATTCCAAATCAGTTGATTCATTGTGCTTCAATAGATTTTATTTAGGTGTAGCTTGTTGATCACTAACTGTTACTTGAAATCAGTTTACATATGATACCTATATCATTGGAAAAAATTATAGCTAAAACCATAAAAAATCATGGCTAAGTCGTATGTTCTGCCTTTGCCTTGGTTTTCTCGTTAATTGGCAGGTCTTTTTTGCTCACTGTAAGGCCCCCTGCACTATTTTATTGTGGTTTATATCCATATTTATAAAGGATCTTTGGTATTGAGATATTCTCTCTGTTTCCAGCAACGATCTGCAACAAAGGTGACATTCCCTCTGGTCTGGACAAATACCTGTTGCAGCCATCCACTTTACCGTGATTCTGAACTCATAGAAGAGAACTTCCTGGGTACATTTTCGTATTTGACATTAAAGAGGAACTATGTTATAAACTTAGTTCTTTCTTCACTACAATCAATTTCTTCCTCGTGCAGGTGTAAGAAATGCTGCGCAAAGAAAGCTTTTGGATGAACTGGGCATTAAGGCTGAAGACTTGCCTGTTGACGAATTCACTCCACTTGGGCGCATACTATACAAGGCCCCATCTGATGGCAAGTGGGGAGAGCACGAACGTAACTACTTGACACAACTCAAGGCCGAGCCTCTTCCATTACTTAATTTCAATCCTTAATTACTCTATTAATATTAACTCAAAACATTTGTTCTGGTTTATTTCAATTTACAGTGGATTACCTGCTCTTCATTGTCCGAGGCGTTAAAGTTGTACCAAACCCCGATGAAGTTGCCGATGTGAAGTACGTAAATAGGGAGCAGTTGAAAGAGCTGTTGAGGAAAGCAGATGCTGGAGAAGATGGCATTAAGCTCTCTCCTTGGTTCAGACTGGTTGTGGAAAATTTCTTGTTCAAGTGGTGGGATCACGTTGAAAAGGGAACGCTCTTGGAAGTTGCTGACATGAAGACCATTCACAAGTTGATTTGAAAAATGGAATAACCAGAACCGAGGTGTAGTGTTGCACTCGGCAAAAGTTCTTACAATAATAAATCAGAGGCGTGTAAACAGTTGCTTTGCAGGTGGTTTGTTTGCCCAACTTTCTGGTGTAATTTTAAAATCTTGTTAGTTGTTGCTTATAGCTACTTTTCCCTCTTTCAATTTGTTAAACTTGTGGTCTTCGGATAGAATTAAACTTCAACGGTTCAGATCTCTCGCTCTCTCTCTATATATATGTATATACATTTCTTTTATGTTTTTGATAAGTGGATGATCATGCGTGCTTGAACTTGGGCCTAATAATATGAATTTTATTAATGTTGGCTTGGCTTGTGCGAGTATCAAGTTATGCCAAATCCATGGTTTTGATATGATAAACGTGAAGATTTTCAATTCAAAAACTACTTTTTCAAGAAACTTAGCATGTTTTGTTGGGCAAGCTTTGATCTCTACTATTGCCCTCAATTTAACTATTTTTGGGCGGCCGGGCTCTTATACTCATTGAAAGCTAGCTTATATACTGTGTGATGAAGTTGTTCATGTATTTGATGTGAGAATATTAATTTAGTATATAAGTATTCAATATGTTGTAAAATGTTGGTTAGTTCTCCTTGTGTGTATTTGAATTTTTTCACTTAAAGTTAAGAATTCGATTTTCTCTCTTTGTAAAAAAGTGAGCTTTTCTTTTCCAAATAAAAGTGGCTCCATCTAGGGATTTCGATTTTCTTTCGTCTAATATTAGCATCTTTTGACTTTGTATTAACATTAAAAATATATATATATAGAACTCAACATGTTGGACACGTGAAAATATGTATTATTCATCTTTTCCAGTTAGGTAAAAGGGCCATTCACAAAAGAAAAATCACACAATCAAACTTTGACCAACAGCAAAGTCCGAGTTTACCAAACGAACCATTCAACATGAGTCGGCCACCAATCAATAAGAGCTCTACCCGGCCTATTCCTCAACATTGTCAAACCTCTCTTTCCATTTTTGTTTCAAATTTCTAAACCAGACCCATCTTTCTTCCATCTTTCTAATACCAATCTTCTTGGATTTAAAGAAGAAGAAGAAGAAAGAAAGAAAATTGTATCAAAATGCACAATTCAATCAGCATCAGATCTGCAATCCTAATCCTGCCCAAATCCAACTCAGTTACTACCAGAAAAAACACCATTTTCAACCCATCAGCAAGCTCATCTCTTCCTCATCTTCAGCTCAAAAACCCATGCAAAGCTGCCCTTCTCAGATTAACCCCAACTGGGTCTTCTGTTTCAGACTCATTTGATGAAGCCCATAACAATACTGTTTCATATGTTGCTGAAGAAGATGATCAAGAACTTGTTGATGCAACAGAGCTGAAGGAAGTAGAGGAGTTGATGAAGAGATTGGAGAGTATGAAAGAGAGGTTTATAAGTGTGTTGAAGATGGAAAAGTGTTTGAGTAAAATGAAAGGAGAGATTTCAGAGGAGAAGAAGAGATGTATGGAGATGATGAGCAGAGACATTTTTGATAAGATTTGGGAGAAACCGATTGAGTATTTGAGAGGTGGGGAAGGGAAGTTTGAGGATAGAGTTAAGGAATTTAGAGTTGTTTTGGGAATGTTTGAGAAGAGGATAGACATAGAGAAGTGCCCATTTCATTGAGGGAATGGAGCACAAGGAAGAAGGAACTGCCAGGATTTTATTTTTATTTTTATTTTTATAATTTTTTACATTCTTCATTCAAAAATGTCATAATAACAATATCATTTGCTTGCAATTATTTGATGTATCGTAAACATTAAGTAAAAAAATCCAATTTTTTCTATCAATATTAGAAAATAGATTATATTTGATTTGGGTTAATTGATTTTATTGTTTAAATATCTTTGGATTGCTTGTTTTTTTTTTTTTTTTTTTGACATAATTGATTCTAGTTGAATGACAACCCAATAACTATTAAGTTTAAAATTGGTCTTATTAACAATTTAACACCTATAGATTAAAATAAAGTAAAGAGCCTATATTTACTTTTTAACATCTTTTCTTTTTCTATTTGAGGATCTTGAACTACAAATCAATCAATCAACTAGTACCTCAAATGGCTCAAAGCACCCCAAAGGCATACTTGGATGGAGTTGAACCATGCTTGGGCTTTCATGGGTCTCTAGGCTCTTGTTCTGGTTCCTCTTTAGATTCCCTAATTCCCACATCCCTTCTACCATAGTGTTCTTCTACTAGGGTCTCTGCTCCCTCTGATTGATATGTTTGTAGAAACATAAAATAAAATAAAAATTACAAATCAAGTTTGAATATTATGGTCCAAAATCACTAACATAAAAATCCTTTTTCATCTTATAAAGGGTATGGCAAATATTCATGATTTAAGAACCCAAATGAATTTTAATGCCAAAGGAACAATATCTATTTTAGAGAACAAAAGTTTCAAATGGGCTCTTTTCAAAAATAAAAAATAATGAAAATGAAAATAAAATTTTCAAATGGGAATGGGAAAGGTACGCTTAAAACTTCAAAATTCTCTCTTTTGCTAAGAAATGTTGGCTTTTTAACTTCACTTATAATTCAAGGCTTTGAGCTCAAAAGCATCTTCTTCCTTAGAAGCATGTATTTGAACTATTAACACAAGCAAAACTAGGCTTATAAAGGCCTCCCCTATTTTCTCTCTTTCCTTCTCCCATTCTGCTAGAAGTGAAGATAGGAGGAGGAAGTATTACATTTATTTAAATGTTAACCTTGTATCTATTTTTCACAAAATATATTTTATTGTTTTAAATTTATTTTTCAAAAGGTTATTGGGTTAATTTTTTAATTTTTTTTTTCCTTTTCTCTTCTATTTTCATCAAATGCAGAAAATTAGTAAGCCGTTATGAAGATAAAGTTCAATGTTTTCAATTTTAGAAGAGTCCAAACTCAAGGAGGTATTCATCTTTCTTGATTTTCTTTTTTGAATTTTCTATTATGTAAGTCTAAAATTTTTATTTTTGGTTGGATTTTTGTTTTTGGTTACTAATAGTTATGTCCAAAGCAGTCCATTTTTAACAAGAAATAATGATTCTTTGAAGGTTTTTACTATCACTTATATTACCACATAGGAGATTAAAAGAGCAAGAAAATCATTATTATTATTTTTATTTAATTCACATTACATTATCAAAAAATTATTGTAATTATAATTATTACCTGAATTATTATTATTATTTCAGGAAGAAATAGCCCAATTCATTCCACCACCACCTTCGACCTCTGCGAGGAATACGCCAACGCCTTCCGCACCGAATCATACAACGAGTTTTGGACACGTGTCCTCGCCTTCACTTATGGAGACTCAGCCACGTGTCCTCCAGCCGAATCAACCACGGCAGCTCGGCTCTCCTCTTATCGGCTCTTCACCGAGCATCTCTTAGAACCCGACCAACCAACCGTCACAAAAACCTTGGCTCTATCTCAGTTGGAAAACCGCCCGGAAAACCACTCCCTCCTCTCCGACTACTTTTCCAATACAGCCGACGCCTCCCAACTCTGCGGCCTTTTATTAAAAGACATTGACCAAGCCCGCCGCCAATACCGCCCCTTGAAAACCAACCTCGACTCCCTGAAAACCACCAAACCACCACTGGAAAACCACTTTCTAAAAAACCTCGACTTCTCCAACAACTCGAACCCGTTTTGTTCATCTGGTCCGACCCAGACCCGGTTTCGGTCCGTGCAAACCGGGTGCCAAAAACTATTAGACCGGCTTGAGTCGAGCCGGGAGAAAGCCCGAGCTAGGCTCCGGTTCGTGAACCGGTTCAAGCACGGCTCGGCTTTGGTTCTCATCGCTATTGCGGCTTCAGTTATAGTAATAGCCACAACACATGCATTGGCTTTATTGGTTGCAACGCCAGGTTTTGTAGTGACTTGGACTAAGAAGGTTTCGACGAGGCGGCTGGCTCGAGCTTCGGCTCAACTGGACGCAGCAGTTCGGGGGACGTATATACTGAACCGGGACTTGGACACGATAAATCGGCTACTGAACCGGCTGCATAATGAGGTGGAGCATATTAGAGAGATGGTCAGGTTCTGGGCGGACCGGGAAGAGGGCGGTTTGCAGCCGGTTCGGGAGTTGGCTCGAGAGCTGGAGATGAATGAGTTGAGTTTTAGGGAACAGTTGGATGAGTTGGAAGAGCACTTGTATTTGTGTTACATGACTATAAATAGGGCCAGAAGCCTTGTTATGAAGGAGGTTTTGAAGTTCGGACGAATTTGACTTTGGTTGTATTTAATTTGTATATATATTTATTTTCAAATTTTACTTGTAAAATATTTATATTTTGGTATTTGGGGTACGTTACTTTTATTTACATATGCTTCTTAGCTTCATATAACGTATAGAATCCATGAAGTTTAACAAAGCTAATGAACAATCATAATCTTCTTCGATTGTTTAAAACTGCTTCTAATTGGGCTGAAATAACTGAATTGGCTGAGATTCATAGGGAGAAGAGATTGTAATAAAAATGCAAGATAAATTGGTATAAGCAACATACTAAGACCTTTAATTACTAAGTAATATTTGCAGGAGACAAACTTGTAGTACAACCGGTAATGTCACCTAATACTAGTCTATGATTCTGAGTTTTTTTTTTTTTTTTGTCTATTTAGCATTACTCATTCTATTGAGACTGGAGAGCAAGTAAAAAGTTTCAGACAAACTGGAATCACTTAAAATCATCACTGACATATAACTGTAACTCTGCTACAACTCCTGGCATAGAACCTGAAGATTGACAAATGCTGCAGGAACTTGTCACTTCAACAGGGAGAGCCTACAAAGGGAAGAACATATGAGAAGATAAGCAAATATAACATACAATGAAATTTAGCGGTGTGTTCTATTGAAAAAGACTGGTGATTAGGGCTTTCAAATCATTTCTTCCTTTCTCATCTAATTCTTATTCCACTGATACGTCAATTGGTGTTAAAGTGGAGCCCAAGTTTTTATATTTCATCTGTTGCTTCCTATTCATTCTTTTTTCTCTATAATTTGTTATTATTCTCAATCTTTCCCTCTATTTTAGTCCCGTCTTATCTATTGGTTTTCCTACTTCGACAATGCTCAGACAACTGTCAAGTAGAAGCAGTGTTTGTTGAATCCCTACGTTCTTCTGACTTTGAGAGCCCATAACCTAAAATGTATATTATCAAATTTCCTCTATTCACTTCACTTTCATGCCATCTTTTTGTTGAAGTTTTAAAAACAACCATTGGATAAGAATATCTTTTACCCATATACATATATTCAACTCAAACAAATTATTTTTCCACCAGATAGATTCACTTACATGAATTCACTTCTTCCACTATGCTCAAGCAAGGGCTACAAATTGTAGAGAGATTTTTTACACTCTGCTCAAGTCTTTTACCTCAAGTATGCTAATTCAAGGAAAGATTTTTTTTTTTTTCATTAGTCATTCCTAACTTATTATGTTCTTTTACATGAATCCTGTTTGTGAGAGCTTTTGGGAAAAGCAGACTCTTCCAACTTTTTCTAAAAGCTAAAAATTGATTTTTCCCACAGCAGTTTAGCTGGAAGCAGGTGTTGCCAAACACCTCCAAAAGTGATTTTGCTCCAACATCACTTTGAAAAAGCTCTCCCAAACGAGGCCATTCTCAAATTTCATCATTCTTTGATTATCATCTTTAATACACCTAATATGGTTAATATCTTTTGTTTTTATTTCCATTAGTTTTGCCAATATATGTACATGCATACATACATATATATATATATATATATATATATATATATATATATATAAAGCATTCCTTTATACTTAATCTAGTATATAAATTATCATGTGCTTTAAGTATAGCATTACTTGTCATTTTTTAGCTTATTCTTTGTGTTTTCCTCATTCCTAGTCTTTTGCCATGTTTTATAGCTTGTCTATTTAGATTTTATGACAGCTTTTTTCTTCATTCCACAGCCAAGTTTATTTCACTAATGGTTATATTCCCCTTGATTGATTCTTCGAGAGCCCCTTTTGCTACATTTTCTTAAACGTATATCAACTACCATTATCCTATGTTGTGAGGTTCAGTTTGCTCCTAAAATAACTTTATAGTGTTCACATGTTATTTGAGTCTTTCTAGTTATGAAAAGTTTTATTTAGTTTGTATTAGATCCGCTTTTAAATGTTATCAAGTGTTCATCGCTCTTTTAAAATATGCATTTGCTATTAGAATATCATAACGTCATGTAATTCTACAAAATCTATATACTGAGTCCAACTTCGTTTCTATCTCCAATTACATATCCTCCGTGCTCTATTTCATACCCAAACCTCTCTTTGCCTACATGCCCATTAAATATCTCCTCTCATATTTATCTTGTCTCCTTGTGGTATTTGTTAAATTACTTCATCCATATGACCCCAAAATTGTTGTCTTAGTTTGTTGGTTTAATCCTATTAGGGGTACATATGCACATTGTTAATTTTATTAGGCTTATTAGCTTTATTATAAGTTTTTTAATGTATTTACATCCCCTTTCCTACTTACCTAAATGGCATGCACTTCAAAATTCCCGTTAACAATTCTTCCTATTCCATTTTGTATTTGTATTTCTCGGTATACTATAGTTTGTACCCTATGTTCTCAAGTCAAACATAACATCAAAATAAATACTGAAGAGAACTTCTAGTCCTCCAGCAGAAGTTAATCCTTAAGCAAAAGAAAGGACCAAGTTTACATAAGTTTATGGGAGCTTCTTCTGGACAGATAAAAGAGAAGAATATTGTACTTAGAACTTTATAAGAAACTAAAAGCATGAACAATAATTGTAACGTTAAGAAGTAATACGAGTTCAATAACAAGTAAAACAATCAATTTGAGGATACAAGGGAGGATACAGATGAAGAAAATATTCCTGAAGCCTGAATTACTTCTTACTGCAAATTTATATTAGCAAAGCATGTCAATAATGAAATATAATAAAATCAACTTGTTAAGCATTAAACGAAGTGTGAAATACTGACCAGACTATATAGGGATTGCAAGACCTCCTTAAGATGATTATGGTAGCATCCCGTAGCAGTTAGCATTCTTTCCACTTTCATCTTTTAGACTTGTATGACTTATCTGCTCTAGCATACTTGTTCCCTGAAGATATATCATTGTAGGTCTCATCATACCTATCATATGATTCTGATGGATCGTATCTGTCCCCAAACGTACTTTTTGTCATATACTCTGATCTATGAGTCCCATCTGTTCTCCCCCTGTATTGATGTTCAGCTCGTGGCACCTCATCATACTTTTCATCACTAAAATCATTGGAGAAATTTGACATGGACGAGGAGGACCTGTTGTCATGATATTCAAACCTCTTATTTTCATCATACTTGGTCCTAGTCATTTTTCTCTCATCTCGTTCTCGATGATGTCTATGACGCTCCTGTGAGTGTCCATGACTTCTATAATTTTCTGGACTTCTGGATCTATACTCCTGGTCATGCTTTTCCCTCCTAGTACTTCTCAAGTGAACATCTGGGGGTTCATAGCGGCCATGGGATTCCCTTCTCTGCCTATCTTTCAGATTAGCATTATCTAAGCTTGTGGACAAGTTATTAGAATGCAATGATTTCCTATGATCACTTTTCCGCACTTCTCTGATTTCCGATGAGTTAAAACCCAAGCTTTTCAACTCAACATCTGCATTCATTACGTGAACAGAGACTGGCCCAGATGGAAACACAACACCCTCAGCAGCTCCTCCTTTCACGGAGCACCCAATTCCACCTGCCAGCTTGATTTCCTCCATGTGCTCCTCAATTATGTCCCGCATCACCTTTTAGCAAGATAGAAAGGCGAAAATAAACAAGAGTCTTTCAAAGGTGACTGTTGAACTAAAAGTTAAAATATGCATCACATTCAAAACCCATGAAAAACAAAATTAAACCAATATCAGCATTGAAGGTGAAAGATCTTTATGACCAACCTTAAATACTAATTTGATAGATCTAAAGGTGAAAAGAGTGGTTTTCATACTAGATGTTATGCATAGGGACAAATTTTAGTTATTGCAGACCTGCAGACATGAGGAACTTCCTCATGATTGCTTCGTGTTTTCTATGTTCTGAATGTAATTCCTGGTTCCTACATGCTTGCCATCTATCAGGAAAAAATGGTTTGGTTCTAAACACAGCAAATAAAAGAGAAAAGACCTAAAAAATCAACAAGAAAGATTTTGAAGCTATCTCATACCTCTGTTATTTTTCGCTTCACCTTCTTGCCACGGTATGACATTCTTCTGCGTTTGTAATCCCTTTCCTCAGCCAACAGCTCCTCTTTAGTCTTCATCTTACTTGAGTCCTTAAAATTAATTACAAGGATAAGAAGTTGGTGAACCATATAATGGACAAAAATCCAGTGCGCAAAGATAGAGTTACAGAATAACAAAAAAATGAAACAAGATAGGCAGTTTTCTATTGAAGCATCATGCTGTAGCCACTGCTACTACTCCGCTGCAGCCGCAAACCTAAAGGTGACCCTACAGAATGAAGAATTATAATGGATTTCCAAATTGACTTCAGATAAATCAAGTTGCCTTGGTCCGAAAAATTAAAAAAAACTCGCCGAAATTCGGTGATTTTTTTTGGTTTTTTGAATTATCAAAGTGCGAAGTGGATGTAATACAAAAAATGTAAAAAATTGCCAAAATAATTTGATAAAATTTCACAAATTCGACAAAATTCGATAAAAGTTTAATTTTTCAATTATAAAAATACAAAAATTCGATGCAAAATTTGATGAAATTTGACAAAATTCAACAAAATTCGATGAAATTCAATAGAGAAGTAAAAAAAAATGTTATTTCATCACTAAAAAAACAAAAAAAATACTAATAATTATGCATTATTTTCAACTTCATCAACCAACATAACAATATATTTAAAAAAAAAACTAACAACCTACCAAATTATATAATTTTATGGAATATGCCTTACATAAAAGAAGAAAATAAGCAAGAAAAACAAAAATAAAGAAAGAAATAAATAAATAAATAAATAAATAAAGTTAAAAGAGACAAAAACTTAAAAATACACTAAAAGAGTTTCCAAAGCCATATTCTTTTAGTTAAAATCCTATAAAACAATATTAAAAAGCAATACATTAGAATAATAAACAAATAAATTAAGCAAAATGAAATGTCAAACTAGTAAAGTACACGGTAAAGAAGTAAGCCACCACTAAATTGAATATGATAACATAGAAAAGGGATAACAACCAAAAACCACCATTTCAAATTTATCATCCCACTTAATAAAATTGATTTTGTTAGGTCATTTATGAATATTTTTATGTATTAAAAGTGTCTATTTATATTAGTTTTTAGCTTATATTATAATAGATCTAAAAATTTTAGCATTTATGCAACAATTCTCTAAACTTCTCTAGTTTAGCAAATTTTTACAATAATTCTCCGCGTTGAATTGAACTTCCCTAAATTAATTCCGATTATCAAGTGATCGAAGTCCAGGGCAAAGTTGAATTTTCGAACCTTGGCCTTGGTTGTCAACTGAATAAATAACTTAGATGAATTTTAGAAAAATATATACTACATCAAGAAATAAAGTCAAGACCTAAAGATTGAGGGATTGCTTTGAAGAGCATCTATAAAATTATGATAGGATAGGCAAACACAGTTCCATCATAAAAACAATGGTTCTACTTGTAGAATGTTTTATACTCAAATGGTTCAACCACTAATCATTGTATCCAAAGTGCACTACATTGACTTCCATCCATCTAATGGCACTAGTGTACTACAAATTGCTAACTTCAAAAGTAAAAGATCTGAAAAAAAAAAAAAAAAGAAAAAAAGAAAAAAGAAAAAGAAAACTTAAAGATCTTGAAGAAGAGCTTTGATCTCCTCCCAAATACTTCAAGATTGTGCCAGTTGGGTTTCAATATGGTGCTTCATGATGCCTATATTGGAACAAATTTCATTGCAACAAGTTGGATGAAAATTGCTCTATTGAAAACCTTGATAAAATTGTGACTAGTTGGACCCAAAAAAAAAAAAAAAACATGCTTAGGCTTTGTGTTTTTTCTATGGGATAATGAATTAGTGTTTTTGCCTTCTTAGGCTAGCAATTTCAATATAGAAACTTTTGGGACTTAGAGGCTTATCAACCAGACACTTCCTAGCAAAGCACAACAAAAAAATAGCTTCTTAATTAATTCAAAGTATATATGCCCCTCAAAGAGATCAGTGAATACACAACTATCTCAACTCAATTTCACTGTGATTTACCATGCCCTTTTCTCACTGAAGCTAACATAAGTCTTTTTGAGTTAAGAATCCTACTGATGTATAACATATTTTAGAATATTTTTTATTATTTTCATTTTAGTTTCTTTTTTAGAGAAGTTTTTATTTTGGCATATTTAATTTTTAGTGGTAGTTTTAGATAGTTTTTTAGAATTCGTTTTTATTATTTAAGTGTATTAAAAAGTGTTTTAGAAGTGTCTAAATAAAGTTCTAATAGGATTAGGAAGTTGCTTTTATGTTATAGATAAATTAGAAAACTTATTTTTAGGTGTTTTAGGTAATTTGGAAATTGTTTTAGGAGAGCTCCAATTACGAATTTTAGGGATGAAGATCAAATTTTTTTCCCTTTGAATATTTTATTCAATAAAATATATATTTGGTTATTTTTTTAAGTATTTTTATTCTTGCTTCCGTAACGAATCTACATTAAATTGGTATCAGAGACAGGTTGATCTTGCTTTTTTTCAACAATTGCGCCAAAGAGAAGAGGAAGACTCGCAATCAATTCTCAGGTCGATCGACTTGAATAATTGATCACCAATAATGCCAAAGTCGTAAATCAACTGCTGAAAGTTGTTTTACACTTGACGTTGTCACAGCTATAACTTCAAGAGTCGGTCGTTGTCCAAGATAAGGAGAAAGTTGAGGGTTCTCACAGCAATCCTACAATCTCATTCCACGATTCGAAGCACGGATCCGAATCCGACTAATCTCATGTGATTAATCTAGATCGCAAGAATCGCTGCAACAGTCGGCACTTGCCTGCATCACAACCTCACCGGGAGGTTTGTTTTACACCAACTGTTATAGATGAATGGATTGAAGAAGCAAATCCTTTTGATAATCCACCCATATTTGATGAATCTAAGGAAGAGGTTGTTATTGGTAATCAGGGAGAGCTATTAGTGATTCAAAAGTTATCATTGGCTCCAAAAGATGAAGAGGGAGATGCGTGGATAGAGGAAGAACTTACGAACTCAGTTGCTAATCAAGGGGGTTTTCATATTCCCAAACAAATTGGTGATGCAAGAAGGTGGAAGTCAAGATTAAAAATTAATATTCCTAAATTTCATGATAATCTCCAACCCGATGAACTGGTGGATCAACTATTTGCAATTGAACAAAAATCAGACTTTGAAGAAGTTTCAGATCAGGAGCTTGTACTATTTGTGGCCACCAAATTTAGATCAAGAGCAACCACTTATGCAGTTGCCTAGGAATTTTCACAAATATGGTACTTTTATTATGCGACATCCTCCGTACTACGATGATTCTTCTAGTAGTGCTTCAAATTCGAAGACGAATTCTTTCCAATAAGGGGAGAATGATGTATAAAATATTTTAGAATATTTTTTATTATTTTTATTTTAGTTTCTTTTTTAGAGAAGTTTTTATCTTGGTATATTTAATTTTTAGTGGTAGTTTTAGATAGTTTTTTAGAATTCGTTTTTATTATTTAAGTGTATTAAAAAGTGTTTTAGAAAGTGTCTAAATAGAGTTCTAATAGGATTAGGAAGTTGTTTTCATGTTATAGAAAAGTTAGGAAACTTATTTTTAGGTGTTTTAGGTAATTTTGAAGTTGTTTTAGGTGAGTTATTAATATAAAGAGCTCCAATTATGAATTTTAGGAGATGAAGATCAATTTTATTTTTCCCTTTGAATATTTTATTCAATAAAATATGCATTTGATTATTGTTTGAGTATTTTCGTTCTTGCTTCCGCAACGAATCAGCATCACCTACTTTCAATTTATGAATCTTACAATCTATAATTTGATTACAAGGAAAATAATTAAATCCTTAACATGAGTCTCAATGCTTATGAATCACATAACAATTCCAAAATATTAATAAAATCTTACAATTCATGATTCAAGTCTATTCGTTCACATGGTTCTTACAAAAAGTTTAAAAACATATTTAGATTTCAAGTTTTATGTATTTAATATTTATCATGCAATTCTATTAAAATATATACTTGTAAACTACAACTTTTACACAAATTTTGAGCATTTAACCTTATTATAAATCTGAAAATGAACTAATTTCTTAAAGTAATTTAGCCCACTATCCATACTAAAAGTGGTATAGGCAACGCATAGTTATAAAATATTGATTTTCATTGTTAATTTTAAAATTTATTTGATTACGTTTTAGAATTTTGAAAAGAAATTTCCTTTGTGTGGGAAATTCGATCCGATTCTGGGAGGATCTTTGGTGTGGGAATGACTCCTTCCAATCTCTTTTTCCTAATCTTTTCCGGCGTTCTTCCCTACACAATAAACCCATTTCTGAGTTTGTGGTAAGGGACGGGGGACTATTGTCTTGGGACTTGCGCCTGGGTGAGAACTTATCTCTTAGGGACGATCAAGAGTTGGAATCCCTTGTATGCTTTCTTGAGGGGTGTTCGCTATCGGAGGATTTCGATTGAGTTTCTTGGCCTTGGGAGTCCTCAGGTTTATTTTCTACTAAATAGCAATTTAGTAGAAAATAGCAATTTGTCAAATGGGTATTCTATAGGGGATTGGTTCCGAGGGTGGGGCAAGTTTGTATAATTTTTGATTTTGGGGCAGTGGCGGTGCCCTTGTGTTTTGGTTTCTTGCCTCTTTTATCCATATATATAAAATCTATTCGTTGTTTCTTTCACAAAAAAAAGAAATTTCCTTTGTGAACAATCATCCTCACGAAATATTGGTCCATTTTAGAACTTTAAGTTGGTCAAATGACCAATTAACAAAACTATAAATTAAATTCAGTGAATTTGTAATTCTTAGCCAGGTTATATTACACATGACAAATCTTACCATATATATGAATCTTATGATTATTGATCTAAATCTTGATTTAAGTCACCAAGCTCATAAATGATTTAAATTAATTTGCGATCCATGGCTCTAAAACTATACTTTTGAGTTTTTGGTTCAACAGTCCATAAAAATAAATATGGTTTGCAAATGACTTCTTAAAGAGTAAGCAAGAGATATCACATATAAATAAAATAGAGTAACAACGAACCAAATCTTTTAAGAGTTTCGCTCCAAATAAACTAAGGAAGACAATTTTTTTTTTTAAATACACTCGACCACAATTTTTTTTTTTTCTTATTAAAAAAAAAAAGGAAACATAATAATATATCTAAACAGGTCATGGGAAAGACATTCACTACTCTCACTATTTTACTTTCCAAAATCGTGGAGATGAAATACTTCTAATTGCAACACTAAGAATTGATGAAAAAAGGAAAAAGAGGACATTGTGGGTCCTCCGAGCTCTTGAAGCTACCGAGCTCTGACCTACAGAGAAGGAGAAGAGAGAAAGGCTAACGTCAAGAGTACCGATGCGCTACTGACCTAAGTTAGAGCTGTGCCGAGGATGGTAGCTGGCGTAAGAGCTTACTGTAGCTGAAAAGTGACTTACCTTTTTGGGAGATGTTTGGAGGTATTTATAGTGAGGAATCTAGTCCCCACATGGTAGGGACAGGTGACATTGTGGTCTCCTGCTCAAGGATGGTACCCTCTGGGACGTGGCGTTTGTCTATGAGTGTGGACCCCGCTTCATAGTTGTTTCATTAACTGGATAGGTTACCTCGGTATACCGAGGCGACGTCTTCTCTGTTTTCCGAATGTATGAGCTTTACGGGCCCCGTCATCCAATGTTTGTGGACTTGTCATCCAATGTTTGTGAACCCCGACGTATCTACCAATCTTTGTTTTGTCCTCCCAATTCCTAGATACGAAGAACCACTTGTCCTTTCGGGTCTTATTAAAAGTCGAAGGTTCTATGATCAAAGGGAATGGGCAAATTTCTAGCTTGCAGCATAATACCATCCTATGCACCTGGGATGGAGCTTACTGCTAAAGGCAAGGCAGAACTCGGGAAAACCAAACTCCAACCACCCTTTCTCTCTCCAAAGAAGAACGCAACTCAAGAAAACTCTCCAAAAGTTGGGACTGGGGCGGGGGCTAGGCTTATATGGCAAAAGATATTACAAACTTGCGAGAGAAGTAGTAACTTTAGGCCATATTTAAAGAAGTCAACATGGAATGCGACTTCCCAGCAAGAAGCCTGCTTGGCTTCTTGCCTAGGTTGAGGACTCGGAAGGTGATGTCGGTAGGAACGAGCAAGTGATTTTTTAGCCACCTGAGCTTGAAGTCGTCCATGAAAAAGACGACATAATCAATAGTGAAGTAGTCACCATCGTTAGCCATGCAGTCAAATGTGCTTGTCTCAGCCCAGTTCAGATTTTCTTCAAATCGATCGATCTAAAGAGAAATGGCGGGCGAAACTTGGTCGTCACTGAGACCACCTGCGTCACTTGAACCCTCAAAACCAAGCTCAGACACCTTGGTGGGTTGAGAAGCCATGGCAGAAGATTGACCTAGGCTGAAAGAAAAAGCAGAGGTAGAAGAAGACTTGGAGCTAGATGTAGAAGGGGAACTAGCGTTGGACTCTGAGGAAGAGCCCAACCAGGATCTAGTGGAGGACCTAGAAGAAGACTCAAAGGTTGACTGAGAGCTAGAGAGCATCAATTGAAAAAATAGAATGAAGGGGAACACGTACTAAGCTAAAGGAAGATAAATAGCTGGAGCCGAGAAGATTGAGAGCGATTTGGAGATCTTGGACCAAGCTAAGTGCACGAGCTAGATGAGTTCTCAAATGGACCCCAGGGGTCCCTATTTATAAGCAAAGCTTTGAGTGTCAAAACGAGGCAAATCAAGAAAACAAGCACGTCGAGGAAATTCCAACGGTTGAGATCTAATACAACAGTTTGTAACGATGCGATCGCAAAAACACGCACGTCAACAAGGCGTTAACACAACCACGCTTTAGCAAGGGAGAACCGATGCGTCGCCTTGAGCCCTATGCGATTGACATCGCCAGCTTTGCTTATTGATGAGGCAACACTAAATGCGTCCACGACTCGAGATCAAGGTGCCCATGCTTAAACCATCAGGAGCTAGATGCTACTACTGAGCGCATGATGCAAGGTACCGACCTTCAAAACTCCGTCAACATAACATACCTCGGGAGGTGGGGGGTAGATATTGGGCCCAAATATGTCATGTCGAAGCCCTCAAACAATGGATGGCGGGGCCCATGAAGCTCAAACATTCGAAAAACAAAGAAGACGTCACCTTGGTACACTGAAGTGACCTATCCAACTGTTGAAGTAGCTATGAAGTGGGGTCCCCGCTTATAGACAAACGCCATGTCCTAAAGGGGACCAACCTTAAGCAAGGGACCACAATACCACCTGTCTCTACCATGTGGGGACAAGACCCTATAAATAGATCCGAACATCTCTCAAAAAGTTAAGTCACTTTTCAGCTACAGTAAGCTCTTACGTGTCAGCTACCATGCTAGTAGGCATGGCTCTGACTTGGGTATCGGAGGGTCTTAGGTCGATATTACACCGACACTCCTAACGATAGCCTTTCTCTCTTCTCCTTCTTTGCAAATCATAGCTTGATAGCTTCAAGAGCTCAGAGGGCCCACAATGTCCTCTTTCTCCTTTTTTCATCAGTTCTCGGTATTGAACAATTCTTGCACCAACATTGATGTAAATAGATTTTCATTGGCCGAATTTGACTTACTAGCCCAAATAAGCCCTACCACCATGGCTGTCAGGATCAGGATCCGAATCGTAGAATTGTAAGATCCTAAGAACCAAATCTTGTAAAACGATTTGGATCAGTGTAGGATCGTTTTATTGAGTGACTCGGGCGAAGATCGTGATCCGGATTGTAAGATCATTAGGATCGAGATCCTAGTCAATTCAATTTTTTTTTCTTTCTCTTTTCTTCTTCTACTTCCATTGTTTAGCCTTCAACTTCAACTGTGACACCAACTTTTGTGATTTTGCCCAATATATGATATATTTTGTGTAGACATTGAAATTTGGATCATATTATTGTACCTTCACACTTAAATACACGCACTTTGATATATAACCTTCACACTTATGTGAAATTGACTTAATAAATGGTATAGGGGATGCAAGGATTTGAATATTGATCTCCTTGTCAACATTTTGTAGACTTGGGATCTACCTTTTGTGCTTCATTCCTAATATTTTGGATTAGTTTATGTATTAGAAGTATTAGTTTACTTTTATTTGACATCTTTATGTATATTTAAAATGTAATTTGATCGATTTGTAGAATCTTACGACTCACAATCTGATCCTTCGGTCCTATCCTCAAAAACCTCTCAATGATCCTATTTAGAATCATGATCCTGACTACCTTGCCTACCACTATTAACATAATTGAAAGAATAATAAAAAGAAATACCAAACACAATTATCATGTCATAGATCCTCACTAAGTTCGTTTGTTCAAGGGATTAAAATTGTTTTTGGCTTTTCTTAAGCACAAGTAGGAGGAAGACTCGTTTGATATATTCAACTTTTGTGTAAACAAAGCACTATCAGCTTTTGGAAGAAGTTGATCCCAACTTGCTTTTCTTTTTCTTTATCTTTTTTTCCTTCAAACAAAAAGCTTTGAGATCAAACACTTGATTCTAGAATATCTTGTTTTTCTTAAAATGGAAAAATACATCAAAAAACTCTCTCCACAAAGCACTAGTTGTAACTCCAACATTTATTTAATGGACAACAAGGTAAAATTGCCATTTTAACTGACAAAACACTTTTTAACATACTCTGCCAAACAATTCCATCATCATTTTCACTAAAAACCACATTTTAACACACATTGACAAACATGGTTTAAAAGCTTCTCCATAAGTACTTTTTTCACAAGCATTTCTGCATAAGCAATAAGCAAAAGCTATACCAAACGTGGCCATTATACCCATTTTCTGTCCACATACACTAAATCCATGCTCCAATTCATTGTATCTATTGTGTTTGAAAAATAAGCTACCACTCCTACTGAGCCTTCCAAAAAGAATATATGGGTGACAACACTTAGTGCATTAATCTTTATTCCAGGAGAAATTAGAAATTATTTGCTCATCAACTATATTAGAGAACATATATTGTGTACCAACTTAGATTCATAGCCTCACCTTCAACATCTATGCAGTACAAAGGCTTAAACCAATAAAAAGAAGAAAATGAAAGACTAAAGAATAAAAAGGATTGCCAACGAGGAGTTGGTCTAGTGGTTCCATGTGCGAGTTCGGTGTCGGGACTTCTTGAGTTCAAATCTCGTAGGCACCACCAGGGGTCTCTCCCATCTCTAATGAATTGGTGAGGGGATTATTCGGGCTTTGTCCCAAGCCTAGGGGGCCCGGATACCCCTCGGGAGGGTGCAATGGCACTCGGGGACCATTGTTGTATCATCTCAAAAAGATCAAAAATAAATAAAAAATAAAAAAGAATAAAAAGTTTTGAATCCCCTTCCAATAAATTAGTAACCATGTTTTAGAACCCATGCTTAGCCATCATCGTAACAGCTCATATCTCTTGAATTGGATCTATAATGACTAATAGACTACATCACTAATATACAGGACTAGATCTCCTTTTTATAGATTAGCACCTAAAATTCAGGTTCTTCACTATTGCTTATAGAATGAATAATAGGGGCTTTTATGCTTACGCTTCCAATTAATCTATAAATACATCATATTGTTCACTTGTCAAGAAGATGACCCACAAATTCTCCACGCGACTCAACTCAACTTTACTAAACCTTCTAAATGGGATCAGCTACATGAATATGCTTCCTCCACTCTGTGGATTCTATAAAAAAAAAAAAAATTAAAAATGTACCTCATTATGCGACCTACTCCAAAAAAGACCATCATACTCAAGAATAGGTCTATAGTTAGGGCGTCCTTTCCGCACCTCATCAGCTTTCTTTGTAGCATGTGCATGTTCAATTATCCTACATAATAAATAAACATCCATGAGAACAGTAGCAGTCACAAAAGGAGAAAATAAAAACATACACAAACTCGTGACCCAAGCACGATTGTCACACTATAAATAAAATGAGTTGTCCATGCCACATGCATTCTATCAAAGCCTCCCCAATTTAAGAAAAATCAATTCTTGTTAAAATACCTCATTTCTTGGTCTTCCCGACTGCACAACCACTAAAAGAAGGCAAAAAAAAAAAGGAAGGAAAAAAAATTGGTAGTGACAGATAGGACTGTACATCTGATATTTAGAAAGCGATCCAGCACGCCGCAAGCCCTTTATTTTCTCCTCGAGCAACGATCGTTCATGCAAAGCTGCAATTGCTGCTGCAACTTGTGACACGAAAATCAGACCATTTCTTCTACTTCCACCACTGAATAAGTTCTTGCTGTCACGATTTTCAGTTGGCTCTTCAATTTTGACTTGTTTATTTACTTCTACACCAACAAATTCAGCACATATAGCAGTAGCACTGGAATCTAATTTTCCACACCCGTCTTTTGACTCACTTGACATGGCCTTTTTCTCGTCTGAGAGATACAATACCAAACCAGACATGGCATTTAACATGCAATGCTTAAGCAAGTTAATAGCAAAAAACCTTCCACTTGTTTCACCATACAAAACAGAAAGTTGAGATGCAAACCAAGTCAAAACTTCAACCAGAACAGGGCAACTGAAACTAAGTGACTTTCTATTCAGATCCTCATCTCCCTCATTGGAGACCCTGTTCCTCAACAACTCACTAGAACGCGAAGCCTCAAATGAAATCGCTCTCAAACAAAGTCTCGATAGTATGTACATATGATCCCTCATAGGCACATCAATCACAACCCCATAACGAGGTGAATTCGAAATTATCCATTTCAATGCATCACGCTCCTTAATCATCGGTAAATACAAAGCCACTTGAAGCACATTAAACGAATACGAACACGGATAATCATTCCATACCTCTATTTCATTCCGCACAGCCCATAACTCCGACGGAAGAATCCGCACACATTCCTTATTCAAACCCTTAAATTCCCCAACACCGTCACGTATAAAATTAGCACAATGTATAGACAAAACACCAGGAAGCGTAAAAGTCCTATTACTAACATCCATTTCAGAAGAACAAACAACACCAGGGCAATCCCTATAAAAGAAATTCGAATCGAAATCACCGTATTCATGAAGCGAAAAGCAGAGATCGGCATCAGATTCCTGCAGCGGCTGAACGAATCGGTTCTCGTTCCGCAATTCGTCCTCCGATTTGAGAGTCTTGGGGTAATGCAGCGATTCCAAGACGCCGTTGCCGTCGAGATCGACAACGCTGCCCGACGAAGAAGGGCACCGGAGGAAGTGCCGGAAGAGTGATTCTGGCGGCATTCGGTGACGGCGATCGAAAGGGCAATAACAGAAATCTTCGTTCTGCGTCGGGAGATTTGCGCCGGAGTGGAGAAGATCGGAGACTGAGATTAGGGTTTTGGTCGCGCGATCGATCAGGTTTTTGAGGATTGAAAGAGTGGTGAGAGGGTTGTCAAGATTTGAAGAAGAAGAAGAAGAAGAAGCAGTGGAAGATGAGGGAATTGGATGAAGAGGTTCAGGAATTGGATGAAAAGAATATGAAAAATTAGGGTTAGGGATAGGGTTTTGGGAGAGAATCGTGAAGGAAGGAACGAAATGAGGATTGGAAGGATTCATTGGAGAGCAGAGCGAGCTGTGACGAAGAAGCAGATGAATGGTTTGAAGAAGCGTCGGAAAAAATACCCGTTTAGTCAGAATTAGAAATGCACTTTATTATTGATATTGCCTCTAACCATAGGATTGTCTCCAACCATGTAATATTGTGTGTTTTCAAATGCATTTTCAAAACATTTTCCTTTTCTTCTTTTTTTTCCATTCCTTTGATTTTCACTCAAGTCATATAATTAATAATATAATGAGCCCATAAATTGACATTAATCTTAGACTATTTGAGAGTTTCATTTAGGTGTATTTAAAATAGTTTTACATGGATTATAAGACTTTTTTAATTGTCATACTCTTTTTTTTTACCCATTAATTTTAACCATACTCTTTATACTTGCAATAATGTGTTTTTTAATCAAAAATTAATGATAAAAGTGTTGATAAAAGCAGCTCTAGTCAAGGTTGTCAGGATCAGGATCTTGATCGGTACGATCCTACGATCCCACATATATGGGCTAATTCGAATCCATCATTGAAATAAGATTAGATGGGATCGTAGTTGGATCGCAATCCAACACGTAGAATCGTGATCCACCTACGATTTTGTATCCCTGTTTCTTTTTCACTATATAACGTGTTGGATTTTGTATCCCTGTTGGATTGACTTGTGAGCATTCTTGTAAGTGGCCACAATATAAAGGCTTCACTATAGGTAAAGATCACACCACCCTCTACTTGTGCATTAAAGACAAAAGATACCCAGAGACTTAAACCCGAGACCTCGACAAAATAAGTTTCTTCCTACAACACTGCCAAACCAATTGGTAGTAATCGAGTATTTGACATGCACGGAATGAGTGAGAAAATCACGTTACCGTGCCAAATGCCCCCATTGATTTTCTTATTTAGTAATGGTAAAGTACATGTAGTTCTATATTGATTTAAGGGTCGCAGGATGCTTGAATTTACATGAGAGTTTTAAATAGTATATCTTTTATCAATTTAGAGGTCCCGTTATATTTTTTTAATTTTTATACTTTTTAAATACAAAAATACTTAATTATTAATTTTTTTAATTTTAATTTAATCAATAAAATAGTTGTAGGGAAATTGCATAATACACTTGCAACACCTTATGATCTATGACTAAAAAAAAATAAAATTATCACTTATGTTTCTCTACATTTATTATTTAATAAAAAAAAAAAAAAAAAAAAGTGTCCAGACCCTGCGCCACGCGGCTCGCGCGCAGCGCAGGATCTCGTGCTAGCTGATCCGCTTAAAAGCATTCTGTAATAGGGTGTCCTTTTCTTCCAAATTTCCCGCCAAAAATATCTTCTTTCTTATTTGAAGAAACCCTAAAACAGCTTCTCCGATCAAATCACCCGCTCTCCAACCTCATCTTCCCGATCTCTCTCTCTCTCTTTCTCCTAGTTTTGCGTTTTGAAGACGATCTTGTAAAACACCACTGAAATGAAAAGAGAAGAGCAGTAGCTGAAGAAGAAGAAGAAGAAGAAGAAGAAGAAGACTGAAACCAATAAGGACCACTGCAAACAGTCAAACTTGTATACTGCAAGTACATTGAGTTTGAGTTTGATTGTTCAGCAACTCCATTATGTTAATGGTATAATTTTGCCCTATTTGCTTTTATTTTACTGTTTCTTTTGCTCCCTTCAATTTTGATTTTTTTATTTTTTATGCCATGCCTTCGCGTGATGTAAATTACCGTGTTCCCATGCGTTTTTTTTTGGGTTCTTGAATGGATTTATTATTTTTTAATTTTTTTACAAAAAAAAAAAAAAAGATTCTCAATGCCCAGAATCTTGCAATTTTATGTTCCAGTTATCAGCAGATGGCAGAATTACAATAAATAGTTGCAATGTTTTTTGGTGGGCAGATTAAGTCGGTGTTGTACTCATTAGCTCTCATACATGTTTGAATGTTGAGAAAAACTTGAATCGGTTTGAAGTTATGGGCAAAGAAGAATCCTTGCAAGTTACCAAAAGAACAACTAGATCTTCTTCTTCTTCCAATACACCTGTTAAAAACACCCTCCAGACCCAAAAAACCATTGATCCTTGTTCTCCGTCGGTACGTGATGACCTTGTTTTTGGGGAACAGCCCTTAAGTTTGGATACTTTGATTTCTAGCTTTCCTGGAAGAAGAGTCCAGATATTGAAGCTCTTGCGTTTTATGGGTCCCTTGAATTCCTCCATGCTTCCTCTGTTTCTATATGGAGGTCCAACTACAGGGAAAACCAGTGTCTTACTTCAAATTTTCAGGCATTTGAAGCGCCCTTTTATTTATTCAAGCTGCCGTACATGTTACAATCCGAGGATCTTGTTTGAGTCTACATTGAATCAGTTGTTGATTCATGGACGGAATGTGGGCAATGGTTATTCTAGTGCAAAACGATGTGAGAAACCTGCTGATTTTGTTAATTTGCTTCAAGAAGTTTTGAGAGAGGTGTTTAATACTCTTAAAGGAAATTCCAAGAAAAGGGCTTCAAAGGAATCAGGAGAACATAGCAGTGGAAGGATGATTTATTTGATTTTTGACAACTTGGAGCTTGTTCGGGAGTGGGAGAAACGCTCTGGTATAATTTCAATGTTGTTTAAGCTCTATGAAGTTCTCAAGATGCCTGAAGTGGGTTTGATTTTTATCAGCAATGCCTCACCTGATACCTATTATTCAAATACCGGTTTGGTGGAGCCTATTCCAGTTCTTTTTCCTAATTACACAGAAGATGAGCTTTATCAGATATTCTTAATTAATCAGACAAACCCCAAGCTTTATTCCTCTTTTCTCGAGTGAGTGCATAAATTTCTTTTCCTCAATTTTCTTTCCTTGATTGTATTTTGTATATCATCTGATTAACATATTTACTTGCATTTGCTGTAGAACAGTGTTGTTCTGAAGCCTTTTTGTAGAATAACTAGACGTGCAGATGAATTATCCATTGCTTTCCAACCACTGTTTCAAAAATATTGTGAACCTTTGAGTGACATGGGACTTGTTCCCAACGAAGACACGAAGAGAAGGCTGTTCAGCCACCTTAGACCCCACATAGGTCCTTCTTTGAATGAGATATTTAACATCCCATCTCATTCATCTATTGAAGAGGAAGCCAAGAAGGAGACAGTCAAGAGGAAGGGAAATATGAAGAACTCAAGGAATGGGGAAGCGCCTGATGATGTAGATTTCCATATGTCTATATCTGCAAAATATCTTCTTATATCTGCTTTCCTTGCTTCAAGAAACCGGGCTACACTTGATGCTGCATTATTTGATTCAACTGGAGGTGGAGATAATAAAAAGCGCAAAAGGAAGTAAGTTCTTCTGCTACTTGGTACATGGTGTCTCATAGATGGTAGTGCGTGGTTTCTTTTTCGTTAAAAAATAAATTCCATAAGTGAACAATACAAAATTGGATTAACCATATACTTCGATTTTAATTTTTTCAAACATCTAGTATCTTTTTGGCATGTAGCTTTTTTATCTGAAGGATAAAATTATCACAGGAATTCAAATTTAAGGTTTTATAGGAAACAGGATTGTAACTCATTTTGGCTTTCCCTCTTTCTCTCACTCTCTTTCTCTCTTATTTTTAACTTTGTCAGGAACTCTGTGGCATTCAAGGAGCAAAAGGAAGCGGCAGAAGAAGAATTGCTGATGAAAGGGCCTGGCACTTTCCCACTAGAGAGATTGTTAGCTATTTTTCAATGTATCTCTTCAGTGATGGAAGGTTCATTCGATGTAGAAATGCAAGAAAGTGGTTGTGAATTGGGGGATGAAGGTGGGAACATTGAGCTTATGTCTGATATTTTATTGCAACTATCCACTCTTTGCAATGCTAATTTTATCAGCAAAGGAGGAACCTGCCCTTTGGAAGGTTCAACTCGGTACCGATCTACAGTGAGTGAAGAAATGGCTTTGAAGGTGATTATCCTACACTTTCATTTCAAAGTTTGCCCATCTTTTCCTTAAGTTTAGGAAACTGTATACTGTTCTTCAATTTTACGAATGTTTTCACGTCTGAATATGGTTTGCTAGGTTGCAAGGAGTGTGAAGTTTCCTCTCTCAAAGTATTTGTATCGAAAATAGACATTGCGGTGCAGGGTGTTCCTTTTCAGTGGACTTGTACTCTTTTTGATCAGATAAGGTGAGAGTCATCCAGTATTGAAATAGCAAATAGTTCCATTTTTTTTTTTTTTTTGTGATCATCTAACTTCCACAAAAGCTCTGAGTTATAAAATGAGCATAGTCTAAAGCTCAAGGGAAGTAACTTATGGGATTTAATTTTGTTCATCTTGAGTTATATGATGTTTTAATTCTGTTTGGAGCCAATGATTTGTCTATTTTCCTAGAATTATTGACTCCGAAAATTGTAACATTGCGTTGATAATATTTTCACTTTTGCTCGTAGCCATAATTGATTCACTGCACCATACCCCCTATAAATTCTTCGTAATTCTGCAAATTTCTTGTATTAAAGTTTGCCCATGCCTCCTCTATTCATGATGTGCATTTCTATGATATAGTATTGATCATTCATTTGCTTTTGCAGATATACACCTTCATTGTCACAATTGCTTCAGTTGAAAAAGATGGAATTCTTTCTTCTTGTTTTTACAATGGGACAAAGAGTACAGTTTCAGAAGTAGTATTTTTGGAGCAGATGCTTCAATTTCAAAAAATGCATTAACAAATATTTTACTTTTCATCTGTGCCATGTAAGGTCTCCCTTAAAAATATAATGTCTTGAAGAAAATGTATGGAGTTTTTTCTGTAATCTGCACTAGCCTTCAGGTTTTGTAATGTAAATTAGCCTGCTGAACTACAATACAATACAAGTTTTTCTTTCCCATCTTCAGAAGCATAGGGAGTTCGCATGCCCTTTGTTAGTAAAACATTGTATATCAAGAGATGTAACAATGTTAAGATAAACTATGTTATATATGTAACGAATTTGATTTTTAAAAAAAGACAACATGTTAAGACTTAAAGATAGTAAATTATAATGTTATCTGATTTAATAATATAATTTAGGTACATACAAACTATATTTATATAATTGTATTTGCATGCAATTTGTTGAATCATGTAAATAATCACAAATTAAAGATCATGCTATATGATTCATTAGCTATGTCTGGCAAAGAGGCATCTAAAAAATCAACTCAATTTCTCTTTTAATTTCTTTCTAACGGAGCCCTAAATAAAAAGGAGATTTGATTTCATTTACATGTAAATTACCTCTCACCTGTTCTAAAACATAAAAAAAAATGTAATAAATAATGACACCATTCTCTTGCGCTACACTTGGGGACTCGAATCTAGTTGGTATGCACAGACATGTTATAAGATAACCAACACTGTGAATGAAGGGTATTGAACACCATATAAAGGTCTCAGATGTGACTTAAAACACAAAAGCATCTGATAAACCCTCAAAAAACATGGTGGATCGGTCCCATTCATTCATCTTCTTCTTCAGGTGCCTCTTTCAACCACTGCAGCCAAATTCAACAACTCCTTAAGTAAAACCATTTACATTTGCCAACCAAGATAACGGCATGACTAAGATTTAGAATATATGACATTATAATTGTTGATCTTATATATATTTTTATTTTATTATAAAATTCTCTCATAAGATATATATATATATAAACATATGCTTACCTGAATGAATGCTTCTGATTGCTTAACAAATATTTTATCCGACTCATCTGCTCCTTCTTTCTCAGATGCCCATGAAATAATAGCATCTTCTGACAATATGTCTTTATCATAAAGGAGGTGCAAAATCTACATAAGATTTTGATGAAAATTTCTGTCAGTACATTAAACGTTGCTTCATGCTTCAAAATCTCAACGTAACACCCAGAAAAGATAGAAGATATAATAACCGAATGATCGTCATTACTATACCATAATTCTCAAATCAAACGAAACCAAAGAACAAATGGGAAAATTATTAAGTGCCGCTTTTTCAATTTACAAACAAAATGTTGTTTGTATCTGACAAGAATAGTTGCATCCAATAATGTGTGGAAGGCAGCTTTAAGGAAAGCCTTCTATTAGTACTATCTTTTTTTGTTATCACTGGACAAAACAATAACTTGTAATCAGTGGTGGGAAATTCTAGAACAAAAACAGGTAGCCTTCTGCAACTAGGGCATAATGTGTCCAAATGATTCAAAGTTCGCTACAAAAGTCTTCTGTAGCATAATCCTCTAAAAGAAGAATGCAAAGATACCTTATAACCAAAAAAATAACTCATAAAATACATACTTGTGCAAATAAAGGAGAAAATTCCCTGGCAGACTCCAAGCACATTTCTTCAAACTTCATTATCACTTCAATCTGAAACAAGTAAAAGAAGATATTAACTATAAAACAAAAGTAAAAAAAATGTCGTTTCATTCTACAGGAGACAACTCAAATTAATTCTTTTATGTCAGGGAATGGGTATAGTTTTCATGAAGTCCGCCCCGTTAGAGCACTAGGTTGGCATTAATAGAACCAAAGTCACATAAGAAAGAAGGGTTGCATCAGCCTGCGTAATAGTGACAAACACTATCATGATCCAAATTAGTTTAGTTTATGATAAAAATCACTGTTTGAATAATCCTTTTAAGGGCATGCCTTGAGGCGCCACAAACTCAACTTGAGGCTTAAGCCTCAAGGTGACATAGTGATGCTTACACCTCACAGCGTTATGAGGGATAAACAAGCAGATCTGCCTTAAAATTTTCATCCCACAATTCTAGGAAGTTGAAAAAGAGCCATAAAGGCATACTTAAGGTTCCTGAATTTGTATGGTATGGGAAATACATCTCGAAGAATTTAAAGCGCTGCATTCCCATATTTCCAAGAATGAGTTTTCAGAAAGATTAGTCTTTTGGAAGCCAGACGCGTTTTAAGGAACAAAACGTTAGGTAATAAAGAAAAGACACATTAACCAACTATAACGGAAATTCGAATATTGAGATGAATGTGTGGTAAAACATAGAAAGAAAAAATTTAAATAAACAAATTTGAGGAAAATGGTAGGAATAGCACCAATTGGAGCTAAAACAAGAAAGAACCAATAAAGGTAGTTTGGACAAGTGCAACAAAGATCTTTGTTGGCTTTGTTGTGTTGAGCGTATTTCATTTGGGGTTGGCACCAATTGGAGTTAATAGGTTACTATTTCTAACTTTCAATGCGTTAGATAGAAAGCGTAGCGTATTAACTCCAATGGGTAGTAAGAAAGAGTAACCTATACAGCCAACCCCATGTAGTTGGGACAAAGGTTTGTTGTGTGTATTACTTTTTTGGGAAATTTATCAATATAGCAACAATGTCCAACAACACTAATTAAAGCAAGAAAATGTACATACTTACAAGTTGATGTCCCTTAAGAAGAAAAACATGGAACGTAAACCATAAAGCACGAAGCAAAACAAAAAAAACTTGAATTCAATCGAAACAAAAAAAAATTTGGAATGAATATTAAAGAAAGGTCAGTAACTATTGTCTATGCTTCCTGCAGAAATTTTCTCCCTCTTTTCTACAATTGAGACTGTTACCGTTTCCCCTAATTCAGATGACTCCTTCCTTTTGTCTCTTGACAAATCAGGTGCTTACTCTTGTCAATCCTGTTACAACCATTTAACGGATTCTCCCACCATTCCAAACCCCCCCTTCTACATTTACATCTGGAAAGTTCCAATTCCAAATAGAATAAAAGTGTTTGGTTGGTTTGTTGCACTTAATAGAATCTGCACGCAAGACTTACTGCAAAAATGATTGCCCAATTTTTGTCTTTCTCCCCAATGTTGTGTCTTATGCTTCCAGGACCACGAATCTGAGGAACACATGTTCTTTAGATGTGCTTTTTCTTCTCATGTATGGTGCAAATGGGAAAGTCTCTTGCCTGAGAAATTCTCAGCCCCACTCTTCAGCGAGAATTGTTTTCTGTTTAATCATGTCGACGGGATTAACAGAAGGTGCAAGGATATTGGAACTATTATCTCAATCGCAGTCATATGGTCTATATTGTGTGAGAGAAATTACAGAAATTTCAAGAACACTTTTCAAACTGCCGATCACGTGGTGGACTCTTCGAAATTTTCAGCGTCTTCTTGGATTAGTGCCTCTAAATTAGGATCAGGCTACTCCTTGGCTGAATGGATTAGGAGCTGGAATGCGTTAGTGTAACATCCTTCGGATGCTTCTGCCTTGTTGGGTATCTTTGTGCTGGGTGATCCTCTTTGGTGATCGTTGTAGCATGAGCATTCCTTATGCTCATTCTGTTCTGTAACCCTTCTTATTAATATTAATTGTTCTTTGTTTCCTCTCCGAAAAAAAAACTATTGTCTATGCTTCCTTACATAGAAAAGCTATAAAAATGAACTTCTAGTCACAGAAGATTAAAGTACAAACCTCTTCATCTATGGTCTGTAGATAATACTGCAAGAGACCTCCCCACTTTGTAATTACAGATGCAGCAGTTTTGTACAGTTCACCTGCCAAGAATTGGAAGGAAATTAACATTAGAAGGTAATTACTTGTATCAATCAACATTGCAATGAGGGGAAAAATGTCTCTTGTAAAAACTTTATTTCTTACATGTAACTTCATTTATTTGACATAATGAAATATGGGTTATATTTGATTTAACTTAATTATTGTAGGAAATAAGTCCATGTAATAACAATACTTGATCAGTACATTAATTCTTTTTATATAAGTTTTATTTTGGTATACTAACAATTGGTATGCCAAATTGTTGAATTATGTAAACTAATTAATTATTAGATTAAGTAACAATTTTGGACCTATGATATAACCTCATGCCATAGAGGTTGGGATTTTATGGATGAGTTATAGTTCATGCGCCAATTTGTGGGTAGTCCAATTTCACTTTGATTATGTTAGAATTTAGGATTGCTTGACCCATACAGATCCAAGTTGAACCCATTGGTTTGGGTAGTGATTCACACACCCAAGAATTGGGTATGACAATGGAAAGATAATCCACGATCACCATCTTCCCCACTTCAATACAGTTATTCAGAATTAATTTATTCATATCCACTGTATTGACCCACATGTTCCACTTGTGGTTCTACATCAATGTTCCTCATCTTTCAGGAAAACAAATAGTTGGTTATAATACAAATATAACCAAGCATGACGTTTTATAGATTTGAAATAGAGATTTGACAACCTCTCAAATCACACCTAATTCTTTTCCTCTTCATTATTTCCAACCAATGTTGTGGGCCATTTTCCCACCCCATCTCAAGTTGCTTCAAGGATATGAGCCTATTATTCAGGTGCCAAAGACCCAGGATAGAACCAATGCAAAGAAACGTCATGGTCTATGTTACCTGGACTCGGGTATGGGTGTCTGATATTGTGTGGTGTTTTTTCTTTTTTTTTTTCTTCTTTTCACTCATTTATTGTCTGTTTTGTTCTCCCACTTAAGTAAATTTCATTTATTCGTCATTATCTTCTTTCATGCTTTCTCTTCTTTTCATTAAAGAATCCACATAGTAATACTCTAAAATCTAAAGTGTCGAACACATATCCCATACCCATGTAGTATCATGAAGTGTCAGACACGGATATGTCAGACTAAAGTAAAGGGCCCAGGTAACATAGGTTATGGTCTCTTTCATCCCATGTTTGACTTGTCTTTCGTATCAATGATTTTCCACCATCCTAACTTAGAGAACTTATTCTCATGCAAGATCATAATCCTTTTCCCACACGAGCAATTATCTCAACCAACTTAATCAAAATCTAAGACACAATGCTTAAGAAAATGTTTATTCTAAAGACCTTGAATCAAAGAACAAATCACCCAACTTGCATTGTTCTTCATCAATCCAACTCCATGTTGATTGTTCCATAACATACTTTCTAAAGGTCATTAAAATAAATGCCATAATTGATCCCTCCAATTCCAATAAAAATAACAAAAAATGACCTAAAAATTCCTACATCATCATGAATCTATCGACTTCCGCTCTGTGATAATCCCACACTGATGTGAAGTGGGAGCATTTTGGGCTATATTGTAGAGGATGTCTTAAACGCATTGTTCCTGATAGTTCCAACTCTCCACGTGCAGGATGGGGCTGCACGTGAGAAGGAGTGTTAATAATAGCTAGATATGTATTGTTGGGCCTCCACCTATTAGCTATAGCTTTTGGTTTCAATGGTTTCTAACACATGAAAAACCGTTCTGGGAGAACCTTGAGGGTGGCATGAGAGGGCGGGCCATAAGGGCTGGCAAGCTTCCACATCGGACATGTTGTTCAAACATGCTCATGTGTGCAGGTGTTTGTATGTGAGGACAAATTTGTGAAGGTGGTAAGGTCCAACGCAGGCAATTTATTGCATGATTTAAGCAATCTATTACATGTGGTATCGAGCCCTTCTAGGGATTACTGGAGGTGTGCCATTAGTCTTACAGCGTGCTTGATAGGTGAGAAAATTGTTATTTTATTAAGAAAAATAACATATTTTCCAAGAAAACAGGAAGGGTGTATGTTTGACTGCCTACATTTTCTTATGAAAAACATTTCTCAACCTTCCTATTTTATCATGAGAAAATGGTTTATATTATTGATAGTGTTCAAGCTCATCTTGAATGAAACCCCTTCTCTTTACATCATATAGGTGTTCTTATATACAATAAAACCTAAGAAAATTATCTTAAGAAAATTTGCCTCATATATCAAACAGCCCTTAATTATTATCCGAACTATTGTTGATAAGTTTTTTTTTTTTGGCCATTTGAACTTTTCATCCAATAGTTCAAAATTAACTGATGAATTTAAGCAGCACAAGTAGTTCAAGATAACATGTATTTGATCTCCATCTTCCACTAATTATGTCCAATTTTATCATAATCAATTAATATAGGAAACAAAATCTATTAGTAAAAGTAAAAACTAAAAATGCTAATAGCACTTACTATTGGTAGCATGCGGACTTTCTAGTGCCAATTTCATCATAGAATAAAATATTGCTCCAGCACAATCTGCAAACGGCATATTATATGATAACCTGAGTTAAAAAAAAAAAAAAGCATATCAGTGATGTGTCATAATATGAAGATGAGGAAGCCAAACAAACAAAAACCAGTATATAAAGTACATTTGCTGCATGGTCTTTCCTTTGCTTCTGTATTTCTTTCTTCTTTTTCAATCAATAGTTATACATAGGTATTATATGTGTCAGTTTAACTATCCACCGCACATGCAGGATTCAGCAATCAAGGAAAAGTGTGCATAAAATAGAAACATGTACAATGATACATTTGATTACCAGAAACATGAAGGGCGGGTTAGATACTTTTTCAATCACACAATATCATTATTAAACATCAACATTGAGCACATGACATAAGAACGCACAAAATAACCATTTCTGCTACTCCAATTCAGACTATTAAGTAATGTGCACCATACTCAAAAGCATGCTTTCTATTACCAAGCTGTAATAAGACATTAAAGTACATGGTGATCTCCAAGAATTTCTCAAAATTCCATTCGAAATGATTTATCCAAATTATTTTAACTGACATTTCAGAGAATGTCTGTCATTTATAGGCAGTCAATCATATTAGACCAGTCAATGATTAAAAAACAAATGAAGTCATACCGTAGTGAATTCACTTCAATGATCACATGGTCTTGTTCAACACCTTCATGAACAGCCCTAAGAAAAGTTGCTTCTACCTGAGGTTCAAAGCAAATGACAAGGACAAACTATTTTAACAAAAAGAGATTTTGATAAGATTTATCCATAAAAGATATTCACCTCTCTCTCAAAATCAATAGAGTCATCTTTAAACTCTTCATTTTCACCATCTACGGAGTTTGCAGTTTCAGACTCTGGTTTCAACTCTCCCGAGGCAGGGAGATTACCGACATCTTGAGTCACTAAATCCAAGTCAGCATTTGCAGCTAGTGTGAGTTCTTCAAGTTTATCTTGAGGAATAGGTGCAATTGAGTGCCTCCATTCTTCTTCAAGGCCCGCTTCACAAACTGACCAAATGTAACCAATGCCCGAAACACCAACCTGACCAAATGTGGCAACAATAATAATAAAAGCAAAAGTAAAAGGAAATATGATTCAGTTACACTTCCACAAGAGACAGATGGATGAAAACAGAGAAATGGAAATAATTAGTAAGAAAAATTAAAATGTACTAACCTCAGAAGTGTCAGATGACGGCAATATCAACTCTCCATTGGGCATATCCAACGAAGTAGAAATGGCTGCAATAGAGTAAAAGATAACTAAAAACATGTCCTAATAGAAAAAATAATAATAATCAAACAATGAAAAAAAAAATGAAAATAATGAGCATTTATCTCCAACACGGGTGAAAGCTAGGCTATCTATGACCTTAAAGCTTGCATCCAAAATGTGAGACTATATTATGATAATGATTTATTACAATTTCATGAAAAAATATGGAACATATAATTGAAACAATAAAAAAAATGGGATTAAAAAACTGGCTTGCATAAGAATATCAAGCAAAAATCTCATTGAAGGAAAAAAATCCAAAAAGAGAGCTCAAACATTTGCAAGTTAGTGGTTAAAAACCCGACATTCTCACTAATAACAATAAGACAGTGGCAATAAACAAGAGGTCTCTCGGAATGGTACAAACTAGATTAATCCCAAATAGAATCCCTATACCTTTCCTTTTAGTAAGAAACTTAAAAATTGTATAATTGCAAATCATGAAACCAGAATCTAAACATGAAGGAGTTCTCCCCAGTCCCAAAACGTAGCAGCTACAAAGTGAATCCCTTAAGCCCCAGTTGAAGTGAATAAATATATTAGCCCAACCCAGCCATACTCCTTTAACGGTTAACTTGCAAACCTACAACCCAAGATCAAGCCTTTAAGTGAGATTGTTCCCATATGAATATATATAAATCATTATGAATATCTTCAAATATCCTGTTGTTTCTTGTTAACCAAATGCACCAAAAAACGACTAAACTAGTTTTTTCTCTATAAACTCCTTGAATTCGTAGATCTGCTATCTCCAACTGCAAACGAGAGTAACTCCTCATACATATTCAACCGTTGAATGACTAGTGACTAGTGACTAGTGAGTGTGCTCACTCTATTTCTCCCAAATTTGGGTGGCAAAAGAGCACGCAGAGAATATGATCAATAGACTCCCATCCTTTTGACATAAGCTACAATAACAATTTAGAGATGGATTACTTCTTTGTAGCACGTCTAGAGTGATTAATTTTCCATTAACAACTAGCCAATCCAAAACTTGAAACATGGATGGGATGCGAGCTGTCCATATGAATGGTGATGGAGGGAAGGAAGAGATTTCCAGAGTCATCTTTAGGGAAAAAGAAAATGACTTTCTAGAAAACAACACTAATGGCTCTAAGGACTACGTATGCCGATCTTAGATACTTTCCATCATCCTAATACTATCTATTATGGAAAGAAGTAGCTACTTTATCTATGTCTCTCATTGATAAGCACCTAGCAAAGTAAAAAATTCAATGGAATATCTCTTACTATGAAGCTTAAATCCAACTTGTCAATACCTTTTCACAATTATATAGGTCCTATAGGATTAGTTACATAATCTGCTTCCTCTACTGCGCTTTATCAAGGGCTAAGTCAACAATTAGATGCCCTGGTCCTTCGCATTGTCTAATTAAGTAAATTCATATCATAGTGGACCTAAGAAAGGTAAATGTTGGTTATTATCTACCTAACATGACCCTCTTTTATCTAGGCTTGAGAATGGTTGTGCATAAAGGTACACAATATGTTACTTGGACTGGTACGAGTGTCGAATATGGGTACATATCTAGAAGTCCGACTTGTTCATTTTCAAATTTTGGGATATTGGGACTTGGCTATATTATATATTGTTTTATGCTTCTTCTTTTTTTCTTCTTTTCACTCATTTATTGTCCATTTCGTTCTCCCACTTAAGTGAATTTCACTTATTAGTCATTATCTTCTTTTCATTGGAGAATCAATATAACATTTTTTTTAAAATCTAAAGTGTCGGACACATATCCCATACGAATTGAATAGGCATTACCAAACAGAAAATCCCTTGCACAACAGATTGGTGGTTGATATTTTTGCAGAGCTCATAGAGTCCATTAGATAAATTGAAACATGGAGCCATTTAGAATGATGTATATCAACCCATATTTTTTACCCTGGAGCATTGACTTTTGATTTACAATCATGAATCAAGCTCAACAATCTCACTCAAAAGCCTTGCAATGATGTATAAAAAAACTATGAGCAAATAAAAAAAGCAGTGTTCTTTAAGGTGACACAAGTGACAAGCTATTGTGAAAAACAATATAGGATGATTGGTAATCTGAATCATATTTTTGGCACTAATCCAATAAACATAAAAAACAAACAAAATACTATGGGCAATAAGATGGTATAATAGGATTTGATAGAACTTTACATGGACTTTCTACAATACCACTGCTACTATCAGCATACTCAAGCTCCTCATCACTGTCCTGACTGATTGGTTGGGGGAGTAAAGAGACCTTAGAGTAAGCAGGAACAACAAATTGTTGCCCAATCACAACCTAGAGTAGCAAATGTTAGATGGCAACCAAGATAATAGTGAAAAAAAAGTGATAGGTCAGAACCACAAATTACATAAAACTTCACATCCTAAAGTTCTAGAAAGTTATATAGAGGAGGAAAATAAAATAATGGTATAACATTTCCTACATGGTAGTGAAATGAAATTGAGATTTACAACTAGAACAATGGGTTCACTTCACAATCTAGTCCACATGAAAATTTGTATTATGCAAATATTTAATAAGCATTTCAATGACTGTAAGTAATGTGATATACAGCAAAATGTTAATCAAAGCTACCCACGGATAGGTAGAACAATAAGAACTGACAACAATTTGTACATGGGAACAAAAAATAGTAAACCACTATCCATGTCTTAGAATTATATTCCAATGAAAACAATTTCCGAGCAAAATTTGATAAGACGTTGATTTCAAATTGAAAAGAAACATTGTAAAAAGAACCCTCTACTAATAGGAGTTTGAGTTCATTACTTCAATCTTCTATCTTGATGCTAAAGTTCAATGGCTCCTTGACATTTTTCATAGTTTGATGAAAAATTATGAAAGGGTATCTGAGACCCCTATCCAACCAAACAGTTATCTTGTATATTGGATAGCTGTAGCAAAAAGTTAGGGTAAAAGTTCGGTATTTTATGAAATGGGTAATACGTTAAGCTTGCACAGTTTGTCATTCGAATAGAGTCTTTTTTTTTTTTTTGATATCCCAATAGAGAAAACATATTGGACACAAGATATAAGTGCTTAATTTAACATACAAGTACAACTAAAAAGTACGACACTCTAAGAGACAATTAGAAGTAGTTTTTTAGACCTTTTTTGTAAAAGTAAAGCAAACTTCTAACGATTTCTTATCAACCCTCTACACAACTAAACCAAAAAAAAAAAAAAAGTTTTTAATTATATAAGAAAAGAACTTTTCAAAAATTTACTATAACAAAATACAATCGAAGATTTTGAAGTATATCCAACTTTTTGGCTATTTATTTTTGGATCATAAACCAAATGAGTATTAGATTTTGACAGTTGGGCTTTAAGGAGTTGGTTGGTGTTTACCAACCAGTGATATTATTAGTAGCTTTAACTTTGAACCAAGGCCAACTTTCTTGGCTACCCAATATGTTGCATCTCTTAAAAAAACAACAAGAAGAAGAACATTGGTTTTACATTGTACTTCATGTAATTTTACCATTTAGAGACGTGACTTGTGTTAGGATTACAAGAGACAAAATGGTTTACACTTCTGAGCATTACATACTAGATGCACCAAATTTTCATTCATAAAGGGCCAGGGAATTTCATAATAGATTTCTCTCATCACACTGTGAATAAGTAAAAGGAAGTGAAGGGTACTTTGATATTCAAAGATAAACATTTCAACAATTACCTTGAATGACAAAATCACACCAGGTTCCAAAACTGCTCCAGACTTTATTACCACCCCAGCACAAACGATTGCATGCTTTAACTTACAACCATCTTGAATGGTCACATTATTCCAAATATAGGAGCCTTCGATTGAAACATTAGATCCAATAGAGCAACCTTCACCAATAACTGAATTTGAGATTTTGGAGAAGTCCCCAATATTTGCTCCTTTTCCAACATATGTAAAAGGGCCAATCTGCGCAGATCGTGATTGTCTAATTTCTGAAGAATAGTAATATAAAATTTATCAGAAAAAAAATGTTGATATGAAATGTTTTTGTGCATGCTTGATGGTGTGTGTGCATGCGCGTGTGACACACAGAGAGAAGAAAAAACACTATTATTAGAATACAAATGTAGTCTCCTAAATACTCATCCAAAAGAATGTTTCTTTAATGGCCCAAAAGCATGGATCATTGTGATAAGAGATGATTGATTTAATAATAGCAATCACTTATAATTTAATTCCTAAAGCTGCACCTAGCATCACACATCCATTACATCATTAGGCAGTCACTGTAAAAGTATACAAATTAGATGCAACATTATTAATCTGCTAGGAAGATTCATTGCTATATCATGCATTCAATGACAGGAAAATCAAACATACATGATCACTCAAATATACCACAGGTCTATAAGTATTTTCCATCAACTCAAATAATCATCATTACACCTTCTTTGACCCAAAGGACAAACAATTATGAAGCAAAAACGAAAATTCGGGCACATTGGATCCAATATTGCAGTTTGCATCCACAGATGTTCTTCAATGTTGTTTTCCTCACATGCATCTTTCTCCAAGCTGGTGTTGCCTTTGTAGGCATAAGAATGAGACCATTGATCACCTCTTATTACATTGTACCTTTAGTAAGGCTGTCTGGAATAAATAGAGTGCGATTGTAGACTTCATTGAGTCGGCCTTTCCACATTCTTTGGGGACACTTTACGCTACAAATGTTGGGGTGTTAGATTTGTGAAAGAGTACTGGCCTATGATTCTTTTTGCAGTTTTAAGGAGTTTGTTTCGTGGAAAGAAAGGAACAATAGAATCTTCAAGGGGGTGGAGAGGCAGGCTCTAGTTGTCTGGTAAAACTCTCTTGTTTCAGAACGCTTTAGACTGTTGCCTCTAAGTTGTCGGAAAAGGCTATTCGTTTGTGATCGGAATGGGTTGGGATCATCTAAAAATCATGGTGTAGAGGAGTGTGAGTGGTCGGGCTCTTGGTGCGTCTCATATCCTGGATGAGATCCCATCTCCAGCCTTTGTATTTCTTTTCTTTTGTTTAATAAAATTTCATTTCTTCTCAAAATATAACAATAATATTGCAGTATGAATTCTCCCACTCTTTCTTCCTTTTTTAGATGTTTGTGCATGTGGTAGTCTTTGTGTGTGTTTGTTTGGTGTGGGGGGGGGGCAAGTGGGGTGTTCTGCAAATAATTTAGCTTCATTAGCTTATTGGGAAACTAAATTGACCATAAAAGCAGGCTTGAGAATGTCAACACGGAGGATTTCCAAAAGTAACACATTAAATCAAGAAAAGTGGCTTTTCCTAAAAGTTTACCTTCACAAAAACAATTTCTTATAGCATAGAATATCTTTCAGATAAACTGCATGAGAAAAAAGGTTATTAATAGGCGGTTCTATATAGTGTTGTCGAGGCCATGCATAGGTGACGACTAGTCCCATCACTTGGGCCATACTTAAGGAAAGTAGTGGGGCTCATTGAATTTTTTTTTTTTGAAAGTTCAAGGGGGGTTTGTGTAAATATACAAAGCGTAAGATTTTTTTTTAATAGATAAATATATGATTGGTATAGCTTGAACTTTGGCAAAACTTTTATTCTAGTGTTAAACTTCCCATTATGCAAGTTATCTTTTTTCTTTTTTATTTTTAAATTTGATTTTCTATTTCTCTTTTTGTTATATTACTGCAATATTTTCCTTTCTATCATAAGTCTCATATTAAATATACCTCTTTAAATTGTTATACTTTCACGATATGCCAACTTGTCTTATTTTTTAATATGTATTCCTGGTTTTTAATTTGTTGACACAAAATTGTAGTGTGTAAAAATATGTAATATTTTCTAACACTAGACTTTTTTTTTTTGGACAAGGAACAAAATAGTAGCATTTTATTAATAGAAAAGGTTACAAAAAAGGAGGCATTGGAATAAGAAGACAAGGAGTGCACCTCACAAACTAATTCAAAAGGGTTCCAAGCCTCTTAGCCAATCCCCAAAAAGCTATACCCTTTGTCAAGGGTTGAAACACTAACCCAAAAAGAAGCCAAAAAAGTGTATGTTCCCAAACAACAGAACACTCACTCTCCCCCCTTTGAAAATCCTTCAATTTTTTTAACAATGGACTTGACTCTTACATTGTGGAGTACATATGGACTTATTTATTTAGGGATTGTATGTATAAAATCAAAATTTTATTCATTTAGGGGGTTGCAAATAAATATTATTTGCATGGCCCAAGCAACGCCTTCGCACCTTGCCAACATTTCCATATAAAAATGTGGGTGCGAAAGGCAGGACTATCAGGGCAATCAATTAAATGGGAGAAAAGGGATTAAATTGCAAAGGCTTCTAAAGTCTAAAGGGTCGGTAGACCAAGTGCATTTATCTCCAATTCTAGATAAGCGGACTACAAGGATGGATAGAAAAGACCCTACATTGATTTCATGTCTTTCTGTCAAGTGTCTACTAGGGGTGTTCATCCCACCAACCAACCTGATTAACCTGACCAACCCGAACCTTTTGGGTTGGGTCTAGAAATTTGTAACCCGATCTTGTTTGGGTTGGGTCAAGATTTTATAATAAACTCGAACTAACTCGAACCAACCCGAACTAATAAAGAATAATACTTATTACTCTATTTATTATTTTTGTCATAGACATTTACCATGACGGAATTAACCAAAATTTTATGATGTAAATAATACGAAAGAAATCATCTTAAAAACTCTAGTATTATTCGCATGTGACTTGCAAATAATTTCATAAAATATTATTTAGAATTCATTAATTAGTAAGTAGATTATGCAATTTTGTAATCAATATAGTAGTTGATTAACTCGACCAACCTGACCCAAACCAACCTAAAGTCATTGGATTGGGTTTAAAGGGTCTATTGGGTTGGGTTGGGTTGGTATTTGGCCGAAATCCGACCCAACCCAACCCATGAACACCCCTAGAGTCTACCAAAGTGGAGATTTCAACATTGGCCTTCTCCTATGTCACTCCTTGTAGGGATTAATGAGACTAAAAATTGGTTTGTTTCAAAGGGCCAAAATTCTAAATAGGCCTTGAAACATGGTGGCAAAGTTAATGATTCCACACCATGTCTCTTCCCACAGTCTAATATTCTCCCCATTCCTAATAAAAAATTGATATGATTGAAAAAAGATTGGTAAGTGGAATGGATAAATGGATAAAGCAACGTTTGGTTTAGAACTTGGATACAGTTTTTGTATCTAAAATTTTCAAAACTTAGAAAATGTGTTTGGTTTGTCAATTTAAAAAACAACTTCTCCAGAATTTGAATAGAAAACAACTTGTTTTCAAGAAACGACAAAACATTGTTTCCTGAGTTTTCATTTTTTTGGTCGTATCCCTGTTTTGGGATCACAAACCAAATGCAACCTAAATTTCTGAGGATTTATAGGGCGATCAAGAGGATTGTTCAATGTCTAAATTGTTGCACAAGATCGCTCTTTTTGGGGAAATCTCCAATCCTCTTGATCCATCCGTTTCTTCACTAGCTTCCACACAATAAAGTGGCATTTTGTACTTTCCTCTTCTCCTTTCTAAAGGAAATTTCTCATTCTATGGTCAATTAGCACTTTTTTAGATATGTAGAACGTGTATAAGAAATTAGTTGGAATAGCTCCCACAACTACCCTAAGCGATGCCAATCTCCCCTTCGGATAGCAAGCTTCTTCTCCACCCCTTTGAGTATCTTCAATCTTTTAGCTATCACTAGGTTCCAAAAAATCCAATTTTGAAGGGTTTCCTTCCAGAGACATGCCAAGGCCCTTGAGGGGCCAAAATATGAGGTAGTCTATTTGTTGAAACATGAAGGTCGAGGCATCTTTGTCCATATAATGCCTCCATCTAGCTCTTTGACATATTGATCTTAAGACCAAAAACCCAATAGAAAAACTACGGGTCACCTGAAGGGTGTTATGAAAGCTAAGATCATCATTAGCCAGAAAGAAGACCTCATCATCAGGAAATTGAAGGTGGCGAATTTTAATCTTGCCATCACCAATGACGATCCCCTTATCATATCAAGGCATTTAGCTTTGTCCATCATTTTATCTTGAATATTAGCCACCAAAGTAAATAGAAATGAAGAAATGGTTTACCCCTCGCTCCTCGTATACCCCTTTGGCCTTCCATTATGATGATTGAGAAGGAAACTAACTTCAAGCATTCGCTAATCAATCCACACCATCTAGTTCCAAAGCCCTTTCTCTTCATGGTGAAATTAAAAACATTTTCACTTAACAAGGACATAGGGTTTACCAAAATCAATCTTGAAACAATAACTTCCTTGTAATTGCATTTGTAGTCCTCCACTATTTCACTGGTAATCAATAACCCTATTGATGTGTCAACAACAGATAAAGGTTATTTGTGTTTGAGACATGTATGATGAAGATTGTGCCTTAATCTCATAGTGAGATCTTTGACAATGATTTTATACAAACTAGTGGTCAAGTTGATAGGCTTGTAATCACCCACTTTCCTTGAGCAAGCTTTCTTGGGAATGAGGCAGATATATACTTCATTGATGTATCTTTTGATGACCCAATTATGGAAGAATTCCTTCATCACCTTACACTTGATAATGTCCCAAATCCCAATGTTGTTGGCCATTTAAAATCCAGTCGAACCAAGAGATTTGATCTCATTAGCATATAGATCTTGGAAATACTTTGTGGTCTCCCAACTATGTCTTGCCCTTTCTCAGCCAAGGAACCATCCCCTTTTTCAATTTTTTTGATATTATGTTCTTTGATTTTCAGCCTTTCATAATTACGTGGAAGAATTTAGCGATAGCATCACCTTCTTCAAGCCATGTTGATTTTTATGTAAGTCTTCTCACCCGGTATCATTAGTTTAAAACTCTTCATTTTAAATGAAAAAATTCCAACATATTTTAAAAAAATTGTAAGTTATTTCAATTTTTCACCTAACCTAGACTTATTTTGACCACTTCTTGTTTGCACTCAATTCAACCATTGAAAATTAAAAGAAGGTTGACAATGCATCAAGAAGTTTGTGCATTTCTATTTACATTCAATTTGCAAATTAAAGTGTGATAAAATTCTAAGTAATTTTTATTCCATGCACCTACAAGGGTAAATGGATTTACAACAAATAAGTGTACAAACATTTGGGTAGGTCACCATAAATGCTAGTAACACAGGCGTTCGTAACAAAAGAAAAATAATCTAAATTTAATAAATGATGTGAAATGAACACCTTTCTATGGCAAGACATTAAGTCTATAAACTCAATAAGTTTATGGAATTAATAAAAATAAATAAAACACATTTTGGAAGGGAAAGAAGGCAAAATTCTTTGTTCTTACCTGATGCTTTGTACATCCCTTGCCTCTCTAGTTTAGCAGGGCAATTGCCAAAAAATGGGACATCAGGCACTAGAGGGTATGTCCACCTCTGCATTATATCTTTACTAACAATGTCATAACTCTTAAAATTATCAACTCGAGCCGCATAACTTGAGTGAATTTCATGAGTGAAAATTTTGTATCCCATAATCTGAAAAGAAAAACCATCAGCTATGGAAAATCTCAAATGGAAGTTGATTGAAATCAAGCACAAACTTGACTCTAAAAGAAATACCTAGGAAATAAAAGTTTATTGAAATCAAATAGAAACCTACACTCTGAAAGCGAAACATAGGAGTTCCAAAGTTGCATGGGCTAATAAAACAAGGAAAGAAAATGGTTCAAATCCTAATTGGAACTTAGAACTCAAAGGAGAAAATGGAAGAAAAATAATTAGATTTACAATGGTTATACACACAATCGTCCAAGAAAATATTACCATCACCATGTACATCTCATCCCATATGCAAAGCCAACAATATGAAATCATCAATTAGTCATTCAAGTCAATCTTGAGTCATATCACAATTACGGCATTTGTGTTCATATGACCATATCATTGTCCACCTACTTCTCTCTTCAATCTTGCCAATCATTTGCCCTTCTAAGGCAGTAAGCCTTCACTATTCTCATTAGGAACTTATGTCTTACACGCACACATGCAAGCATTAGGTTTTTTTCATCTCATGCATTTGAATCTTTCACAAAAGGTCAAAGATACGAGTGAAAAGTGACCAAGTATTTCTCAATACCACAAAAAAGCCTATGTCTCATATATTATGCACTCACTATAGGAAATGGAAACATATAGGTGTGCCACGTGCACGAGGCTCCCAACATTGCAATCAAGGGAAGGGACAATGTATGCATCCATACCCCTATACTATCGAGGGTTGCTCTTGGATTCAACCCCGTGACTTGCAAGTCACAATAGAGCCACCTTTACATTGCACCAAGGCCTAACCTTCAGGACATTGGAACACAAAATTGAAAGAAATGGTGATGCAAAAACTCAGCATAACAACTCAACTCAACTAAGTCTTTTCCCAACTACATGGGGTGACTCATCATAACAAGCTCTTTTAATTTATTATTTCCTTTCATTTATTTACTATGCAGCTATGCTCCATCCCTGGCCACTCTTTTTTTTTTTTTTCTAAGCTATAACAATCCATCTTCTTGTAGCAACTTCAAATAAGAAAAATAATGACAACAACAATAACAATAAATAAATAAATCCTAGAATTAGTAACAAATGCTATGCACACCTATATCCTATGATACTTGGAGGACTAACTAGTCAACTCAGCATATATCTAGCAAAGACTCAAACGAAAATGTTTGTTCATGGCAGAATCTATAACACATCAATAGAAAATATATAAATATGTAAACAATGAACAAGCCCCACATCATCGACAAGTAGTCCTTTTACAAAATGGCGCCGAAGATGTTGATAGTCAAAATTGTCAGTGAAAAGACTAAGAACTTCAGGAGAGCAGATATCAATGTAGCAATCCTGCAAAGAAAACGTTTCATGAGTCAAAAGTAAAGAATAATATTAGCTTTCAGAAAATTCAAAAAAGAAGACGACACAAGATTAAACATTCATTTGGTAAGTCACTATACAAGAACTTTTTGTTGCTAATACAGGATTTATTTCTTCTATGCTTCAATGAAAATAAACATAAAATACTTCTAAGTCAAACGACGACCACATCAATAGGGGTAGAAGAGTGACATTAATCTAGACCATAGTTACTATTCATTCTCTAGGTCGTGTAGATGATAGACCGTAATGCAAACATTGAAGTTCACAAAGAGACATCATAAAGAAATTATGGAAACAAGTGCTTTTTTACAAATTAGGTGGTGAAAATCATGAGTATAGGCCAATATAATATGATTATAGATAGAAATTCCAATAGTTGGTCCAGTGGACTTGCTGCAAAGCAATATTGACCACGTGAGTAAAAATAGTTTGATATAAGATATGGTTAGTTTAAAATCATAGCATAAAATGATATGTATAGTATTTCCATGAAAGTACACTCGTAACATCCCTCAATTTCCCCTCTATGTTTCTTCAATTTCCCTTTGTTTACCCTAATGAAATAGCCTAGTTTACTATCTCTTGAGTTTATAATAATTTTGATTACCATAATGCCACTTTGATGTATATATATATATATATATATATCAAGTTTCCATCATTCAACATTTACATGCTAGCACATTCATCAAGAGTTTGTCACATCAATCTATATGAGATGGATATCCTTGAACTATATCTCAAAATTGTCATGAGAGGATGGTTTTCACTTCCTATCATATCCAAAAATGGATTTCCTCAAAATATATCTCAACATAAACGCCTCACATTCAGCATGTTGTAATCTCAATAAAGCCACGTTCATGGTAGAATGGTTTAGCAATTTACATGTCGCCATCGTATAGTTTCCATGCCACATTCACTTGAATGACAAGCATTGACACTCAAAACTTTAACCAAGAAGTTGACGTAATGACACTCGTCCAATTTATGTCACTGCAATGGCCATTGACACTCAAGACTTCAACCAAGAAGTTGGCAAAATCACTTGTCCATATTATGTGTAATGTTCACATACATTGTCATGTGTAGAAGTTTACTGGATTTACAATTTAGACAGTGGAAACAACTGATCAAGAAATAAACACCTTCATCATTGTCCTCATTCATCACAAAATGCAATAGAAACCACAAATTGGAGAAGAACCTGTTTGTTGTCATGCAAAGAAACAGAAGGATTATCAGCAATCAATGTCTTATCAAGCACAACCAATCCTTTCGAATTATCTGAGTTTTCCTCATAATAAAGAAGCTGCTTAGTATCAGGATCGATGGCCATAAACAGCTCATCGGTACCAAGTCGAGTTTGGTGAGTCAACGAAGAAGGCTTCGACTTCTTAATCACCATAGTCATTACAGCATTGCTATCTTTCTTCCTTCTCTCCTTGTGTTCCTGAAGTGCCCGCGTTAACGACATATTGCTCACTGTATCGCCGCTCATAAGCACGAAATCTCCATGAATCTTAAAACCAAAAAAGATTAAAAAACAAAATTAAGAAACTACGAAGAACAGCAACAGAACAAACTGGAGACAACGAAACGAAAGAGACTGTATGACGAACCACATGTCGATCGTAAATGAAACGAAGAGCATCGCCGGCGCTAATACAATCATTAGACTCGATCGTTGCGACTGTGAACTTCGGGAGAGACAACCATTGAGAATTCTCCAAGTAATCGATGACTTGCTTGGAGTGAGCGCAGCAGAAGACGAACACTTCTTCAACTCCAGCGGATTCAAGCCACGCTAGAGAGTAATCGATCATTGGAATGTTAACCAGCGGCAACAACACCTTCAACAACAGAAACGAAATCAATCGCAGCAACAAAACAACCATTCGATCGATTGATCAATCAAGAGAGATAGAAAGCGAAGATCATTACCTTGGGACGCTCGAACGTGATGGGACGAAACTTGGTGGTGAAGCTATCGGCTAAGAGAATGGCTTGCAATGGAACATGAGCGAGATCTTCTGGTTCTTCTGAAACCCTAGCTCCCTTCTTCTGAGCCATTTTCTCGGAGAGAGACTCTGGAACTGAGGAAGAGGGTTTAGAAGACGAATGGTCCGTGAAGAGGGCTCAGGCTTTTATAGGAATTTCAAAAATTAAAAATCTCATCGGAGAACAGAACTAGTGGATCCTCTGTGAGTCGAATTCAAAGATAGTTATGTCTACATTCGATGTAGATTAGTCTCGCCGAGGATAGCACCGAGGTGTCTCTCAGCAGTGGAGCAAAGGAAGAAAAAAAGAATATTATAATAGAATTTCCTTTGATTACTTTGATATGTGATATATATATCCATAGTCTCTGTTATTATTTTCATTTGTATTTTAGATATTCCAACTTTTAGTGAGGTATAAGTTAGACATTTTAGGAATTAAAAATGCGGTTGTCTTTATTGTAATAATTTTTGTTTTAATTTAATTAATAACGGTTATAGGATAGTATAGAATACAATTACATAAATAATAAATTTTGAGAGCTTTTATTTCCATCACCAAGCCTAGCTTAGCATTTACTTCAAGTTTAATTTTGACAATTAACAGTATATCTTTTTTTTTTTGTTTTTGTTCTATTACCCTTTAGTGTTACTGCTAACCTCTTTGAGGGAGCGAGAATATTTCAGAATCAAGAACTATAGCGACTGTTGAGTGTCCCTCGTCAAAATGCGCAGATAAGTATGGGCGAATTCGGACTCGAAATAAAAACTTCGTCCCTCAACCATAATTTATGCCTCATTCAGTCATTCCTCATCCAACGAGGCCACCGACTTTGGGTGACAAGTAACAATATATCATCAACAAATGATATACAACATAAAATGTATCTCTGAATATATTTGACTAATTCATCCGTAACATATGCAGAAGGTATATCTTAATGAAAATCTTTAGTGCAAACATATTATAATTGGAAAACTCAATTGTAGTGAGGGCAAGAATACAGAATGCTACTAGGCATTTGAAGGTGGTCCAATGGTTTTAGTGTATTGAGAGATACACAGTTCTTAATTGCCACGCCACCCTTTTTTCACTTCACCACTGTAACACTCCGTAATTTTAATTAAATACATACGTTGAAGTACACATATATCGAGATGTATAATACACGTATTTTATACGTATGAGCTAAATATATGTGTGATAATATACGTATTTGATACGTATGAGCTAAATATACCAGTGTATGAAAATACATACTGGATTTAAGGGGTATTAGTAAATAAATAAAATTATTAAATATGTGGATTGGAGTATGATTTAATGACTTAATGCATAGTATGATGTAATTCATGTGAAATAAGAGAATTAAGTTGATGATAAATGGTTTAATGAATTAAAGTGATTAATTTATGGGGTGAGTTGGTTAATTATTGAGCATGAGGGGAGGGGTAATGGATCATTTTGATATACCTTTCTCATCTCAATCTCTCATAGGTTAACATAAAAAAAAGAAAGAAAAAAAAAGAATAGAAAATGTGTAACAATAGAAGAAGAGAGATGAAAGGAGTTGCAAATGAAAGAGAGGAAAGAGGAACGAACAGACCAAAGAAGGAAAAAAGAAGAACGGAAGGGAGAACGCGGAATTCACGCGAAATCGGGACTTATGGTAAGCGATTTCTACTTTATTTTTTCGTGAAATTGATATCTAAGCTAGATGTAACAATTCTAGCAGAGTAATTTTTGTTGTGAGAGCCGTTTGACGGCGTTTGCAAAAATTGGGGTTTTGACCCAACGTGAATGAAAATTCGCTAGGAAGGTTGGAAAACATTCCCTAGACTGTAGGAACCCGGAATATGTGGTTAGATTTCATTTCATGATTTTTGGAGACCGTTTGACAATTTTAATACAATTTACATCTTTCGGATGAATAGTGAATAGTGAACACTAACAATGATGTGAATAGTAAATAGTGAATAATACTGTGAATAGTGAATAGTACTGTGAACAGTGATTTGAAATCATAGATTCGTAGAGAACTGAATTCCGGATGTTTCGATACTAAGATCGTGATTTTTGGATATGATTTGATATTTTTAGTAGCTAACGATATAATAAATGATTTTTGGAAAGGTAAAGAGGGGGAACACCCAGCAAGAACAACTAGCACACTACATCTCGAACTCTCCTAGGCCAAGTAACCCCAGTTGCATCTTCCCTCAAAATATTGAATAACCCACGGGGAGGAGAAGACAGGATACACACTCCCCGATTGAACTTCAAAGCCTCAGTAGCCAAATAGTCTGCTGCTCTATTACCTTCTCTGTAAATGTGCTCAACTTGAACTATCCAATCTCTCTGAAGGAGTCTTCTACACTCATTTACCAAGTTGGAAAGGCTAAGCTGCGGCATACTGTTGCCTTTTAACCAACCAACCACCATAGCCGAGTCTGTTTCGAAAACTATAGAACGATGGCCCTCCTCCCAAGCAAGACGTAAGCCATGAACAGCAGCCCGTAATTCAGCTTCAGTTGCAGTACAAGAACCAATATTAGCCACAAACCCCCTCAACCACATACCACGATAGTCACGGAGAAGACCGCCACCCCCTGCTCGCGATGAAGCATTCTTAAGACATCCATCAGTATTAAGCTTAGTCCAACCATGGTTGGGAGCACACCAGCCTACCATCTTCACCCTCTCTATCAGTCCAGCACCATGGACCGCCACTTTGGCTCGAAAAGCATGAATGATTTCAGCCACTTTCCCTTTAAGCCAAGCCATGCTATACTCGAAGTGAAAACGAAGATAACGAAAAACTAAATCATTCCTCAATTTCCAAAGAGCCCACACGACAACTGTAAAGTAGGAAGCTCAGTCATAGTCAACATTACAATCATTGACGCCAGCAAGATTATGAGCAAGCCAGCTTTGGAAATCCAAATTGCTCTGAAGATGATACTCAGCTGGCTGCAATAGACGCTTCCATAATTGCACGGCTCTAGAGCAATTTCGAAAAATATGATCAACATCCTCGATACATCCCACACATTCAATACAGTCAGATGCCATGGTGAAACCCCTTTTCATCCGCTCCGCATTGCACATGATCTTTCGATGCGCAACCATTCACAAAAAAGTCTTGCATCTTTGAGGAACTTTAAGCTTCCAAATCATCCTCCAAAGGGAAGTAGGATCTCCCATAAGAGTTCCAGTAGAAATAGTATAAGCAGAGGCCACCGTTAATATGCCACTCTTAGAAGCTCCCCAACATATGCCATCTGCAACCTCTTCCTCATCCCATAAGAGCACAACAGCAAGTTTATTTTCAACCTCAAAAGGGAGTAAACCTGATAGAGCATTCCAGTCCCACCCTGTACCCTTTACCCAATAGCTTGAGACAGGCCTATACATCTCCACCAAACTCAAATCCCACATTTTCATATTGATTAAGGCCACCTCACCTACCCATGGATCAAGCCAAAAAAGAGTGTCCTTACCATTACGAACTAGAGCCCGCACTCCGCTACGTAAAATAGGCGAGGCTTTAACAATGCCCCGCCACGCATTGGAAGCCCCATTCTTAGGCTGCAACCTATCAATAGTAGCTTCCCGATGCAGATACTTCATGGAAACAACTCTGGCCCAAAAGCTATTCTTATCTGTAATTAGTCTCCATCCCAATTTGGCCAAAAAAGCCAAGTTCATATAAGCCATACTCTTAATGCCAAGACCACCGTCCTCCTTAGGTTTGATGATGATTTCCCACTTAATGAGGTTGACGCCCTATTTCTCATTAGACCCTCCCCATAGAAACCGTCGAACTAGTTTATCAATGGTATTACACACCCCTATTGGTAACACCATAGTCTGCATGATGTACATGGGAATAGAGTTAAGCACCGATTTAACTAGAACCAATCTACCCGCAAAGGACAAGAATTTTGTCTTCCACCCCTCCAATCAAGTAGTCACTCTCTCAATGATGTACTGAAAGTCAGCAGGTCGGACCCTCCCATGAATGGAGGGAGCACCCAGATACCGACCCAAGTTGTCCGTAAGGGGAATACCAGAAATAATAGATATGTCTTGAGCCACCGCAAGCTCCACATTGTGAGATACAAATATATGAGATTTCTGGTAGTTAACTCTTTGGCCCGAGCAATTACAAAATAAATCCAGGCACTTCATAATAACATTTATCTGCTCTGTAGATGCTTCCGCAAACAAAACCATATCATCTGCAAAGAAAATGTGGGAGATAGAAGGACCAATACGAGAAAGCTGTATGGGTTTCCATTCCTTTCGCTCCACTGCCCCATTAATCAAATGACCCAATCTTTCAATACACAGAACAAAAAGATAAGGCGAAATTGCATCCCCTTGCCGAACTCCGCGCTCAGGAGAGAAACAATCCAAAAGATCTCCATTCCAGACAATCGACATCCTAGAGGATGAGACACAATGCATCACATTTCGGATCCACCCATCACCAAGACCAATCTCCTTCAACGAGTCTTCAATAAAATCCCAAGATAATCGATCATAGGCCTTTTCAAGATCAATCTTAATTGCCATATGAGATACACCACTCTTCTTAGTTCTCATTGAATGAAGGACTTCTTGATACACAATGACATTATCTGTAATTTGGCGACCAGGAACAAAACTGCTTTGGTTGGGAAAAACAAGACTAGGGAGGATCATCTTTAGCCTATTTGTCATAGCTTTTGTAATCACTTTATAGCCCACGTTGCAGAGACTTATAGGTCTAAGCTGGGTCAATAATTCAAGATGTTGAACCTTCGATACTAATACCAACAGAGTATCATTGATCCCATCTGGAAGCTTTCCTGACACCCAAAAGTCTTGAACAAGCTTGTAGACAGAAGGCCCCACTGTAGGCCAGAGGCGTTGATAAAAACCTGCATGAATACCATCCGGGCCTGGCGCTTTGAAGGAAGCCATCTCAAATAAAGCCTGACGAATCTCTTCAATCTCAAAGGGCTGATGAATCCTTGCCTTGACAGCACCATCTAGAATTGGAAAACCCCCTTTAGGAAAATCAGACATATCCCCGCAAGGTTCTTTTGAAAATAACCTGGTATAAAAATCTTGAACTAGATGCTTTAACTGAGCTGAATCTGAAACCCAATTTCCATCTGCACCTTTTAACCTCTCAATGACATTCCTACTCCGACGAACGTGATAGAACTTGGTATTACGGTCACCCGAAAGGATCTAGTCGGCTCTAGATTTCTGAAACCACGAAAGTTCTTCTTGATACAGAACAAGGTCCAGCTCCCTCTTAAGCTTAGACTCCAAAAGATGAATACGGTGTGTAGGGTATTTAGATAAGACACGTTGAATGCCTGCAAGTCTCGCCCAGAGCCTCTTCTTCCTCCTAGAAATACTCCCAAAATCGGTACTATTCCATGAAGTAAGAACCGAGGCTATATGCCGATTATTTGTATCCAAAGATCGATCACGACTCTAATTCTCCTTAATGACATTGTAAATTCCCGGATGAGTCAGCCAAGCTGCCTGAAATTTAAATTGAGTTGGCCTCACAGTGGCACTTGAACCCTTTAAACGAACTAAGATAGGAACATGGTCGGAGTGATGTTTAGGAAGGTGAATCACTCTAGCGTCCTCAAACATATGCCTCCAAGCTAAATTACATAAAACTCGATCCAGGCGAGCTCCCTTAAACTGATCCCCTATACCCCTACTCCAAGTATAGGCTTGTCCGGAGAATCCCATGTCCAGCAAATCATGATCAAAAATCTAATCCCCAAAACCAGAGCTGCCATGATGAGCCACAACATTCCCACTACAAACTTCTTCGGAACATACCACCGCATTAAAATCACCCGCAATAATCCAAGGCTCACTCATATCAAAAACATTCTTATTAAGATCCCTTCATAACAGCTTCTTCAAGCTGGCTGTAGGACTACCATAAACAACAGATAACAACCACTGATGCATACTACTATCCCGAACCCTCAAATGGTTAAACTGGGGATGAGTAGCAATAATATTTATTTGACAAGCACTGTGCCAGAACACCCAAATACCACCACTGAAGCCTAATGATTCTACCCGGACCCATTCATCAAAACCCAGCTTTTTACAGAGAAAGTCTGCCTGAGATCCACTCATTTTGGGCTCTAACAACCCCAATATGCCTGGTTTATGCATCTTAAGCAGGTCTTTCAGGGAACGGTGAAACTCCTTCGAAGCCGCCCCTTGACAATTCCAGATCATAAAATCCATAAAAACAAGATAAAATAGGCTACCCACCCCTACCGAAGACCAAAAAATTGACAAACACGGCTTTAAGAGGAGAACCCTCCATCAACAATATCCATCCTCCCAAGCGATTCATCCTTGTCACTAGGAGCTTCGTTATGCACCCCTACCAGATTAGCTTTTGTTCCACCAAGTTCCCGCCTACCAATAGCAGGAACATGCCCAGATTCCACCACAATAGGAAGATCTTGATGATGTTCTGGTATCAAATTAATTGTAGGATGAATACCCTCCATGTTTTCAACCTGATGCTAGGGATGAGAGACCATCGATCGAGAAATCAGCTGACCTCTATTGGACCCACGCACCACAATATGTTCCTCCGCAGCGGCAGCTTGCTTGGATTGAGAGAGATAGAAGTGATGTCACGAGTCAGTAAATTCTTATTTATTCGAACCGCATTGCTGGTCTCTACAGCCACTTGAGTGCTTGGGCCATTATCCACTTCCTTAGTATTTTTTTGCACAATGGGCCTTCTCCCTTTACTCTTGACATATTCATTAAGTGATATCCCTGATCCCCTGTGCACGCCAATAACCTTATCAAGATGCGGCCCATCTCGTTGATCACTATCAATATTTTCCTCAGGATTATCCTCAACCGCTAATGCCGCATACCGAGAAATATGTTGTTGAAAACTAGCATTTTGTTGAGCACCAATCGGTGGCATATCCCGAGAATCACGTCCAGCTCTCCCACTCTGTCCATTTTCAATTTTGGTCATACCTCTACGAGATCTTCTAGAAGCCAACATCCATGGCCCATAACTTTCGGTTATTTCCTGATTCACCGGAGGCTCAACCGGCCTAGATTGAACTCCGACCACATTTCTAACATCTCCGGCCAGCACTTCCGCCGGTCCACCGTGATGAGGCGTCTCTTGGCCCTCTTTCTTTGGAAACGCATCTTTCCGATGCCCATAACATCCACAATCAAAGCAAATTAAATGGATCCCCTCGTATTCAATCCGTCGAACCCGACATCGCAAAGTGAATTTAGATAGAAGTGGCTTGGTTATATCTACCTCCACACATAGACGCGCGAACTTCCCCCTAGAGACGGTGCTTGTTGCATCATCAATCTTCACTGGACGACCAATACGCACCCCTACGTTCATGAGGAAATCATAGTCATAGTATTCAATTGGGAGACAAGGGATTCGCACCCACACCTACAATCTATCCATGTTCTCCTGCCCCGGGTCAAAATTAGGATGCCATTGCCGCACTGTCAGATAATGATCAAAGATCATCCATGGGCCCTCAAATTTTGCATACTCATAATCCTCCTTGGAGGCAAACTTGACAAGAAAATAGTCTTGATCAATAGCAACTAATTCAATAGGAGCCTTCGGACGCCATAAGGCCTTAATCTTACGTAACAGGAATGTAAATCCAATTGTTCTGCCCAACAATTTGATAATAAGTGTCTGTCTCTAGGGGCGACGTAAGCGCCTCTTCTCCTCCTTGGATATGTGAATGACTGGGCACTCGGACTCGGACTCCTCAGCCTCCATCTCTCCTTCATCATCTGAGGTCCAAACCTCATCGGACGTCTCACCATCATCCATCCGTCCCGTATAGCCCAAAAGTTTGTCTCTAAATGTTGGCAAGGGGGCGAACATCCCATTCCCCTCAGCATTCTCCTTGCATGCCTGAGTCTCCTCCACCATATTTACGTCCGCCATCGGCGACAAATCCGCTTCCACTTCATCCACATTCATCTTAACTTTTTTGTTACTTCGTTCAAGCAAATCAGTTTCCTGTTGAGAGCGACTTGGAGGTGAAACCATATTGAGACTTTAATTCGAGGATGTTGGAGCATCGTATCAACAAAAAAAAAAAACAAAAAAAACAATACTAACGGTTAACCTTCGCTTTCCCTTCTCTCTTTAGTTCTCGCCTGCTGCAGACCGCCAGTTCGTCTTGAAGGTCATCGCCAGTTCGTCTTGAAGGTCGCCACTGCAATAATCTTCTCCGGGCAGGGTAAGGGTTTTCGCCGTCACCGTCGCCGTCTCAACGATCTAGGTCAAGGTTGCCGCTGCAGACCGCCAGTTTGTCTTGAAGGTCGCCGCTGCAGACCGTCAGTTAATATTCCAAGGTCGCCGCTGCAGACCATGAACACGATATGATAAATGATGATTCTCATGATAATCTATGGTTAATTTCAGTGTTTAAATTGAGAGCTTGAGGGCATGGATAAACGCTCTTGAGAAAGCAATGACGTTTATTGTTGCTCGATTTTAGAGGTTGGCTTAGAAACCCCGTGTAACCACTGTGAGTATAGTTTTCTTGATTTGGTTCTTGTATGGCATTGTACGCATATAAAATGTTTGATTGTATGCACGTTATATTTATATTTAATGCATTGAGTTTTATGGAGCATGCAAACTGATTTTAGCAATTGGAGTTTGTAATGATGTCATTTCGTTAGGAATTAGACCCGGATGAGGTTTTGCAAGTCCTCATTGTCAGTTGGTCTGTCCTAACAAGGATTGCGATCCTTGAAATGACTGTGAATTGGGTAATGAGAGGCTGTGGCTACCTTGTAACGGCCATACAAGGGTTAGACCCGCTCTCTTGCCTTGCGGAGGATGGAGATTGTGCATTGTGTTATTGAAAACTCATGCAATTTATGATGTTGACATGTATAATATATTCGTTGAATGATGCATGTGTTGAATAAGTGTTTGAAATGATTTTAAATGTCATATTTCTCTAAATGTATATAATTGTCATCTCAAGAACTATATTCACTGAGCTGTTGTTTGTTCACCCCATTACCTCCAATATTTCAGGTATTGAGTCGAAGGGAAAAGGAAAAATTCGTGAGTGATAATCACGTGAGCCTTCGTCTAGTATGTGTATGTATGCTTGGAGGAAATAGATTATATTTTTGTTATTTTGATATGTATAATTATCGCACACTATATATATGTAATATCACCTAGATGGGTTGTGTGGTAATATTATATAATGCTTGGGATGATGAAATAAGATGATCATAGGTATGTATCAGGTGAGAATTTAATTTGTGGAATGAATGAAATGATTATAGAGATCTATATTGGATTTGATTTGTGGTATATTAGACAAAAAAAAATTGCTATAACTTTTGGGAATTATTGTGAGACTACGCGAAGGCTGACAGTGTATTGTATATTGTATATGGGTATGTACAGTGTATAATACACTGTGCCGGTCATGACGTCAGCCTACGTCAGGGGCGTCATGAAAATATTGGTATCAGAGACACGTTTAGGAGTAAAAGCCTAAAAGATTAAAAACTTTAGTATCTTATGTTTGTTTTATGAGTTTATGTACAGGTAAATCACGTATCTATAAAGATTTAGTAATCGGATTGTCTGACTTATATGCTCCTTTATCTCTGTGAATGGCAGATTGTAAGGGAAATATCAGGCAATCATAGATCCACAAGAAGAAAGGTTAACGAAACTGGAAGAAATGGTTATAGCTCAGCAGAGACAAAATGCTGAGATGATGCATATGATGACACATCTTCAGGATAATTTACAGGGGCCTCCAGCACCTGTAGTACCCGAGGTTGGCGCCAGTAGTGCGGGTGCGTCTGTAGAGCGACCTGTGCCAGTGCAGGAGACAATAGAGACTCATGATGATATAGATGAGACTCGCAGATACGAAGATGTGATGAAAGCATTTACGAGACGTGAACTGCCTATATTTGATGGCAGTCTAGAGTTTGAGGTTATTGAGGATTGGCTTCTGAGGATAGAAGTTATATTTGAGGACATGCATGCACTGGATAGGGACAAGATTAGACTTGCTCGATTTAAATTTTCGAGTAAGGTTGAGAGATGGTGGCAGACAATAGGCCGAGCTCAGGGACCCATAGATACCTGAGATAAGTTTAAAGAAGTATTCTACAAGACTTACTATCCCCCGTCTGAGGTTGATAAAAGACATAAGCAATTTATCGAATTGAAGCAAGGAAACATGTCTGTGAGAGAATATGAATATGAGTTCAATAGGCTATCCTTGATTGCCCCTGAGATGGTTCAAACAGATCTGATGCGAATGAAGAGGCTCAGGGAAGGATTTAATGACCCAATCAATAAAGGTTTAGCTCTTGCTGGTGTTCAGACCTATGATCAGGCAGTGCGACAGGCACTGGATTATGAGACAGTGGAGATGACAGATAGGCCAGCACGGGCAACGCCGACATCACAGGCAGGTATAGAGCAGCAGGTACCCTATCAGGGTCCGAGAAAGCAGAGATGGGACAGAAAATGGTGGGGTGAACTGAAAAAGGCAAAGATAGTTGAGAGGCCTACTGCTATGGAGATTCCAGTTACTTTTCCAGCAGCAACCCTACCACCACCGGCAGGCAGAATATCACAGTCTGTTACGAGGCCACCGACATAGGGATCGTCGGTTCGGGCACCGTGGCCGCATAGGGGAACAGGCAGTCAGATGGTTGGCGTTCCATGTCAGGCACTGCGTCGCAGACAGCTTCATCTGCATATCGCCCTCTTTTCACATGTTATCGATGTGGGAACAAGGGACATAAAGCGTACCAGTGTCCTTTTCAGCCAGCCCCGCGGAATTCAACAAATCCATATGCTACCGTTACTATTCCCACGCCTGTCAGAGAGCAAGTCAGGGCTGTTACAGAGCCAGATCCAGAGGCGAACAAGAACTTGGTGGAAGGTATGCTTTCTATTTGCGACACTATGATGTATGTGTTAATTGATGCTGGATCCACCTTGTCATTTATTGCTAGCCATATGGTAGATAGGTTGCATTTAACTCCTGTTAGGATTAGTACACCGTTGGTTCTGAGTACTGCAGCAGGAGACCGAATCTACCCAAATATGTTGTGTGAAAAGTGTGTGGTCAAATATGCGAATCATGAAATGATTGTGACTCTTAGGGTTTTAGAATTCCTAGAATTCGATGCTATACTGGGTATGGATTGGTTGGCTGCCTATCATGCCCATGTGGACTGCTTTGATAAGAAAGTAGTTTTTCAAATACCAGGACAACCCGCATTTATTTATAGTGGCAACACATCTTTAAACCCTCTCACTCAAGGCAGGATGGCCATGAATGCAGAGATAGGGATGTTGGCTAATATAAAGCCAGTAAATGAAAAGGACTTAGGCGTTCAGATAGCAGATATTCCTATAGTATGTGAGTACCCAGATGTTTTTCCAGAGGATTTATCAGGATTACTACCAGTACGGAAAATTGAGTTTATTATTGAACTGATACCTGCCACAAAGCCTATTTCAATTCCATCCCATCGAATGGCGCCAAAGGAGTTACAGGAACTCAAGGTACAATTAGAGGAGTTGATGGCAAAAGGGTTTATTACCCCGAGTATGTCATCATGGGGCGCTTGTCCTGTTTGTGAAGAAGAAGGATGGCAGCTTGAGGTTATGCATTGATTATAGACAGCTGAACAGGGCGACAGTGAAAAATAAGTATCATTTACCCCGTATCGATAATTTATTCGATCAGTTGAATGGTGCTAAATTTTTCTCTAAAGCTTGGGATGATGAAATGAGATGATCATAAATATGTATCAGGTGAGAATTTAATTTGTGGAATGAATGAAATGGTTATAGAGATCTATATTGGATTTGATTTGTGGTATATTAGACAAAAAAAAATTGTTGTAACTTTTGGAAATTATTGTGAGACTACGTGAAGGCTGACAGTGTATTGCATATTGTATATGTGTATGTACAGTGTATAGTACACTGTGTCAGTCATACGTCAGCCTACGTCAGGGGCGTCGTGACAACCACCCTCAAGGTCTCACTCAAATGGGTGTTAACAAGTTCAAGGTAACTCTTTGGAGTGGCATTGAGACGATTATATAATGAGTAAGGCAGGAGGGACGTACTTTTTTAACATATTTTATTGACATTGTACTTAAAGTAATTAAATTGTTTTGAATTATGCGTTAATTGCCTTAGAAAATATGTGTTTTCTTTAAGCATTTCCCTTCTATAATAGCCTCGGATACTTATAACAAATTATCAGTTGTGGACCTTACCGCTTTCACACATGAAGATCATTCCAACAAGAGGTGTTCAACCTATTGACTAACTCAATCATCCTAACCAATTCAAACCTTTTAAGTTGGGTTGGGTTGAGTTTAAGGAGCGTTTGAATTTGGTAAAGGTTTTATGAAAAAGTATCTGAACCAAACGAATTAATCCAATATAATAGTTACACTTTATTCATCATATTTACTATAGTTACTTATCATAAGTGAATTACACAAATACTTGAAAATGTTATAATAAAAACAACATGAAAGAAATAATATTGTTAACTATTTTAGTATTCATATTTGACTGGGAAATAATTTTGTAAAATGACGTGCGGAATCACTAGATTGATTAGATTATCTAATTTTATAATTAATATATTTTGAGCTAGGCAACCTAATCAACTCGAAGTCATTGGATTGAGTTAGGGTGGGTTTCGAGGGCCTACCTATTGAGTTGAGTTGGGTTAAAACTATTTTAACCTTAACTAATTTAGTTCGATTAGGAGTGTTAATGGATTCGCTCAAACCGCAAAATCGAACCGAACCGAACCGGTTTGTTTGATTTGATTTGGTTTAATTTTTTAATAAGTTCGATTTAGAAAAATTATATACCCGATAGGTTTGATTCAAGTTATGGTTTGAAGTTTTGAAAACCGATTTAAACCGAACCGATTGTAAAAGAAAAAAATGTTATCATTTATTTTTCAGTGTCTAATTATTATTTTATGATATAAATATTGTACTAAAAATTATATAATCATCTTATATAGTAAAACTTATTTTTAAATTTATTAAATATACATTAGAAAATTTAAGATTATTTCGTATATATTTTTTATAATTAATTATTTTAATTTATTTAATGTGTGGATTTTAAATTTTAAACTGATCAACTCAAATCGAACCAAATTGATTATGTTCGATTCAATTTGATTCGAGTTGGTAATTTGAATTAAATCGGTCAACCTAAATCAAACCTAACCCGATTATGTTTGGTTTAAATTAAATTAATCTAAACCGTTGAATTAGTATCTGGTCAAAACTCGAACATATCCCATGAACATATCCCTAGTCCCGGCAACCCACCCCAAAAAGGATCTAAAGTCTCTCCCGCTATACAATCAATGAGACTATTATATCAACCATTTTTTTTTGTTGTAGTTATTGTTTTGTCATGCATATCTTTTGTTGAGTTAATGCATCACTTATTTCATCATTGTCCATGCGTCAAATAAAAACATCAAAAGGACTATGGTTATTTATTAACTCAATTTAAACTTTTGCATTTGGCAAAGTCTAGTTATCTCTATTCAATTATTGCATCCAACTAATCCTCACCATTTTTAAATAATAATTGTTTAAATCATATTTTTACTAAATTTTTACATAACTCACATAAAATTAACATGAACAAAGATAATTAAGAAATATATATATAACTAGTCGTAATATCATTATCATCATAGAGTGGATTAGAAAGCATATATAGATATATACATTCATGTAGCGGACCTCGTGTAATTTTCAATACATGTAAACAGATAAGAAAAATTTAGTGCAATATGGGTGTTTATGAAAGGTCTAGAAATCAAAGTATATAAAAAAAAAGTCTCAATATCTATTTATGTATATATTGACATATTTTTTAAGAGTAATTTCAATTTAATTATACAAATAACACGTGAACAAGTTAATTGTAACAGAAATGTCAATGTTAATATTAAAAGATAAAACTAGAATGAAAATATTTGAAAAATAGTAGAAACAATTCTAATTAGTTTGGATGCATGCATGGACCTTTGGATGCATCAATTACGAAGAGTGACTTATCAACAATCTATGATAAGGATATAAATAGAGAAGACTTAAAATAATATAGTTAGAAATAAATAAGAAAGATATGGCTGCAATTAATTTAAATGTTGACTTAACCATGATCGAGCGAAGTAAAATTGTGGAATCATGTAGTTATTGCCATGTACTTGGAAAAAGATTTAAATGAATTGAGATGAGTATCATGTTTTACATGCTCAATTTAACGAAATTTTGAACTCGATCCCTTCCTAGAACCTTCCTACCTACATTTCACTTACATTGATTTAAATACCATTAGGACACACAACATGGATTTTAACAATTTTACTACACATAACATATTAACTTTTCAATTTCTAATAAGGTTGTGTTTCGTTCGCGATTGAAAAACAAGAATATAATCTAAAAAAAGAAAATTTGAAAAACGACTTTTTATCATTTTTCAAAAACAACTTGTTTTCTTAACAAAAAATAAAAAAACTATTTTTAGAATCTTTTAAATCAAATAAGTTTTTGGTGTTTTTGGATTTTTGAATTCAGAAAATTGTATCTGGATCACAAACCAAACAGGCCTAAGTTTTCTAATGTTTAGATGGCTCCTTTAAATTTAAAGCAATTTATTGATGACCACATAAACTATATTTAAAAAAAAAAAATTAACAATTCGTCGTTAAAAGTGCGTCCGTTACTCAATCTTCAAACGATTTTTAGGGAATCTTCAAAAGATTTTCTTTGTGCAAAAAGTAATTGAAAGCTTTAAATGCAAACAAGAAAATATTCGCCTAATTTTCTATATAAATACTCTACGGCCATCGTCTCTTTCGGCATAAAAAAAAACTAAGTCTGAGTTTTGCTAATATCTCTGTAGTAGCAAATTATCCCTCTATTTTCTCTTAATTCATGGATGATTTTGCTATTGAACTGCTCAATATTTAGTTTTTGATATTGCGAGGTCATAGATCTGATCCAGATTAGGTTGCTAGCTATGTTGAGGGTAAGCTTTAATATTTCTCTTTATTCCTTGTTTCTATATCATGTGCATAGAAGTACTTTGCATGTCTTTTTTTTTTTTTTTTGGTAAAATACAATGAGTATATGGAGGGGTTGATCTCATACTCTGACAGAGTGAATGTGGGATGCCTACCTCATCAAAGGAAATTGATATGACTCAAACTTTAATTTTTGTCATAGCGCTACGATCATCGAACCAGTTGAGCCCACCTTCCGGGCAGTAGTATATGCACCGTTCACTCATTAGCTTTCACCACTTTAACTTTTAGATAATTTTTGTAATTGTTTTCTTTGTTTTCTCAATTTTTATAAATTCATTTTTCTATCTATGACAATACACTAACATGTCTTTGAATTTTGTTTCAAGGTACACAAATGTTATGTTGAACCTGAGATAAACGAATTCCAAACCAAAAAGGAAGTTGAATGGCATATAAGAAAAGCTCCTTTGTGTTTGATAAATCATACCATGTGGAGAATTTTTTTATATGTGAAAGAAAAAGATTTTGAAGCAACCCCTGATGAGAGGACATATGATTCCACAGGGTCCTCTTTGGTGACACTCATACTCACCCAAAGGCTCGAATGGTCGAGGGATCTATGAAAATGTTATATTATATGGAATGGCAAGACAAGGGAGTCCACGACCATTGTTTAGACTTGTCAACATAAGCATCTTAATTGTTGCATGTGTTTTGAACATGTCTTGGCGATGGATTGTGAGATGTCAATGTGAGTTTTCATTTTAACGAATTATTCTTATTCTTTTTTAAGAGAAATGTTTTTACGATCAAAAAATTATATTCAAAATCATACTTATGTTAATGTGGTGTATGATGATTGGAGAGGGCTTCTTTCTAATTTTTTTTTCTCTATGATAGAAGTGATGATATGGTGTATTGTCACATCAACTTGAGTATAAATTTAAGTATATATCGTTGGTTGTTTTAGCATTTCTCTTCTTTTAAAAACCATGTCCTCTAACTTGTTCTTTTTTTTTTTATTTTTTATAATTTTAAACTTGAAGAATACTCGATGATTTCTTGCCTCAAATCACACATTGACGTGTGATTAAAAACAATCAAGCAATAGAAAATCGCTTAATATGTTTTGAAGGCAGGAAATCAAGTAAATTTAGCATTACTCTTGGTTTACATTTTACAAGTGATTGATTCTATTAGGGTTTATCTTTATGCTAATTAATTACTTGATGTTATTTTCTTAACAGATGAGGTTCCTTGTGAAGTTACCAACAAATCTTACGAACAAGGACTCATATCATGAACTCCCTTGGAAGGTTCAACAATAAGTTTGACTCAACCCAAGATGGTTGGCTCAAGATTGTTCTATAATTACTTTAGAGACGACGACTGATGATATATATGTACGTAAAGAAGCATCGGGATCGTAAAGAAGTAGAAACGTTAACAAATGAGCAAAAGGAAAATAGGAAGAATGTCAAAATGGGATTGTAGGTGAAACTAAGGGTTATATGTTCATGCAAATGTTAGTTATTTTACGATGTGAACCAAACAATGATAGGAATTGATGTATAAGGATGAAACAATGATAGAAATCAATGTATAAGAAAACGTCGTAATTGTTTTAATAAAGTGATAGGATTTGAAGCCATGACCTCAAAAGTTTTTCTTTTCGTATCATGTGTTATGTACAAGTTCTTTAGCTTCATTCTTAAAATCAATGTTTGGTGGTGATTGTTTCAAGTTATGAATTTATTGGATGTCTCGGAAGAGACTCAAGGTATGAATTTAAAACATTAGTAACCCAGTGATATTTCAATTTAAATTGTATGAAAATAGTAGAATCTATGTCTATTTACATTGCTAACCAAGTGCCTTAAACATCAAGTCCCAAACACCTAATCGGGTGGCTTTACTTCTAATCATGATGTCTTCATTTAATAACCTTATCAATTACGAATGCTTATATTAATAAGAGTAATATTATACGTTAGTAAAGCGTACATTTTTCAATGCTGATGCCTAATTTTTTTTTAATATTTTACGAATGTATAACGTTAGAACCCAACATATATAAAATAATTTTTTATTAATAATACGGGTATTATTGAGTGACATGTGGCGTTACCTTCTTCCTTGGAGTCTTGATTATTCTCTGTATGACAAGTCTTCTAATTTTTATTAGAAAACAAAGGTAACGAAAGTAAATTCATCTATGAAAACGAAGCAAGCTGGTGGCCTGCTTTGAGCCATTCGTTTTTTTATTAAGATCTAAACTAAATTAAGATCTATGAGTATGGTAACATTATATTTTTATATATCCACAATTTTTTATTTAAATATAAATAATAAAAAAAGATATTAGAAATCGCAATAATGTTATTCGTTATCTGTCTATTACTATTACAAATAGAAAATTCCTTGCTTTATAATCTCTTCTCAGATGTTGCCGACATTTTAGCTTATTTAAAGCTTGTTTGTTTGAAAAAATTCAAAGCAGTTTTTAAAATTTTTAAAAATAAAAATTCCAGGAATAAGTGTTTTTTTTTTCCTAGTTTCACAGAATTAATGTTTTCTGAAATCATATACTCTAAAAACTATTTTCAAAAAAAATTATTTTGAAAAGTTATTTCAAAATCCTAAACCAAACATGCCCTTAACTTCCTCTCTTGTACAACAAAATTAATGAAAAAACTAATTTATAAATTTCCTTAAAGCCAGAACCATAAAAAACAGAAAGACCCACAAGACTCTTCTGTTACACATAGATTGCTCAACACCCACAAAACTTTTCTATTACACTAGTTACAACTCAACTTGAAAGCTATAACTATCCGATAAATAAGGGTATAACCATGCCTATTAAGCTATCATCAACACTTTCTTCGCAGGCAGCCTCATCCTAAACGTAAAGAGATAAAAGAAAAAAAAATAAAAATTATGCAAATGAAGAATATACAAATGTCAATAACGAAACATGAACTCAAGACATCTTGCAAAAGTAAAACTCTAGTATAATGTTAGAAACCACTCAACCTAAAAGCTTTAGCTATCTGATAATGCATAATAAGCTATCAACACTAAGATTGTATCAACCAGCTCAACCATCTAAGCAAACTGATTCTGCATCTGTGAAACCGCTGAAATCAAGAACCTCACTTGCTTCACTAGTACTAGCAATGCCAGAAGAACCAAACCCAGAAGACCCAACAACTGTTTCATCAAAATTTTCATGTTGATCCAACAATTCCTTCCACTTTCTTCTTCTCCTTCTACTTGATTCCCATCTACTTCTCCTACCATAAATCTCCTTATTATCACCTTCCACTGTCCAATCTTTCTGAGCATTAATATCACCACCATTAATAATGGGCATTGCTGTTTTGGGGAAGAACAGATTTCTGCAACAACAAAGAGTGATCACAAGGAAAATTATGTACACATTAATGGATGCCCAGACATAGAAAGTCCATTTCCAGTTACGAACAAGTTCTTTTTGCCAAGGAAGCTGAGAATTTAAGATGATTTCGGCCGAGTAGAGCTCAGGGAGAGCTGAAGTTCCTGCTCTTGGAATTAACTTTGTTCTAATTGCTACTGTTTCTGGTTTTCCTTCCTTGAATTGTAATATTGTTACTGAGATTTTCTGGGTCTCACTTGAGATTCCTAGCAGAATTGGTATGGCAAAAATGAATGTGTGGATTAGCCGGATCGGAAGGCTTTGAAAGCGTAATGTACATGGTTGGCTTGATCTTGCTAGCACTTTTCCACTTTCTGATATCACCTCTGCTGTTACCTGTTAAAAATTATAAGAAAGCAAAAACAAGTAGAACAATGTCAATTGATTTATTAGCTCTTGGCTTGCTTGTGTTCTTCATGATAGATTTTTTTAATTTAAATGGGGAAAATGCTTAATTAAGTTAACCTCCATGGTTGATATTGATAAAAACATTTCTATTACTGTACAGTGGGATTACTTCAGATCATGAATTAACACATAATTCGAAATAATCTAATGATATATTAAGTTGGCGTACTCTCTTAATGTTTGTTATAAATGTCAATGTAACACTACTCTTTACATATTACTACTCTAGTAGACTTGTGCTAATTGAATTATGTAAAATCTCACAATGAAAGTGACACTCTTCGAAGAATATCTTATTAAACTACCATTGAGTTCATAGTTGATAAAAAAATAAAAAAAAATAGTTGATAAAAAAAAATCAAAGAGGCGTTGGCCAACTGGTTGGGTAAAAAAACAAATAACCGGGAGGTTATGAGTTCGAGCCTCATTCATTTGTGCCTCCTCTAAGGTATGAGCCTGAACGAAGATTTTTTGTCAGGTTTCAGGGAGTGGCTTACACCCCTGAGATTAATCAGGTGCGCGTAAGCTAACTTGAATACCCAAATTTCAAAAATAAAAATAAAAATAACTACACCACCCCATGTAAGGCCTTGCTACGGACCAAAAATAGATCCACGTTGATATCCTACACGATGAACTCTTCATTTTCAGTTACACCATTAGCTCTGATGTTGCTACTAACAGCGAGCATAAATTTCAAGTAAGAGCAATAATAATGTCTCCACTACCTTCGTGCACAGTATTACTCTACCAGGCTTGAGTATTAACGAGGAGGAATCCACTAATATGTTCATAATTCTCATTTTGGTCCATAAATTGGAATGCTGATTCAAATGCAAAATAATAATAATAATAATAATAATAATAATAATAATAATAATAAATAACTACACTCTAGAATTTTTAACTAGTCCCAAAATTCAAAATTTAAAATTCAAAATTAAAAAAAAAACCTTAAAAAGACAAACATAAACTATTTTAGATTTTTCTGTTGCAATTCCAAACCCATTTCCAGTGTTATAAAATAATAATAAAAAATATATATATTTTATGACCTAAAAATTATACCCATGTTGTGTATAGTACGCAGTGGTTTTTTTTTTTCGTAATGTGATGATGTAGTATATTGTTATGTCATGAGTACGGGTAAGCATATTTTTGGTAGGAAAATGCTAAAATAATATTCAATTTGTGCATCCAAAGTTTTCTTGTTAAGAAAGTAAATTGTACATCCAAAGTCTATATTCACTTTATATACCATTAGATTGTACCAACACAACAGTTAAGGAAATCCACTGGTGTATAAAATGGAGGCAATTCATAGTGTATGTATTTTAGTTAGTTTTAACACTCCTAAAAATTAAAAATAATATTAAAAAAAAAGTGCTAAATCAACCCACATCATCATTGGTATTATTTCGAGTATATTTAACTTTTTGGGTGCTAAAAGCATTTAAAACAAACAAACAATCTCTTAAGAAATTCAAAACTGACCTGAAAGACACCAATCCGTCGATTAAAATCAGAATCCGGCAACACCAACTCAAGACCCACGACCAACCTATGCCCAACCGGAACCACCCTCTTCCTTTTCCCTTCCCACCCACCACCAAGCTCCACCACAGCCGTCGGATACACATCCGTATAATCAAAATACACTTTCTCCTTTACCACCACCGGCTCCTCATCAGCCCAAACCCGAACCAACCCAACACCAATCACAACCGCCAGAACCATCAAAGACACCAAAACCAAACCCACATTCACCGCACCCACAACCCCGAACCCGAGTCTCCTCAAAACTAGCCATGTTCCCTTGGTGACTCGACCCGGGACGGCCTGGACCGTAGTCTGGGCTCGGTGCTTGATCTGGTCGGCTCGGTGGACGGAGTGGGAGGCCATGGAGAAAAGGAAGAAGATGGGTGTGATGAAGAGAGTTAAAGTAAGGTTTGAGAGGAGCTGAAGTTGGGAGATTGTGAGAGTTATGAACCAGGTGGCTGGTTTAGTATGATCTTCTTGGGTGTCTTGATCGTTTTCGTGTTCTTCTGATGAGTTTGGGTGATTTGGGGTTGGAGCGATGAAATGGGTTTTCATGGATTTGTTGTTTTTTTTTATTTTTTTCGTTTTTTGGTTTGGTATTGATTGAATGTGGAGATCTCTTTGGTTTGAAGGTGGTGATGAACGAGGAGGGAAGTGCGACGTGGTGGCATGGGGAGGAGCTAGGAAAAAGCTGCATGACGTGTGTAAGAAATGTGTGGAGAACGGGAAATGACACGGTCTTATAGATCAATCAAAATCGGCTTCACTAATTTTTTTAAAATATTTATTTATTTATTTATGAGTTAATTTTTTTTTTTGGGTTTTGTTTTTTTTTTTTTTTACCAGTTTTACGATATCCAGTAGGTTTTCTTTTTTCTTTTGAGGGCGGGAGCTCAAACTTTTGATGAGTCTCTCAATTACAACTCGTAGTTTGCTCTTCGAACCATGGAACGAACCCCTTATTGATCGGTGTTGTTATTTGAGTAATATTACTTTAACCTCTAAAATATATATTCAGGGGATGCTTGATAAAAGAGAATTGAATGAAATTTGACTATTTTTAGTTTTAATTTCATATTTGGAGGTGAAGTAAGATAGGATAAAAATAATTTTACCTCACTAATATATCCCCTTTTCGGTGGGATTGTTTTATCTCACCTTTTTTTTTTCTTTTTGTCTTCTTCTTCTTCTTCAACTTTCTTCTTTAAAAAAAAAAAAAATATTCAGTTTTGCAAACCGGCGTTTTGGTTTTTTTTATTTTTTTAAGGTTTAATGTAATTTTAAAAAAAGAAGAAGATACAAATATAATTTAATCCTAAACATATCACCAAACACAAGAGTACTCTATTTTTAATCTTATTCTATCATATCTTATCTAATCAAATCCTATAAAAATAATTTTATCTTATTTAGTGCACCAAACGGATCCTTAAGGTGTACATTACCATTATATACTATTGTGTTGCTTCGAATTATGTATTAGTACATGATTCAAGGTAATCTAATGATATTTAATAGTGATGTACATCTTAAACATACACTTTAAATATAACTTTAGCATTTTCCCTGTTATTTTTGTTATGTCAAAGAATATTGTGTTTTTAATAAAATGAAAATTTAAAAATGTTTCATATACTTAAAATGAAGATAAAGGACCTGATTGAGAGTGTTTTTTGAAAGTGCTACTAAAAAAAAAGTGTTTTTTTTGGTAAAAAACTGTTTTTTTTTGCAGTTATCTCCCAAACAGGTCCAAAGAAAGAAAAAAACACGAACATGAACATCAGAGGTCCAGATTCGAGTCACATGTGCTCCCCACCATTGTGTCCATCTCCGATTTTAGTAGGTCCCCATCCATAACGGTTCAATAAGATACCGTTTGCGTTTAAAACTTAAATCACCTGGTATCTATAATATATACTTAATAACTCACCCCAAAGAAGGCTCCTCAGAGCGCCACGCACTCCCCACCATCATATTGATTTTTTTGAAATGGATGAGACAATCCGCCGTTTTTGACTTATCGCTAAATCCCCAACGAATTCTGAGATCATTTATTAATGGCAAAAATTTGTTTTAGAAAAAACCACAAAGTAAGAGAAGAAAATACTAAATAAAAGCTGTGAAAATGAAGTCAAGTAATACATTGAACGTAACGAGGACAAAGTTACAACAACCAGTGAAATGTAGCATTATGTTTTCACCAAATGCTTACACCATATTTCATAAAGAAAATGAAACTCCAAAGAAGATTATTTCTATTACCAATAAATGAAGGTTGACTTCATATGATATCTTATATTGATTTTTTTTAAATGGACGAGACAAATTGTCCACTGCTTTTGACTTATCGCCAAATCCCCAACGAATTCTGAGATTATTTATTAATGGAATTTTTTTTTTTTCAGATTGTTTGAAAGCTACCAAAAGGTGATGGAGAAAGCGTGCAGTTAGGGGTGGTGGTGCATATATATATTATCATATCTTATTCTATCATATCTTATCTAATTCAATCCTATAAAAATAATCTTATCTTATTTCGTGCATCAAACGGATCCTTAAGGTGTACATTACCATTATATACTAATGTGTTGCCCCAAATCATTTATTAGTATATGACTCAAGGTAATCTAATGGTGTTTAATAGTGATGTATATCTTGAACATACACTTTAAATGTAACTTTAGCATTTTCCTTGTTATTTTTGTTATGTCAAAGAATATTGTGTTTTTAATAAAATGAAAATTTTAAAATGTTTCATATACTTAAAATGAAATAGAGTTGAGGGTAAAGGACCCTGATTGAGAGTGTTTTTGGAAAGTGCTACTAAAAAATGTGTTTTTTTTTTGTAAAAACTAATCTCACCCAACTTAAAAAAGTAAAAACTGTTTTTTTTTTGCAGTTCTCTCCGAAACAGGTCCAAAGAAAGAAAAAAAATGAACATGAACATCAGAGGTCCAGATTCGAGTCTCATGTGCTCCCCACCATTGTGTCCATCTCCGGTT